>OZ020509.1:21214376-22414376 GCA_963971375.1 Platycheirus rosarum | reverse complement strand
ATTTCATTAAAACCAAGGACGAAGTATTTACTGTTTTTAGGAAATATAAAGCAATGGTAGAGCTCGAGACGGGTTGCAAAATAAAAGTGTTGCGTAGCGATAATGGACGAGAGTATGTAAATAAAATATTTAACGAGTATTTGGACACACATGGAATCAAAAGGCAGCTATCTATTGAGTACACCCCACAACAGAATGGAGTGGCGGAGAGATCGAACCGCACTCTTGTAGAAATGGCTAGGTGTATGCTATTAGACTCAAATCTTCCGGAATTCTTGTGGGCAGAGGCCATCAATACAGCTGCTTACATTCGTAACAGGTCCCCGACAAGAATTTTAGAAAATATTACACCAATTGAAACATGGTCTGGGAAGAAACCATTTATTTCTCACTTTAAAATATTTGGGTCAAAGGCCATTGTATTGGACAAAAAGCAAGGACGTTCTAAGTTCGCTGCGAAAGGTAAAGTTCTTTTTATGGTGGGGTATTCAGATGAGTCTAAGGGCTATAGGTTGTATGATCCTTCGACAAGGAAAATAGAAAAGGCTCGCGATGTACGTTTCTTTGAAAATTGTCTTGAAAGGGGAGACAATGATTATTTGCTAACAGAATCAAATTGTTCATGGCACCAAGAAATTAATGTCAACAAAAATAAGTCCCAGAAAGATGCATCAGAAAATGTAGCAACCAATACAGATCCTTTCGAAAACGAAAAAGACGTCAGTTCAAATGAAGTTTCACCGACGCCGACGACAGCAAAAGAAAATAGTTCCGATACAGAAAGCACTGTTCCCAATGCATCAAACAAATTAGTTCTTGGACCTGGACGTCCAAAAATAATTCAAACTGGACAAAAAGGTCGCCCAAGAAAAGAATACAAAATGATTGAAGCTTTAAATACAGTTAAAAATAATTGTTTGGATACACCAATGACAATTTCTGAGGCTATGTCGAACAAAAACGCCGAAAACTGGAAATTGGCAATGCAAGAGGAGTTTAATGCTCTTTTGTCGAACAAAACTTGGGAACTAGTAGATTTGCCAAAGAACCAACCTGTAATAGGATGTAAATGGGTTTTTACTATCAAGAAAAATCCAGATGGAACAATTGCGCGCTATAAGTGCAGGCTCGTTGCAAAAGGCTTCGCTCAAAGGTATATGGTAAATTATTTCGAGACGTTTTCACCAGTGGTCCGTTATTCTACAATACGTTTGATCTTGGCAATCGCAGTGGAACATGAACTGTTTTTGCACCATCTAGATGTAAAGTCTGCATATCTAAATGGCGAATTGTGTGAAACAGTTTATATGAAGCAACCTGAATGTTTTACTGATCCTAAATATCCTGAGAAAGTATGCAAATTGAAAAAAGCACTTTACGGGCTGAAACAAGCCGGAAGGGAGTGGAACAAAAAGCTTAACACCGTGCTTCAAGGAATAGGATTTACCAAATGCAATGGTGATACTTGTGTCTATACAATGAAAAAACAAGAAAATTTCAACATCATTGCAGTGTATGTGGACGATATGATGATAGCGTGCTCAAATGAATCTTCAATGATTCACATAAAGGGATTGATTATGTCGGAGTTTGATTGCGAGGATAAAGGTCAAATCAGGTATTTTTTGGGAATTCAAATCGAGCGTTCTGTTCCCAAAGGTAAAATAGAGATTCATCAGCAACAATATATACTAGATTTTCTACAAAGGCATCGTATGGAAGATTGTAAGGCAGTATATACACCTCTTGATCCTGGAATGAAGTTGATTAAGTGTTCCAACTCAACGTGCGAAAATGAAAAGAAAAATCAAAATCATTATCAGTCTATAGTGGGAGCATTAATGTACCTTGCTGTATCGACAAGACCAGATATCATGCACACAATAAGCAAGTTGTCACAGTTCAACACAGATCCACATGAAGAACATTTCGTTGCTGTAAAACATCTTATACGTTACATCAAGACTACCAGTGCGGCGAAGTTGTCGTACAATAAATCGTCAGACCAAATTAAAGGCTACGTCGATGCAGATTGGGCAGGTAGTATGGATGATCGCAAATCTTACACTGGTTTTGTGTTTATGTTAGCTGGAGGAGCAGTGTCTTGGGAATCTAAGAAACAGACATCCGTTGCACTCAGCAGTACAGAGGCTGAATATATGGCCCTTTCTCAAGCTAGTAAAGAGGCTGTTTATTTACGAAATTTAACTCAGGAACTAAGTTTTGAATTATCTAACAACAAACCTATCGTTTTATACAATGATAATCTTAGCGCCCAACAACTGGTAAAGAATCCTGTTCATCATCCCAGAAGCAAGCACATCGATATACGTTACCATTATATCCGAGAACTTTTTGAAGATGGTATTATTCAACTCGAGTACCTTAGTACAAACAACATGGCAGCAGATATTTTTACTAAGAATCTTGCAAGAATTAAGCATCTAAAATTTGCTGCATTATGTGGTATACCAATCACATGATTTTATCTTTCAAGTCATACTGCGTTGAGGGAGAGTGTTGAATATCGTTCCAACGCAATCGTTAATATTATACTTTGTAAATTCTACTTTTCTGTTTTAAATCAAGTTGCTGGTTGATTGTATATATTAATTTGTTCTGTTTGTCACTTTGAAGATCTTATAGTTTTTCTTTTCATTCTATCATTTGCCTTCATTTAATAAAGAAGTTTTTCTATTAAAATTTAATTCGAATTTTCTAATACATTTAATAATAAACATGTTACAAAAACAACACTTAAGTAAATAAATTACAAAACGTTAAATACTAAAAACTAACAAAATTGACACATTATAAAAAACTTAACAATTTAAAAGATGAACAAATTAAAAAATTGGGATTCATTTTCAATGTAAACAAAACAAAAATTTCCCAGTAGAAAGCCAATGGTTACTTTCTTTAGGAAACAAGTTTGCAATACCAGTGACCAAAAACAACATTTCGCCCATACATATATAGCCGACGTGGAACAAAACATACACAGAATGGACGAAGAAAAAGACGTTGCCAGACTAAAATTTGCAAATAAAATAACGACTTTTCAAAGCAAATTATCAAACAATACAAAAAAAATTTATTTTGAAAATATTAGACACTTCGCAGAAATTTATGTATAAAAAAAAACATATAAACGATTTATGTAATCATAACAAATTCCGATAAGGGAAACAAGACGGTGGACGGACTACACGAACAAAATTAATGATTTATTAGATGACAAGAATACTTTTAAGACAACCAGATGGAATCCTACAGCAGATTTACTAAAAATGAAATATAACATAACTTTTCAAACAAAAACACATAGACTTCAAACTAAAGTCAAAACCTTACTGCTCAGCAACATAAATATACGGTTTGTCGAAGATCCACAAACTTGGTCTTTAACAAAGACCAATACCATCATTATATACAATGTTCCCTGCTATCAACTTTCCAAATACATAGGTGAAATCCTAAAAAAACATAATCTCACCAGTTCTCAACATTAAAAATTTATTTCAAATCAAAGAAAAAATTGCGGAAATTACCATAGAGGAAGAAGACATCCTGGTTTTATTTGACGTTATATCTCTCTTTACTAATATACCAACTTATCTAGCAATTAAAGACATAACGAAGGAATGGGAAAACATAAAAACAATAACACAAATACCAAAATCACAGTTCCTAAAAATATCATTGTATATAGACTGCCGTCTATAGACAATGAAAAATATTAGAATATTAGAATTCTTGCAGATTAACAACACACACACAGGAATGGTTGAGAGTATAAGTCACTAGGCCTTGGCTCCTTAAGAAGTTGTCGCACCAATAAATTTATTTATTTATTAGAAAGGAAAACAATTATTTTTAATACGAAAATAAATTCTATTTTCAAATGTTTGGAATGCAAATGGGCAACCATATATCACCTACAGTTGCTGACATTGTACTTGACAAACTACTTGACAACTCCTTGGATGATTTGAAGAAAATGAACATACAGATTAAATTTGTTGTTAAATACGTGAACGATGTTTTCGCAATTATAAAGAGAAAAGACAAAGAAATGATATTGAAAACATTAAATAGTTATCATGAAAAATTACAATTCACAATTGAAACAACTGTCTACCATATTTAGACACAAAAATCCACCGAACAATAAACTTGCTTTTAACTGGTATTCCAAGGAAATGTCATCAGGAAAAATGATTTACTTTTTTTGACTCAGCACATGTGCCAAAACATAAACACCGTAACGAATTTCATAAATAAAGTAATTGACATCAGTGACAAACAATTTCACCAAAATAACATAGTAAAAATCAAAAATATACTAAAATCAAATAATTATACTAATTACATCATCAACGACATAATCAATAACAAAATCAACAAAAATAATACTACCCAAAATAAAAATAATAACTTAATAATAACCGAAACTGGCAACACCATAACATATTTCAGCAGTCCTTTCATACCTAGACTGAAACAATGCAACAAACTTTACAACATAATCGAACAACAAAATGATGACTGTTTTTAAACCTTGCAACTTTTGCTTGCGATTAGTTAGTTACTTTGTTTCAGCTTTTAGGAGAGAAACTTTTGTGGTGGCATGGGTGAAAACAGCTGTTTTCCAGCTGATTGAAGAACATATGGAAACAGAGAGAAAATCCAAAGGTATCCTAAGATTCGCTGGATACTGGCCGGGGTAGACAGAATCGCACGAGTAGCTCGAGTCCCGCGACTATCGGTCTTTCTTCTTTGTGCTTATTCGGGAAATCATTCATTTTTGTCAATCCCTTTCATTGCTTGTTCGCCATGAACGAGTAAGTTGATGTTTTTTATAGCAGGTAGCACGCAGGAACAGTTCAGCAGCTGAAAATGTTCACTCTGGAAACTTGAAATGAAAAGGAATTCCAGAAATGACATAGTGAAGAGATGCAAACACAATCGCTACGTTTAAAAGTATCTCTGCGACAAGGACGTGCGACAAAAGAGAATCAACGAAAGCCGCAGTGCTCTAGTCGCAAGGTTTAAAAACAGTCTGACTGAGACGTATGTGGTGGCCGGGGTAGACAGAATCGCACGAGTAGCTCGAGTCGCGCGACCATCGGTCTTTCTTCTTTGTGCTTATTCGGGAAATCATTCATTTTTGTCAATCTCTTTCATTGCTTGTTCGCCATGAACGAGTAATGTGATGTTTTTTGTAGCAGGTAGCACGCAGGAACAGTACAGCAGCTGAAAATGTTCACTCTGCAAACTTGAAATGAAAAGGAATTCAAGAAATGACATAGTGAAGAGTTGCAAACACAATCGCTACGTTTAAAAGTATCTCTGCGACAAGGACAGGCAACAAAAGAGAATCAACGAAAGTCGCAGTGCTCATACATGTGGTACTTCTGCGACAAGGACGTGCAACAAAAGAGAATCAATGAAAGTCGCAGTGCTCTAGTCGCAAGGTTTAAAAACAGTAAAAACTGTGATCTCGCGTACATTTACATTGGAACAACGAAAATGGCATTAAGGGGCCGACCCATAGAATCCGTTCATCCTTTGCGTTGCCGCATACAACTGACAGCTCAATTAAATACACGTGTTCTTATGGGAGGTGACCCCATTGTATATACATTTTCTATAGTACTCTCATGGTGGTCATTTTTCGTCTGGCCATCTTCCTGGTTGATTCAGAACTAACTCTAAATAGTGGAGACGAGAACCTTTAACTATATTTTACCAGTATTTAGTAAACTTTTGTTGTCTGTACTTATTCTATATTCACACCAATTGGCAATTTCAGCACGCCTCATTGCGACTTGATTCAGATTTAAAAAATGATGCTCCATGATAGTACTATATGCAGTGTATATACAAAGGTGACCCATAAGAATCGAATGTGCCGGATGCACCGCATCAAGTAGACCAACTTTTAACTTTTCTCTCCGACAATCCGATGACATTGAATGTCAAAAGCAATTTGAAGTTTCAATTGTTTTCTAGTCCTGGGTTGTTATTTAGCGCAATTTTTGCTGCTTTTTATTGTTATTTAAGTAGCAGCTAAAATTGCGCTTGTTGCTACTTCAATAATAAAAAGTAGTAGTTGCGCTAAGTAACAAGTACAGAAAAAAGAAGGGAATATAAAATAATAAATGCTGAGAAGGGAAAAGAAGGGAATATAAAATAATAAATTCTGAGATTTTCTTAGATTTGTTTTAAATTTTCAGATTTCAAAATTTGCCTTGCTAAAACGAACATTAAACGAGATTGATTTTTTTTGTAATTGTATTAAAAAATGCCATTTGACAACTTGCTGTTATGTTTTCACATTTTCAACGACAACGTAAAAAAGAAATAAGAAGAGCAAGCTAGAAGTATACATAAATTGCTTTCGCTAGAAAATTTAATTAAAACATCAATATGAATATTGAAGCAAATTATTTAATAATAAATATTCTGAGAACGGATGTAGTCATAATTATTAATATTATGGATATGTAACTAGGTACATGAATCAAAAAAGTTAAGTTTAATATTGTAAAAAGGACAAAAAACTGATTTTACTTCTACCAAATGTAGCTTGAGAAACTCTAAAAATATCACCATTTAAAGGCGATGACGACGTGATGTAGATATTGGCGCAAAATAATGGATAACCTATATTTAAGTTCTGCACTAAGTTGCCAACGGAAACCATTGTACTATTTAAAATCTAGTTTAACACGCTGAGAACTTAAAAGATATGTATTCTAATTCCAAATGAAATGCAAACTTCGCTAAAATTTGGGAAATGGCATATATTGTAGTGCAAACCGGTCTAAATCTAGCTAAAAACCAAGAATTCTAAGGTGATCTAGATAAAAAAATTGTTCTTTTTTTAAGTTACTACATTACAACTACTATCAAAATGCAAAATTACCAAAATAGCGAAAAAAATATTTTCTGCAATTTGTTGGAAAACGAATCTGTATGTAAATCCACATTCATGTATTTCCTATAATCTTCATGCATTAATATCGCTATCGAACAACTACGATTTTTATATTTTGTATCCTCTTTACCAGTTACTAGCTACCAAATCAAAAAAAACGCAACGGATTCATTTGGTCACCTCTTTTCATCGCATGCGGGAATGTCACCGGATTCGTTGCCGCAACGGGCGCAAAATGTGTAAACAAGTAAGGGCAAAATTGTTATGTATAAAACAAAAAACGGTACGTTTCGTAATTATATTATTTGTTTTTAGAGTTCAATAAAAAAATCCTTGATAAAGTTGGCAAAAAACAAACGAAACGTCGGATAAAGAATGAAATAATTTTTATTTGCATTCGGAAAACACTGATCTGTAAGCCTGTCAATAGCAAATTAACATTTTATTATATATACCAGATCACAAAGATATTTTATATTTTTAATTAATAAACTTTTGTTTCAAGTTCTTATACGTGAACCCAAGTTAATCGTCTTCCAAAATTTGTTAATGGGTATTTTTGAATAAATCATCGATATTATCAGTAATGTCTTCCTCGTGTGTTTAACGAAACAGCCATAGAGCAATCTCAGACACGCATTTATGTGTTGTTGTTGGTATGTTATCGCCTTGCTGGCAATATTGATTGATAGCAAGAGCTCCTCCTGATAAGACAATATATTTAAAAAAAAAACAGGCAAAGCTAAGGCAGCAACAAAAGTATATTCTGCACAAAGCTTAATGACATACTTGGGACTGTAGAAAAGCAGGACTTAGCTCTTCCTCAGTTTGTGGTCAATATCAAGGACAGTCATGCATGCACAAATTCTGTCAAAATGAAAGCGGATGAGGAAGACCTGACTGATAATATATCGACGTTTTATTTAAAAATCAAATAGTTTTGGAATAGGATTAACTTGGGTGCGCATATAAAATGTTGAAACGAAAGTCTATTACATATTTAATATAATATATAATATCTTTGATTTATCTAACATCGTATATTAGGCCTCCTGGGGGTACCACATACAACAAAATGAGCACCACTGGGTCGCACATATTTGCTCTTATGTGCCTAATTACATTGGAAAGCAAGATCTTTGCCAGAAACAAGTAACATTTGCGTTGAAAATAAAACAGTTTGAACTTATAAAAGGTATTAAAAACCACAATACTTAACTGTTTTTAGTAAAAAAAGTATACCATCACACGTCTTAAATAACAAGGAATTTATGAAAAATGTATTTCGAAATTTGTAGGACCGGTTTTGATAAAATCCTGTTTTTTTATTTTTAGTTTTTTTGAAAAAAAATTATTTTTTAAACCCTCTGGGGAATGCCAAAAGAATCACACAAGTTTGAAGATAATCGCTTAAGTCGTTTAGGCTGCAGCTCGTTATACATAATGACAGACAGACATACAGACATACATACATTTTTTCTCGATCTCTTTTTTAGACTTCTCTATGATCATAATGTCATGTTTGATTGTTATCTCAAATTTTTAATATTCACGAATCCTAAACTTGCCTTCTTAGTCCCTATCGCAAGTAAAAACGAACCTCCAAGGTGGTGTGGAAGAAGGTACACTAGGGTGGGTCGCTTTTGTATGGAAAAAAAGTTTCGCCTGTATTAAGCCTTCTCTTGATTTTTTTTCACATATGGTCATTGATGCTTCCGTCACTATTTTTACCGAACGTTTGACTGCCTGCGTATGACATGGTAGCTTTGAGAAAATTAAGTTTTCCTTGCCCTTAGACTCAATAACATCTTCTATTTCTTGGCTAGTAATTTTAAGAAGGCTTGGAGGATCGTAAAAGATTTGTTGCCAATCGATGAGGTCAATTTTGGCATCAAAATTGATAAGCGGGACTTCAAACATACGAGGCTGCTTACCTGTATAAGGTGAATTTCGTGCTTTAAGTATTCTCCTGGCAGCTAGTTCCCTCACTGTTTTGTTTTCATCCAACAACATCGAGGCCGCTGAAGCCTTTTCTCAAAGAATCTAATCACGCCGTTAAATTTTCCTGTATTAGTGACAATACTATCGCAGCCAAGAGCCATCAAATCATCTAGCTTAATTTTTTTTTGACGAAAGTAACTCATAAATCGACTCTGCAATACTTTTGGCAACACCTTGAACTGGGATAGCGTAACCGATGTAAACTGAATCTGGCTCTTTAACAAACTATTAATGTGTTCCTCAATCACTGTTTGTCTGTATCTTTTTGCTCCTTTCCTGACAATATTTATCGTCCTATCTTTCCGACCATCAAAATATAAAGCTGGTACGTGAAGCTGCGTTTGTTGTTTACATAATTCATTACGTTCTTTTTTCCTTTCTCGCCGAATTTTGGATTTGTCAACCACATTAAAATCAGAAGATATGTCGTGAAATATTGAAGAAACATTTGCAGCGGCTGCTCTGTCTGAAATACCATAACGGTCGCAGGACCTTCAAATTTTTAGCTGATAAACGTTGTTTTCATTGCTTGTGATGTAGAAGGTAAGTTAGGCCTATTAGGCGAAGATAGATAGCCCTCAGAGGGCTCTTCTTTTGGTACCTTGTTTTTTCTTTGACAGCAACAAAGAAGAATTTCCTTACATTTACAAGAAGAAATATCGAAAAGAACTTGGCCTTTCTGTAAAAAATCATTCTTCTGTTCAATTGATAATCTTTTTAAGGGTTTTATGATATTTTTGCATTTTAAATGATAAGCCTTTATTAGCTGAAGTGTGTGAAACCGTAGGAAGGCACGCTTTTGCCCAAATATTTTCAACTTTTTGAGACACACACTCGGCAATATCTAAAACACTTGGTTTCTTGAATTTTTTTCGGTTCATTTTAAGTTGATTTGATTAACAAATGCGGGACATCAAATAAAAGGTTGTACCCACGACAACAATAATTTGCGTTTGGTTTACAAAATTATTGCCTATAAAAATAATTCAATTTAACAAGTTGGAATCAAAATAAAAAATCAATGCGCGGGCTGTTAAACTGAAAATAAAACAATAATATTTTACTGGTTTGTAATTGAACCAATAACACAATATATTATCACTATTACAATTACAACAAAATTCGACCCACCCTAACGTACACATATTCTGTGTCTTAACGAAATTGTTTAATGTAATAACTTATTTTAAACGCTACTATCATATACATATAAGCTTTCAATGATGTTGTTTTTGAACAAAATTATTTCAGTTATTCGAGATTTCAGCATGTTGCATACTTTTGGGATACATATATAACACTTTGAATTGATGTAACTTCTACACGGTAAATGGTATGTGGAAACTGTTTTCGGCAATTTTATGTAAAATGACCTCAGCTATAACTTACTTAACTTACTTATATTTTTACTAAATAATTTTGATTATTATTCGTTTACTAGGTTTTCAAGTGAAATAAGAAATACATTTATATTCTTTTCTAATGAAATCAAAGTGTGGCGTTTAATATGCAGATATGTATTTCTTTTTCCCGAAAACTAAGCAGTTTCCATGACTTTAGAAAGCAAACAGTTTAACGCAATTCGTCGATTGCTTGAGATTTTGTTGGGATGGACTGAGAATTTCCTGATAGATTTAAAATCTTACGTAACGGCTTGGAGAATAGTGAGAATACCCTTACTATAACCGTTCTATGTAGTAGAATTCTTTATATCAATATCTTTTTATACTAGTACTTACTACTTATGTATATTAAGGCTTTTACAAAAAACACTTTTAATGAGTACTGCTATAAACAAATATATTTATTTTAAAATTGTTCTGTATACTTCATCATGAACTTTGAAAACTTCCATTAGATACAAAAAATTCAACATTGTGCTCTGAATTTATATAAGTCCTTAAAGATATTGATATATAAACTGTACAATAATCAAAAGCCATAAGCATATCCTTTAAACCATCCAAACCTCATAAGGCTAGGTGCCCCGCTTTCCAACAAAACCATGTGAGTGTGATAAATTTATTGAAATCGTATCCTTAACCTATAAGATATAATTTAAACATCGGCAACTGCTGTTGGTGTTTCCAAAAACAATAAATGCCTCACTATTGCAAGGATTTGGGCTCTTACTTGTTCACATTTAACCTTCTATAACTATAAAAAGACTTTTCTTCAGGCATGTTGTTTAATTCAAAAAAATCAAAAACCAAACGAGTTAAAGAGATAAGTATGAAGAAAACGAAACGGATAAATGTTCAAAGAAATCATTTTTGTATATTTCGTCGTTAATAATAATTTATATGCAAATTCTTAGCCGGCATTTCCATAATTTTTATTGGTTTCGGGATGCACATATTGCTTGGAGCTATATTGCCCGGGTAAGTTCCGTCGTCATAACACCAATTTCTAGTTTGTTATGTAAATGACTTGTTGTTGAGTAGTCCCATTAAAAACAAAATGCTGCATCGGGATAACTGTTCCGATTCCGAGGCAATATATAAGATATCTTTAGAAGAATATTTAAAAGGCTCTTCTCAGATTGAATCGTTATAATTGGTATATCCCGAAATGCATTTCTTATCTATGGATTGAAATAAAAAAAAAACTGTAGAGTTGTGGGTTGGGATTCCGGAAAGGGCATTGAAACCTTCCAATCGCCTACACATTAACATGTTTCACGCCTTTTCTGGTAAAGGGTTCCTATCATTGGTACTTGCGAAACGCAACAATTCCATTGGTTGATTTAAGGAATAACTCCTTTTTTGAAGGTCGTAGGTTTTCCTATTTAATTGGTTTTCTATGAATCATTTTGAAAAGTAATTTTGAATATGAGGTAAGAATAATGCAACGCTTATAATAAATTGCACATACCTCGTTCATTGATACGATGGAAACTAGGAGCATATATAAGGGACTAGGTTATAGTTGCCTCCCGCTTATCTTATCAATAATTTAATTATATTTTGAAGTGTAGGATGATATTATCATGAAGTGCTCTGGAGGCCATTTTGTTCACTTTTTTTGTCGGCTTGCATTATCTTCCAAAGCTGTTGGTTCTTATTATCAGAATAAATTAGTTTATGTACCTAGTCTCAAGTGGTTTTTAGCTTTAATCTCGTTCTGGTTAAGTATTTAATTATTAATAATTGAGGCCCTTACTACATTCATGAAAATATATGAATGTCGAAGAATTTTTGTTTTAGACGTGAAGTTATAGAGGTTTCTTCCTCTTGCGTGTCTGTTGACGTTGAGTGTGTCACCTAGATTAAGGTCTTCCTCTACTGCACCATCCCTTTAGGGTGAAATCGAAGATTTTCCGGGGCAGGGTATTGGTAGCCATTCGCTCTATATAACCCAGTCTTATGAAGTGAACTTTTATTCTATAGGCTAGGTCTGTGGCACTCTACTGCCCCTACAGGTCCTGTATGTATCTCCTTTTCCCCTGGCTGGTTATACAAGCGTCTCAATGCTCATAAAAGCCCTACTGACACAAAAACTGTGTTATTCTGATTATGTGAATATTGTTGGCATATGTGAAAAATGGGATGAACTTTTGAAAGACCGGGCGACTCTGGTGTGAAAGTTCTGCACTATTCTTTCAAGTATGATGTTGAAGAAGTCGCATGACAGCACATAATCTTGTCTAAATGCTTTTCTGACATCAAAGAACTTTACCGGCTTTGACGGAACAGGTTGAGTTTTGCATCGGGATTCTGCACAGACAACGTTTGGCATGGATGCCAAAACTGTCTATATGCTGTCATATTGTCATACTTTCATACTTGTTTCTTTCGAGATCTGCTGTAATGTATTAAAAAAAATTATTAAAAATAAAAAAAGTTTTCGAAAAAAATTAATGCGAAGTTACTTAGGCTACCTACATCTTCATGAATATCAATTTTGATAGTAATCGGATTAACAGTTTTCGAGTAAGTCGAAGAAAAAAAACCGGTCCTTTGGGAGGTACCGTTTTTAGCCCACCATATTAAATTTTTGTTCACCAAAATATAATGCTTACCTACAGTAGTACACTGATTTTTTTTTTCAAAAGTGTATGAAATACTGGTAAAATATCGGTAAATGTTCTGGTCTCCACTATTTAGAGTTAGTTACGAATCGACCAGGAACCAGGAAGATGGCCAAACGAAAATTGACACCATGAGAGCACTATATAGAATGTATATACAATCTTTGTATATATATATATATGTATATGCAATGATATAATGTAAAAACGTAACTGGGAGTTAAAACATTCAAAGCTGTCAGTTTAACCCTGAAAATAGAAAAAAAATTAAGTTTTATCATAAAATGAATATATTTTGAATTTTTAAAGGTGTGGAATTAAAAGAGACCGCGTATTTAGCGTACAATGAAATTAAAAATATATGTATAAAGGTTAGTCAGCAATAAAAGATGATAGTAAAATTATAAACTTATTAGTAACTCACTTGGACTCTTCAGTTGACAGTGAGTACTTTTGTCAAGACGCAACTTTCGATTTGTTCAGTTCAACATATGTATTTGACAAAAACCTAATATGAACTACATATGTATATCCAATACGATTTAATTTATAATCATTAAGTTGAAAAGAAATAGGTTTAGTCCAGGGCCAGACTAAGTTGAATGAATTGAAGGTTTTAATTCAAACTAAAAAAATTATATTTAAAAAGGTATTTAACTTATTTTAAAAACTATGAAATTGATCCAATAAATTGCCTCCTAATTGTTAAATTTCAATTTTAATTGAAAAATTGAAAAAAACTAAAAAAGCTTCAAAAGGAATTTGCAAATTGGTTTGTCCTTGTGATTGCACTTCTTACATTCTTATAAGTTCTCCAGGTGAATTCCTGTAATTTTTGTTTATTTTGGTTTATTCCTTAAAAGGGGAACATTATCGGAACAGAAATCCCAGCAGGAACCTAGTGCAGCGATCTTATTGCATATGGAAGAACACATTCCTTTTTTATCACAAACTATTTTATTATGCATATGTACATACATGTATTGGTACATGTCACGAGTATAGGCATTGAAAGTTTCATTTCTAGTTCTGCATAATACTAAAATTGACGTAAGCGCTAAGCATTTTGAGGCAATCTCTACTGTTATCAAGATAATGAAATAGAAGCAGGCTTTATTATTGATATGGTTCTGCTCATTGCACTATTGCAAGTAGTTTTTAGCATCTTTCTTTTTCCTGCCACGTTATCGAATCACTCCCCTAATATCCGACAATCTTTTTGTTATTAGATACAATCAAGGTTAATCAATAAATCAATTATTTTCTTAAATCAGTCCTTCTTTTAGCCTTTGAAATTTCAAAGTTTAATCCAAAATGTTTTTTTATTTTCAAAAGTCAAAACTCTGCTATGTATCTGGAATAACCTATGAATAAATAACTGACACCTAAATTTATAATTAAGATAATGGGAGGATTTAACTTGTAGTTTGCTTATGTGTCGGATAGTTGATAAGAACCTTAGTCAGATATTGTTAAACAAGCCCAAAATGTGTTTGAATGTTCCTAATTTAAATTTAAATAAACGTACATTTTCGACAAATTATAACTTACTTTTATAGTTCTCTTATCTCACATTGATGGATAAAAAACACTCATACGCCATACATGAATTTTGGTGTATGACCTTTAACAACATCATCATTTTTAGCATCGTGTGTGGGAACATATAATTTTTGTTTCTTTACGATCTTCGTTAAGTTTTCAAAATTCAGTATTCAAATATTTATTCAAAATTCTATATGTATTGCTAGGGCACCTACTTTTCAACAGGTGTTATACGTATAATGTGAATGAGTAAGGATGTTCAAGAACTCATCAATAACAAAACAAATAACACCTCTACCTAAATATACGTGACTACTGCGCAAGACTTGACTCATTCATATCTTTGATAATACTCTATGTGGATTCGGTGTCTAAAGCACTAAAACAAAAGCCAAAGCGACTGTTATCCCAAAAAGCAAACCAAAACTGCAGGAAGTCCTGCCATATTTATCTTGTGTTCATTTAATTCCAACAGTCAGTTGTTGCATTGTAACCGGCATATCAACATCATCCATAGAAAAACAGTGCTTATATTTTTGATTTTTTTATTTGTAATAAGGGAAGTGAATAAAAGTTTGAAAATTAACCATACAAATAATAAAAAGAAATAAGTTTCTAAAAAGGACTTTGTTTAGTAAAATAAAAAAAAGAAGATTAAACAATTTAGTGATAAATTTAAAGGTGAGTTTCTTTCGTTTTTTTTTTGTAATTTTATTTTAACTTAATAATAAAAATACAATATATATAAGAAGCTTACAAAATTATGAACCCACAAGAAAAACAAGTCATGATGTTTTTGGATAAATGTTTGTAATTAATAACATAAACATATTCTGCGATAACATATTTTTTCAAAGACTGTTTCTTGTTATCCGAATTTAATAAGATTAAAATATTTAAAATATTTAAACAGAGGATGTTAAAAAATGCATATTTTTTTAACTGTTAAAAAAAATCTACTGTGACGTTTTTTTTAATAATGGTTTATTTCAAACAAACAATTGGTCAGTAGCTAATATCGTCAAACTAAAATAATTTTTTTAACATCATTTTTTTTGCCCATATAGTGTATATACAAAAATTTCACATCTATATTTTTGTAAGTTGTGTTGCGGTTTTGGGAGATTTTTTTTAAGTTCCATAAGCCACATATGATAATTATATTAACCTCAAGTATTTTAAATAGTTTTCTTGCGTCGTGCGTTCTGGATGAGACACTATTCCGTAATATTTAAAAAACACTCCTATTAATAAAAAACGCTTATTCCACCTTTATTCCATGAGACAACTAAACCATGGAATAAGACTTAATCTACGGACTAAAATTTCTTATTAAAAAAAAAAACAAAATGTTCGTGAAATAGTAAAATGACGTTTACCACAAGTTCTTTAAGAAAATCTACTACAGCATATAAGATGCATGACAGACAGGCTGAATTTTGCCAGTAACTCAAATTTGTTTCTCTATCATCGTAATGTCATGTTTGACTGTTATCTCTAAATTTTTAATAGTACCAATAATCGCAAGTAAATATTATACCAGCAAGTTTTTAAAATATCTATCATAAATAAAAAGAAATTAATTAATAAAAATAAACACATTTTTTTAAATGGTTTTATCCATAGCTAAGCTAATTAATTTGTTTTTAATGTTACTTTATTTTTGTTAAGTTTTCAATCGATTTTTCTTAGTTTTGATTGTTAGTAAAAAATTACGTAGGTAAAATAGTTTTCCACGAAAAAAATTGAACGCCATTTTGTTTCTTAAAAAAATGTGAAAAAGCACGATTTAAAAAAAAAATATTTTTTTTAACAACTGTTTTTTTTTAAATAAAACAAAACAAAGAAGAATGCAAACTTAAGCACACAAATGACCAACACATGAAAACAAAACTAACCGACGCATTTTAAAAATATTGATTTTATACAAAAAAATTCAAAATAAAAATTCACCAAAACATAATCCACCCATACTGATTTTGTTCATAAAAATTGTTGTAGCCGTTTTAAATAAGCTTTTATTTAACGGTTATATGACAGGTACCATTAGCAAAATAAAAATCTCTGTAGAATGCCCAAAATAATCTTATTTTCTAAATTTGAGGATGATTAGACCAAGCATTCAGGCAGTAGTCCAGAATACATCCATACACACAGACAGAATTTGTCCATTAACTCAAATATTACCCAGCGTTGTTCTTAATGCCGACAATAAAGCCACATACCGGGTGGGTAATTAAATTAAATTTTAAACTATCCTTCTTAAAAATTGCATATCAAAATTAAGAATCATGTGCTTCTGCCGATTTGATTCAAACTTGGTATTTAGTATTTATTTGGTAGTATCTCGGGGGTGTTTTTCATTTATGTTCTAGGTCGAAAAATAACGGTACCTGCCATACAATTCTTTGAGTTTCTCGAAAACGGCTCTTACGATTTTTTTACACCAATACATCTTGCAGTTAAAATGATTTTTTTCGAATTTTTTTCTATAACGGTACCTCTCATAGAGCCGGGTTTTTCAAATGCGGTTTTATCGTAAACCATTATTCCGAGTTCTATAAAATTTTGTACACAGGAAGTCATTTATAATTCAACTAATATTGCATTTAAAAAATTTCAAAAAACTTTTTTTTTCAATTTTTTAAAATTTAGAAATATTTTGAAAACGGGTTGATTAATTTTTTTTATAATATTCCCAGATGAAAACTACAGATTTTCTTATAATGACATACATACTAAAAAAAATTTAAATATTTTTTCGAATTTTTTTTCAAAAAAAGAACAACTTAAAAAAAAAATCGAACATTTCTTTGATAGACATTTGGTTTTCCAATTTAATTGCGTACTTAGTTTTTCCGAGAAAACTCTTAAACTAATTAAAATAAATTGCACCACAGGATCGCACGTACTTGCTCATATGTGAATAAAATTTTAGAAAATTAAAATCAACTTCAAAGCATTTTTTCGATTTTTGTGACTTTTGATTGTTCGAAAAAAGTACGTTAAATTGTATTAAGTGAAATAATTTAAACGTCATTTTATTTCTTTAGGAAATTTAAAAAAGTGTGAATTTTTTTTCAAAATCGTAGAACGGTTTTTTAAATAAAACGGTTTATTTTTAACAACTTTAAAAAAAAAAATAAAAAAAAAATACAAAATTAAGCACAAATTTAAAATTCATTCAAAAACTAAATTAAAAAAAATTCACCAACCCGTTTTCAAAATATAAATTTTTCAAAAAAAATGTATTAAGAATACAAAAAAAAATTCTAAAAAAAGTTAATTCAAAATTACTAAAGCTTTCTACATCTTCTTTAATATCAATTTTGATATTAATGGGATAACCAGTTTTCAAGAAAGTCGAAGAAAAAAAAAGAAAAATGAGAGGTACCGTTTTAAGTCCACCATATTTAATTTTTTTTCACCAACATATAATAATAAAAAGAATTCTTGGAGCCGTTTTCGAAAAAAATAAGCTTTTGCATAAGGGTTAAATGACAGGTACCGTTAATTTTTGAGCTAAAAAAAATTGGAAAAACTCATCTGAAGAATGTCAAAATAACCTTAAGTTCTAAATTTGAAGACGATTGGCCTAACCGTTTAGACTACAGTACAACATGTATACATCCGTACAGACAGACAGACGGACAGAATTTTGTCAATAAGCAATTATCTAGCATAAGATAAAGTTCGTGCTATCCAGTCGTCAAATAGCGAAAGACTAGGCTTTATTTCGGGGACTTAGTGCAAAATGTTATCAATAAAACAAAATTCCTAGTAATCGACGTGTACTAAGCTAAACCTACGAAGAAGGTGGATTAGCGAAGGAATAAGAACTAGATGGGTCAAATTTTTGCTCTGAAATGAATTATAAGGTTAAAATGGGTGAACATTTAAAATTATTGAACGTGAACATTACTTACTTATTGTAGTAGATTTTCTTAAGGGATTTTTGTTAAACGTCATTTTACTATCTCACGTACTTTTTGTTTTTATTAATTTAAAATTTTAATCCGTACCTTAAGTCTTATTTCATGGTCTAGTTATCTCTTGGAATAAACGTGGAAAGGTTTTTTTTTATTAATAGGGCTAATAATGATAAACATTTTAATTTAAAAATCATATTTCTATATCGTCTATACAGACGATTCTAAAACGGAAGCAGGGTCGGGTCTGGCATCTTCTCGATAAACCTACCAATAAATAGATCTATAAAGTTGCCAAACTTCAATAGTGTTTTTCAGGCAGAAGTGCTCGCAGTAGGCGAAGCCGCAAAACAACTTTTATCTTTTAACGTGGAGAACAAAAACATAGATATTTTCATAGACAGCCAAGCGGCAATGAAGGCCATATCGTCAATCATCTCCAAGTCTAAGCTGATCGACAGATGTCGCAATGATCTGCGGCAAATTAGTGAAACAAACCTGGGTTAAACTCCGATAGGTTTCCGGACACTACGACATTAACGGAAACGAAAGGGCTGACAAACTGGCCAACCAAAAACGGGTTATCAATGGAACCAAACCAAACCGTTCCCTGGGTAATTGAGCCAAAATAAGAAAAAAAAAGAATTCATTAGAATTTCCTCAAGGCCGCAAAACGAGAGAAAGAAAAATATAAAATATATTCAAAAGCTAGGTAGACCTCAACTGTCCCTTCTGGTTAGTGTCCCTACGGGTCACAACTCATTGGGGGCCCACATGAGTAGAATGGGCTTTATAGCACATCAGACTTATGCAGAGCATGTCAAGACGTTGATGCAGAAGATGGCTCATATTACTTCCTTTGTGAATGCCCCAGCCTAGCTCAGACCATGAAAACAGCCCTCGGAGAATATTTCTTCCACGATCTGGGCGACGTTTCAAAAAAGCCACATTCTGAAATTCATCAAAATCTCAGAATGGTTTAAGGAGGCACCCCATAACTAACTCTCCTCCAAATTCCCCAACTGTCCCTCCTATTCCTGGAGACCGCAATGAATCCTTGAGATCCGAGTGAACCGAGTGATGATCGACTATCGAATCATCACCCTGTCCAACCTAACCTAACTAACATTTTTTTTTAATAAATGTCAAGAACCAATAGAATAAACAAATAATTCTGGCTTCAAAATATACATTTGTAAGTGCTTTTTGCTAGTTGTATTTATAAAAGTTGTAATCTGTCGTTATATTTCTAATTCAGCTCTTTCCGGCAACTAATTTTGCATAATTTCTCCATTCAAATCAATTACCATCATTTAACCAATTTCCACTTACTCCTCACAGCCATCAATTATTTTAAAAAATGCAAGTACATTGTTTATGCAAAACAAATAAATGGTTGTGTTGGAGTTGGACACTCAAGACAGAACATTCATATAGCCTTGTATTGCATTGAAAAGGTAAAGCAAGGGTTTGTGATGACTTCACTGTGGATGCCAAGCGACCATCTCATGTCGATATATTCATTTACGTTTTATCTTTATTTTTTGGAAGGTATTTTCTTCACGATAATTCCAGGGTCGGTTCGAACGAAGTCAGTCAGCTTATATTGTTATGAAATGGTACTCCTTCAAAGAAGTACATAATGTATTTGAAACAGAAATATGGTGGATTAATTTGGAAAAGTATAAGAGCCCTTTTCCAGGATTTTATCCGATGTTTGTGATGTTTACTTAACGAAATACATGATATTTATTTCGATATATATATTATAGGTAAACTTGCTTAAAATTTTTAATATTTTTAAACATTTTCAATTAAGCCTCTTCAAATCTCGTATTTTAATTTCGAATTCACTTCTGTTCAACGTGCGTTTTCCATTTTAGGCTTAACATCAAGGGTCATGCGAACCATCCCATCTCCGAACCAAACAATTCAAATACCCGTTCCTTAAAACTATCAAAACTGAAAGAGTCCAGCGGGAAAATGGACTTACACTAAAATAAAATATATGTTTTTCATTTTAATTAGTGTTTAAATAAAAATATTATTAAAAAATATTTGCAGGTAATCGTTAATAATATTTATATTTGACAGAGTTCTTCAGCGAGGCTTCAAATTGGTTGTTAAATAATAACTGCTTATTTTATTATTATTTTTATTTTTGACAACGTGTTTTGGTCTAAGCTAAGAATATTGATCCTGCTTTTACCCTTCTTTTAAATAAAAAAACCTTCTTTTTGCCAATTTTTTTTAAGGAAAATCCTTTTTTTTGACAAAATTGAGATGGGATGGTTAAACCTATAGATACTTACCTTCGCTTACATACGGTATTTGTACCGAGCTGAGATGATGGGCAGCTAACATTCAAATATTTAATAAATTTCGGAAAAAAATCTGTCTTAAATTAAATCTTAAGGCAATGAAAGGGTTTTTCAAAGAATCAGAATCCAGCGCCTTTTTAATGTGCTTATTCCCCCATTTGCTTAGACGGTCGTATGTATTCCTCAGTGAATATTATCAAGGGGATGTTTGGTAATATTGAAATACATGTTTTACTATTCTAAAATATGAATATGAATATCGAAAGAGTTCACACCGTAAATAAATTCTTCGGTTTGTGGTACGTTTAAAATAATGAAAAAAAAAACTATCACACATTTTGCCTGCGGCTCTTGTCTCCTGTTAAATTTGATTTACAGCAGTTAGTGGATTTTAAAAATGCATCTTAAGGTTTATAGGTTCTTACTTCACAAATTTTTAAAAATAAACAAAAATAAGCACTGTTCCATGAAATCGTAAATGCCTTTTACAATTTTGGGCTCAAGAAAATTTGGAAGAAAAACCTTAGCTGGTATAATATCAATTTAAAAGCATAGAAATTGACGGTAATACTAATAGACATTATTGATATTCTTATAACAAACACGCAGTCAAAGGGCTTTTAATATCCCTAGTATGCCAGGGATACAATGCGAGCATTGGAAAAGGGGAAAGTATTTAAAAGGAGATGCCGGTGTACATTGATCTAGAATTTTTGAATATCACATTGAGATTGGAAGACAGAGTTAGGTAGTGCATCACACATTCGTGTAGTACGACTAAAAAACGAAACTTTCTACTTCACAGTACGACTGCAATTGGGCTCACGGGTAAAGTTATGGGAGTTAATAGAAACGCGAGTTACGGTTAAGCAAAGGAACATCATGCGGTATTTTGGGCTTCATCCAGTGATCGTTCCATAAGTGATGGTTCATTATGTACATATATACCAATAATAGCAGGCTATTTAATTTAGGAATAGAAGTTGCAGATCCTACTAGTGTTATAGATATGTGAATGTTTGGATGTTTATTCCGCAATCACGCCTCAAAGGCTAAACCGATTTGGATGATAGATAGATAGATAGATAGATAGATTTTTATTCACATAAAAGAAAATTCAGTTTTTAACAATTTTATGCTTATATCGAATATTACATAGGGCATGGCTTTAATGCCGTCTGTCCGAGTGGTTACTGTCTTGCACAACAAATTTTTAGCTCTGTTTACAATAATTACAATAATTATAAATTTTTCTGAACCTAAGTTTTTTTTTTTTTTAAGGACTTTGAGTTTAGTCAAAACAAATTTAATACTTAATACATTGAATTCAATTATAAATAAAATAATATCAAAAGGACTTTTTATTCAGTTATAGCAAAATTAAGGTTAAAAGAATTTTTTTTTAATTTAAACATTTCAATCATTTAATCTTTTTTTCTTTTTTATGACTTTGAGTTTAGCTAAAACAATCTGATTTGGACCTAAAAACTTTCATTTATTATTTGAATTTGATGAAACTTGGTAAGTAGATGGATGAGGTACTGAAATGAAAAATAGTTTACCTTTAAAAAAATGTGGAATAGATTTGTGAAATGATGTGTATTATTCTATGTATGGCTGGGGGAATTGTCCCTTATGCTTCCGTTGCTCAACGACAGGGCGAATTTATGGAGGTTGCTAGTTGGATGAGTTACAGAGAAATCTGACTAATTCTTCAATGAGTTTTGATTGAAATAATAAAAAACATTTTATCTGAAGCCCACACAGATAAAGGCGTGGATAGAAACTAGTTATTTATAAAAATGAGAGAGAGTGTCTGTTAAAAAACCAAGCTTTAAGCGAACCTGCATTTATCTTGCATTGCTTTATCAAATGCTATTGAAATATCGAGTGCAATGATCTTAATTTCATAAGAACAATGTAAATTTTTTTTGCATTGTTCGATAAATCCAACCGCTTGGAAAACCCCATAAGAATGGTATGGATAGAAAAGCTTACGGAGAGATTTTGACACCGTGGAAGAACACATCTTCAGAGTAATAACCTAGTTTTTTCAGGTGTAAAAGGCAGAGTTTAAACCCAGAACCTCTAGCATGTATTTACTTCGACGAGTTACAAGTAGGGCTTTTAACAGAATATTAAATCAAAATTTTAATAAAATAGGAAATTAAAAAAAAATTATAAAACCTGTTCCATAAAATGCATATTTTTTGTTTGTTTTATAATTAGCCGGCTCTAACGGGATTTTGGATACCCTTTAAATATTGTTTTGACGGAGTAAGGGGGTTAGGAAAATAGGAAAGGATGTAAAAGGTGGTAACTATGCGCATTTGTTTTAAAGTCCTGCGCTTCAAAATGGGAGGAAAAACAGAGTCCGGCAAGGCATTACACATTCGCGTGGTACGGCTAAAGGAAGAATCCGTGTATCAGACAGTACGCCTGAATTTTAATTTTATTCACAAATTTAATCGTAAATGTTATAGCCAAGTTTGTGGTCAGATTAATTTGTTGAAAGTTGTTAATACACCTTATTTTTTTTTTTTTTTTTTTTTATAATTAACGCGCGCACAAGGGATTATGTGTTTCCCTTTTAATGTAGAACACACTGCGCGGGCATTACGAAGATAGGGAGGGGAGAGATAGGAGGTGCCGATTAACATTGGTTTTGAATGTTTGCAGATCAAAATGGCAAGGGAAAATCCCGCCGGGTAAACTATTCCAGATTCGTGTCGTTCGGCTAAAAAAAAAAATCCCTATATTTCACGGTACGTCCGAAATTAGGCTCAAGGGTGAACTGATGAGCATTCCTTGCGAGACGAGTATTACGGGAGAAACTTTTAAGGGGAGGAATGCAACTGGCTACTTCGAGTGAACATTTTTTGTAAAAGAAACGATAAAATAAGGAAAGACATGAAACATTGCGTCGGTGTTCGAGTGGGGCAATTGTTTCAGCGGCAGTTCTATTACCTATCAATCTTAACGCTCGATTTTGTATTCTATCAAGCAGGTGAAGCGATGTTTGCGAAGCACCTGCCCAGAGGTGGGAGTTATACTCGAGTTTAGGGCGTATAAACGCTTTATAAATTGTAGCCAGATCAGATGGGGAAAAGTACTTCTTACACCGATACAGAAAACCTAAGCACTTTGCAGCATTCTTAGCGATCTCAAATATATGGTCGTTCCAACGGAGGTCGTCGTTGACACACATACCGAGTACTGAGAGCTTTTCGGTTTCTTCGATGTAAGTGCCATTCATGGACAATGGCATTGGGGGAATGTTTAGCTTTAACGACAGAAGACAGCATTGAGTTTTCGAAGCATTAAACTCCACACGATTTCTATTACCCCATTTAACAATGCTGTATAAATCGGAGTTTAATGAGCTTGACATACGGCACCGTTGCAATTGTACGTCCGAAGGCGAAGGACGTGAATTATCGAACGAATATGAAAAGCTGAGGGTAGAGTCGTCAGCAAAACAGTTAAGTGGATTAGAAGTAACAGACAGAAGATCATTTATAAAAATGAGGAAAAGAGTCGGAGACAGAACAGAGCCCTGGGGCACACCAGCATTTATTTTATGGGAATCAGACTTGAATCCGTCCAATACAACTTGTATTGAACGGTCCAGAAGATAGCTTCTAATCCAACGAACAAGAGTATTATCGATCCCAAAAGCACGCATTTTCGATAAGAGAGCTTCATGCCAAACTCTATCAAATGCCTTGGAGATATCAAGAGCAATAATCTTACTTTCACCAAAGCGATGTAAAGATTTGTTCCACTGTTCGGTGAGATATGCCATCAGATCACCAGTGGAGACCGCAATAAACAATCCATTTGTTTATTTGTCGCTCGCTGATGATGGTTCCGCAGCTGAGAACCAAAATGCATTCGATTTAAATAAAAAAGAACTGTTAAACAATTTTTAAACAAAAGTTTATTTATTTACTTTTATTACCATCAAGTCGCCAGTGGATGTATTGCTGCATACCATCTCTTCAGAAGATAGGGCTAGCGGATTTTAGTATGTTAAGATCTTTTAGAACTTGCGACTGAACGAGTGCAAAAGAAGTTCGGTCCTATAAAATCATTTACGCTCTCGAGTTCAAGAGGAATTATAACACGCTGCCAGCAGTTGAATTTGGGCTACAAGCAAATCGGTTTTTTCTTGTGAGCTGACAGCAGGATTATCATTGAAGATGAGCGTAAGAAAAAATTATGTAGAAGAATTGTTAACAATTCTTTACAAATGATAAAAAAAATTTGTATTGTCTATTTGACATTGCACCATTTTTTTGCCGTATTTTTTGTTCATGTAAAAATTTGGTATACCAAATATGAGCATTAAAGACCTTTCTAGCTTTCTGAAATGTTGTCCGGTTTTTTTCGATGATATTGGCCCTATAACAACGGGAACATCAGTTTCTAACGGTCCAATTTCAACATTCATGTTCGAAAATGTCCAGGAATAAGCTCATTCAAGTGAATTGATTATTTTTGAACTTCAAAAAGTACTAACTAAATTTTATCATAAAGAAAACTCATTTTGAATACTTCGCAACCCTAAATTTCGTAACGGAACACTTATGTTTAAAATATGCAAATTCTATTTCAATTTTTATCGTCATCGATTCCCTTTTTCCATATAATTCTTCTTGGATTCGTCTCAAATTCATCCCACCTGCACAACTAATTATTCATGTACAAGTTCCTATACACCTACTCTGACTATGAAATTGCTTTCCACTTGGTCCACATAACGTTAACGATGACGCGACAGTGTGCGGTTTAAATGTATCTTAGAAGAAGATACATTTATATATCGTATGTTTTATTCTCATTCATCACAAATTCCTAATTCCCTTCTCGCCAATATTTTCGAAAATTGTTTCTTTTGATCCTTGCTTTGCTCTGTAATTTAAGGGCTATGATATGCAAGTGCCTATTTTCAATTTCAATTGGCTTTCGTGGTTCAAATACGTCAAAGCTTTTGACTAGTTTGTGTAAAGAAAACCGATTTAAAGACTTGAGTTGTGGTTGAATAAAATGCTTTTGCCTTAAATTATGCAAACGTTTTATTATATTTGTTTGTCTTCAACAGACTTATTTATATACATATAAGCAAATATGTTAGAAATGAAACTATATTTTTAAAGTCTTAACACCATCTATTTACTAACGTTCGCTAAACGCTATAGTAGTATCGGGTAGGGTTGAATAACACTGTTTACTGAGGATTTTACTTATCATTAACATCTTACTATAGACATTAAAACGTAAGTTTTTTTTAATATTTCTTATTTATACATACGCTAGCACGGGCAAGTTTCTGATTTGTCCAAATCCTTTTTTGATATCGTAGTTGTGATGGGGTCTTTACGAAAAACGTGGGTTTTGATCAGTGAAGGCAAACCAGGGTATCTACATATCTGATGATACTGGGCTGTTGACGAAGAGCTTCAGTCTTTCTACAGTAGCTTGGGAAGAAGTTGTAAAGAAATTTTTGTTAATACCGCAGTGGGAAATTGGAAATTAAAGAAAAGGTTTATTTTTATTTTGCATTAACACTAATTAACTCTATTGTTATACGTTTATGTCAAACTGAGATCTGCAAGACCTTTTTGTTTTTTTAATGGAAGTCAATACATTTCTCATATTTGTCAACCTCATTACTGACCTTTCTTATCCTTTGAATGTTAAATGCAAAGGTATTTTGCTTTTAACATTATGTTTTAGTTAAATAAATATCCGTCGCTTGCACAGAAATGGCTCTTAACCTACGGCCAAAATTTATCATCTGCTGATGGCAGTTTGCTTCAAGAAATTTAATTTTCCAAATAGTTTTGTTTTTATACCAACAAACAAAAGTAGCGCCTTGAAGGAGATATCAAAACATTTATAGGTTAACATTGTCTCAAAATCCATGAACCCAACAACCATGCATGCACATCAAAAACATTAAAATTATTCCATACGTGTGTCTACTATATACCCCTCAAGCGATCCGAATCCTAAACCTTTCTTTCATGTGAATTCTTAATCATTCATCGATACTACACTATGTAGGTCACACCGCCCAGCTTTCAAATCAAAAGTGAATAAATGCTAAAACATAAAAAAGTGTCCCATCAGGCTGGGCCTATCAAAAGTCCTATGTATACATCGAAAGAAAAATAAGGATTGTTATTGTTAAACTAATATGCTAATAAATAAAATGCCAATAGCAATTTTTTTGGGTGTGGGAGATGGTCCAAACCAATTTTACCGAAGAGTTGACTGGAAAACCCTTATTCATTATACAACCAATACCGCAATCGAAAATGTCCCCATAGGCTGAATGCTCTGTTGCGCCCTTATTAATTTTGAATTTTTAATGCTCCATGATTTATTCCTGAATTATTTCGTTTGATAAAAGATAAGGACAATGTTCAAGGCATACGAACTTATGGTGTTCACATACGGACAGGATTTCAATTTGGTTTTCGATTGATTAAATGTCCGTAGGATGTTTGACGATAATAAATAAAAATTTGTAAAAGGTTATGTTTCTTTTATTTAACCGACACAAAAGACCAATTTTTTTAATTTATGTAACACAAAAACAAAAGCTGACATTTAGCAGACACAGTCGCATAATCTTAAGTCAAGTACTTCTATTATTTGTTTTGTATCTAACAAAAAGGAGCAAGTTTTGGGAGATTAAAAGAAAACTCAATACAAAATACGTCACATAGAAAACACAAATTTTCTTAATCAATATCAGACATTTTTAATAGAATTCAAAAAGAAAATTTACGAATTAAAAGCTTTCATCTTTTTATCCTGTCAACGGTTTATTGTCAATAGTATCACCGCTATCCAGGAGCGGGACACAAAAGTAGCTCTTATTTGAATGTGGATTCGTCGTTGGACGACCTATGTACATATCTATGTAGGCAAAGTCTTCAGTTTTAAATATGTGACAAGCTTCTCACGAGCTTATAGATATTATTTCAAATCCATAACCATTAAGCCAGAATCCGCTTTATGGTTAAGATGAACGGACTTAACCGAAATGTGGATAAGCATGCTTTAAGTTATTTGAAGATGACAATTCTAATGTTGTTTTTTTAATAAGAATGAAGTACATTGGAAGCACCATTAGGTTATTTTAAATCTAATTGGAATAAAACCCTGATTATCGTAAGGTGGAAACGTAGTAATTTAAATTATGTTTTTAATATAGTTTTAAGCATGTTTTATAAAAAAACACTAATTCTAGTGATCTTTTCCGGTTGTCTGCTTTTGAAGTGGCAAAGCTTTTGAAACAAATGGCGATGTCAGCGCCACACCACTGCGGCAGTATTACCCCATTAAAAAATGGGAACGACTGGGTCGCACGTACTTGCCCTTAAGTGCCAAATAACATTTACGTTAAAAGTAACACCGTTTGAACTTATACAAACTATGAAAACCACAATACTTAACAAAGAACTAATGAAAAAAGTACATATTTGGAAAATTGTGGGACGGATTTTTATAAAATCCTGTTTTTTATTTTTATTTTTTTTATTTTTTTTTATTTCGGTATGCAGTTTTTTAATTTAAAATAATTTTTTTTATTAGTTTTGAAAATATTGATTTTTCAAAAAAAAATTCAAATATTATTTTAGTTAGAAAAAAAAGTTATTCAATATTTTGATATGCAAAATTAATTTGGCTATCTAGATTTTTTCAAGTTTAAACGGTCGTATGACAAGTACAAGTGAGAAATGCCAAAATAATCACACATACCAAATTTGAAGGGAATCGCTTCACCCGTTTAGGCTGCAGCTCGATATACACCCGGACAGACAGACAGGCAGACGGACATTTTTTGCCAATGCCTTTTTTATGCTTCTATATGATCGTAATGTCATGTGTGATTGTTATCTCATTTTTTTATATTCACGAATCCTAAACTTGCCTTATAGTCCCTATAATCGGAAGTAAAAATGATGCCTGATAAGAGTACTATAAGTTTAATATACATGTTGTCATGCAACTTCTTCAACATAAAATAAAACGAGGAACTAACTTTACGGGCTGTACATGTACAGCGACACAGACCTTGCCGAAAGAGTAAAAGTAAAAAAAGGGGTAGGCTTTATGGGTTAAAAAAGTGTTTTTTTTTTATTTCCGGCGAAGTTTAACTTCTGATCGAAAACTGGTCTACAGAAAAATTGTAGATAATTAAAAAACCTACAATTTTGCTTCAGTGTATTTTTCAATATAATCTCAAAATCATTAGATAAAGGCAAAAAACCGGTTTTTGATGTCAAAATGCAACAACTTTTTTTTTATTTTTTATACAATGCTGCTATTTAAAATCATGCTTTTAAACATTTGGCTCTTCATCAAAATTAAGCTTTTCCCTTGACACAAATAAAATGTTATCGGCTCATGAGTTGTCTACTTTAACTGCAGCCGTAATCTTTACAATATCTTTTTTTAGATAAAACATATGTTTAAATATTAAAACGTCAAACCATCCCAGCGGATGCGCGGACATAAATATATTCAAAAGCCGGATTTCATTGTAATAAAATAATGATACCAAAACCATTTGAATGAATCAATATTTCACGACAATCCATTGATGGTTGAGATAAAAATATTTCATATCGATTTCACATGTTCCACAGATAGTTAAAAGAGTGTTTGTTTTAAATTTTGTGTTGTTTTTTTCATACAGAACATTTTATTTATATCTTTTGAAGAAATGTTTGGAGTTCTCAAAGGAATTTAATAGTTATCGTTATCAAAATCATCGATAGAATATTGCATGGGCATATATAACTCTTTACTATGAAATGAAGCAGATTTTAGTGATGGAATGCCAATAAGTTTGAGGGTTTCAACGCAACTTTATAGGCGGATACATAGTTAAAACTTGCCAAGAAATAAAATTATTTTACACTCCTCAAGTTACCAAAACATTAAAATAGCTTCAAGTGAATTTTATTTTATCGGGAAAAGAATCAATTACCGTACCCACAAAACAGTTTAAATGAATTTCACAAAATGTCCATAATAATTTATATTAATTTTTTTAAATTCGGACAGAAAAAATGACTAACGGGGCTGGCTATGGGCCCAGCAGAGTCTAATTTTGTGCTGAGCGATAAAAATCTTAGCTAGTTGCGACAACAGTTGACAAACATTCACTCCAATTTAAAGTTTAGATACACTTTTATTGCCGCTTAGCTGTCAATGAAAAAGGCATCAGCGTGTAGTATTGCCAAGATTTCAACCTGGTTAACAGCTGTCTTCACCACCAGAACCTCAGCCTAGAAGACGGTACTATGGTCAGAATTCAGGATTATACCTGATTAAACTGGCTAGCCTGAGAGTTTCTGAATTAAGTTCAACCAAAACCAACGCCGTTATCCTTTTTGCAACCGTTGGGCTTAGATGGGTATTGTTGATTCAATGTAGTTGGTTTCCTTGCCATTATTCTCTACTAAGAAATGTGGTCCTCAATGGCCTTTAAAAAACAGACGTGGCGTTATGTTGTCTGTGCGAACATTGTGGCTCAAATGTAAGAATCTGTGTATAACCTGTTTGACTGTGCTTCCAGTTTTCAGTTTGACTTAGTTTTCAGTTTACTAATTCTGACTTTATAAAAAGATCTAGGGGTTTGAGGTTGTACCGCAATAATTCTCGTTGCTCTAATGAAGGCAATGCAGGCCATTGTAACTTAGTCATAGGTTAACAGTTGGTGGCTTTATCTGTTGCTCGCCACCAAGCTAGTTTCCTATAGTTAAGTTTGTTGATGTAATGCAGATGTAACCGAATATCCTGTTTTTTGTTGAAAACAAATCCAATGTATCTCCATTTTTTAGTGGATTCTCCTCTATTAACGGCATATTAAAACTGATATTTTTCTTTTGTTGGTAAAAACCACAAGGGGTGGAATCGGCTAAGGTGATATGTGATAAGTGATTTTCACAATCAAAAAATTCAGGGGTGGAATCGGCTTAGGTGATATGTGAAAGTAACATTTCTGCTATAGTCACATGTGATCATATTAAATTTTCAGTCTGCTTAAAGTGATTACTACGAGAAATTTTCCTCTTGCTAGAAGTGCTAAAGTGCCAAGTCTTATTACCTTCTCTTCACTTAGTATCATTGTGAAGATTCTCTCCCTGCTGATTTAAACAGTGAGATAGAGTCAGATAGCTTTAGTACTTCCTTCCAAATTCCAATTAATTTCTGTTTGAATTATGAGCTCTGAGAAATATATATTGTGTGTGGTGTTAGTACAGGTACACAGGTGTGAGACCAAACCAAATGCTCTTCTCATACGATTCTACCGAATCCACATTCGGATCTTTTAGAGATCCAATAGAGAGATTGTTTTATAAGCAAAAAGTCCAGTTGTTTTAGTAGTACACTCTACCACGCTGTACATCAATATACCATGACCATCGAGCCTTATTTCGGTCATATTTGATAACTTTAGAAAAATAAGTAAATTTAAAAAAAGAAGAAACGTAGATACCAGGATACACTTGGATGTACTTTTGGTTCTGGCTAGCTTTTTGAACGATCGGACATTTATGTTACGGCTTTACGTCGATGCAATATGGTCAACCCGTTTGACGGTTAATTGATCAATAAATCCCAAAACAGATAAAACGCGGGTTGAGATATGGGAAATGCGTAGTAAATTATATGAAAGCATCAACTACACCGATTAGCCTGAATTCATCGTTTTCGTTAGTAATGTCATAGAGTAACTATAGTATAAAGAGGGAAATCTATTGCCTTCTTTTGACAAGGCCTACAAGCTGGTCAAATAAGTATTGGTGTAGAACTGTCAAAAAATTGACGCCTATTAAGAGTGTAGTAGTGCTGAACTGTCAAAAAATTGACGCCGATTGAGAGTGGAGTAGTACTCTATGGTAATGTGCTTGTAAAAAATACTGTTCTAATAATAATGTACTAATCATTTTAATCTGTGGGGCGTTTTCCCAATGAAACTTAAAATCGACTCTCTCAAAAGCTGCGACTGGAAAGAGTTATTCTTTGTTTGATATCAGTGCTGGTAATGTTCTCTGGGATGATAACGTAGTCCGGCCCGGGTAGGCAAAGCTATGACTAGAGCTACCGCAAATTAATAAATGTCTTCGTGATATTTTCTTGAAGACGTCGATGTTATGTGTCTTCTTGACGACAGTATATGCTTGGGTATACCTTCATTGACTGCTAAACCATATTTGTCGCTCCGTCTCATACAGACAAATGTGTTACTGATGTATAATAACGCTAAGTGCTATGTCCTTCAGATTATATCATTATCGTCGGAATTGAGTTTCTTGTGAGAATTTTCTTCTATTTTTCAAGTATTATGATAAAGAAGTCGCACGACAGGCCTTGGTCTAAATCATTTGTTAACGTTAACATGAAAAGTGTCGGTAAGTTGTACCGAATTTATGATGCTCCCTTGGTCGTCTTTACAATTTTCGGTTCGAGCTCTCTTGCCTTGACAGTATCTTTCTTTATTTCTTTCTAACTTTCGAAGCTCATTCCCACATATTCTGCTTTAAGACCTTGCGATTTTTCCCTGAGATTTGGGGGCGGGGATACAAAAAATCGCTCGGGCTAATCATCGAACTAGTTTATCACCCATTCTTCTTTGTGCTATCATGATTTTGTGTCAAACTGTTTTATCTCTATTCGTCATTTTTGTAGGTAGTGGTCGGCTGTTTGTTCTGATTTTAAGGGTTGCTGTTATTGGTTGCTCCGAAATAAAGGAGAAATGCAGAACGTAAACTTTGTGTGAAATTGCAGCATTTAAAAGAGATTCGAGTTTGAAAGGAAAATAAATTGCACGACTGGATCGCACGTACTTGCTCATATGTGCGGTCATATCGTCGAATAAATTTAAAAAAATGGCACGACTGGGTCACACGAAATTGTTCTTATGTTAGATAATTGCTTAGTGGCTGCATATGTATGTATATAAAGGTTGTTTTCTTAGACGTGTGGTTTTCAAGAAGAAATAAAACGCATATAGTTTAATGTTATGGCCAAGAATTTAGCTTGATTATAAAGATAAGGGTTTGCATTATGTTCTAAAAATGATTTCGGGGAAGAGGCCGCCACGGCTGGCTCAAATAAATTCCAGCCGAGGCCCAATTTTGTGAAAGTCGTGATCGGTGGCTATCTCGAGGCCGATCGAACGTGTGACGCGCTTGATGGTCGTTTGGCTTCAATTCTTGCATGAGTTGGATTTTCTAAGCCTGCAAACCAAGATCCTTTCGCAAAATCTTCCATAAAGTGGATGGGCACATCTCCAATTGTTGTGCGCGATGGGGGATGGACTCATTCGGGTCTTCTTCGATAATCTGCTCCACCGAAACGAACCATTATTTTGGTAATAAATTTTCACAATTTGCAAACTTGTTCGAGAGTAAGTCTATTTATTTTGAAATTGAAAACCAAACTGAGCATAAATCAAGTGACAGCTGTCAAAAAGACTAACTCCGAAAGAAGTTTTGCCAGATTGAAAACCACACGTCTATTTAAATAAAAAAAATATTTTTTTTTAGAAAATTCTTTCATTTTTTTGATAAGTTTAAGAGTTTTCTCGGAAAAACTAAGTATTCAATAAATTTGAAAACTAAATCGTTCGACCAGTTTTTTTAAAAAGTCGTTTTTTTTGAAAAACTTTTCGAAAAAATATTTTAATTTTTTTTCTAGTATGTCATTATAAGGATATCTGTAGTTTTCATCTGGAAAAAAATATTTAAAAAAATTCAATCAACCCATTTTCAAAATACTTCGAAAACCAAATTTTTTTTTCGAAAATTTTAAAAATCGAAAAAAAAAGTTTTTGAAAATTTTGAAATGCAATATTAATTGAATTACAAATGACTTTCTGTGTGCAAAATTTTACTGAAATCGGGATAATAGTTAACGATAAAACCGCATTAAAAAAACCGGTTATTCTAACTGAAAGATGTATTGTTGTTAAAAAAATAGCACCCTGGAAGTTTTATTAAAATCGTTAGAGCCGTTTTCGAGAAAATCAAACTTTTTGTTAAAAAATTGTATAGCAGGTACTGTTATTTTTCGATCTAGAGCAAAAATGAAAAACACCCCCCGAGATACTACCTAATAAATACTTATTACCAATTTGAAGCAAATCGGTCCATCCGTTTAGACTGTTTAGGCGCGAACAGACAGACAGACAGACAGACAGATAGACAGACGGGCGGAATTTCCGGACCCACTTTTTTCGATTCGTCTTTCATCGTAATGTCATGTTTTATTGTTAGAAAAAAAATTGTTTTGCACGAATCCATAACTTGTATTATAGTACCTATTCACTTTGGAAACAAAAGCGTCTTAGTTATTGGTGACTTCAATGCAAATTTCAAACTAAAACACTACAAAGCGCAACAAACAATTTAATAAATTATAGTCAAAGGACATCAATGGATGGAGTTTCAAATTAAAATGGAACAAATCTTCTAGATCTTCTCCAGTTGTTTGATTGTACAATTTTGAATGGCTGTACGAATGGTGACATCAAAGGGCATTTTACATTTCTAGAAGGACAAGACAAATCTGTGATAGACTATTGTGCGATTAATAACGATTGGAATGATTTAGTGCAAAAAATTGAAATCCAGTGTAAGAACTATTTCGATCACATGCCAATAGTTGTAGACTGGGTTGATGATACTACACCTAAGCGAACAGATCTGAAACTTTTACCACGATTGAAATGGAAACAAGAAACAGCTGCTGTATATCGGCAAATATTGGAAGAAAACCTAGCGAGTTTAAATGTTACGACCGAGTCTGCCGAAGTAAGAGCTAACAAAATAGTATCTTGCATTAGAAATTCAACATACAATATCTCTCCCAAAAACCATCCTAACTTTAAACAAAAGAATGTATGATAGCCTGGAAAAAATCATTTACTCTGTTAAATGCGATACGAAATTCTAATTGTCTAATTTTGAAGAAGTGGTACCTTGAAGCTAACACACGTTATAAGAAATTGTGCCTACGGAAAAAAACCGAATTTGAAAACCATCAAGCTTGTTCACTCGGCCAGATACAAAGTTCGAAGGAATTTTGGAAGACAGTCAGGGAGATTAATGGATCGAGTTTTGCAATAGGAATAGGATTATCTGCTGAAGATCTGTCTAGCCATTTCAAAAGTCTTCTATACAGCAATCCAGATGTGAGATTCTCTTATGCGGAGCCGATGATTCTCGATGAAATTCTTGATTCGGAAATCTCGTTAGCGGAAATAAGTACTGTAATCTTAAAAGGAAAATATGGAAAAGCTCCTGGTGAAGACGGGATTCCATACGAGTTTTTCAAGAATGCAACTGTTGCCTTACATTTACAACTTAAATCGTTATTTAATAAAATAATCTTGGGAGAAAAAGCCCCATCGTCATTCAAAAGATCTGTGATATTCCCAATCCACAAAAAAGGAGACCTAAATAGTGTGGAAAATTATCGAGGCATCTCTTTCATGAATGTCCTGGCAAAATTGTTTTGTGGTGTGCTTGTCAACAGACTAGAAACATGGGTTAACACTTAAAACATTTTATCGGACTATCAGGCTGGATTCAGAAAAACATTTTCAACAGTTGACCATATTTTCTCCCTAACTTCAATTATTAAAGCTTTTCAAGCCAGAAACAAAAAAGTACATGCACTTTTTGTTGATTTCAAGGCAGCCTTTGATCTCATAAATCGTAATGCCCTTTTTTATAAGCTTTCACAATTAGTACTGTCTTCGAACTTCATCAATATAATAAAAGATTTATACACATTTATTTCATTAACGATGTTTTAGCTTGTCTTCCTGGAGGAATCCGTATTTATGATTTAAACATCAATGTCCTTCTATATGCCGATGATCTGGTGGTACTTTCAGAATCACCAGAAAGCCTTCAACTGATGATTAATCGATTAGCGGAATATTGTCTTAAATTGAGTCTTGTCATTAACTCAGACAAATCAAAAATCATGGTGTTTTCAAGATCAGCAAGAAGTCAGAACACTTATAATTGGTCTTTTAATGGATCTAGATTAGAAGTAACCAATGAGTACAAATATCTGGGAGTAAATATGAACAGTACTCTTGATTTTAACAAACATCTTTCAGATAAATCAAAAAGTGCGCAAAGTCTGATCAATATCTCATGGAGAAACATATTCTTAAATGAACGAATCGAACTTTCAGCAAAATATAAAATATTTGATGCCGTGGTTAAGTCTAGTCTGTGTTAGGCTGCTCAGGTGTGGGGAATTGACGAATACGTGGAGATTGAAAAATTTCAAAGAAATTTCATAAAAAAGCTTTTTAATCTACCACTGAAAACGCCTAATTATGCACTTTATCTCGAAACTGGTCTTCCTAATCTATTTACATATACGCTGAAGCTACAGGCAGATTATTCGAAAACCAGCATTATGAAGTTTGTCAAGTAAAAGGTCGTGGTATACCATATCAAAAGCTTTCGTCATGCCAACAAACAAACCTATAGTTGATTTATTGCCATTTAAGCTACCATAAAGTTGACTACACTCAAAATTCCATCCTCTGTTGATATACCCGCTCTGAATTTTAACCCAAACTGATTTTTGCAAAAGAAATTAAATTTATCTAAAAATGACACAATGCGAAATTTTATTAACTTTTCGAAAATCTTAAAAAACGTGTAAAGAAGAATTATTGGTCTATAGTTTTCTATAGTTTTCTTTTCCTTTTTTATCCATCGCGTTTCTTGGATGGAGGTTATATAGCATTCGCACATTTAATTAACAGAATAGCAAATAAGTTTAACCGAAAAGCCAATTAATTTAACATAAACGCAAATTACTTTAACCCCTTAGCAAATAAGTTTGACCAAAATATCAATTTACGAGAAAATTAAACCTTACGAGATAGGTTTGGGCAACTTGCCCTTTCTGTATGCCCCTTTTATACTGTATTTTTTCGAGGTGGGACATAGTGGCTTTTATTGTCAATTTTTGTGTTCGACATAATTTTTTTTCAATTTAGGAAATAATGTAAAAAACTGAAGATCGGGCTTATTTCCACATCGATGGATGGATGGCACTGGATAATACACTTAGGCTAAACTTGTTTTGTCGAGGTAACACTAGGGGGGTATGCTGCCCCAGCAACACCTGCTTCTTGCCACAAAAGGATTTGGAGTAAGTGCGAGTATTGCGTAACTAGTCTAGCCTAAGTGTATTAGAATGAATGCCTAGGCAAAACTAATTCAACCGAACGCCCATAGGCTAAACTAGTTTTGCCTACAAAACTGTTTTTCCGGTAACGTATAAATTACATCTTCCACTATTTCGTATTGTGGACTTTGAAAAGAATTATCGAGTATTTTAAAAGAACATAGAATCCATAATGTTACACAACTGAACGTCATTGCCATACCTGACCTATGATTGCATTACCAGTCCAGGGGCCCTATTCCTGAATACGAGTCGAGTAAGTTTTCATGTGAGATCGACAAATTGGTATTCTCGAACACGACTCACTAATTATCGGTATTCCCCAACTCGAATGTCGAACGTCAAATGACACTCGAATGATACAAACCTATTCCTGAACTCGAAAGTGACGCTTTTTTCTGTGAGAAAGCATTCATGTTTAAAAAGTGTTCGAGAGCAGCAGCGATGGATGCAAAAATGTAGGTAAAAATAAAAAAAGACAAATTTTCTAATTGTTATGAATAATGAAGTGTTATAAACAAAATTTAAATATTTTTTGGTGGTAGGTATTTGGCATAAACGACGATCTGGCGTTTGTTTTAAATTTGTGCTCCATTACTGCAAGTAATTGCTGCAAGCAAATATACAAACATTGTTGTATAAAACATCTCTGTACTCTTCATATTATTTTTTTTTGCACTTTTACGATTTAAACTGATTAATTTACTATCAAATTACATTTAACGATTAGTTCTCAAATCAAAAGATTTTTTTTGTGAAACGTCAAGTCAACATTTAGTGAAGTTAGCTACAATTCAAAGGGTGTGTTCAACATTTTCGGAGTCATGTCATGTTTTTGGCTCTCACTAGAGTTGTGGAATACCGATTCTTACTCGACTCGACTGTGAGCTCTCGAGTGACATCTCACTCGACTCGTATTCAGGCACCCAGTATTCCTCAAACTTTTTTCTTTAAATTAATTGATTTTTTTTCAACTTGTTTTTAATATATATATATTTTTTCTTCTTTCTTTTTTACAAAATCGATTGATGACTAATAAGGTTATATTAATTATAAGTTAATTTAATTTATAATTTCATTCATGTTTGTTTTTTTTAATTTACATGTTTTTTGTTCTCATACATCTTTGTGTTAGGTGTTTCATGTATTGGTCGCCGTTGTATTTAAATGATTTGTTGATTGAGAGTTTTGTTTGTATGTTCCAATGGCTGCGTGAACCCCCCGTTATGTCTCTACCTATCTTCTTATTAATTTATAACAACCGTGATGTCAGTTCTTGACATAAGTAATTCCAGGAGTGAAGTTGGTAACGAAGTGTTGCGCTCGGTGTTGAATATTTTTAGCAAGCAAAGAGAAGGACTAAGAACATGCCATTTAAATGCTCAAAGCCTAGCTCTCAAACTGGATGAGTTCAGAGATCTATTTGAAGGTTCCAAAGTAGATATTACCTGTGTTTCGGAAACATGGTTTTCAAATAAAATTGATGATTGTTTTTACAAAGTTAACGGTTATAGAATTTTTCGAAGTGACAGAGTGGGAAGGATTGGTGGTGGAGCTGCAATTTATGTTTAAGAGGGTTTAAGATGTCGTTGCAAATGTGCTTCCCCAGATGATAGCGAAATGAACTATGTGTTTGTTGAGCTCAAATCTTCTTCTAGTGATCTTCTTATTGGATCTATTTACAGACCCAATAGGACTATCAACCTAACACCGCTTTTTGATCTTTTATCATCAATTTCAGCATCGGCTTCACAAATCATAATAGGTGGTGATCTTAATAGAAACCTTTTAGCAGATAGTGTACTAATCGATGGTTTATGTACGTATCATTTTACCAGTGATACAAGTACTTTGTTAGATGTTTTTTTGTCAGTAATACAAACAATGTCCTTTTTTACAACCAGTTGTCTGCACCCGGGTTTTCTAAACATGACCTTCTATTTCTAACTTACAATATTTCGGTGATTTTTAAAGTGTCACATTTTGAATATAGATATTTTAATGCAATCAATTACAATTCCCTGGAAGCAGATGTTCGTAGCATCGAGTGGGATTAGGTCCTGTATGTGTTTTCATCAAGCCTTAAGATTGATTTCTTTACCAAAAACATACAGCTACTTTTCAATGGTCACGTCCCAACTAGAATTAAATACATCAAACATAGACAATTTCAATGGTTTACAAATGAAATACGGGTTCTTATTGAACACCGTAATCAATTATGGAAAAGATATCGGCTAGATTTTCAATTACAGTTATTTCGGACATTGAGAAATAAAGTGGTACAAGAAATCAAACAGGCTAAAAGAAAATATTACCATCTCTTCAAGGCCAAAAAATTGGAAAAAAATAAGTGATATTGGTGTAGGAAAACAAAATGTTATGCCTGATGAAAACCTCGATCTAAATCAACTTAATCAAAGATTTATAGCTTCCACGATTCCGGCTTCTGCTTATAATGGTGAATCATATGTTAGTCCTAATTCAACTAGGCCGCTGTTTGATTTTGTGTGCATTGATGATGTCGAACTAGTTTCATGTCTATTATCTGTCAAATCTAATGCTGTAGGTTTTGATGAAGTTCATCCAAAGTTTATTAAAATTATTTTGCCAGCTATACTTCCATACCTACTACATATATTTAATTACATAATAACAACAAATGAGTGTCCTTCCCAATGGAAAGTTGCTAAAATCTTACCGATAAAAAAACAAAATAGCAATGATTACAGGCCGGTTCCTATTCTTCCATTTATATCTAAAGTTTTTGAAAAAATATTACAAAGACAAATTAATTCATACATCCATGCTTATTCTTTACTATCACCGCTACAATCAGGTTTTCGAAAACTTCACAGCTGCATATCGTAAACTATTAAAGTTGCAGACGACATCAGTCAATCAATGGACAAAGATGAAGTTACTTTTTTGGTTCTGTTGGACTTCTCGAAAGCCTTTGACACGGTAGATCATACATTATTGTGTAATAAACTGTCTACTCAATTTAGCTTTTCGAGTTCAGCCCTCTATTGTGCTATCATCGATTCATATGTATGCGGACGATGTTCAACTTTATAAAAGCTTTACTCTAGGTATGATTGAAGACTGTGCACATGCAATTAATGCAGATCTGCACAATATAGCTTTGTTGTCTGAAAAGAATGGATTATTGTTGAATCCATTAAAAACAGTGTCTGGTAATAAGTAGACGACTGCTTGACCTTTCATATTTTCCAGATATATGTATACAGGGTTCGAAAATAAATTACGCGGAAAAAACAAAAAAACCTAGGGATAATATTTAACAGGAACTTAACTTGGAATGATCTCATTAACGCAATAATTGGGAAAGTTTATGGTACACTGCGCAAACTTTGGATGTTAAAAAACTATACACCTGAATGTAGTGAACTCTCATTGCTTATGTATGTACCTATTCATGTATCAACCACTCATGTATATACCAACTCTTAATAAACAGTCAGTCATTAACTTACTCTCTTCTTTACATGACATGGTGTCAGAAGTGGAGCGCGAATTCTAAATACATACTTTCAATTTAAACAGTTACTAAGTACATACCTACTTTTACCAAGTAGACAAAAGAATTTCGCGCTAATAATAATAATAAAAAAAAAATTAAAAAAAAAAAAAAATTAAAAAATAACATAGTTCCAAAATGCCTGGTGATGCTGCTCCCGTTGGTCCTATCAGCCATCCACCAGCAACTGAAGGTTATGCGAGACCACCGAAGCCTCTAGAAATAACGGAAAACATGGCCATTGGAAGAATTGGTTGCAGCAGTATGACTGGTTTGCTGCAGCACGAGAACTGGATAAAAAATCAGCAATCGTTCAAGTAGGTACATTTATGTCTTGCATCGGTTCAGATGCTATAGACATATTAAATTCATTTACTCTATCATCTGATGAAGCAAAATCAATTAAAACCATCAGAGAAAAATTCGAAGCCTATTTCACTCCCAAAACTAATATTACTTTCGAAAGATATGTTTTTAATAAAATCATTCAAGCAGAAGACGAATCAAAAGAAGAATTCGTAAGAGAAACAAATAGAGATATAGAGCTTCAACAACTTAAAAAATGTGCCCTGGAAGGGTGGCCAAAAACAATACAAGAAGTAGACGAAACTTTAAAAGGGTATTGGACCTTTCGTGACGAAATAGGTATCGAAGCCGATTTGCTGTTTAAAGGAAACAAACTTATTGTTCCTAAAAGCCTCAGACCAAGCATACTCAAGAAGCTTCACTGTGGACATTTTGGTATCCAGCGTACTCTCAGCCGAGCCAGAGAGCAATTATTTTGGCTAAACATTACTAATGATATAACCCGAATGATCGAATCTTGCTCTGTTTGTCAGAGAGTACAACCAGCCAAGACAAAGGAGCCCATTATCCTAAAGCAGGTGCCATCATTACCATGGGAGATCGTAGCATGTGACATATTTCAAATATTTAATACTGATTATCTTTTAATTGTAGATAGTTACTCTGGGTTTTTCGACTTCGTGAAACTCCAAAGGTCATCTGCAGCCGAAGTAATTAAGAGACTCAAAGTATGGTTTTCCACCCACGGAATCCCCCTAATTTTTGAGTCTGATAACGGGCCACAATTTTCAGCAAAGGAGTTCAAACTTTTTGCGACTACCTGGGGATTCAAACATCAGACATCAAGTCCATATTATCCCCGTTCTAATGGGCTCTCGGAAAGATACGTGCAGACGGCTAAGCAACTACTGAGGAAGTGTCAGCGAGACGGTTCAGACATTTACTTAGCACTTCTGAATTTTCGCAACACATCCAGAACACCTGAACTAAAATCTCCAAGCCAGCGCTTATTCAGTAGACAGACGCGCTGTAACTTACCTGTAGCTAAAAGCGTACTAGCTTCAAAAGTAGTGGAAAACGTACATGAAGAGATGACGCAGATACGAAACAACCAAAAAACATATGCTGATAATTCGACTAAACCTTCTTCTCATTTTGAACCGGATGATAAAGTGCGAGTTCAGTTAGGGCACCGACGATGGTCATCAGGTATTATTCTGGAAAGTTCCAACCAACCGAGATCTTACATCGTAAAAACCAATGATGGAAAACACGTTTGTTGTTAGCTAAAACCCTAATTATCCCAATTCTCACTTATGGTGCCGAAGTTTTTTAGAAATTGCGATGCAGTAAGCAAGAGGAAACTGAATGTAGCTTTTAATAACACCGTGCGATATGTGTTCAATATCAGACGCTATGATCATATTTCTAGTCATTCAAAACTGTTTTTTAATATGACATTTGATAATCTTCTTGCCTTTAGAGCACTGATCTTACTATCCAAAATAATTGAAACTCATGAACCAAGCTTTTTGTTTGGTAAGTGGTGATTTGGCTCATGCAGTAGATCTCACACACTCATTATCCCACGATTTACATCCTTAACATCTGAGCGACAGTTTTTCATAAGCTCCATTTGTCTTTGGAATTCATTACCAAGGCATATAAGGGGATTGGGCGGCACTATACGCTTCAGAACGGAACTAAGATCTTTTAATACGCGTTAAATAATTTATTTCTTTATAATTGAAAATTTGTTCTTTATTATGTAACTTAACACGGGATGTATGTAGTTTGTTTAGTAATTTTATACTTGTCATCATTGCCTTTCTTTTGATTTGTTTTCTTTTGTTCTTAAAGTTAAAGTAATGTTAATAGAATCATTTAAATGTAATTTATACACTTTTTAATCTGTAGTTCACTTTTTTTTTACAAATCAAAGCTTCACTAGCTAAAAGATTATTTAGGTCTTAATGTGTAAACATTTAATATATAAAATAAATAAAAGTTTAAACTTTTTGAAGAAAATTTACTATAGGTTTAAATATAATGTTTTAAAAGGTTAAATTCATTTGCGTTTATTTTAAATATATTTGTTTTTCAGTTTAACTTATTTGCTAATGGGTTAAATTAATTTGCGTTTATGTAAAATTAATTTGCTTTTCGCTTAAACTTATTTGCTATTGTGTTAATTAAATGTGCGAATTCTATATATGCATGGCCTCCCTATTTTTTTTATTTTCAAAAAAAAAATTGTTTACACCGCCTTCATAAGTCATACAACAAGGGCAAGGGGTTAAGAAGAAGAAGAAGTATTAAATGCAAATGCTCTTAAACACAAATGCCAAAGTTAACTTATTTGTCACATACATAATAAACAAAAAAATACTGGGCACAATTTTTTACTTGTTTATCTTTAAATAAACATCAAACCCCTCCATCTTTCCGCCTTAAAACATCTTCTATTTAAATTGAATTTCGCTTGTAAATTGCAACAAACCTAAGATAACCTCTACGTGAACCTTTGATGTTGTGACTACCAAACTCTGAAGATAGATACCACACAGCTCAATTCAAATATCTTTGATAGGAAAAAAATCGAAGATAACTTGCCGATTGAATAAAATTGATTGAAAAACGCAAAACACGTCCTAGAAGTTCAGATAAAATGTAAACTCCTAAGATGAGGCAATGAAGGCAGAATGCACTTTACACATTATCTGGTATAAAATTAGGTTTGACACTTTGAGTAGATTAGGCCATTTCTGTGCAATCTAATTTTCCCAATTATATTTTTACAGCAAGAAAGAAAACTTGCAAAACATCCATGGATATGAGAAAGTTCACTTCGCCCACAGATATTGCTAACCTCAACTCAAGAGATGTTTATAAATCTTTTAAGCAGATAAATCTCTGGAATTATTTAACAACTATCTGCCTTGTCTTGTACGCCAACTTTCTTGTAATCCTTTTGCGCTATTTCCGTGGAAATTTTTATACTACAGTTGCCTTTGTTGGAGGCAATTTAATAAATACTATGAATAACGTTTCCAAGTTGTTTCATTTGACCTTAAAGAAATACATATTTTTTGTACAAGAAGATGCGTGTACCCTATTTGTAGCTGTTTGTTACACATTTTGTTTAAAGGATTGTTGTCCTCTGCCTCTGTTATTTAAAGTCAAACAATACTATCTTGGATCTGGAATGCCACATTAATTACAACCAGGATATGTGTCAATGAGGCGACTAAGGGGATTTCCATGTATATATTTTTGTTCACGTTATGGAGTAACATTAAAGGTACACCTGAGAGAAATTTGCTGTTTTAAATTCCTTGTTCCATATACCCTTTATACAAACAATTTAACTAGTCTCTAAGTAATAGTTAGAAATCCTTTGTAGGGGTTAGGTTTGTGTAAGGGAATAGTGGATTTTTTATGAAAAACAATTAAATTAAATAGACGAAAGTTAGCGTTAGTTTTAAAAGTTTTGAATTCTATTTAAAAATAAGTGTTATGCTGCTTTTATCAGCTGGACATAATAGCAGCATCAAACTAGGGATTGTTAGCATCGGACTTACTAAATATGCCGACTTTAAAGGGCTTAGTTACTAAGCGCATAGTCTTTGGATTCCCCCATAATATGACAATAAATTTAAGGAACATTGGTAATAAAATTGTATAGCGTAACTCTTAATTTTTTTTTTTTTTTTGAACAATTCAATGAGATTTTATAATCTACGAGCAGACCCAGCCACGCGTTGCTGTGACTCATTTAATTTGCAATAAAACAATATTAAATCAATTAATCGATATAAAAACAATCCTTTGCCTCAAGTTGGACCAAATTACACACAGAAAAGAAAAGTTCATGAAAATCGGTTCAAAATGTTTGCAGTCTATTGGCGACAAACATCGTGATATGAGATTTTTATACAGCTGCGCTATTAATTGCACCCAATTAAAAACTATCAGGCCAACCAAAGAATTTTTTTTTTAAAATCGTTCAAGTCATTTTAATTTAATATTGTTGATATATACGAATTGTAAGGTACATGGAAATTATCGTTCTCCAATATCTCCAGCACAGTCACTGTATATAAACTCTCTGGTGTCATTTTTCGTCTGGTCATTTTCCTGATTGGTTCGTAACTAACTGTAAATAGTGGAGACGAGAATATGCAGTGTACATACAAAGGCCTAGTGCCCCAGTGTGAACTATCGGTTCGGAAATAAATAAATCTTTGAAATTAATTTCAAAGGGAGCGGAAACCTTAACGAAAAACATGTAAAATTGGCTAAAAAAAAACTTCGCCTTCCACATGACGGATTTTCTAAAAATGGTACCGTTTTATTTAAAAAAAAAATATTATGAAAATTTACCAAGCGGGACTCAAGATATAAGGTCATACAAAAAATTAACACTTATTTTTATATATATTATTTTACATATATAATAAAATTGAAGCAGTTTCGCCTGATCGCGCATCACGCGAGAAGGACACAAGGAATTTGAACAAATCTTTTTTAATTAATTTCATCCAGTAACATAATAGAATACATTTTTTTAAATAAATTAACTAAATACTTGTAAATTGGCCAAAAAAAGTTGCTTACATCAAGCAAAATGGCAGAACGTATGTACGACCTACGAACTACGGTGTACTTAAATTTGTTTTTGTTTTTTTTTTAAATACACGCCATAATTGAGTTGTTATGTACTTCTACTCTAAAACAGATGTCGTAGGTACTGTAAATTTTTATTTTAAGTTACATTAACACCATTGTATATAGAAACTATAGTACTATCATGGCGACGCATTTTGCGCACGCCCCCTGTCTCGCTGATTCAGAACTAGCTGACAGATTTGAAAAGAGAATTTTAAGAGAATATTTTTTTTAAATAGAGAATAAAGATGAGAGGCAGGTTAGAAATAGACAGGGCTATTTGGAAAAGGAAAAAAATACATGCAGTGAGGTGAGTTAAGTTGTTGTTGCTTTGTTGGGGAAATGTTTGTTTTTTGGTTGCCGTGTTGTATATACGTATGTACAAACAATTTCAAAGGCAAATTTTATAAGGCTAGTTTTGGATTCGTGACTATAAACAAAAAATTGATATAACAATCAAGCATGACATCATGACATGGCGATAATATAGAAGCCTTAAAAGTTAGTGAACAAATTGTATGTCTGTCTGTCAGGTTGTCAGTCTGTCTGCATGTCCGTCTGTATGTATAATGATCTGCAGCCTTAACGGCTTAAGTCATATAATTACCTATAGCTTGAACCAATTTATTTGGGCATTCTACTGCGCAGCTCTCTTAAAATTTCCCTTCTCATCTAATGATTTTAAAAGATGGACTTTCTTTACATGAGGTATAACGATGGCTTATTATACAGTGTTCAAGAAAGAAGAAAGTACTTATTTTATATGTGGGTATATGTACGTATGAAAGAACACGATTGCAACTACAGCCTAAACGGTTTGGCCAATCGTTTTGAAATTTAGAGCATAAGGCTATTTTGACCTTCTACAAATAAGATTTTTCAATTTTTTCTTTAGCTCAAAAATTAACGGTAAATATTATATAACCGTTGTGAAAAAAATTTGTAATATGGTAGGCTAAAAACGGTACCTTCCATAGGACAAGTTTTTTTTCTTCGACTTTCTCGGAAACTGCTGATCCGATTACTATCAAAATTGATATTCAAGAAGATGTAGGTAGCCAAAGTAATGTCGCATTAATTTTTTTTCGAAAAAAAATACTTATTAAAATATACATATGTTATTAAAATATATGTACATATATTACAAAACTAAGGCTAAATTACAATAGAATGCAACTTGACATACACATTAACGCAAATAATAGTATCTTCCTTTTTTATCCTTACAAATTGTATTTCCACAAAAGGTCTTCGTTTACTAAAAATCTGCAACAAACAATTTACAAACAATTCATTCAAAATCTCTACACATAGTTTGCACTTAATTTGTACCTATGAATGGAAAGCAAAATTCAAAACAAAAATCTGTTTCTTCAAGGACGTTTGTATAATATGCATAGCAAGAAATATGTTTGTGTTTAAATTTTAAGACTGTATGTGTATATTTTTTATAAACGGCAACGTTCCTTGAGTAAACAAAAAATTAAAAACCTAAAGAATTCAAGCCAATTTCGTACACATGAATAAAATATGTATGTTAGTATAAGTGCTCGAATTCCCTATAAAACAGATGTAAACAAAACAAAATAAACAAAAATTCAAATCGCAGTCAATAGATTAACAGCCTATTCCTACCAACAACAAATTCTGTATTTTTAAAAAAACCGTTGCTAAGGATTTTTATATAGCAACAAGAGGCTTTAGAAAAATGTAAGCAAAAATTTTAAAATATCAAAACAAAAAATATCTGGTCCTACGGAATGTGTTTTTTTAAGAATGAATTGCACTTCTGGGTTGCTCGTAGTAGAAGTTGTTGTTGTTAATCGTCGTTGTTGTTGTTGTTGTTGTTAATCGTCGAGCCTTTTTTTAAATGTTGACACTGTATGTGTTTATTTACATACATGATACATATACAATGCTAATGCCTTAATCAAAAATATTTTAATGCAGAATTATAAGATAAACCTTTATTATCTTGCATATCAATATATGAACATATCGAATATGTAAATATACATACATATCAAACATGGCATTACGTACGAAGATAGAGAAACAAAATGTTAATGGTAAACAAAATTCTGTCCTTCTGAATGTGTAGCTCTTTGCAGCCTAAACGGTACCCTTTAAATTTTTTATTTTCACCTCTCTCTAAACGGCTTTTTGAATTTGCACAAAACGTTATATTGAAAAATTAAGTTGACGAATAAATTTTGGGCTCTATATCCCTTAAAATTGCCACCTCTAAGAGTATGCAGCACCAGTTATTCTGCAACTAGACATTTGCAAGTTATTGTATAAGAGCAAGTATGTGGCACGAATGCATTACTTGCGTTATATTATCTATATTATATGCATATAATCGCAAATTAAAATTGTGATTAGTTATAAAAATTCTTAATATTTAATTAAAAAAGTAGTCAACAACCACCTATCGACATCCCTTATATGAATATGCAAAAACCTACAAACATATTTGGTCACTAACTTCAAAGTCCTTACTTTTATAATAATGCCATTGTTGATTAGTTTCATTATTAAGAATCCATAACTTGAATCCATAGCTCAACAAAATAACATCTTTTTCCTTTTCTACCCATTATAATTAAAATCCAAGTCCTTGTACCTATGAATTTTCAATAAGAGTTTTCTAACGAAGTTCTATACACAATTTGCACTTAATTTTGCACCTTACGCCTATCGGATTGGGAAGCGAAATTCATAATTTACAAATCAAAACCAAAATCTGTTTCTTCAAGGAAATTAATATATATACAAAAAGTAAGATTGTGTTTAAATTTTAAGAATGTAAATGTATTTTTTTCGCAAACGGCAACAAAGCAAGTTGTAGTAAAATAGTAAACAAAAATTTGTAAATCTAAAGAATTCAAAAAATGTAAACAAAAGCTACAAGCAAAGGAAAATAAACAAAAATTAAAATGGTTGTCAGTTTTGTTTACCTTCCTAACTGCCTATTTCTACCAACAACAATAATTTGTTTACCTTAAAAAAAACCGTTGCTAAGGATTTCTACTAGCAACGCCTAAAAACGCCTACATCAAAACGATTTTAGCCAATGAAAATGTTTGTATCGTGTACAAATTCCAAAAAAATTAATTCACCTCAGCTAAACGAAACAAAACACCCTTAATAATCTTCTGGTCTCTTTCTTTTCCTTCCCGCCTTACGTTCTCTTAATTCTCTCTCACAAATCTAGCGGTCACAACTAGCGCCATCACACGAGCTGATTCCACAAGATTTTTTGATGTCCCATGATAGTACTATAGGCAGTGTATATACAATGTTAACACAGTGTCTCCAAGAGCTATATTTTATAGAGAAATACAATAATACACAGAAATACCGGGTGTGCAGGTATAATGCATATCGCCAACTTAGTATTTCTTGACGTCACTATCATCTTTTATTATTGTTTTATCCTTTAGTGAAGCCTTTACCTTAACATAGTTAGTTATTTGTATCTAATTTTTTTTTTTCATTTAGGTTTGTCACCTTAACATTGAAGATTAAATAAAAAGTACTTATGTCACGTATGTTTAAAAAAATTTAAATACGAGTTTTGATTCCGAGGCTAACGCAAAGAAAGTATTAAATAATAATAACCAAAGAGCTTGGGTAGGAAAGAAAAGTTTATATTGTAGTGCTGCTCGATAAAGTTTTTGTTCACTTACTCCAAGTTTTTTAACAAAGGTAGCGCCTAAATTAACCTACGATTAGCCGAGAGAGAGAGAAAGATAGAGAGAGAGAGTATTGTGGTGTTAAGCCGGTTTTCTATTTATAAAATTTTTGTTATTAAAAATAAAAACACTTTAAAATTTTAATTTCAATTTTACGTCGGTACAACAGTCATCTTGACTTAGGTCTTTTCCTGTTAATTCTAAATCGGGTATAAGTTTAGTGTTAAGCATTTGTGCTCTACATTTATTATTTTTTAGAGTTAAGCCCAATGCACACAAAGCAACTGGATACAAACTAAACCGGTTGGCAACTCGGGTTACAGACCAGTTACGGACTCAGAAGTGACTTGACTCCACACGCGAGAAAACTCACCACAAATCGAAATCTTTAGTTCCGTTCAGTGTCGTCATGGATACCGGGCGTGAAACCATCATGTTGTACTATTATCTCAGGAAGAAGCTATTAATCCAACCTCATAATAACTCCTCTGCACTAGCAGTGGAAATATATGACACAGTAGACTGGAACTATTATTATCCACATTCATGTCAAAATATAAAAACACACCGTACATTTTTATTGGAATAGCCGGGAAGGCAATAAATATATAAAATAGATGTTTTTCTGCCTCCCGCACCAGCAACAGCTTATTTTCATTGTATATATACTGCCTATAGTACTATCATGGGACATCAAACAATCCTGTGGAATCAGCTCGTGTGATGGCGCTAGTTGTGACCGCTAGATTTGTGAGAGCGAATTAAGAGAACGTAGGGCGGCAAGGAAAAGAAAGAGACCAGAAGATTATTAAGGGTGTTTTGTTTCGCTTAGGTGAGGTGAATTATTTTTTTTGGAATTTGTACACGATACAAACATTTTCATTGGTTAAAATCGTTTTGGTATAGTTTTTTAGGCGTTGCTTAGTAAACAATTCATTTTTGTTGGTAAGAATAGCAGTTAGGAGAGTAGAAAAAACTGACAAACATCTGATTTTTTGTTTATTTTCCTTTTTTGTAGCTTTTGTTTAAATTTTTTGAATTCTTTAGATTTACAAATTTTTGTTTACTATTTTACTACAACTTGCTTTGTTGCCGTTTGCGAAAACAATACATATACATTCTTAAAATTTAAACACAATCTTACTTTTTGTATATATATTAATTCCCTTGAAGAAACAGATTTTGGTTTTAATTTGTAAATAATGAATTTCGCTTTCCAATCCCATAGGTGTTAGGTGCAAATTAAGTGCAAATTGTGTATAGAAATTCGTTAGAAAACTGTTATTGAAAATTCATAGGTAAGAGGTAGAAAAGGGAAAAGATGTTATTTTCGTTATTTTGTTGAGCTATGGATTCAAGTTATGGATTCTTAATAATGAAACTAATCAACAATGGCATTATTATGAAAGTAAGGATTTTGAAGTTAGTGACCAAATATGTTTGTAGGTTTTTGCATATTCATATAAGGGATGTCGATATATGGCTTGTTGACTTTTTTTTAATTAAACATTAAGAATTCTTATAACCAATTACAATTTTAATTTGCGATTATATGCATATAATATAATATAATATAACGCAAGTAATGCATTCGTGCAACATACTTGCTCTTATACAATAACAAGGGGTGAAAATAAAAAAAACGTTATGAATACATGAAAGGTACCGGCGTTAACAGACCCTTCCGATATTTTTTACTTTCGTTTCTAGGTATTAAGTATAATGCAAGTTATGCATTGTGTAGATTACAAATTTTGAGATAACAATCAAACATGACATTACGATGATAGAGAAACATACATATTTGACTTAATGGCAAAATTCTGTCTGTCTGTCTGTAAGTATGAATTTTCGACTACAGTCTAAACGGTTTTGCCAATCGTCTTCAAATTTAGAACTTAAGGTTATTTTGACATTCTACAGAGGACTTTTTATTTTTTTAGCTCAAATATTAACAGAACCTGTCATATAACCGTTAAGTAAAAGCTTATTTTTCTCAGAAACGGCTCCATGAATTTTTATGAACAAAAATCAGTGTACTATTGTAGGTGCGGGATATGTATTGGTGAAAAATATTCAAGATTAATTAATTGGCGCGACAGCTCCTTAAGGAGCCAAGGCCTAGTGACTTATACTCTAAACCATTCCTGTGTGAGTGTTGTTAATCTGCAAGAATGGAAGGGACCTACAGTTTACCGCCGAGTCCGAACGGCTATACATGAGATGCACTTTTTCGAGGCAAATTTTACTCTTGGAGGTTTTGTCAGTTCCTCGCAAGCAGTACCCCGGAAAAAAGGTGGCTATGAGCTGGATTCGAACCCACACTCATTCGCCTAGCAGTCCGACACACTAACCACTAAGCCACGGGGCACTAAAAACAAAATCAAGATGGTGGGCTAAAAACGGTACTTTAAATAGGACGGTTTTTTTTATTCGATTTTTTCATGAACTCGTAAGCCGATTAGAACCAAAACTGATATTCAAGAAGGGCAAGTATGTGCGATGCAGTTGTGCAATATATTTGTAAATAAAATAATACCTACCAAAATACTATCAACAATTTTCATCAAATTGGTTAAAGCTATTTTCCACACAATTTGCTCTTCGGCTATTTGACAGGTAGCATTATCTTGAGCCCTTAAACAGTTTTAAAAACCCCTCTGAGGAATGTCAAACCAAATTTAAACGTTACCTCTTTAACCGTTTAAGCTGCAATGAGCTACACATTCAGAAGGACACTATTAACATTTTGTTTCTATATATCATTGTACGTAATGCCATATTTGATATGTATGTATATTTACATATTCGATATGTTCATATCATATACACAAGCCCTTAAAAATTGATATGCGAGATGATAAAGGTTTCCCTTATAATTCTGCATTAAAATATTTTTGATTAAGGCATTAGCATTGTATACGTATCATGTATGTAAATAAACACATACAGTGTCAACATTTTAAAAAAGGCTCGACGATTTTATAATACAACAACAACTTCTACTACCAACGATCCAGTAGTGCAATTCATTCTAAAAAAAAAACATTCGCTAAGACCAGATATTTTTTATTTTTATATTTTGAAATGTTTGTTTACATTTTCCTAAAGCCTCTTGTTGCTATATAAAAATCCCTAGCAACGGTTTTTTTAAAAATACAGAATTAGTTGTTGGTAGGAATAGGCAGTTAGTCTATTGACTGCGATTTGAATTTTTGTTTATTTTGTTTTCCTTACACCTGTTTTATAGGGAATACGAGCAATTATACTAACATACATATTTTATACATTCGTACGAAATTGGCTAGAATTCTTTAGGTTTTTAAATTTTTTTTTGTTTACTCAAGGAACTTTGCCGTTTGTAAGAAAATATACACATACAGTCTAAAAATTTATACACAAGCTTACTTCTTGCTATGCATATTATACAAACGTCCTTGAAGAAACGGATTTTTGTTTTGAATTTTGCTTTCCATTCATAGGTACAAATTAAGTGCAAACTATGCGGATATATTATAAGGATGAAAAGGGAGATACTATTATTTGCGTTAATTTGTATGTCAAGTTGCATTCTATTGTAATTTAGTCTTAGTTTTCTAATATTGCCAATTTAGGTATATGTTTCTAAATGTACATATATTTTAAAAACATAGCTACAAAAAAGGAAAATAAACAAAAATTCAGATGTTTGTCAGTTTTGTCTACTCTTCTAACTGCCTATTCTTCCAACAAAAATTAATTGTTTACTTAAAAAAAACCGTTGCTAAGGATTTCTACCTAGCGACGCCTAAAAAGCTATACCAAAACGATTTTAACCAATGAAAATGTTTGTATCGTGTACAAATTCCAAAAAAAATAATTCACCTCACCTAAGCGAAACAAAACACCCTTAATAATCTTCTGGTCTCTTTCTTTTCCTTGCCGCCCTACGTTCTCTTAATTCGCTCTCACAAATCTACAAATCTAGTGGTCACAACTAGCGCCATCACACGAGCTGATTCCACAAGATTGTTTGATGTCCCATGATAGTACTATAGGCAGTATATATATATATATATATAGGCAATATATACAATCAAATCAAATCTATTCGAACGTTTTCGAATCCATGTTTTTATATACATGTATATTATGTATGCATGTTAATGAATAAATACATAATATTTTAATGACCTACCCTACATTTACTTAATTTTAAAATGACACTAGAGATTTGTTTTCTTTTCAGATAAATCTACAGATGGCAAACAATTTTGTGATTTTGGTTATTTTCTTTTCCTCGACATTATTTTTTTCATTGGAAGTAAAGGGCGACGAAATTTACAATGATGGGGGCAACAAAACTACTACAATTATAGTAAGTCTAAGTTTATAAATGCCCCATATTAAAAAAAAAAAAACTGCTTCTTTAATATTCAGTCAAAAAAATCAAAGCGTGCAGTTGGCCTAGACAGCTTGGAGAGCAGAGAATCAAATGAACTTCCATCAAAAGATTCTTTGGGGTAGGTATAAATTCAAAAGGGGAATTTGTACAATTTTCATCTTCAGATATTCCTTTCCTTCATAAAGGTCTCTACAGTCGGTATCCGTCGACAAACGAGCTCCTTCCGGTTTTACCGGAATGAGAGGCAAAAAACAATTCGAATACACTGACTCAAGCTCCAATGACTTAAACTGGAACTACGACGAAGACTTAAACTTAAATGACATTCGCAACAAAAAAGCACCTTCAGGCTTCAATGGAGTCCGAGGCAAAAAGATGGATCAATTGGACTACGAGAGAAGTTTATTGGATCACCTATTACGAATACTCTATCAAGAAAGCGAAGATGTTAACGATGAGATACTGTATTCACAAGACTATGGGGTAAATAATGGATGGGAGAACACATTGGAAAAACGAGCTCCGTCTGGATTCACCGGAATGAGGGGGAAGCGTCCGTTAGACTTTCCATTTGATGGGGGCAAGCGCGCTCCTAATGCATTCTTCGGCGTTCGCGGCAAGAGGGGCTTTAAACGATCTGCGGTTGAACAGTTTGTGAGTATACGTTTTATTCCAACTTTATAAGATGCGTTGTTTTTTTGTTTTGTTTTGAAAATAATTAATTAAACTAAGAAATCCAAATATTTTGGAATGCGTGGCAAAAAGCAACCAGAATTTTTAGGTTTTCGAAATAAATTCGTTGGAGTGCGTGGAAAGAAAAACTCGAATGCAGCGACAGTACATAGGCTTGAATCACGATACCTTGGCGAACCGATGAGCAGTTATAGATCGAGATTTTTGATTGATTCACCGGAATTTTTTTCGTTCAAAAGAGCGCCTGCAGGATTCTTAGGAATGCGTGGAAAGAGACAAGCAAGCAGAGGTAAATAAATAGCACGACTAGATCGCACCGCACGTACTTGCTCATATGTGCAGTCACATCGTCGAATAAAATTTAAACAATAAGTAACATTAACGTAGAAAAACAACACTTTCTATTTCAACTTAAAAAAAATATGTCAAAACCACAACGGTTTTTAATAAAAATGGAGTACGCCATCACACGCCTTGTGGAATAAGAAATTTTTTGAAAAAAGTATTTCCAAAATTGATTTTGATAAAATCCTGTTTTTTATTTTTAGTTTTTTGATTTTTTATTTTGGTATGCAGTTTTGTAGAGTTTATTAATATCCATGTGAATATAAAATTTAAAATAATTTTTTTGATTACTTTTAAAAATTATTGATTTAAAAAAAAATCAAAAATTAATTTTAATTAAAAAAATAGTTATTCAAAATCTTGATATGCAGAATTAATTTGGCTACCTTGATCTTCTCAAATATAAAATTTGACAGAAATCCAGAGTTATATAAAAAGTACCGTTAATAGACTTTTCCGTAAATTTGGTTATGATCAAATGATAGCCAATACCAACAAAAAAATCTCAAAATATTTCATCAAAATCGTTGTAGCCGTTTTCGAGAAAAATAAGGTTTTCCTAAACGGTCATATGGCAGGTAGCGTCATTTTTAGGCCCAAAAAAATTCAATTTCTCAAAATGCCAAAAACAAATTTGAAGATAATCGCTTAAGGCTTTTAGGCTGGAGCTCGTTATACATACTGACAGACAGACAGAATTTTTTTGCCACTAACTTTTTAAGACTTCTCAATGATCATAATCTCATTTTCGATTGTATGATTGTTATCTCAATTTTTTTTATATTCACGAATCCTAAACTTGCCTTATAATCCCCATAAACGCAAGTAAAATAAATTGCACGACTGGATCGCACGTACTTGCTTTTATATGCTGTCACAGCGTCGAAAAAAAATTTGATAAATATAAAAAGAATTTTAAAGTTTTTATTTTATTGTTCGAAAAAAGTACGTAAAGCGGAAAATATAATTGCCATTTTATTTCTTTAAAAAATGTAAAACTGTTTGATTTTTTTTAACAACTTTTGTTAAAATTTAAAAAATTAATTAAACAATGCAAACTTTAACACGAAATAAATCTTCATTTAAAAACAAAATTAATAAAAATATCGTTAATATTTGAGCTAAAAAAAATTGAAAAAGCCCTGCACGAATGCATAACTTGCATTATAGCACCTTAAATCGCAAGTAAAAATGATTATAACAAGGCGCCACAATAGAAAAATGTATTGCATAATGTATTAAAAAGTTAATCTTCAAGGACTGAAAAATTAACAATTAATGTTTTCTTCGTTGAATTTATGCCGATATCCAAAGATGAGTTACATAGATACATAGGTGCTTCAAGGAAGCATAACAACTCTTAGTCCTCGGTTCAGCTAAAGCCCGAGTGCTTTTTGCCATGCTCAAGTAGATACTTCTATAAAAAAAAAGTAAATTGTCTCTATTAATGGCATTCGGCATTATGGCATCGGCATTCTTATTAAGACCCACGCCACGGTACGTTGCTTATCATAATCTTTCTTACTGGCTTAGTGTTTCTTCACGGACCTTATAAGCAAGTCGTTCATTATTGGTTTTTATTTCGAAGTCTAAACTTTGACAGCAGCTAAATCTTAGCAATAAAATATAGTTATTGGCGATTATAATGTGCTTAAATATTCGGTCGAATTCCGAAATATTTTCTGTAGGCGCCTGAAGAGGCTGCAATGCATCAAGCACAGTCAGTTGCATGTAGTTTCTTTGAAAACGGTGTATGTCCTGCAAGTTTTTTATTGTCTGCGAGGCAACGAAAAGGTTTTTGACAGTATAGCAGCAATGCTGGAGATTTCGGAACTGATTTTGTTCTTAAAAATGTTTGGTAGGCCATTTACTTAATGCGGGTCGATCCACAAGTTAATTTCTTTCTTTCAGAAACGAGCGAAGCCGACACGCTCAGAATGACAAAAAGACTATTACGAACATGAAATTGGGTTATATAGGTATATGGTAAGAAGTTACAAAAGAAACATAGGTATAGGGAAGCTATCTAATAAGCTGCTTGATTACTGCACCAGTGGAACCAACTGGTATCAACAACTTTCTTAGCTTGATAAGAATGCGAGAGTTAGACATTGTGGAGGATAAAATATTTTATAAACCGAATGCTATAGGCGTAGATCAAATGTAACCTAATATTCATAAAACTGTCACTTCCATATTTACTGTAACAATTATTTCTGTCTTCAAAAAGCGGACGGGTATTGCTACAGAGCTTTTACGGTGAAGTCAAAAACTGTAATAACATAAAATAATGCAAACAATTATTCATTGCTATTCTCTCGTTTAAATTAAAGGTGCTTGAGGAACACTTTTAAAGCAGATATGACAATATCTACTGACTAACATCCAGTTAGGTTCCTGTCAATCGGTTCCAACCTTAACGCAGCTACAAATCAGACTTTCTTTTTGTTACTGATAAAATATGTAAGTATCGCAATGAACAAAAGATCATAGTAAACTGCTAATGCTGTTACACTTTTCATTTTTTTTATACTGTCAATCATTCGAATCTGTAAAAGAAACCGCGTAAATTCTTCAGTTTTTCTTTAGAATCTTGTAAGCCCGTTCTTACCTTAATTAATTACTAAAATCGATGCTCTATTGCAAAGCATGTAATCTTCCAATGTTGACCATTAACTCTTTATTAAACCTTTCGATCCGAATAATCAAGTCGACATAGATATCCTTTTCTCATATACATATATGTATGTATATTTACACATATTTTTAAATCTCTTACAAATATTTGAACAGCGTTTAAATAGACTAGAAACAGGGCGGCATATTATATTTACATACATATAAAGCAATTGACCTTGGAAAGTTGTAACACTTTCTGCAAATTGATCTCTTTAGTTCTCATTACGCATGCAAATACAATACTTTTTACTTTATATTACATCCTTGAAAGTGTATTCAGTTCTTAAATGCTTTGCACTTTTTTACTTCCCTATATAGCTTAGTAGTTTCTTACCCCTTTTCCATTCTTTCAGCAGATGATATGAAACAGTATGAAACTCAAAATCCACAGAAAACAGTTGATATTGTGCTCCTCTCCTCGTAGACCTAGGAGTACAAATACAAACAACAACTATAGAAAACCATAGTTAAAAAGTGTAAATGAGTCCCATGCAAACATTTAAGTTTTTGTTAAGGATTGAAAGATGCCCACTTGTAGCAGAAGTGCTCGTTAACCTTTTTGGTTGGGCAGAGTGAGTGGTTGGACGGCAAAGGTCCCTAATTCTTTGAAATGCATCGCAGACTCCGAATGGATCTTAAGTTTCATCATTTAAATAAATACGTAATTTTTGAGTTTGCTTATACATACATACATGCATTTGGATATGCAACGTTTGCCCTTTATCAAACAATAGCTGTAACAGGAGGCAACCCAGGTTAACAATATTTGCGATGGACATACCTGTACAAGCCATTTGTTTTCCTATTAATATGTAGTGGGATGTTTTTAAAATGTTTGCACAATTTCTAATTGTTGGCCATTTTACTTGCGATTGTAGGTACAAGAAGGCAAGTTTAGGAATCGTGAATATTAAAAAAATTGAGATAACAATCAAACATGACATTACGATCATAGAGATGCTTAATAAAGTTATTGGCAACAAATGTCTGTCTGTATGCATATCGAGCAGCAGCCTACACGGCTTAAGCGATTGCCTTCAAATTTGGAATGTGTGTATCTTTTGGCATTCCTGAGAGGGGAAATTGAAATTTTATTTTTAGGGCTTAAAACAACGTATCTGCCATAAAACCGTTAAGCGAAAGCTACAACGATGTTGATGAACATTTTTGAGAGTATTTCTGTAGGCATGAGCTCATCATTTTAGTAGAACCAAATTTACGGGAAAAGTCTATTAACGGTACCTTTTATATAACGGTTTTTTATTTTTTGACTCACGGAAACGGTTCATTGGATTTCTGTCAAATTTTATAGTTGAGAAGCCAAATTTATTCTGCATACCAACATTTTGAATAATTATTTTTTTCTATTTAAAATTAATTTTTTAAATTTTTTTTTTTAAATTCAATATCTTTAAAACTAATAAAAATAAATTTCACGACTGGATCGCACGTACTTGCTCTTATGTACGGTCACATAGAATAAAATTTAAGAAAAGTAAAGTGAACATAAAGCATTTATTCGATTTTTTTTTAATTAAAAAAATAATTCAAGAATACAAACTTAAGCCCAAAAATAACGTACATTTAAAAAAAAAATTAAAAAAAAAATCACTTAGCCGTTTTCAAAATATTGATTTTTCAAAAAAAATAAATTTTAAATTATTAAATAACAAAATAAAAGTTTTAAAAAAAAAATCAATGCGAAATTACTTAAGCTACCTTCATCTTCTTGAATATCAATTTTTATTGTAATCAGATCACCAGTTTTCGAGAAAGTTGAAAAAACCGGTCCTATCGGAGGTACCGTTTTTAGCCCACCATATTATTTTTTTGTTCACCAAAATATAATGCTTAACTACAGTAGTACACTGATTTTGTTTTATAAAAATTCTTGGAACCGTTTCCAAAAAAAAATAAGCTTTTACATAACGGTTATATGACAGGTACCGTTATTTTTTGAGCTAAAAAAAAATTGAATGTAGAATGTAAAAATAACCTTAAGTTCAAAATTTGAAGACGATTGGCCCTATCGTTTAGGCTGCAGGCCAAAATACATCCGTACAGACAGACAGACAGACACGAATGCATAACTTGCAATATAGCACCTATAATCGCAAGTAAAAAATTTAAATTTTAAAATAAGGTGTATATTAATAAACTCTAAAAAACTGCATACCAAAATCTTAAAAATATTGTTTTCAAAAAAACTAAAAATAGAAAACAGGATTTTATCAAAACCGGTGCTACAATTTTCGAAATACTTTTTTCATAAATTCATTGTTATTTAAGACGTATGATAGTGTACTCCATTTTTACTAAAAAAGTGGTGTGGTTCTGGAACTTTTTATAAGGTCAAACCGCGTTATTTTTTCAACGTAAATGTAACTTGTTTCTTTCAAAGATCTTGCCTTGCAATAATATTTGGCACATAAGAGTAAGTTCATGTGACCCTGTCGTGTCCATTTTTTGAAATATATTTTAGCTTTTTAATCATAAATAATGTTTTAACATTTTTTTTTACCATCCCCTTTTAACAAAAATCTTATCAGACACTATGAGCCCGAACCTATAATAGAAGTGTGAGCAGCCTTATTTAGAAGTTTGGCAGGAAATTTCAAGTATGTGGACCTGCATATGTGCAGATATCGCATTTATGAGTCGATTACCGCCATATAAGTATTACCTACGCTAAGTCGAACGGACTCGTTTTTCGAAGTCGGCGTATTAGTTCATTGAAATGTTAAATTGGCCTTGCATGTTTGGCACAATTTTTGTTTTTACTTGAATACAAGAAGTTAGTTCTAGTATAAAACACCCCGTCAAATTAGAAAAGGTGACCAAAGAATGGTTTTTGCGGTATCTTCAGAACAGTTAGTCTCAAAATTAAAATATTAACACCAATTTTTAGGAATTAATTTTTTTTACAAAACTTGTTAAGGAACTCATTTTGATTTTCAGCCAAAACTAGAATCATATTCCAAACGCTTCGAAGCACAGCACAGTCAGGAACAAACATCTATGGTCATGAACTTTGAGCTCTTGGATCAGTTCGATTAGATCTTGTTCGGGTGTGGGCCATGTCGTGGCGTAAAATTCGACAACTTGTAATCTGCCAAAGGCCGAATTCATGGACACGGCGAGGAATAGATTTTCTTGGGTGCTGCTGTGTGCTGCACACTATAACACGGAACGTGCTGATGTTGACGGCTGATCTTGTTTGTAGATAAGTAAATTGCTATAGGCAATTTAATATCGAGTTCTCCCAATTATTTTTAAGTATAGCCGTTTCATCAGCAAATGTTGTTATCATGAATCATAATGTCTCCATCATATCTGGAGTATAAAGTACGAACAATACTGGGCCAAGAACAATTTTTTATTGAACATCAATTTTATTTCTTAAAATTCCGCACTCATTTTCGAAAATGTCCTTCTTCCGCCTAGAGATCTCACAATTTGTCTATATACTTATACACATATTGTTAAGTTGTTATTTAAAAAAACAAATTGGCGTTTAAGTACAGATTCTCCAAGATCTTGGAAATTATTGGTAATAAATTACTATATTCGTCCTTGCCTTCTTTTCATTACGAGTTTTTCCAGATTTTGGAACCATAATAACTAGTAGTTACTAAAAATAAGCTACTTTGCATTGACGTAGAACATATAACGCAGCATTAGCCTTAAAGCCAAGTCAAAATAGACATTTACCTTGCATTAATTCCCAACAAGCTGAATTTTGGACCAGGTCTAGAATACAACGCACAAGCGGGATGGATGCGTAATTTTGACATAGTATTTGTAATAACGTATTCAAGACCTGGTCAAAAATTCAGCTTGTTGGTGACGATCTAAAGCTCACCGGGGATGGTTGGCAGTGGTGCGCGCAAAGAAAATATAAAACGAAAAAAAATCAGAAGTGTCGCTGCACAAATACCCTCGCGTGTATCGAAAAAAAATTACCACCTGTGGTGCGCGCGCAAAAAAATAATAAAATCGAAAAAAGTATAAAAAAGTGTCTGCGTTTCATAACGTTCGCGCATGTTAAATAAAATACCACTCGCGACGTAAAAGCCCTCCTTTAATCCTTATCACTTTGTGCGTAACTGTCATTAACTATACACTGCAAATATCGTATGTTTATCCTATGATGATTTATGATGATATTGAACGAACCAAGTTTTTGCATTTCCAAAAATTACGGCAAAAAATTCTGCAATGTCTACTTTTCAGAGAAGACAAACTTCCTTGCAGCTCATTTCGTTGCCAGCTCTATGCTGCCTTACAGCAACGTTGCTCCTCCTCCTGTACTTAAGAATGTAAATTTTGCAATAGGACATATTTTTTTCCGCACTCGTACAATAGCATGAGTTCTCAAAGATCTCGATATACACAAATCCGCTGGCCCCGATGGTATACTCCTCATTCTTCTGGAGAGATGTTCTTCCACACTGACAAAGCCAATGCGTAAGCTTTTCCATCGCTCCTACTCTTTTGGAATCTTTCCTAGAAGATGGAAAACAGCCTTTGTCCAGCCTGTCCCTAAGAAAGGTGACCCATCCTCCCCTCATCCTATAGACCCATAGCATTAACATCCCTTCTTTCTAAGGTCATAGAAACGCTGATTAACCGCCAGCTTAAGGAATATCTGGAAGATCGAAAGCTTCTTCATGACCTTCAGTATGGCTTCCGCAGCAACCGTTCCACTGGTGATCTGATGGCATATATCACCGAACAGTGGAACAAATCTTTACATCGCTTTGGTGAAAGTGAGATTATTGCTCTTGATATCTCAAAGGCATTTAATAGAGTTTAGCATGAAGCTCTTTTATCGAAAATGCGTACTTTTAGGGTCGATGATACTCTTGTTCGTTGGATTAGAAGCTATTTTCTGGACCGTTCAATACAAGTTGTATTGGACGGATTCAAATCTGATTCCCACAAAATAAATGCTGGTGTGCGCCAGGGCTCCGTTCTGTCTCCGATCATTTTTATAAATGATTTTCTGTCTGTTACTTCTAATCCACTTTACTGTTTTGCTTACGACTCTACCCTCAGCTTTTCATATTCGTTTGATGAATCATGTCCTCGCCTTCGGACGTACAATGGCAACGGTATCGTATGTCAATCTCATTAAACTCCGTTTTATACAGCATTGTTAAATGGGGTAATAGGAATCGTATGCAGTTTAATGCTTCCAAAACAATGCTGTCTTATGTCGTTAAAGCTAAACATACCCCCAATGCCATTGTCCATGAATGGGACTTACATTGAAGAAACCGAAAAGCTTTCAGTACTCGGTATGTGTGTCAACGACGACTTCCGTTGGAACGACCATATTCTTGAGATAGATAATGCGTTTTAACACTATAAGGGCAACACACAAATCCCTATTGCGCGCGCTTGTTAGAAAAAAAAAATTATGCAAACTTAGCCCTTTTTTGCGGCTATTTTGACTGGACTATTAGGCCCATTTCAAACAAAACCGGCTACTGGTAAAGGAATGTCGGTTTAAAAAAAAAAAAAGAGAATCGGCCCGCATATGTCCAATCAGTCCAATGAGATTTATTATATCACATTTACATGGTTTCTTACAGATGCCGGTTGCCGGTTGCCGAATATCTCTGCCTTAATCAGATATTGTGATATTACCGAAGTCATTCAACAACTCGTTTCCGTCAAAGAATTTGAAAGTTTCCTCGTTGAGTTCAGGGAACAGATCTTGATGCCCTTATAAGTGTTAGCCCATCCGGCATTCTTTAACCGTTTATTCCAATTAGTGCTGCTTTTAAATTGGGTTTCTTTTACGTCTTAAATAGTTTTCTTTTTTTGTGAATAGATGTTTGACATAACTATCCTTATTTTTCTAATTTTTTATGTAGTTTTAAAAAAGTAGATATTTTATTTAATACAAATTAAAAATTCTCATTAAAACTGCAGTTTTTTGTTATATTTTTTTGTAATCTTATAAAAATTCAAAACATTTAATTTCGTTTCTATTTCAGAATCCATGGATAAAACCTTGTAAGATGGCCTTTTTTAAAGTAAACAGAGCATATCATTAATGATTGTTCAATTTCTTTGGGAAAAGTTCTGTCATTATTTTATTTTTTACTATTGTTAGATAAATTAAAAATCACATAATTCATGGCTGGAGGATTATTTGATTTTTAATATTTAATTTAATACATGTTTTTTTAATTGTATAGCATAGAAAAAAATATTTATGAACTATTTACATACATATGTTACAAATTATGTCACAAAAGTACAACTGAAAAATAAATGTTTAAGTTTGTATATTACGTAAGACAAATATCTGTAAAATATAAACGCTATATAAGAGCATATAAATAAAATCTTACTTCCTAAAAAAATGTATACTTTGCCAATTTGGTGCCAAAAGTAATAATATCTATGTATTTTAATAAAATTTTAAATTAGTTTAGAAGCAAAATGAAATAAAACGACTTATATTTGTTTTACTAATCATACATATCAACAAAAATTAAAAATAACATTATAATACAATAAAAGTGTTTTATCATTTTTTGTTATGACTTTTTTAAAATATCGTAAGTATCACTTAAAAAAACAGGATCTGGAACACAAATTTTAAAATCAATTTATTTAATTAGATACCTACAAATAAAATTAACTCAGTGACACATTTGTTTCAAATTAAGTAGAAAACCATAACACATAAAATTGCATTTTTTTCTGAAGAGTAAAATCCGCCCAATATACGAAGTTAATGATTTAATTCATTTAGTCGATAGAAATTCCTATTTTAAGCTCAATTTTATGTTCCGCCGCAGATGTGTCCCTACTGATTGAATTGTAATTCTACAGATTAAATAATTTATTTTAACAGAACTCTTTGTTCTACTTCTGAATGAAATTAAACCTATCAATATGCCACACAACCTAATGATGAAATGATGGAGGTATTGTTCCAAATTGGTTGCAAATGTTTTCTGCAATCGCACTCAATGCAGGCGTTTCCTCATTGTTTTAAAATTGCTAAAATTAATGTCTGGACTCTGGAGTTAATAGGTAATAGAAACAGGCTATATAGAACAAGTTGTTTAGAACTTGGTCTGAAACTAACATGGGCCCACCAAAACGTTTACATCAAATAGATCACACTGGAATTTTATTATAAAATATACCTAAGGTAACATGTAATGAAATGTATTGTGCACCAAGGCTTTTCTAATGGATCGACCGACGAGTTTTCTCTCTACGAAGGCATTCGAAAAATAAAAATGTAATTTTAATGAACAAAATTAAGCTTAAAACTTACGAGCTAAAAAATCCTAATAGCAAAATGTAGCGCTGTGTCTCCACAAGCAATATATGAGGTAATGGCACTAAGTTTGTGTGGGCTTTTCATTGCTGGCAATTTGTATTGTATGCTCTTCTATTCAATTCATATTATTGTCAGAGAAGGAAAATTTCATAGAAATTGCCATCGCAGTAATAATTGCCTTTCATCTACGGGTAATATTGCAATTGCCATTGCTTCAGAGTCTCCACTAGGCAAACGAAGAGCAATGGCAATAAATTGGTCAATTTATAAGATACAAAATGCTAATGGAGACCCTAAAGCTTTTAGTAATAAATAAAATAGAAAACTTAATTCTCCGCTTGGCAAAGAACTGGGACATAAACGTCAGCATCGCAAGATTTGCAAGAAATTAAATTATTTACATAATAGTTTTTTGAACCAATAATATGGAAAGATGCCTTATATGCTTATCATTTTCCATTTGAGCAAAAGCTGGATTCTCCCAATTTTTAAGAGAAATAAAAATATTGAACATTTCTTAAAGTCGATAATCGATCAGATTTGTACAGTCAATATAAAAAACACTGGCGTTTGATTTATAGCTTACTAGCTTCTACCCGCGACTTTACCTGGATGGACTTTAGATTATGCATTTTGGTTAAATTAGCTTTTTCGTCAAATTATAATTTATTTTTATTAAGATAGTGAATACCGTTTTTCTAATCGAAGTATTATTTCTTTATAACTGTATATTTCTATACTCCTATATTTCTATGTCTCTATTATATTTCTATATTTTTTATTTCTATATTTTTATGTCTCTATAGATCTACATCTCTATATCTCCATATCCTTAATTATCTCTATATCTATATGTCTCTATGTCTATATCTGTAAACATACAAAAATTCATATTTATAATATAATAAAGAAAAATATAAAACGTCACTTAAACAGTGATTCCGAATTGTAAAGCGCAAACTTCTGTCAAGCATCACCCGCAAGGTGATGTGCTATTGTGCGATTTCTTCAATTTAATACTTGGACAAATTATTTCAAGTCTGTGCAATTGCTAGCATACGCTGACGACATAGACATCATTGGCAGAACCCGGCGAGCTGTCACTGGAGCGTTTGCTAACATTGAGGCTGAAGCGGCTAAGATGGGGCTAGCAGTCATGAGGCCAAAACGAATTACCTGCTGTACACAAAAAGGGACAAACAACACCGGCGGATTGGACAAAACATAAAAAAAAACAATAGACAGGTACAACTTTGAGGTAGTTAGGAACTTTGTTTACCTCGGATCCGCTATAACATCTGACAACAACATCTAATTTTTCCCCATCTGATCTGGCTACAATTTATAAAGCGTTTATACGCCCTAAACTCGAGTATAACTCCCACCTGTGGGCAGGTGCTTCACAAAGATCGCTTCACCTGCTTGATAGAATACAAAATCGAGCGTTAAGATTGATAGGAAATAGAACTGCCGCTGAAACAATTGCCCCTCTCGACACCTCCTATCTCTCCCCTCCCTATCTTCCTAATGTCCGCGCAGTGTGTTACATTAAAAGGGAAACAAATAGTCCCTTGTGCGCGCGTTAATTATAAAAAAAAAAAAAAAAAAAAATCTCGTATTTAAAGCGAAGAATTACTCTTGCCAATCGCTGTTTCTATGAGCTAGGAAGGAAATTAAGTAGCAAAGCCCTCACTCAAAAGACAAAGAAAACTCATCATCCTTAATCATCCCAGTCCTGCTCTATGGCGCTGAGGCATGGACTCTAACTCTATCTAAAGCGGATGAAGATATCCTTGGTCGTTTCGAGCGTAAGATTCTTCGAAAGATTTTTGGCCCTACCTGCGTTAACGGGTTTTGGAGGAGAAGGTTTAACCAGACCTATAAGAGCTGTACAGCGACATTGACCTGGTCAAAAAAATACTAGGTCATGTAGAGCAAATGGACAACAATGCTCCGAATCGCAGGATCTTCGATTCCATCCCAGAGGGTAGACGCAGTCAAGGAAGACCTCGCCTTAGGTGGCGCGCTCAAGTAGAGGACGACCTCAACCAACTTGGAGTGCAAAACTGGAGGAAGTTAGCCAAAGACCGAGCTGGCTGGAGAGGCATATTGGTTGAGGCCCCCTAGGTAAGTAAGTAAGTAAGTAAAGGTATTTGAAAGTTTTTATTATATTTTTCTCACTTTTGATTGTTTTAAAAAAGTACGTAAAATAGTTTTCAGGGGGAAAATTTAAACGCCATTTTATTTCTTTAGAAAATGTGAAAAAGTGTAGTTTTGTTTATCGTAGGAACGGTTTTTTTTTAAATAAAACGGCTTTTATTTAACAACTTTTTTTAAAAATTAAAAAAAATAATTCAAGAATGCAAACACATTTAAAAACAAAACTAAGAAAAAAATTCAAATACCCGTTTTCAAAATATCGAATTTTCAAAAAAAAAATAACATTTTTAAAAATACATAAAAAAAGGTGATCGAAAATATTTTAATGCCAAATTCGTTTGGCTATTTACATCTTCCTGAATATCAATTTCGATTGTTATCAGTTAAGGAGTCCTCGAGAAAGTCGAAGAAAAAAAACCGTCCTATGGGGGTATTGTTATAGAACAAATTTCGAAAAATTCATTCTACCTGAAAGATGTATTATTGTAAAAAACTGGCACTCTGAAAGTTTTATCAACATCGTTAGAGCCGTTTTCGAGAAAATCAAACTTTTTGTACCGTTATTTTGTCGACCTAGAGCAAAAATGAAAAACACCCCCGAGATACTTATACCAAATAAATCCTAAATACCAAGTTTGAAGCAAATCGGCCAATCTGCTTAGGGTGTAGAGGTGCGAGCAGACAGACAGAAGGACGGAATTTCCGGACCCACTTTCTTCGATTTCTCTATCATCGTAATGTCATGTTTGATTGTTAGAAGTTTTTTTTGCACGAATACATAAAATGCCTTAAAGTACCTACATATAATCACAAGCAAGGCTTTGGTCTTTCTACTGATTATGTGTTGAAATATGTTCCATTTTTAACACACAACAGAATTAACTATTTCGTCCACAGATTGCAAGAAACCATTTCTTTTGAAGTTTCGTTGCAAACTCTGCTCGAGTAAAGGTGCCATCTGCCATCGCACTTACCTAATATTTTCAGAGAGCAGTCACACTATAAAAGGAAAATAATTTCTGAAAGCGACTTTTTACTTTCAAGAAAGCAACATTTCTGAGAGTACTTTTCCGGTCGTCACACTATGAAAGTGAAAATGTTTTCTGAAAACGAATTTTTAAAGAGTTTTGCGTATAAACGAGAAACAACCTCATTGAATTTGCTGCTAGATAGACTGTTGCTTGTCCGCAAAATGCCAGTGTTATTTTGCTCTGTATCAATTTGTTGACATTATAAGTCCCGAACCACTTGAAAGTTGAAACTGCCTATGATTATGATGATATAATGTCCTAGACTTACGGTGTTGGGTGTCTTTTATTGTTACATACGCCATATGCAGTGTTTTTGCGATTGTTATTTTTAGCTTTTACTCACAACCTCGTTTGAATAGTTTAGTCGAGAAAGCGTACCAAACAAAGAAATAAACATTCTGCTTTCGGTATTTGTAACATTGTTGCTCTTTCAAGTATTATGTTGAAGAAGTCGAAGAACAAGCGTTTTTGACACCAAAGGTCAACCTGCATAACATATGGAAAATTTTAGTAAAGATGCCAAAACTATTTATTGATGTTCATATATTAAGTCTACTTCTATACAGGCTGTCACACGCGGCCTCGAAATCGATGAAAACGTATCGGGTATCAATTTTGCAATTCCTTGGTTTTTCCACTATGTGATTTGGTTAATGATGCATTTCCCCACCCTGAAACGGCATTGATATAAGGCTTATCCTTATAGATTATTGACGAATGACTCTAACCTATACGATATTGAGAAGAGTGAAGTCTTTATTATTGGCGCTATGGTGCAGTTCAGAGGATCTCCTTTCCTATGAATTGAGAATAACACCTACAGCTTTTAATCTTTCGACTTTATTGTTATTGTCAGTGGTTGAGCGGAATTGTTGGTCTTCTTCGCTTCGATGATTGTTTGTCAATCAATGTCTATACAGACTGCAAAATAATATTTATCTTCTCAGCATTGAATTCTATTTTGCTATACGATTGCAAGCTTCGATTTGACATTTGAGCCCTGTGAATATTAATCCTGCATTAAAAAAAATCTAAAAATTGAAATGTAACATTCTTCTACATTAAACCTTTATTTAGTAATCTAGACATTTTTACTTGCGATTATAGGGACTATAAGCCGAATTTTTTAACGCATTATAGAGAGTGTATAACGTTATGTGCTCTTTATAATACCTCTAAACGGGAAAATATTATTTTTAAAATATATGCAATGTTGCAAAGAGATTGTATAGGCTAAAAGTACTTGGAGGTAAAATAGAACATTCCCGCTAGAAGCGAGAATATTTTCCTAGAGTTGGTGACATTAAAATGTAATAGATTCCGTTTGTTGATTTTTGTTTTAATAAGAATTTATGTAGTGTTGCAAAAACTCCTTATGCACTGTATAACTATTTAGCCGTTTAGAACTGTTTAGGGAATTCTAATAAATAAATGTGATAGTATTTAAGTAGACAGACCATAGTTAGTCTATCATTTTATCATAAACAGAAAAAGTCCATTGATGGTGTTCAATATGAACGACAATCCTTATCGATATTCTTCAACAAAATCTTTCAATTCACATATTATGTAATTTTAAACTATTTTTACACTCACTACGATAAATTCAATTGTTTTTATTCCAATTAATTAAAAAAACAATGCTTTATCACAAGACCATTCCGTTTAAAAAATAACTTTCGCTACCCTATATGGGGTGCCAGGACAACCAACAGAACAAGATTTCTTAGCTTTGGAGTGAGGAAATTAACTAAATTGTACTGGTCCGTAAAGAAACAACAAACAAAATAAAAACCATGGCAATATGTTAAAATAACGGCTTTTCTAAAAATATGCAACGACTTTAACTTTAAAGTAAGGGGTGTAGATTTAAAATTTTAAAATCTCGAGAATTTTTTTTTTGTTAATAAATACATTACATTTTCGGAATAATGGTAAATACATAAGTTAGTTAGCATAACAAAAAAAAAAAAAGTAATAATAAATAATTGTTGTCATTTTCCGCTTAAAAAAGTGTGTCCTCCGCAGAAAAGAATCGGCTGCCCAAATTTATTGCGAAATTATTCTTTGAAAGACCTAAAAGTAATCATTAAATTAATAAGATATTTCAGTAAAATACCTGATCCAGCATTTAGTCTTTTTTATTCAAAAAAAAGGATATAGGTATGATGAATCTCTTGGCAACTTCCTTTTATGACTCGGGCGTAACCATCAATATATTTTCGGAAACCCAAGCAATCGATTTCCATATCATGTCAAATGGGCTAAAGCGCCTACACGTTTTACACCATGCATTTATTATAACCACACACACCACACACAACCTAGGTTCAATCCCCAGAGGAAAACTTCAGATTTGCATACAGGAGGACTATCCAGAGAACATTGTTACATAAAAAACAAACGAACAAAATATACACACATAGATCACCGAAGTCCGGGACAAAAATGAGTTAATCTCATTAACTTGCGAAGCACGTCCAAATCTGGAATATTTTTCTATAAATATTTGACAAAACCAAAGTGTCTGTGATTCCCATTTGATTTGCCCTAACTTGCTGTTAAGTTACCCTGATTTTGTTTTGGGATGAATGGCCTTTCTCGTATTAAAAGATTAATTTAATGGAGCAAATATATACACTAGGAAAGCTTCACTGCCCAGAAATCAGTTGGTAAAAACTTTATTTTTATACTGAGAATCAGGTTTATTGGGATACTGTTGACTTTGCGATATCAAAAAGACAAATATCTGCTTTTAATATTTAAGTTGAATGTTTAAGTTGAAGCTTCAACTAATGGGAATAAAGAACTAGGCGGTTATTAGTGTTATTACTTTCCCATCCAAAATCTATGTATGTATGTTACATAATGCAGCTGCAAATATAAAGCAAAAACATTTTTTATGACTAATAGACATAATGGACTAACGAATTGTAAAGCTGGGTCTTCCATATTATCACTAATTATAAATAAATTAAATAAATTTATTGGCGGGACAGCTTCTTAAGGAGCCAAAGCCTAGTGACTTATACTCTTAACCATTCCTGTGTGTGTGTTGTTAATCTGCAAGAATGGAAGGAACCTACAGTTTACCGGCGAGTCCAAGATGCACTTTTTCTAGACAAATTTTACTCTTGGAGGTTTTGTCAGTTCCTCGCAAGAGGCAGTACCCCGGAAAAGAAGGTGGCTATGAGCTGGATTCGAACCCAGGCTCATTCGCTTAGCAGTCCAACACCTAAGCCATGGGGCACTATCATTAATTAAAAGCTCTAAACTGTAAATTATACGTTTAGAAAATAAAAGAACGCTGCTTGCAATTCGATTTTTTGAAATGAAAGCTAATGATATGTTTAAATATATGTACATAACATGTATAAATGCCTTTGCTTATCTCCGGTCGATATGTTTTCTTCCGAGTATCAGCAAGGTATTTGAAAAGGTTCTCAATAGAGCTCTGTCCAAGTGGGCCGTGGACAAAAATATAATTCCAGACACCCAGTTCGGCTTTAAGACGGGACATGACACAATTCATGCCGCGTCTAAGTTAGTATCTGCTGTCCAATGGAACAATGCTAAAAAACAATGCACGGATGCCTGTCTGGTTGATTTGGAGAAGGCTTTACACACCGTATGGTTAGAGGGTCTATATCTGAAGCTAACATAAGCATAAGTAAACCACTGCTTTATATGCTTTACGACATCCATAATGGTAGAAAGTTTGTGGTCAAGAGTGGCAATGTGACATTTACCAAAACGTTTAATATTAAAAACGGTCTGCAACAATGAACTCGCCGATTCTCTTTAGTATGTACACCAGCGATCTCATCGGGAGTCTACCTCATGCAATTGCGTATGCCGACGATTTAATTGCGTACAGAACAGGTCCAAAAGTTGAAGTCATTAGAATTCTCTTGCAACGTGATTTCGATAAAATTCAACAATACTGTAGTGATTGGAAGCTGAAAAATTAACTTCCAGAAATGTGAAATGTTATGAATTATATGAGACCAAAATGGTACACAATTACAAGACCCTTTTCGGTTGAGATTTTTATTGAGACTAATCTTTTATAAGTGTTTTTGGGACGCCAAAGAAGTTGGCGTCTTGCAAGTTTATTGTTACATATTTATTCATAAAGGTAGTATGCAAAATGACAATAATGAAAAGACAATGAACATAATATACTATTTATTAAGAGAAGAAGAAGTTGTCAACTCAATATAAATGACATTGGAATTTGATTTTGGCAAACATGAAGTGGTGGTTTTCTTATTTTTTCAGGATTATTACAAATAGTTGCAACCTCTGGTTGGTGGGAATCAGTTGTAGATATACAATAGTTGTAGATTCTTACGAGACATCCAAGATCTCCATGATTTTCTGCATTGCAACAAAATAGAAGTTAAAGGTGCTTGAAAACTCCCAAAAAAGATATTTTTTTCTCAGTAGTATAATAGACAATGTAAGTAGTATAACTTGGTCGAACATTGGTTATACATATGTATCGGTGACAAAGGCATCGTGACATTGGATGTTGATGTGTTTAAAGTTTTGCAACAATCGTCTTCTAAGATGTTGATTTCAGGAATCACATTTGTGTAATTAGTTATAATTTTTTCTAGGGATATAAGCTCGTTGTAGTTTGAGTACGCTCTGCAACTTTCGTTCCGTGTTAAGATTCCAGTAGAGTGTATGAATTGATCAAAGATTTCAGTATCTTTGCAATATACGGTGAGTCGGTCTGGTTCGCTCAGTACAATCCATTTATTGGACTTCAGTGGATGCCATACTGCTATTGTTTTTGTTACTAGGTAAGTATGACATGAAGTTAATATATTTTGTGTGTTAGAAGTTTTGTCTCACAAAGCGGTCTATCGCAATTAGAATGTATAATTTGAATTTCACAAATTTTATGAAATTGAGATAACTCCTTACAATTATTAAAATCATTTAATTGAGCATAATGCACTTTACTTGGCTAAATAAAGAAATGCTGTATTTATAAATGCATATGTGGATATATTTTTGGGGATAGGTAAAGGAAATATCAGATATAAATTGAATTTGTTAATTCTAGGAAGAGGAATTTGAATAATGAAAACAAGTTTATTATTATAAGCGATTAAAACAAATAAAACTACGAAAGCGAAGCACGTCTTCTTTTAACGAGAGCTTTATTACAAGTGATTCTCTTCTTAAGCATAATTTTCATACAGTTTACTTATCCGTTAAGAACATTCAAGATAAAACAATAGGTACATAAATCATTCGATTGTACTGCAAAGAAGATAACATTACCATATGTATGTATTAATGTATGCATGTTTCATTTAAGTTTCAATTATGTATAATGTTATTTGTAAAATTCGGAGTACAGGTACTCAATAGTATTTTCATAGACTAGGTGCATTTTAGTATTAAGATGTAAATGTCTTACAGCTCGACCATCCTGAATACAAATCGTCCTCGATTTACATAATTATTAATTTTTTTCTTAATATGGTTATGGACATTTCTACATAAATATTGTTTTATATAAAAAATAAAATAGATAATTCGAAATTCTTTTCGAAAATTTTAAGTTTTGATTTCAAATTCAAATTAACATAAAATTATAATATGCAGTAAGAAATATAATATTTAAACGATATTTGAAATATGTTTTCAAAATATTTAAATACATTTAAAATTTTCTTATTTAAAATAAAAAGTCACGCAAAATTAGAAAAAAGACTTGGATTATCAATGATTAAGGTAATTATATATCAGAAAAGTTTAAGTTGAAACATATGACTTCATATTTTCTGGACAAGCAACCCCTTCATAAGGAACGCGCGAAATTTGAAGGTTTTCTATATCTCTGATCAAGTAACGATCGTTTTGTAATATCTTTACTATCTTATAAGGACCTTTAAATTTCGCAAGAAGTTTCTTGTTAATGCCTGGGGTGGTAACCACGTTTTTGACCATAACAAAATCCCCAAAGTTATAGGCATGAGGTTTTTTATGTAGTATTCCTTGTTTGATTCTTGAGTCTGAACAGTTTTTTTACTTGCTTGCTCCCTAAACGATTCCAAATCTCGCGGTTCTTCAGATATGACTTTTTGTTCCAAGTATTCTTTAACTTTGTCATTGACAACTCCCTTTTGCTTAACACCAAATAGCAAAACGCTTGGACAAAACCCAGTACTTTTATTCACCGTGTTATTCAGAGCAAATTCAACTTTAATTAGATAATTCGTCCAACCACTCGGCTCAATTTCACACTCCTTTGATAACATTGGAGTAAGGCACCTGTTGACGCGTTCCACCTGTCCATTGGACTGGGGGGAACTTGTGGCAATCTTTATATGCTGAACACAATGACTTTCGCAAAATAAGGCAAATTCCTCAGATGTAAAGCAACTACCCCTGTCGGAAATCAAACGATTTGGTCTACTGTAGATAGAAAAATATGTTTCTAAGCAATGTATAACTTCCTTAGAACTGGTACCTTTTACTGCAAACAGCTTAGTCTATTTAGAAAAAGCATCAACAACTAGGAAAATGTGCTTCTTGGAATTTCGGGCAAATGCTGACATGACACAATGCGTCATGGTGTGTTTGAATAACACTTCTCTCCATCTGATATGGAACGTAAAAATAAACCTTCTTATTAATCTTCCGCTACACTAAACCGTTTATTAGTTCATAGGCAGGACTTCTCTTTTTTCCAACATTTTCACTATATTAATTATTACAGGGTCTTTTTGTTGTGAAGCGGCAAGGACATTCTCAAAAGAGTCTGTTTCAACAATTAAAACATTATGGCATCGGCTAAGAGCATCGACATGTTTCATCTTCTGACCATCCCTATTCTCAATGACATAGTCAAAATCTTGGAGCCCTAGAGCCCATCTCGAGATTCTCGAATTAAGCATTTTTTTTTAAGGTAAGGGTCAGAGACTTGCAGTCTGTAACTATTTTAAATTGTATACTAGTCAAGTAAATTTTAAATCGCCGAAGTGCAGACACTATAGCCAAAGTTTCCAGCTCATATGAATGATACTTTGCTTCCTGAGAAGTTGTCCGTTTTGAATAAAAGAAAATAGGATGAAAATCTATCTATTATCTTCTTGACGCTGCATTAGCACTGCACCAAATCCTAAGCTACTAGCGTCACAATGCAATTCTGTTTCCGCATTAGGATTAAAGATACTAAGAATTGGAGCATTTAACAATTTTTGCTTCAACAATTCAAAAACTGCGAGTTCACTTTCACCAAACACAAATTTTGCATCTTTTTTAATGAGATCATATAACTTTGCTATGGTGGAAAAATCCTTAATGAACTTTCTAAAATAGGAAGTTAAGCCTAAAAAGGAGTGCAAGCACTTAACGTTTAAGGGTACTGGAAACTCCGCAACTGCTTTTAAGCCACTTACATTCGGTCCTACACCACCGACAGAAATCTCATACCCTAAGTATTTTATTTTTTCAAACATAAAAAGACATTTGTCATACCGCAGTTGCAAATTATGTTTGGTGACAACGTCCATGACGTCCTTTAAAATTCTAAAATGCTCATCTTTAGACTCGGTTGCAATAAGCAAATCGTCAATATAGACAAGCAATTTTCCTGCACTTATAAGTTCTTTAAAAAGTGAATTAATATAGCGCTGAAAAACAAGCCAAAAGGCATACGCACGTACTCGTACTGCCCTAATGGCGTTATAAATGAAGTAAACTTCACAGAGTCTTCAGACATTTTAACGTGATGAAATCCACTGTTTAAGTCTAGCAGTGTAAAATATTTTTTGCCACGTAATCTATCAAGATGATCTTCGATAAGAGGGATAGGAAAATTGTCTTTCACAGTCAGTTTGTTCAACTGACGAAAATCTATGCAAAGGCGCAGCTCACCACTTTTTTTCTTTGCTAACACGATAGGTGAAGCGAAAGGGGAATTGCTTTCTCGAATAATATTATTTTTTAATAAGTCATCAAGAATTTTTTGAAGTTCGAGCTTATGCGTGTAAGGCAATCGTCGAGGCACGCATTTAAAAATACTGTTCTCGTTCGTCAACACGATTTTCATTTCAAAATTATCTTTAAACTCGGTTTTTGTAAAACTATTTCGCTTAAATAGACTTCTTACTAATTCGTGGTCACTAAAATTTAGGTTTTCATTAATTTTTAAGCAAATTTGGTTTTCATCTGATATATCAATATTTAAAATTTCTTTGTTAAATCCTTCACATAAAGAGTCTTTTGAAATATTATTTTCAATTGAATCGAAATTTTCGTTAAAATTATTCTTTTGAATATCAACATTTTCATTTAAATTATTTTTGTCAATTAAATCGATATTTTCATTTTTTTAAAACAAGCTTTATATTAGTTTCTTGCAAAAAATCTCGTCCTAACACAACAGCATTTTGCATTGTATCATTTTTGACAACCAATAAACATAACTTTACAAAATTGTTTTAACCTTTGACAAAACATAAAACACTACCTAACAGAATAAGTTTTGAATTATTTATACCTACAAAATCCCGCCAAAGAGTTGGTACCGATGTCATTAAAAATGGTGGAACGTATCGCTGCTGAACAAAACTAATTGGGCTTCCAGTGTCAATTAAACTCATCGCATGCATTGTCATTCGCACAGGACCGGCGTCGTCTTCTTGGAACTCATACTCAAATACATCATGAAAGTCCCCCATATAGGAACAGGAAAACAACTGCTTTTCTCTTTGCAGCTCAGGATCTTGAACCACAAGAATTGACGATGATTATAGACAATCTTTAACAACATGACCTTTCTGACCACAGCGATAACAAGAGCCTTTTTCTCTTCGAGGCTTCGAACAGTTAGGTGAGATGTGCCCAGCTTCGTTGCAGTTGAAACACTTTGTGGTGAACTTGGAACTTGACCTTGGTATGTTTTTTTGGTTAGATGTTATTTTGTGTTGAGCAGATATAGAGGTTTGAGGTTCATATTTCATCTTCTCCAATTTTCTCGAAATGACTTTAAGCTCGGCGATGTTATTCGCAGTCAACAAAACTTGCTTGTTGTAAATGGAGTCAGGTATTCCCCGAATGACATAACTTATAACGTCTTGTTCTTCGATGTATCCTAGCTGTACCTCGAAGCAGTCTTTTTGCATATAAAAAAACTTCAGATTCAGTTAACTTGTAAAGCAGCTTCGCATCCTCAAAACTGTCAATCCACTTTTTCACATTGTAACTATCGTCTCCAGAAAACGTAGGCATCGTGTCTTCTATGTCACGAAATGTGTACGGCGATGATTGTACATCCTTATGAGAATAATTCAACTCAGCTAACCTTTTTTCCAACAAAGCGATTTCTTCCCTCTTTCTTAACATCTCCCGCAAGCTTTCTAACCTCTGAGAAACAGCTCTGTCAACTTCTACCAAATCTGACGCACTTCCATTTTCAACCACATCACCATCAGCGTCTAATACATCATTCGAAAATAGCTCATCTAATCGACCATCATCGAGAAGAGCTATAGCTTCCTCCAGACGCACCTTTAACGCAGATTTCAGTCCCATAGTGGACAAACCCAACTCGTCAAGCTTAGCTTTAAGCTCAGGTACAGTCGCGTTTTGCGAAAAAAATTGTTGCACGATCACTCCCATTCATCATAAAAAAGCGCAATCTAATTTAAGCATGCAGGAATAAAGCAGGTTTTTTATCCAACTTCTGATTTTTATAAGCGATTAAAACAAATAAAACTACGAAAGCGAAGCACGTCTTCTTTTAACGAGAGCTTTATTACAAGTGATTCTCTTCTTAAGCATAATTTTCATACAGTTTACTTATCCGTTAAGAACATTCAAGATAAAACAATAGGTACATAAATCATTCGATTGTACTGCAAAGAAGATAACATTACCATATGTATGTATTAATGTATGCATGTTTCATTTAAGTTTCAATTATGTATGATGTTATTTGTAAAATTCGGAGTACAGGTAGTCAATAGTATTTTCATAGACTAGGTGCATTTTAGTATTAAGATATAAATGTCTTAGATTATTTTGATAAAATCCAGTTAATTTGGAAATATCTAGCGTTTTCATAGTTCAAGAGAATTGGGAATGTTTTACTATCCGAAAGGAAGTGTATATTTTTTGTTCACTCCATCAATAAGTTTTTTCGGAGTATTAATACTTGGATGAATTATGTATTTGTGTTCTCGCGAAAAGTATAGAATTAATTAACTGATCGTATTCTTCGTTCAATTCATTTACTGAGTACGTCAGTTCACTTAACTTCCAATTATTATTGAATTTTGGAGCATATCTTCTTCTTGATTTACTTTATCTATGAAATAATTGAATGTTTTAATGTTGTCGTTAAAGACATTTTCATGGACCTTTAGAATACTAATTCATTCATTAAAATTTATTATATAAGTTTTTATAATTTGAATTTGTTCTTCCATAAGCATTTAGATTTTAGTATCGTCTTCTTCTACTTGTTTTATAGCTTCGCTATAATATTTTGCATCATCAGCATTAATGTTATCTCAGAATTTTTCTCACATAGAGATTTTGCTTTTTCGTAGATTTTCTCTAACAATGCTAATTTCTTTTTATAAAACGATATACACAGCTGGTTAAAAAAATAGGTGTGACTATTTATTTTTTTATTAGTTAATTTTTTTTACATTTTTTCAGTTGCATTATAATTTCTTATGTTTTTAATAAAACTTCAATAACAAAGAAAATAAAAGACTTTAATAGGATCTTGAATTAATAGAACATTTTTATAATAAGTGGCCGAAACTGTCGATTGACGCATTTTAGCCTGGTCAATAAAATAGGCGCGGGTTCCTAAAGTATTAAAAATATTGATTTTATTAACATTTAATGTTGGTTACCTAAATTTTCGATTACCTAACTCTAATAACCAGAGTATCCTCCATTGTTAGCTTCAACTTTTTGGAGTCGGCGTAGCATTGATTCCACCAATTTTTGGCATGTCTGGTTGGGTATAGAATACCATTCTCTTTGAACGGCTTCCCACAATTGGTTTCTATTTGTGAAATATTGCCCGCCTAACTATCGCTTGAGTGCATTCCACAAGTTCTCAATGGGATTGAGGTCAGGGGATTGACTTGGCCACGGGATAAGAGATACTTCCTTCTCTTGGAACCAATCTTTTACGAGACCCGCCGTGTGTTTTGGATCGTTATCCTGTTGAAAATGCCATCGAAGGGGCATGTTTTCTTCAGAAAATGGAAGCATGACATTTTCCAAGATATTCCTATACCCATATTTTGTTAATATGGTTTTAATGAGAAATATAGGACAGACACCGTACCAGGAAAAACATCCCCACACCATAATATTGCCAGCTCCGTGTTTGATTGTTTTTTGTGTATAGCGGGGATGGTATTCTTTTCCTTTTGGGCGTCTTACATTACGCCCGGAGTCCGAAGAAAACAAATTTATTTTAGTCTCGTCGCTCCACAGGATATTACGCCATTTTTTAAGTCCTTCAGGTCCATTCCAGTTCGCGTATCTAAGAACAAATTCTTTCATCACACCTATTTTTTCGACCAGCTGTGTATGTGTCTATACATGTGATGCATATACATGCCAATGATCAGAATAAAATTTGACATTCAGTATTTTCGTAGAATAAACCACTACCAATAGTGATTTCATTGATTTTAAAGTTTCCGACATTCGCCTTTGATATGAGAAACGTGTAATCGGACAAAAATATGTAGTTTAATTTTAATATATATATTCCACGAATTAGAAATATGGGCAGGTTTAATACGATTTACATGAACTTTAACTGGTTTGCTTTTTATTTCTAACACAACATTTGTGTTAACATGAACCTCTAAGATGTTATAGGGACCTCCCAATTTCCCAATTAGTGTCAATGTCAAAGCAAAGACGAACGTGTGAGGTGCGCACACAAAAAAAAGAAAAATAAAAGAGTAAAAAACGTGCGTATTGTTGTCGCGAGTGCTTAAAAAAATACCACTCGCGTGTGTTGTAAATAATAAAATAATACCCACTCGCGTCGCGAAGACAGATAAATATACCCACTCACGCTGTGGAAGAAAAAAAATACACTCTCAAGTCGCAAATCCATCCTCTTTTCTGTCCCAAGACCTTTGTGCTTAACTGCCTCTTTCTTATCTACTGTAGGCATTGTATGACCATCCAATGCTTGCGATAAATAGATAAGGACATCTGAGTTTGTCTTATTGTGCTGGATGTTTAAATTGAGTTTTTCTATGCAAGCTGTCTTATGGGCATAACATCTAAGACAGTTTGTTTATTACGGAAATAAATTTGGACCTTCACTGCATAGTTCGACTTAGTCAGAGTTGTGTTTTGTATGTAAATATTTTTTTTTTTAAATGGTAAGTTATTTTGGTGTCGTCTATTCTAATGTTCGCGGTTTAAGGAAGAATTTCTTTCACGTGTATGTCTACACTGTTCAATATAGGCCAGCTGTTTTGGCATTGAGTGAAACTCAGGTTGAAGTAAATACTGATTTATCAGAATTTGCTCTACATGGGTATAGCTTGCTGCCATTACTCCTTTTCATTCATGGTGGTCTGTGTTGGGAATGATATTGCTTGCCAAAACCTTCCCCAATATGGGCAATGTTCCAACACGGACTTTAACTTCTTGTGACTCAAATTCACTGTCCGCAACCGCAAGCATGTCATTCATTATTGTTTTATTAACAGGAGTCCAAATCTCGACAGTTATTCGACTTGTAACGAGTTTGATGCGCTGTGTGGTTCTATCTCGGAAATTGTTTCATTATTGCGGGCGATTTCAATGTACACAATTTCCATTGGGTCCGCTATTCTGGTAAGACAACACCCCAAGGAAGGTATGTCAAGCTCTTTGCCAGGTTACATCACCTTACCCAACTGATCGATGTGCCAACGCCTATACCGGATGTTGCTGGGCAAGTCGCCAATACTCTTGATTTATTTCTTACTTCTCACCCTGATAAATATACCATTAGTGTAACTTCTCAATTTGGCACTTCGGACCATTATGTCATTTCAGCTAATTTTTCTTCCTCCATTTATCCAGTTAAAGAAAAACTCCGCACCAGAACCGTTGGCAATAAGAGAAAGTCGACTGGGACGGCCAGAATATTTTTTATCCGGAACTTTAACTGATCACTATGCTTCTTCGATAGTGACATTGATGCCAGTGTTGAAATTATCACAAACGTGATTCTTCTAGGGATGCGTGCTTTTATTCCTAACAGAGTCCTGGTTTAACTCTGAGTGTAAAGAGGCTATCAGGATCAAAGAAGTAAGTTTCTGATCTTACAAAGCCAACAATACAGAGGAAAATCCGGATAAGCACAAACAAGCAAGGAACTCATGCAACTCCGTTATTGAAAGAACCAAATTTTTGCATGACCAAAAATTACGGCAAAAAATTCTGCAATGTCCCAAAGGCAGTAAAAATTGTTGTTCATTTGCAAAAAATTATTTAAAAACCCCTCAACATCTTCCGTTCCAACGCTCATGGCTAATGATAAACCTATTGTCTACTCTTCAGAGAAAGCAAACTTGCTCGCCTTACAGCAACGTTGCCCCTCCAGTACTTGAGAATGTAAATTTTTCCACGAGACAGATTTTTTCCGCACTCGTACAGTAGAAGTGTTTTTAAAGATCTCGATATATCCGCTGGCCTGGATGGTATACTCCCCATTCTTTTGAAAAGATGTTCTTTCAAATCGCTGATTAACCGTTAGCTTAAGGAATATCTCGAAGAACGAAAACTTCTCCATGACCGTCAGTATGGCTTCCTAGCAACCGTTCCACAGGTGACCTGATGGTATATCTCACCCAACAGTGGAACAAATCTTTACATCGCTTTATTGAAAGTAAGATTATTGATATCTCCAAGGCATTTATCGAAAATGCGTGCTTTTGGGATCGATGATACTCATTGAATTAGAAGATATCTTCTGGACCGTTCAATACAAGTTGCAGCGGTACCGTATGTCAAGCTCATTAAACTCCGATTTATACAGCATTGTCAGAAGGGGAAATAGAAATCGTATGGAGTTTAATGCTTCGAAAACTCAATACTGAAAATCGCTTCACCTCCTTGATAGAATACAAAATCGAGCGTTTAGAGTGATAGGAAAAGAACTGCCTCTGAAACAATGGCCCCTCTCGAACGCAATGTTTCATGTCTCCTTATTTAATCGGTTCTTTTATAAAAATGTTCACTTGAAGTAGCCACCTGCGTTCTTCCCCTTAAAAGTTTCTCCCTTAATACTTGTATCGCAAGGAATGCTCATCAGTTTATCCTTGAGCCCAATTTCGGACGTACCGTGAAATATAGGGATTCTTTTTTAGCCGAACAATACAAATTTCGAATAGTTTACCCGGCGATATTTTCCCTTGCCATTTTGATTTGCAAGCATTCAAAACCAATGTTAATCGACACCTTCTGTCCTGCCTCTCTCTATTATCATAATGCTCACACAGCATACTTACATACATCAAAAGGGAAAAAAATAATACCTTGTGCACGCGTTAATTATAAAAAAAAACACTTTGATTTTGAATAATATAATGCTTTAGATAGTCTTAAAGTTAAGTGTAGAATGTGATCTTTCCAGGGCACCATTAGATTATGGGTAATTAAGCACTTGTAATTATGTGCTTCATTTGAAACAATTTGTTATATTCTTTATAAGTTCTGATGTAAAATCAGTTCCTTGATCAGTTTAAGATAGATTTTGGGATTTCAAACATAGTTATGAAATAAACAAGATTATCCGCAACAGTATCTGCTACGTGCTTTACCGTAGGTAAGGCATAGGGGAACTTGGTCAAGTCATCTTGCATAGAAAGTATATTTATATTTATTTCAATTTTCGGTTAAGGCTACCGGACCTACTATGTCGAGGGCTAGTCTTTTGAACGGTTTTTTATTACTGGTACTAGTAATATCCATTGGAGCTTTATTAATTCGTCTCATAGTTTTGTTTAACTGACAAGATTGACACACTGATATATTTTTACTTGCGATTTATAGGGAAGGCAAGTTATGCCTTCGTAAAAAAAAATTCTAAGAATCAAACATGACATTACGATAATAGGGAAGTCAAAAAAAGTGGGTCAGAAAATTCTGTCCGTCTGTCTGTCTGTCTGTCTGTCCGTATCGATTCCTACAGCCTAAACGGTTCTGCCGATTTGATTCAAACTTGGTATATAGTATTTTTAGAGTACTCTACCTCCAAAACTAACGGTACCTGCTATATAACTTTTAATGAAAAACTTATTTTTCTCGAAAACGGCTCCTACGATTTTGATAAAACTTTCTGAATGGTGTTTTCTATGCAAAATCTATCTTTAAGTTTTAATGGATTTTTCAGAAAAAGTTTTATAACGGTATCTCCCTTATGACCGGTTTTTTAAAATCAGATTTTCTCGTTAACTAATTTTTTTTTGATTTTGATGAAATTTTCAAAAAAATGAAGTGTTTTATGATTTAAATAATATTGCTATTGCTTTTTTAAAAAACTTATTTTGTTTTTTAAATATTTTGAAAACGAATCTATAGATTTTTTTTTAATTTTTCTCCTAGTACAAACTATAGATTTCTTTAAATTGACATACTCAAAAAAAATTAAGATATGTTTTCGAAAAGTTTTTCCAAAAAAACATTTTTTTTTGAAAAAAAAACTGGTCGAACGATTTTGAAATGAAAAATTCATAAAATAGAAAACAGCAAAGAAATAAGATGGCTTACAACATTTTTTTCCAAAAAACGTTATGAATAGTGTTTTTTTGATTTCATAAAAAAATTATTTGTTTAATATTTTCCCCAAAAATTTATTTCATATTGCTCGGCTGAGCCCTAGCCATTAGTCAAATAAAAGCTCTATATCTATACCCACTCGCTTAACAGTAGTTAGAATGTGTATCTTAATTTTAGTACCTACCTTCCTTCCAACCTTATTGTAGGTACCTGATATCCTTAATAAATTCCATTAATACCTACCCACACCATACTTTTATCGATCCATCAAACATAATTAAGCTATTTTAATTAATTTAATTTCAAAAAGTAAATTATTGTTACTGAGACCTATATAGGTCCTTATACCTAGCATTATTGCCCTACTGCTGATTCCCACGAATCTTTATGCCAGTTATTCAAATTTTTCCATACCAAAACGAAAATTAAGCTGAAAAAAGTCCTTTATATCTTTCTACTAGCAAATTATATTGTAAACAGTAAACAACAAGTGGAAAGATAATACACTTAAAAACTGCAAAAGCTAACAATCCTATATATTTATGTGTTTATCCCTTTGTCGTGACACATGTTCGTTCGAGCTTCAACTTCTAAAGAAGTTGCACGTCAAAAAAAAACATTATAATAATTCAATCTATGTCAAAAAGATGCTTGCACTTAAAAAGGATTAGCACATAGGAGCAAGTACGTGCGACCTAGTCGTGCATTTTATTTGATTTGATTATGCATTTATGCTATTTGTATTTTTGTGATATTCTTTAAAACATTCTTTGATATCCGCAATGACCGGATAATGGCAAATCATGATTTTCTTTTAGAATTACTAGGATTTGTTCAACGAGATACTGATTTTAGTATTTGTTGATTGTTGATCTTTCCCCCATATAAAAGGAACATCTTTTTATTTGCGATTAAGGTACTAAAATGCAAGTTATGTATTCGTGTAAAAAAACATCTAACAAACAAACATGACATTACGATTATAGATAAGTTGAAAAAAGTGGGTCCGGAAATTCCGTCCGTCTGTCTGTCTGCTCGCGCCCTTACAACCTAAACGGTTCAAACTTGGTATTTAGTATTTATTAGGTAGTATCTCGAGGGATGTTTTTCATTTTTGCTCTAGGTCGAAAAATAATGGTACCTGCCATACAATTTTTAACAAAAGTTTGATTTTCTCAAAAACGGCTCTAACGATTTTGACAAAACTTTCAGGGTGCTATTTTTTACAACAGTACATATTTCCGTTAGAACGATGTTTTTTTAATTTGCTCTATAACGGTACCTCTCATATAACCGGTTTTTCAAATGCGGTTTTATCGTAAACTATTATCCCGATTTCAATAAAATTTTGCACACAGAAAGTCATTTATAATTCAATTAATATTGCATTTAAAAAAATTCAAAAACTTTTTTTTCGATTTTTTAAAATTTTCTAAAAAAAAAAATTTGGTTTTCGAAATATTTTGAAAATGGGTTGTTTGAATTTTTTTAAATAATTTTCTCAGATGAAAACCACAGAATTCCTTATAATGACATACTAGAAAAAAAAATAAATATTTTTTCGAAAAGTTTTTCAAAAAAACGACTTTTAAACTGGTCGAACGATTTTCAATATTTTTTTTATTCGGTAGACATTTAGTTTTCAAATTTTATTGCATACTAAGTTTTTCCGTAAAAACCTTTAAGGTAATTAAAAAAATGAAAGAATTTTCAAAAAAAAAATATTTTTTATTTTAATAGACGTGTGGTCTTCAATCTGGCAATACTTCTTTCGGAGTTGGTCTTTCTAATAGCTGTCACTTGATTTATGCTCAGTTTGGTTTGCCATTTCATAATGAATAGACCTACTCCCGAACAAGTTTGCAAATTGTGCAAATTTATTACCAAAATAAAGGTTTGTTTCGGTGGAGCAGATGGAAGATTTACAAAATCCAACTCGTGCAAGAATTGAAGCCGAACCACCATCAAGCGCGTCACACGTTCGGTGAATTGGCCCAAAACGATATGGTTACCGATCCCGATTTTCACAAAATTGGGCCTCGGCTGGAATTTATTCGAGCCAGCCGCGGCGGCCACTTCCCCGAAATCATTTATAAAACATAATGCAAACCTATGCGTTTTATTTTTTCTTGGAAACCACACGTCTAAAAAAACACATATGCAGCCACTAAGCAATTATCTAACATAAGAACAAGTTCGTGCGACCCAGTCGTGCAATTTATTTTAAAAGATTTGTCAGTGGTGCAGTAGGTAAGATGTTAGCTTGTTAAGCGAGACTAAGTTCGACTCTCAGTTTGGGAAGCAATTTTTCTAACTCCTAGTGCAAGCTAGAGCCGTCCGTGGGTTTTAAGTGAGAAAATAATCACCTAATTCTCGATCTAATGCGCCGAAAAAAAATCTTTCCTATCTCTCTAATTCTTCTAATTAGTGTCGTGCAACATCCGGTTGCATTCTAAAAGGCATTGTGCGTTACAGACACATAGTTAAAATATTATTATTATTATTATGGAAATATACAAAACATTGTTGACCTTGTAGGCCCGTTAAAACTTTATTCATCAATCTTTGAAAGACTGATGGAGCATTTTTTAGGCCGAAAGGAATTCGAATAAATTCGTAATGCCCGTCGGGAGTTGAAAAGGCGATTTTGGAACAATCTTCTGGCCGAACCTTAATTTGATGAAAGCCAGAAGCTAAGTCGAGAGTTGTCAAGTAATTGGAATGACTAAGTTGGTCTAATATGTCAACAATATTTGGAAGAGGGTAAGCATCACCAATTGTAACATTATTCAATTATCTGTAATCCAGAACAAAAAATTCGTTGACCAGAAGCGTCAACTTTTTTCGGGACCACCTATAGTGGAGCGGACCATGGAGATACGGAAGGCGTACCTAATGATTTCTTGATTTAGCATTTTTTTACTTGCGATTATAGGGACTATAAGGCAAGTAATGCATTCGTAAAAAAAAAAAAAATTCTAACAATCAAACATGATATTACGATGATAGAGAAGTCAAAAAAAGTGGGTCCGGAAATTCCGTCCGTCTGTCTGTCTGTCTGTCTGTCTGTCCGTATCGATATCTACAGCCTAAACGGTTGGGCCGATTTGATTCAAACTTGGTATATAGTATTTTTAGAGTGCTCTACCCGACAGTTTTTGGAATTGGCATTCTAGCTCCAAAACTAACGGTACCTGCCATATAACTTTTATTAAAAAACTTATTTTTCTCGAAAACGGCTCCTACGACTTTGATTAAACTTTCAGAATGATGTTTTCTGTGCAAAATATATCTTTTAATTTTAATGGATTTTTCAGAAAAAGTTTTATAACGGTACCTCCCATATGACCGGTTTTTTTAAATCAGACTTTCTCGTTAACTAATTGACGGATTTTGATGAAATTGTAGTAAATATGTAGTGTTTTATGATTTAAATAATATTGCTTATCAAAATTTTCAAAAACATTTTTTTTTTTAATTTTAATAATTTTTAAAAAAAAAAAATATTTTGTTTTTTGAATATTTTGAAAACGGATCTATAGATTTTTTTTTAAATTTTTCTCCTAGTATAAACTATAGATTTCTTAAAATTGACATACTAAAAAAAATTTTAAAATATGTTTTCGAAAAGTTTTTTAAAAAAAACATTTTTTTGAAAAAACTGGTCGAACGATTTTGAAATGAAAAATTCATAAAATAGAAAACAGCAAAAGAAATAAGATGGCTTACAACATTTTTTCCAAAAAACGTTATGAGGAGTGTTTTTTTGAATTCATAAATTTTTTTCCCCAACATTTTATTTCATATTGCTCGGCTAAGCCCTAGCCAAGCCATTAGTCAAATAAAAGAAAGTGACAACCTACATTACATACATACTTACGTATTTTAAAGTATTTTTCATCATCATAAAAGCACAGAATAAATAAGGAAGCCTTTGATAAACACACAAAAACAACTAACAAATAAATAAAACTATTCGATTACTACTGAATGCAAAAATTTCAATCGAGAAAACAAAAGTTTACACCTTCCTATAAATAAACAAAACCACTGTGTTAACTTTTAATATTGCCTCTATACCTACTGGCTTAACAGTAGTTGGAACACGTATCTTAATTTTAGTACCTACCTTCCTTCCAACCTTATTATAGGTACCTAAATCCTTTATAAATTCCATTGGTCCCATATTGGGACGTATATATATATACTGCTGATTCCGACGAATCTTTATGCCAGTTGTTCAAATTTTTCCATACCAAAATGAAAATTTAACTGAAAAAAGTCCTTTGTATCTTTCTATTAGCAAATTATATTATAAACAGTAAGCAGCAAGTGGAAAGATAATACTACACTAAAAAACTGCAAAAGCTAACAATCCTATATATTTATGTGTTTATCCCTTTGTCGTGACGCATGTTCGTTCGAGCTTCACCCCAAAACGATTCTAAGGAAGTTGCACGTCATACAAAAAATATTAAAATAAAATCTTTGTCAAAAAGACGCCTGCACTTAAAAAGGATTAGCACATAAGAGCAAGTACGTGCGACCCAGTCGTGCCTTTTATTTTAATTTGCTTGACTTCTTCCTTATGTTTTTTCAGTATAACAGTACGTTTTTCTGGCTGTTGGCCCTGAATTATCTGTAACTATTTCGTGTTGAATAGTTGATATAGAAGTGAAGACATCTCTTTTTAAGTGAAAAATGTCATTTAATTCTTAATATATTTCTATAATATGAAATTTTTCTTCATTATTTAAATGATAAAGTCTTAAATTAGCTTGAAGATCTTGAATTTATTTGATTTTGTCAATGGAAATAAAGTAGATAATGGTTTCTATTGACACGAAAGGTTTTGAAAAGTTATAGGATTTTCGGTGGTGTTTAGAATTAAAACAAGAGCATAAGAATCTTTTTTATCTTGAGTAAATGGCTCTTGACAAAAATACACCTTGTTGCAAATATAACTCTGGAAGAATGCCTTCTTTAAGTTGAGGATTTGTTATACGAATTGAAATAAGTTTTTCAGTACGAGATTCGATTTCAATAAGTTTAGAATTTGGAGGACTTTCGTCTGAATTGATTTAAAACGAAGACATTCGATTTTGTACTCTATAATAGCAACCATAGATTTAAGGAAATCGTTTCCTAGGATTTTATCAAAAGGAATATTTGATTCTATGGTTAATACATGAAATTTATATACATAGGAGTGATTTATTAGAAAAGTTAAGTAAACTTGTAAAGTGACTAATTCCATTTAAAAGAATCTGCTCGTCATGATACACGATAGTTTGAGGTTGTAATGATTGAGATTTAACAATATTGAAATGTTTGTTCCTGTATCTAGGAGGGGTTTAAGCTTTAAGGATTTGATTTTTTTAATTCCGGACATGGAATGAGGACATATGAATTTGTTTCTGAAATTGAATATTTTCAATTATTGATTGTCTGTTGCCTCGTTTGATTTCTTTAACTCCATTTGGACAACTTGAAATGAAGTCGGATTGGGGTTTTTTGATTGTTGTTGTTTCTTTTGATTATTATAAATTCGTTTGCGACATTGATCTATTAAATGTCCATTTTTCTTGCAATATTTGCCGGATTTAACATTACTATGTATTAGTCTGATTTAAACTTGATTCATTTTTCCTTTGAACTATATGAAGATTAGTATTGCGAGTATGTTCTTTTATATAAACGAGAGTTGAATTAATTATTAAAATTTGATTTATAATAAATTTATATATAATTGTAGAAAGCATTTTTTTTTGTTTTTTTATAATTAACGCGCGCACAAAGGACTATTTGTTTCCCTTTTAATGTAACACACTGCGTGGGCATTAAGAAGATAAGGAGGAAAGAGATAGGAGGTGTCGATTAATATTTGTTTTGAATGTTTGCAGATCATAATGGCAAGGGAGAATACCGCCGGGTAAACTATTCAAAATTCGTGTTGTTCGGTTAAAAAAAGAATGTCGGACTGCTAAACGAATGAGCCTGGGTTCAAATCCAGCCCATACCCACCTTTTTTTCTGGAGTACTGCCTCTTGCGAGGAACTGACAAAACCTCAAAGAGTAAAATTTCTCTCGAAAAAGTGCATCTCATCTAGCCGTTCGGACTCGGCGGTAAACTGTAGGTCCCTTCCATTCTTGCAGATTAACAAGTCACTAGGCCTTGGCTCCTTAAGGAGCTGTCGCGCCAATAAATTTAGTTTATTTAATCGCAAGTAAAAATCAAGATGGTGGGTTAAAAACGGATACATAAATAGTAGAATGAAAAACATAACTTTTTAGTAACCGGAAGAATGAACAACTTTATCATTAAATTGGTTTTTATAGGTTAACGTTAACATACGTGCATTTAGACAACTGTGGAATCGATTTTCAGACATTGAAGACATTGACATTAATTTCAAGTGACATGACAAAATCTCAAAATTAAACAATTATTATAATATGCTATTTTTACTTGCGATTATAGGGATTATAAGGCAAGTTTGGGATTCGTGAATATTAAAAAAATTGAAATAACAATCAAACATGACACTACGATCATAGAGAAGTCTAAAAAAGTTATCGAGAAAAAATGTCTGTCTGTCTGTCTGTCTGTATGTATAACGAGCTGCAGGCTAAACGGCTTAAGCAATTATCTTCAAACTTGGTGTGTGTGATTCTTCTGGCATTCCCCAAAGGGGAAATTGAAATTTATTTTTTAAGCCTACAAATAACGGTACCTGCCATATGACCGTTTAGGAAAAGCTTATTTTTCTCGAAAACGGTTCCAACGATTTTAATGATTTTTTTTTGAGAATTTTTTTGTAGATATTGGCTATCATTTGATTAGAACCACATACACGGGAAAAGTCTATTAACGGGACCTTCCATATAACGTTTTTTTCTCGGTTACGGCTCTTTGGATTTCTGTCAAATTTTATATTTAAGAAGATCTAGGTAGCCAAATTAATTCTGCATATCAAAATTTTGAATAATTTTTTTTTTATTAAAATTAATTTTTGATTTTTTTTCAAAAATGAAAATAAGAAACCGGATTTTATCAAAACCGATCCCACAATTTTCGGAATACATGTTTCATAAATTCCTTGTTATTTAAGATGTGTGATGGCCTAAAAAGTCATTGGCAAAAAATGTCCGTCTGTCTGTCTGTCTGTTTGCCTGTCTGTCTGTCTGTATGTCTGTCCGTCCGGGTGTATATCGAGCTGCAGCCTAAACGGGTTAAGCGATTGCCTTCAAATTTGGTATGTGCGATTATTTTGGCATTCCTCAGAGGGAAATTGAAATTTTATTTTTAGGGCTAAAAATAACGGTACTTGCCATACGACCATTTAGGAAAAGGTTATTTTTCTCGAAAACGGCTCCAACGATTTTGATGAAAATGTTTGAGATTTTTTTTTGTTGGTATTGGCAATAAGCTAGACGCATAAAGAGCCGTGTCGTTGGCAAACATAGCTAATTTAGTGTTTACGTCCAAAGATGGTAAGTCAGACATATACACATTGAAAAGTATCGGTCCCAACACAGAACCCTGCGGAACACCACTTACTATATCATACAGTGAGGACTTTACAGAGCCTGCCTACATAGCAAACTTTCTGTTAAGTAAAAAGCTCTGCACTAATTTAATTAGATATGTGGGAAAATTAAACATAATAAGTTTGTAAAGCAGCCCCTGGTGCCATACAGTGTCGTAAGCCTTTTCAATGTCTAAAAGTACTAAGCCAGTCGACAACTTAGATTTTAGGTTAATATTCACATGATTTTTAATTCTTAAAATTTGATGGCTTGTAGAATGACCAGATCGGAAACCAAACTGCTCATTAGGGTATATGTACGCGTCCTCTATAAGGTTTAAAAGTCGTTGTTTTATAAGTAGGAAAGGATCAAACAATAATTGAAAATTATTGTAAGAAACTTTGTAGCCGTTGAAGGTAAGGCTTTAAGTAACCTGTTGCTCATACCATCAAGCCCAGATGATTTTTTGGATTTTAAGTCTTTAATTAACTCTTTCACTGAACTATTCTTTAAAAAGTTGCTTCTATTTACGTTGCTAGGTAGAGAATTAAGCTCAATAAGCTTATCATTTACAATATTTTCAGTGTCAACATCACTGAGATAGGATGAGATTGTATGATTTTTGGAAAAGGAGTTCGACCTTTTCCAACTGAGTAATTAAGACTTTGTCGTTAACTCGAAGAGGCGGAATGATTGAGTTTTTTTCCCTGATTATTTTTGTAACCTTCCAAAAAGGTTTTGATCCCTTATCTGAACTAGTTAAGAGGTTATTCCAATTTTTATTTTTTTAAATCTCTATTTCTTTTTTAATTTTTTTGTTCAAAATCTTAACATTATTCTTAAAAAAATCAAGTCTAAATCGAATCCATTTCCTTCTTTCTGAGTTTCGGAAACGAATCAATCTTAAAATAGATTCAGGCAAAATGAGTTGATTTGAATAATAAGATTGGGTCTTAGGAATTGATAACTCAGCCGCTCTGCTTTTAACTTCCATGAATGAATCTATGAGGCCATCAATCTGATCAGACGAAGTAATGTAGTCGACCGATAATGTAATTCGGTTTAAATTTTCAGAAACATATGAACTGTAACGATTCCAATTTGCAGCGGAATAATTATAACTGACAGGTATCATATTAGTTTGGCTTACAGAAATCTGAAGGAAGTGCAGACAGGCAAATGATTAGAACTTAAAGCATTAATTGCGACTGGTTGCGAAAAACGATATGCATTAATTGAAACAAAAAAGTCAAGCGTTGATGGATTTTGGGACGCGCATTTTGGAATGTATGTTGGTTCAAGACTGTAGAGCAATGTAAGAGATCTGTTAAAAGCAATAATATCATGAAAAATATTACCCCAACAGTTTGCTCTCAGACATCCCCACGATTGGTGTCTACAGTTTAAATCACCTTCGATCAAAAAATTATCATTTCTTCTAAACAGTTTTAAAATATCTCTTTTAAATTTAGTTTTCTTCTCATTGCTACCATTTCCCTATAGATTCAATTATTTCAAACTTTACAGCGGGAATGGCAAAATGTTTAATAGATTTATTTATCAAAATAGCAACCGCACCCCCATAACATAACATACTTTATAACAATAACTGTTATTGTGCATGCATTATAAATCTAAAAAATTGACAACGTTTTATCATATACTCGTATTATGTGGAATGTGCGTTACGGAGCTTGAGGTGACTGGGTCCCATGCCCCCCTCCCACCAATACGCCACTGCGTTTGAAGTTAAATATCGGTATTTTGGTTTGATTTGATAAGTGTGTGTTGGAAAGTTCCTGCCCAGTTATATCACTAAATTTGGACCTCAGGCTACATTTATTTCCGCATAATGAACGCATTTTCCTTGCAGCAAATCGAATAGATTTTTCCAGAGTTTCTTAGAAGCTTAGCTTTTTTTGCTGCCCAATTAACGCCATTTTGCTTCCGTTTTCTACCCTTACCTTCTTTTCCTTCTTTGTTCTTCTCTGGAATCGTAAGAACTGCCTCCATTGTTGGAAGAACTGCTTTGAAAGACAGCGTAATTATGGGGGAAACGAAGATCTGGGGCCGAATTACGGCTTCAGTGAGTGAGTGCGTAAATCTCATCATTGATCGAATGCACGAGTTACCACTTTGGGATGATGGCATTCGTAGTCTGACGTATCGTTTGACTATTATAAATTGTACTAGCTTTATTCAACTTAATGGTGTATTTATTGATTTCTCTATTGCCTAACAGATGTCGTTAAGATACATTTTGGTTTGGATAAAAGAATTTTATTGTTGCGATTACAAAAATTACACTTATTGCTCGATAACTGATGCGGTAATTCGGCCCCTGGATCTTAATCGTCGATACCACTTTCATTACTGTTTCTGGATCTGGAGGAATAGTGTAAGATTTTTTCTTGGGCTTAGTTAAACGAATTTGGGTGGGGAAATCTGAGTTTCGAGAAATTTCATAAACATTATTTACAGCACTGTTTGATGTGGCCGGCACTTCATCAAAATTTTGATGGGTCTTAAAGTTTTCTGGTTGCCAATTCAACCATTAATCTTGAGCGACTTATTGGGTACCTTCACGAACGTAACTTTCGGATAGGTTACCTTGCTTTTGTTGTAATAAGCATGGTTAAAAACAGCTGTTTTCCAGCTGATTGACGAACATACATATGGAAAAAGAGAAAAAAATCAAAGGCATCACAAATTTGCTGGATACTCAACACGTGAACAGCTGATGAACAGCTGACTGTGTTTCTCTTTTGCTTCGAATTTTGAGAGGTAACTTATCTGGTTGGATTTTTACGTTCACAAAAAAAGACAAACACGCATTGAATACATTATGAAATACTAACATTCCAAAGAGCATCGAAAGACACAAAGGAAGAGAACTACTTGAATTTGCTGAATCTTTCAATTTAATGGTACAGAATGGAAGATCTAAAAGTGATGTTAAAGGGGAATATACTTTTGTAAGGGGAAATTCATGAAATTGATTATTATTTTGTAGCACATGATTGGCTGTATGAAGTGTATGATTTTTAGGTTCACACTAATAGTTTTTCAGATCACATGCCAGTTTCTGTAATTATGAAAATAAGTTTCGATAATAATCAGTCGAAAGGGTTAACTGAGCTAACATTACCCAGATTGTTATGGAGATATAATTTTAAAAATGAATATCAAGCAGCATTAAACCTGGAACTTAATTCCTTAAAGGTAAGAAGAGGAATAATCTCTATTGAAGAAATGCAAGAGGTAATACGCAAAGCAGCACCGTTGATCTGCAATAAAACTTACAAAGTTCAGGGAAAACAGCAATGGTTTGATGCTGAGTGTATTCGAGCGAGAGAAAGTCTTTTCCTTTTTAAAGCTATTTAGAAGACATAACACACCTTATTTGAGACAGGAATATGGAAGCGAAAAAATATGTTTTTAAGAGATTTGTTTACTTAAGGAAACCCAGTTTTTTGATGAAAAGGCACAGATTATCATTGCAAGCAGAAATACGGAGCAGTTTTGGAAAACTGTACGATTTATAAATGAAACTAAACTTAAGATCGGTATGAACGTCCTTGCATCAGATCTAAAATAACACTTTCAATCACTTCTAAATGTAGACATCAGTGATGCCTTTTCAATATTGCGTTAATTATATTCAAGATCAAAAAATGGATCAACCATTCACTTGTAAGTATATTGTTTTCCAAAACAAAACAAACTTGGTTGAAAATTACAGAGGGATCTCTCTGCTTAATACGATACGTAAGATATTTGGAAGCATTTTGTACAAACATCTTAACATTTGGGTGGAAGAACATCAGATAATTTAGCTAATGTTTATCTGGCTTCCGTCTAGGGTACTCAACCGTTGATCAATTTTGTACGCTTAGTACTATTGTAGATATTTATCGTTCAGAAGGTAAAGACATCTATGCCTACTTTGTCGATTTTAAGTCCGCTTTTGACAACATTAATCGAGATTTAATGTTTTATAAGTTATCTGCTTTTGGACTACCATTAAAAATGTTCAAAGCATTAACAAATGTATATCGAAACTGTTCAGCAAAGGAGTGGGATGGAGTCAACATCTCTGAAAGTTTCGTAACACCATCGGGATTGAGGCAAGGATGCATTTTGAGTACTCTTCTGTTTGCCATCTTCATAAATCATATAGTTTCTAATCTTAGTGGAAGGATCGGCATATGAGGTATTAAAATCAAAGTTTTGATGTACGCCTATGACATAGTACTGTTAGCTGATACAACAATAAAACTTCAGATGATGATAAATAAACTAGAAGAATAGGGCAAACTGTGGAGCCTTATATTAAAACCACAAAAAGTCCCAAATAATGATTTTTGGAAAGCAGAGCAATCTGTCTCCCGCCGAGTTCACATCGTCTGTGTGTCGTGTCTCGTGTGTCTTGTTATTCCCAATTATTTGCCTCCCGTTAGCCCCTTCTTTGCTCTTGAATACAATTTCAATATATAATAAAAAAAAAATTAAATAGCATAAACATCTCTCACTGCCACTTTTACCAATATTGTGTATTGTGTTATTAATTTGTTTTCATCAATTGTGTTAAAGAAAGCAAACAAAACAAGTGCAGTGTCAGTGCTCCATTTCTAAATTAAACTATATGCTCATTGCATACTTGATGCATTATGCCGGCTGCATAGAGAGAAGGAGGAAGGAAAAATAAATAAAATATAATTAAAAAATAATATACAAACCCAATACAAACAATAAAATACCCACCAACGACAAAAAAAGCAGACCACAGGGAGTAAGCTCTTTCTCTTGCTTTTTCCCCTATTCCTTCCTCAAAGAAGATTTGGTTTAATCATTGGGGTAAATCCCTATGGTTAAGCTAGATCGTTATCGGATATATTAATTGATGTTGTCTGAGTAACCAGGGGCGGATCAACTCAATTATTATTAAGGCATAACACTAATAATAATTGTTTTTGTGAAGCTCAAATTGGGACTTATTGGAGCATTAGTTATAGTTAATTGTCCGTCTTTGTTTTTTCAAGTTTTTGTTCTTCTTTATGGGGGGTATTTTCAGGATTGATTATCCCAACATTCGTGGGCTCAGGAAAAATTTCTGTGCAGATACAGATTTTAACTTCATGTGGTTAAAATTCACGGTAAATAAACGCATCATATATACTTATTTCATCTATAGAAGCCCTAATTTGGACAGTGTCAACTTCGAACGAATTTGATGCATTGTCAGACTCCATACAAAGTATTGTTTCGCATTATCCTTACACTGAAATCATTATTACGGGTGATTTCAATGTACACAATTCAAGCGGGCTTCGCTATTCTGGCCTTCGTGTGTTGTCTGACCCGAAGGAAGGTACATATGTTGAAATCTTTGCTGAGTTAAACCAACTTACTCAGCTTGTTGATAAGCCAACCCGACAACACAGGCCAAGCCGCCAACACACGACTTGTTTATTACTTCCGATCCTGACAAACACAAAATTCGTGTTTTTTCGCCTATAGGCACATCAGACCATTTTGTTATTTCCGCAAATCTCTCATGCCAACAAAACCCAGTTGAAGAGAAACCCCCTAGGAGGGGGACGGGACGCTCTCAATAATTTCTTCAGGATCTTTAACTGGTCGCTCTGCTTCCTCGATAGCGACATAGACTCCAGCGCAGTTATGGTAACAAATGTTATCCTCTTAGGTATGAGAAGTTTTGTCTTGAATAGGTCAAAAAGTATCAAACCTAAAAATAACTCATGGTTTGATTCGAGCTCTAAAGAGGTTATCAGGTTGAAAGAGGTAAGTTTCCGATGTTATTAAGCCAACAAAACCGAGGGAAAAGACTACGAAAAAGAACTTTAAAAATGATAGGTGATCGAACAATAACAGAAACATTTACATCTCTGGAGCACAGACGTAATGTCTCCTGCCTTTCATTATTTTATCGCTACTTCATAAACAATTGTCTATCAAAATAGCCAGTTGCATTCCTCCCCTGAAACGATTCAACCGTAATACTCGTACTGCAAGGAATGCCCATCAATATACCCTTGATCCCAACTTCGGACGTACTGTCCAGTACAGGGATTCTTTCTTTAGTCGTACCACGCGAATGTGGAAAACCTTGCCAGACTCTGTTTTTCCCTCCCTCTTTGAAGTGCAGAACTTTAAAACAAATGTGCATCGTTACCTCCTTTCTCATCCTTCCCATTGTATATACATTGCCTATAGTACTATCATGAGACGAGAAAAAATCTTTTTACCTAGAGCCGCTTGGAGTGCTAGTGTAGGGACATTTTATATGAGTGAGAGAGAATTAACAGCATGGTTTTTAGTGTTATGCTTTGTGCTTAGTTTCCTGCGCATGTGCAGTGTGAGGCAAGAAAAAACAGAAGGAGAACACGAAATAATTCAGTATCTTGTTTTGTTCACTGTATATATGTATATAATGGTTTCGCTTAGCTGAGGCGAATAGTTTTTGTAAGGATTTGTACACGATCCAACATTTTCATTGTTTAGGTTTTTTTATATGGAATATGTAATATGAGAACTGGTTCTTACATAAGTATTTATACATGCGTACGTCATTGACAAGACTTTTGATTTGAGTTTTTTAGGATTTTCAATTTTTTTACTATTATGAAGGTTGTCGTCTTCAAATAATGTACACATTCATTCTTGAAATTTAAACACAAACTTACTTCTTGCTGTAGATATTTATACAAAGATACAAACGTCCTTGGAGTGGATGGATTTTAGTTTTGAATTTTGCTTTCCATTCAGATAGGTACCTACATATACATATAGGTACATACATTTGTATATGTAGGTACCTATCTGAATGAACTATGTGCAGAAATTCAATCAAAAATTGTTTGTAAATTGATTTATGTTATTATTGATTGATTATACATTATTAATTTATAGTAACAAAGATCTTTTGTTTGTTTGAGGTTTATATGAGGATACTAGTTGAGATAACAATCAAATATAACATTACGATGATAGAGAAACATATTTGAGTCACTGGCAAAATTCTGTCCGTCTACTAACCGGTTTTTCCAGTCGTCTTTAAATTTGGAATATTAGTTTATTTAGCTGAAATATTTACGGTACTTGCGATAGGTATAACCGTCAAGTAAAAGCTTATTTTTGTCAAAAACAGCTCCAAGAATTTTTTTATGTAAAAAATCAATGTGCATTCAATTTTGGTTAAAAAAAATATGACGGTGGGCTAAAACTGATACCAGCCATAGGAGTTTTTTTTTTTGTATCGACTTTCCTGAGAACTGGTTAGGTAACCGATTACAACCAAAATTGATATTCAGGAAAATGTAAGTAGCCTAAGTAATCTTACACTAATATATATTTATATATAGTTAAAAACAACGGCAACATTTAAAATAATGTGCCTTTTTTAAAGCCAAAAGTCTGTTCTATTATATTATTTTTTAAACCTTTAAATATCTACAGAAAAAATTGAAAAAACTTAGGTATTTAAAACTCTGAATTCCAGAAAAAAAAATAAAAGGCACGACTGGGTCGCACGTACTTGCTCATGTGTGCTAATCCTTTTTAGGTATAGGCGTCTTTTTGACAACGATTTAATTTTAATGTTTTCTTTTTGGCGTGCAACTTCTTTAGAATCGTTGTGGTTTGAAGCTCGAACGAACATCCGTCACGATAAAGAGATAAACACATAAATATAGGTATAGGATTGTTAGCTTTTGCAGTTTTTTTAGTGTATTATCTTTCCACTTGTTGTTTACTGTTTAATTTAATTTAATTTAATATAATTTGCTAATAGAAAGATGTAAAGGATTTTTTTCAGTTCAATTTTCATTTTGGTATGGAAAAATTTGAACAACTGGCATAAAGATTCGTGGGAATCGGCAGTAGGGCAATAATGCTAGGTATAAGGACCTATATAGGTCTCAATAACAATAATTTACTTTTTGAAATCAAATTAATAAAAATATAATAATATAATATATATATATATATATATATATATATATATATATATATATATATATATATATATTTATATATATATAATATAATATAATAATAATAAAATTATTTTTAATATTTTTAAAAAAAAAATCTTATTTTGTTTTTTGAATATTTTGAAAACGAATCTATAGTTTTTTTTATTTTTTCTCCTAGTATAAACTATGGATTTCTTTAAATTGACATACTCAAAAAAAATTAAAATATGTTTTCGAAAAGTTTTTCAAAAAACTGGTCGAACGATTTTGAAATGAAAAATTTATAAAATAGAAAACAGAAAAAAAATAAGATGGCTTACAACATTTTTTCCAAAAAACGTTATGAATACCTACCTAGTGTTTTTTTGATTTCATAAAAAAAATGTATTTAATATTTTCCCCAAAATTTTGTTTTATACCTATTGCTCGGTCGAGCCCTAGCCACAAGTCTAATTAAAGCAAACTTCGTTATTTTTATTATTATTTATTAATCGTTATTTATTTTAAAGCATTTCATGATCCTAACAGCATACAGCATACAGAATAAATAATAAGGACGCCTATGATAAACACATAAACATGCAAAAACAACTAACAAATAAAATAAAACCCTATTACCTCCTGAATGCAAAAATTTCAATCAAGAAAACAACTGAACTCAACGGTCATATGGCACTACCGTTACTTTTAGGCTTACAATTTGAATTTCAATGTCCCCTCTGAGGAATGCCAAAATAATCGCACACACCAAGTTTGAAGATAATCGCTTTAGCCGTTTAGGCTGCAGCTCGTTATACATACTGACAGACAGACAGACAGACAGACATTTTTGTCGATCACTTTTTTAGACTTCTCTATGATCGTAATGTCATGTTTCATTGTTATCTACAAATTTTTATATTCACGAATTCTAAACTTGCCTTATAGTCCCTATAATCGCATGTAAAAATTGAAAAAAAAACTCCTCTGTAGAATCTGGGTGTTCCTCAGACCAGAACTCAAAACTCAAGTAAAGTAAAGTAAGGTTAAAGGTTCATTCAGACTTCAGATGAGGAGCATGGACGTTTTAAAACGTAAATATTCCTTCTCTTCGTATAGCACAGAATATGAATGTGCGCTTTTTTCCTTGCGTTTATTTGTTTTCGATCCTCAGGAGCGATGACGACGCGACGACCACGAAAAAATGAAATGCATGGGCATGGGCACTAACAACAAACCTACCAGCCTCTGGCCTGCCTCTACAAATAATTAGAAATGAAATGACCTTTTTTGTTTTTTGTGATGTTCTTCCTTTCTGTGGCTATCCTAGTACCTAGTCCATAATGGTGTGTCAAGGAATTTGTTGTTAGGAATTTGTTGTTAGCTACCTAAAAAAAAAACTTGACCTGGAGACCTTGTATATAGAAACTATAGTAGTATCATGAGGCAGCTTCTAGTTAAGCGAGGTAGAGCCGCAACGTCGCTGTAATAGCTTTTTCTGTCAACACGATATACATTTGTATGGGTTTTGGAGGGTAGAAAGAAATATAATGATAACAGAGTAGGTTGTATGGTTTGTTTCAAAAAAGTCTTTAGTTAGAACGAGTACAAGAATAGTCAGAAATAATGAATAATAAGTACGAGTGAAAGGTTCAAAAAGTGACACTAGACCTTATGGTATGGCAGAGTAAGAGAAACAAAAATTTGATTTTTGTACACAAACCAAGATTGTGCGTCTTCAATTATTTTTTGGATTTTGCATTTTTCAAGAAATTTTGTTATTTCTGTATTTTTCAACTACCAATGTTGCCATATTCGGATTCGACTTTTTATAGTTTTAATATATATTGTTCAATTTTGAACGCTAGTTAAATATAAAACTGGTGCCGATTGGTACTATATTGTTAGTATAATGGTTTTTTTGGTACTAAATTTTCAATACTTAGAACTAGAATTTAGTACTATCGTAGTTTCCGTACTATATTTAGTACTATATTTAGTACTTTATTCTGTAGTTAGTAGTATATTTAGTACTGTATTTAGTAGTTAGTGTATATTTAGTACTAGATTTTTTGACAAGATAAGTGAAGATACTCAAAAGCAATAACATAGGTACAAACATCTGAAAACAATGTGCTTTATTTGTAAAATAAGTAACTAGGTAGGTACTTCAACCTGAATTAAATTTTTGCAGACTTAAAAAAATTGATATAATTATCAAACATGGTAACCATTCAAAATTTCATCCTGTTGCCGTATCTATAAAAAACCTACCCAAAAACAGTGTATTTCCAAGGCAGAAACGAAAACTCCTCACATACCTGTCTAAATTTCTATCTTTATTCTCTCGTTATCGCTTATTTAAAGAAAATGGTAATGCAATAACATGAAAAAGTGTTCATGGTTTGTTTCCTTCTGACTGCTATTACTTTATATACATCTTTGTCGTTCTGTCTTTTTCTAACATTGCATATGTATTGAGTAAATTTTCCCGACTAAAAGTCTACGTTGCGGTTCCACTCAGAGAAAAACTTTAGGGAGATGTAGACGCACTAGATGGCGCTAGTTTTCGAACACTGATGGTAGTACTATAGGTATCTATATACAAAGCTGGAGAGCAAAATTAGTTCAAGTTGATATGATAATTGCATCATTGGCTGGTCTATATTTTTTTTTTCTATCTAAAAGACCGACCTAGAACAATTTTAACGTTTGCCAACGTGTTGTTGACGTTGAAAGAAGATCTTTTGTAAATTTTAAAAGACTTACAAAAAATCATGATTTTATGAAAAGTGTTTCCAAAATTTTAGGACGGATTTTGATAAATTCTTCTTTTTATTTTTGGTTTTTTGAACAATTTTTTTTTTCAGTTTTGGTATGCAATTTTTTAGACTTTATTAATATACATGTGATTATAAAATTTAAAATGTTTTTTTTAATTAGTTTTAAAATACTGATTTAAAAAAAAAATCAAAAATAAATTTTATTTAGAACAAAAAAAATTAAAATGTTGATATGCAGAATTAATTTGGCTATCTAAATCTTTTCAAATATAAAATTTGGCAGAAATCTAAAAAGGCGTTACAAGCCAAAAATTAAAAATACCGTTATATGATAGGTACCGTTAATAGACTTTTTTCGGTAAATTTGGTTCTGATTATATATTAGGTAATTCCAGAAAAAAAATCCTCAAAAAATTTCATCATAATCGTTGGAGCCGTTTTCGAGAAAAATAAGGTTTCCTTAACGGTCATATGGCAGGTACCGTTATTTTTAGGCCTAAAAATAAAATTTCAATTTCCCCTCTGGAGAATGCCAAAATAATCACACACACCAAGTTTGAAGATAATCGCTTAAGCCGTTTAGGCTGTAGCTCGTTGTACATACTGACAGACAGGCAGACAGACATTATTTGCCACTTACTTTTTTAGACTTCTCTATGAGCGCAATGTCATGTTTGATTATTATCTCAATTTTTTTATATTCACGAATCTTAAACTTGCTTATACTATGATAAATTTGAGAATTTTTGGAATTAATTGGTTAATCCTACATCAGACCCAAGACAAACCCCAGCATAGGGGGGTTGTAAGGGGCAGAATATCCTTCATAAAAACGGGAATTGTCTAGGATAAGCCTAATTATACTATTTTACTGTAGGTAAGGTTGGGTTTTTAACAAAAAAAATCGTACAAATTTGTTTATACAGGGTGTCCCTAATTCGTTTTCAGAATTTTAGGGAATGATTCTTGGATATATTCTAAGAAAAAAATCGTTCTACAGTAAGGGATTTTCTCCAATTTTTAATTAAATTAATTTAATTTAAAAAAAGGCTTCCTTTGGTGATAAATTATATAAAAAATTGAGATAAGGCCTTACTATAAACAGATTTTTTTTAGATAATACCCAAGAATTATGTCCTAAAATCTTGAAAACGAATTAACGGACGCCCTGTAAAGAAGAGCATAAGAAAGAAAAGTAGGCATATAATTTTCCACAATGTGTACAAAAAAACCCAAAGCGCTGAAATTAAAAAAAATGTTGTTGCTATTGTTGTTTTGTTAATAATTTTGTGTGGACATTATCCGTATTCAATTCAAATCTGTTTTATTTTTGGAGCTTCCTTTCACTGGCTTTGAAGCCATTTTTCAATTTAAAAATTGGGCAGTTTTTATGGGTAATTTTTCATTGGAGCCAAATTTCATGTACCCATTCAAATCATGTATCAATTGGATTCATGGGTCAAACATACTCGAATTGCTTTTACACTTTCCGAATATATCTTATCATAAGTTTATATGTTTCAATTGGATTCATGGGTCAAACATACTCGAATTGCTTTTACACTTTCCGAATATATCTTATCATAAGTTTATATGTGTCAATTGGATTCATGGGTCAAAAATACTCGAATTGCTTTTACACTTTCCGAATATATCTTATCATAAGTTTATATGTGTCAATTGTCAAATTTTGCCCTATGCTCCTGGAGGAGTTAAAGCGCTGCATTGCAGCCGGATAAAATATATTCATTTCATGTTATTTTTTTGCGTACATATATATTGTATACTACTTGTATCTGTCAAAGATCTTTGATCTAGTATACATACATATGTAAATGTATACCTACATAATTATGTATGTCGCTCATACTAAGCACCAGAAAAATTATTTTATTTTCAAACTCCAAATCGAAATAATTTCTAGCATAAAAAAATTCACAAAAGAAACAATTCATTTTCTACATACCTTAGATTTTTGCTTTTTTTCCACCTTTCCATGAGTGTGACACCAAACGCCTTCCTTTTCTGTAAAATGGTCTATAAACCAAAAAAAAACTGTCACACCAAAAAACAGACCCTTAAAAAAATACTTCCCACCGCAATCACCCTACCAATAATATGTATCCCTACACCAATCAGTCAGTCTTAGTAGATTTAGAATTGAAAATGAAAAATGAGGCAACCAAAATCAGAGACTGAAACACAAAAAAATATCAGAACCAGCCAGGGTAGAAACAAGAGAGTAGAAAGCAGAACACATGTAATAACAACAACAAAAAATAGAAGAGAAAAAAGTAAAAGAACAGATCAGAACCAAATTCTGCTGCGGAAATCGTTCGAACTACAAATTTATTTGTGTGCGTTAGCAATGAACTTTCTATGGAAAAAACGCAAATTACACCATTTTTTTAAAACAAAGATTTAAAAAATAACAACAAAAATAATTTTTTTATGTTTTTTTTGTTTAAAACCGAAAAAAAAATTAAAATATTTTTGTATAGTAATTTTTGTTTTAAATATTTGAGTTGGTCTTTTTATTTCTTTTTATTTCGTTGAATTATATTAAAAATTGAAGAAGTGACACCTGTTCAAACACGGTAAAATCGAGAAAAATGCGTCTGATTCGATGAATTTTTTTTTCATAAAAAATTAAGTTTAATTAAAAAAAATAGTTTTACTCCCGGTATTGACTCAATTTAAATAAAAATAAAAATAAAAAAAATAAAAAAATTAAAATTACTGTTCAATCAACATTATTTTCACGCGGCTAAATATGCTGACACGATGGGAAGTGATTTCCATATTACTTCCCACAGTTTACGTTGTGCCATATTCTTTTTATTCTCTATTTTTTATTTTAATACTGAATTTACGGGAAACCTGTCCGCAACAATTTGTGCAAAAAACAAAAACCCTTATGGGCAATTGGGAGGAAATAACCACTGTCTACAAACGACTTAGGGACGATGCAGCTGTACCCGATATAGAGCTCTATTTCGAGCTTCAGGATCTTTTGGATTTAAGGATCAGCTGGCTACCGAATAACAAGTTGGCGCAGACATCGTGTGAGCAAGTACAGACAACGGCAATTCAATTACCCAAAATCGAAATTCCGAAATTCGACGGAACTTATCTCAATTGGCCTCAGTTGATCGACTTATACAAACAAATGGTGCACAACCCACCGATTGCACCAGCACAGAAGCTGTATTTCCTGAAGACAAACGTAACTGGCGATGCACACAATCTGATTCAGCATTTCCATGCCACGGATAGTAACTAGGAATTGGCATTGAACACACTAGTTGATCGGTTCAACAATAAGAGGCTACTTTTAACAGCCAAGTTGAACCGATTATTCCAACATAATGTGACAACGGTGACAACGTCAAAAGTCTAAAAAAAAGTACATGACACTACAAAGGAAGTCATACAAGCTATTAACAACCTCGAGTATGATACTAGTGGATGGGATCCAGTTGTTGTGCATCTATTGTTGGAAAAAATGGATAAGGACACCCGAATGTTATTCGAAGAATCGCTGGAATCACCAAGAAGTAGCCCAACTTTAAAGGAGCTTCTTGAATTTATTGAATCCAGATTCCATGTCCTAGAGGCAGTGAAGAGAGACAAGAGGAAAAAAGTGGTAACCACCGCTTATGAAAATACGAGGGAAGTTTTAAATTGTCAATTTTGTAAATCCAATAACCATAAGATTTTTAACTATAAACAATTTATTCGTCTTTCAGTAGAACAGCGCAATCAAAACGTGCCGAAGCTTCAGCTATGCACCAACTGTTTGCAAGGACATCATTGTTCATCGTGTCAGCAGCAACGCAGGTGTAAGACTTGCAACGGGAGACACAACACTCTGCTTCATTATCCGGCCAAAAACAGTTTAAATTTAAACCCAAAAACATCCGGTAAGTCGTGTGTAAGTGATGTTGATAAAAACAAAGAACTTCCTTCTGGGTCTAAAGCTAATACTAATAGCTCATTAGGAGTTGTGTTAAGCGGTCGCGAGGTCTACCTTGCCACCGCAATAATAAACGTTATATCTGCAAACGGTGTGCGTGTCCCCTGCCGAGCTATGTTAGATTCAGGATCCCAGTTAAATGTTATAACCACTTCGCTAGTTCAACGACTAGGTTATAAAAAACAGAGAAAAAATATCCCTATAAGCGGAATTGGGGGTAAGGGAAGTCAATCAAATTTTACTATTGACATTCCAATAGAATCAAGAACTTCCAAATATCAAACAAACATTCAGGCCTGTATACTGCCCACAATAAGCGATTGTATGGCAGCCTTCAATCATTGAAATAGCTGACCCTGAAACTCTAAATTCACGTCACATACGTTGATCGGAGCAGAAATATTCTTCGATCTGCTATTACCCGGCGAATATAAAATCTCCAATAATCTCCCATTATTAAGAAATACTAAGTTAGGTTGTCTTTCAGCAGAAAGAGCTGTAGATTTTAAACACAACTCTTATTGTCACTCAGCTTCGAAGCCAACATTGAGCTCGTTAGACAAACTGGTCCGTTCATTTTGGAAAAATGACTCTTTTCAAACAGAAACTCAAACTTATAGTGAGGAGGACCACAAATGTGAAAAACACTTTAATGATCACGTTGTAATCACCCCTCAAGGTCAATTTTTGGTACGCCTGCTATTTAAACAGGAACCAAATAAAATGTTAGGTAATTCTATGGAAATGGTTAAAAAACGTTTCTTTTCTTTAGAAAGAAAACTCGAGAAAAATTTGGAGATAAAAATAAATTACACTAATTTCATGGCCGAATACGAAAGTCTAGGTCATATGACTTTAATAGAAAAAATAAAAAAAATTCATTATGTCCTTCCGCCATGTGTATTTAAACCAGAAAGTTCATCTACCAAACTCAGAGTTGTCTTTGACGCGTCCGCAAAAACAACCTCTGGAAGTTCGCTAAATGATATACTTATGGTTGGTTCAACGGTACAACCAGACTTATTTTCAGTCATTGCGAATTTTAGACTGCATAAATTTGTCTTTACTGGCGATATAAGCAAAATGTATAGGCAAATACTAGTTCATCCGGATGATAGAGCATATCAGCTCATTTTATGGAGGGAAAATAATAAGACTCATTTAAAAACATACCAACTGAATACAGTCACTTATGGAACGGCCACCGCCTCCTTTTTATCAAATTGTCCTCCGATTTTCAACATGCATATCCAAATGCATCTAAAATTATCACAAAAAATATTTATGTGGATGACTGCCTTGCCGGGGCAGACAACATCAATGAAGCCAAAATGCTACTAGATGAAACTAGAGCATTATTAAGGCAAGGGAATTTCGATTTAACGCTGATATTCCTTCGGAAGCAAAAATCAAATATTGCTTCCAAAAAATAATGTATTTACGGCACTACTTTTAGAACACCTTCATAAAAAACACTTTCATGCATCCCATAGAACTCTCATTTCTATTTCAAGGCAACAATTTTGGATCTTAAGCGTAGGAAGAGAAACACGTAAAGTTCTTTCTAAGTGTATTAAATGCTTTCGTGCTAAACGAAAGTCTATTGATCAATTGATGTGAAATTTACCCAAAGAGAGAATTGTGCATTCACGCCCATTTTATTATTCAGGGGTTGACTTTTGTGGACCAATTCGTACACATTATGAAATTCGAGGAAAAACGCCAACAAAATCCTATTTAGCAGTGTTTGTATGCTTTTCTACAAAGGCTGTTCATATCGAAGTCGTAAGCAATCTTTCAACCGAATTATTAAAAACTGTTTAAAAAGATTTGTAGGTAGAAGAGGCTTATGTCACACTATATTTTGCGACAATGCGACAAATTTTGTCGGTGCTAAAAATCAGTTACAAGATTTTAAAGCTTTCTTTGAATCATCTGAAGCTGAATCATCAATCAATTCGAATTGTCTGAAAATGGGGATCAATTGGAAACACATTCCACCTCGCTGCCCTCACTTTGGAGGGCTTTGGGAAGCCGCAGGGAAATCAGCAAAAACATAAATTATAAAATATCTAGGTGAGGCTTCTTTAACTTATGAAGAGCTATCAACCGTCGTGGTTCAAATAGAATCTATCATTAATTCGCGTCCACTCACACCTATCTTGTCAGATCCAAATGACCTGGTGTCATTGACCCCAGGGCACTTCTTTATCGGGGCTCCATTGACCTCACTTCCGGAACCTGACGTGAAAAAATGAATATCTCAAGATTAGACAAATTTCGTCAGATTCAACATATTCAACAAAATTTCTGGCAAGGATGGTCAAACGAATACCTCCACCTTCTGCAACAGAAGATTAAATGGAAGGTAAAATGCCAAAATTTAGAACCTGAAACAATGGTCATTCTTAAAGATGCACACAAGACTCCAATGAAATGGAAGCTGGGACGTGTAATTGAAGTTGTCAAGGAAAATGACGGATTGGTGAGGGTGGCAACTATTAGGACGGCAACAGGAACTTACCAACGAGCAATCCAAAATATATTTAATAATATAAATAAGTTTTCAAAATATTGATTTTTGAAAAAAAAAATTCAAAATTAATTTTAATTAGAAAAAAAAGTTATTTAAAATTTTGATATGCAGAATTAATTCGGCTACCTAGATCTTCTTAAATATAAAATTTGACAAAAATCCAAAGAGCCGTAACCGAGAAAGCCAAAAATTAAAAAAAAACGTTATATAAGGTCCCGTAAACAGACTTTTCCCGTATGTGTGGTACGCATCAAATGATAGCCAATACCAACAAAAAAATTCTCAAAAATTTTGATTAAAATCGTTCGAGCCGTTTTCGAGAAAAATAAGATTTTCCTAAACGGTCATATGGCAGGTACCGTAATTTTTAGGGCTAAAAATAAAATTTCAATTTCCCCTCTGGGGAATCCCAAAAGAAGATAATCGCTTAAGCCGTTTAGGCTGCAGCTCGTTATACATACTGACAGACAGACAGACATACAGACAGACAGACATTTTTTCTTAACTTTTTTAGACTTCTCTATGATCGTAATGCCATGTTTGATTGTTATCTCAATTTTTTTAAATTTTCACGAATCCTAAACTTGCCTTATAGTCCCTATAATCGCAAGTAAAAATGAGATAACAATCAAATATAATATATATGTATATAATGATAGAGAAACATAGGTATTTGAGTTACTGGAAAAATTCTGTCCGTCTATTAAACGGTTTGGCCAATCGTCTTTAAATTTGGAATACCTATAAGTTTATTTTGACATTTTGACAAATAATGTATGTACAAATATGTATGTATAATTACATATGTAAGAAGCAGTTCTCGTATTCCATATAAAAAAATGTAAGCAATGAAAATGTTGGATCGTGTGTAAATCCTTACAAAAATGTATTCAACTCAGCGCCAGCGAAGCGAAACCATTGTATATAAACTACCTACCTACATATATCCATACATACTTTTTTCCTTATGAACAAAGCACAGCACCGCAAGCGCAACCAAAAAAAACAAACATCTTTCATCTGCCCATACATAGTTGTCACTATTTTTCAAAATAAAATTCCCTGACTTTTTCCTGACCAATTTTCGAATTCAGGAAAGGTTTCCATTCAAAAAATAGTTTAGAGCTTCGCGTTAAGTTATTTATTTAACTTCCAAATTTTCGGAATATTTCAATGAAATAAAAAGTTTTCGATTGTAGCTAAACAAAATATTTTAACTTCAAAAAAATAAAAAAAAAATTGACCTGGAATTCTCAAGAGAAAATTAAAAAATCAAAAATTTTACGTAAGGGTTTGCAAACTCACTGGGACTTAATTCAAATAACATAACATAACAACACAATAATAGCGAGTTTCATTGAAGAAAAGATTTGCTCTTTCTGTCAAAAGATTTGATCTTTTTCAGTTTTGAGAGTTTCATTGCAAGAAAAAGAGCAAATCTAGATCAAATCTCAACCCAAAAGATTTGATCTCTGATGGGGTGGCAGATTTGATCTGAATGCACATATACATGTAAACAGTCTTCGGTCAAACGTCAAATGGAAAATGTTTTGTTATTTGTTGTTTGTTGTAAACTTGTGCCAGCCTATATTTAGCAATAAAATAAACAAATATTCGTAAAAGAAACAAAACAGTAATACAAAATGTTTGTGAAGTCAGAAAAAAACAAAATGGGATTTTGAGTGAATCAACAACTGTGCATAGACATTCTTGCGTTCCGTCAAAATACTGTGTGTGTTCGTCAGATAATACGATTAAATCGTGAAACAAGTTTCATTGAAAAGACCAAATCTGAATTTTGAGATCAAATCTTTAAAATTTGAATGAAACTCGCTATAAGTATTAAAAATCATTACAATTTTTTTTTTTATTTAATTCTGTTCTGAATTTACTAGGTGATATTGTTGCGCCGTTTGAAAAAAGTTCTAAATTTTTAATAATAACGATCCAAAATTAGGTTTATTTGGCCTTTAATAAAGCCTAAATAAAAAAAATCTATAATCACTTCTTAGAGAGATGGGGTCCTAGCCCAAAAACCATTCATTGGATGTACTCTGCCATGGTCAGACCAATCCTGACCAGCGTGCATATGCATTGGTACTACAAGTGCTTTAAGAACTACTCCAACCGCAGCCCTAGAAACTTTCTTCTCATTAGCCCCAATAGACCTTTTCTGAAAGGAGCTGGCGGCCAAAATTGCCTTAAGATTAAGGCATTTAAGCATTTTGAGCAAAGGCCAGTAAGGTCATAAAATTATAGAAAATTATTTAAGCACTTAGATTTTAACACGGTGGCACTAACAAACTTTCCTACAAAAGAATGCTGGAGGGAAAAGCGGGTCATAAATAAAAATCATATCTCGGTCTATACAGACGGTTCTTAAAGGCAAGCAGGGTAGGGTCTGATAAACCCACCAATAAATATATCTGTAAGGTTGCCAAACCTCTTTTAAACTGTTGAACAAAAACATTGATATTTTCACAGGCAATCGTTTCCAAGTCTAAACTGATCGACGAATGTCGCAATAATCTGCGGCAAATCAGTGAAACAAACCTGGTTACCCTCCGATGGGTTCGGATGGAACGAAAAGGCTGACGAAGTGGCAAAAAAACGGTTCATCAATGGAACCAAGCCAAACTGTTCCCTGGATACTTCATTTGAAAATAGCAAAAAAAAAACAACGAATATTGCCTCACAGCCGAAAACGAGAGATGGTCAAAACTTGATAACTGTCAGGTCTCAAGAAGTCTTTGGCCAAACATCTCAAAGAAAAATATAAAATACAATCAAAAGCTAGGTAGACCTCAACTGCCCCTTTTGGTTGGTGTCCTGATGGGTCACAACTCAATGGGGCACACATGGGTAGAATGGGCCTTGGCACATCAAACTTATGCAGAGGGTGTCAAGACGTTGATGCAGAAGAGGGCTCATTACACTTCTTTGTGAATGCCCCAGCATTTTTTTTCGACGATTTGGGCGACGATGTTTCAAAAAAGCTAAGTGGCATACTAAAATTCATCAAAATCTCAGGATGGTTTAAGGAGGCATTCCATAACCAACTCTCCCCAAATTGCTCACCTATTCCTCCTATTCATGGGAAGGACAATGCTTTATTTTGTTTTAATTAATTTTAATAAAAAATATGTTAAGGAATTGTACTCCGATAATTTTGTTTAGTTTTTTTTTTGTTCAAAGCATATCTAAAAATGTAATTTAATATGAAGTTATAGGTAGCATTTTTGTGAGGCAAATACACCCAATACAATTCTTCCTTTTTTTTGGCATTCTGTTTAACAAATTTAAAAAGCAAAGTAGTTTTTTCACTCAGGGTTTTTAAATTAAAATTTTGGAAAAGTTATCAATTTTCCATTTTTTAACAATAAATTTCCTTGTAAGCGCACATAAAGACGCTTACAGTTCCCATGAGTTTTTCGCTCCTCCCTCACTCCTTCATACGCCTCTATCTCGTTATTAAGAAGTTCTAGCTGAGTGGTTCTTGCACTGTCAAGTAGGGATGGAATTCATCTACCGGGTCTATTAACCAGAAATTTTATAGGCAAGCTAGGCAATGTGCTTAGCCTATCAGTTTTGGGTTGGAGCATTACGAGGAGTACTATCATTCCACCAGATTGTTGGGTCTAGGAAGGTGGGGGTAGGTAGTGGAGTTTGAAATATGTAGGTAATTAAATTTCCAACATGATTGATTATGAACATTTTTGCGCCTATTTTTTCAGGTACGACGTTATCGCGCTATAAAAGTAAAAGAAACTGAAATTTAAAAAAAATGTGGGAATTTTTGGCTGCTTAATAGCTCCGTCGCTAAAATGGTTGTACAAAAATGCTTTACAAACCAAAATTATAGGAAACTTTTTTTGCTACAAGTCGGCATATTAAGTCATTTTGCGTTAAAATACACCAGAAAGGAGTTATAAGAATATGCCAAAAACGCAAAAGTATAGACAGAGTATAACAAAGGATTAAACTATTTTAATATGGAAAAGATCAATTTTGAAAATATTTTCCCTGACCGGTTTTAAAATTCCCTGACTTTACCTGACCAAATTTTTGTTCCCTGACTTTCCAGTCGAGTGGCAACTATGCCATAGGTAAACAAAACGTGTCTTCAACACCAACATTCAATTTAACTGACCTTCTTTTTTTTGTCCTTTTCTATTTCTAAAGTTAAGAGTTTCTCTTCTCTTTGTTTTGCCTCTTTCAACTTACCGAGTTATTTACTCCAACCAAGAGCCGCTTGGAGCGCCACGGTCCACATATCGCGTCGCCAGGATAGTACTATAGCACTTTATACACAATGCTACTGGAGCGATGAAATCTTGTTGCAAGTTGATAGCTAAGTTATTACAATGACATTTATCTGACACCCGAGTAAATAATTATTGTTCTATTAAATAAAGTGAATTAAATTATTATTTCAGGCATCCGAATCTCATTAATTTCAGTGTTATTAGAAATAAAGAATTTTGCACCATATTTCATAGGGTAGCGTGGCCGAGCGGTCTAAGGCGCTGGTTTAAGGCACCAGTCTCCTCGGAGGCGTGGGTTCGAATCCCACCGCTGCCAAGGTTATTTTTGTTATTAATTTTCATTTATATCTGTGTGCTTAATAAATACATACATATGTATTTGTTTGTGGCTGCGCATTACATTATTTATTGTAAAAGATAAGAACATTAACCCTCAACTTAATCAAAAATACCATTGCTTCCAGCTTTCTTACTCTGGCTAACATACATCCACCTACGTTCTTCTTTTCAAATAAGAAAAATGCATTTAGACGCCGAACAATTTATATTAAAACATCCTCTGTAATCCATATTGTACTTTTGTAAGTTTTATTAAAAAAAATACTATATACAACACAAGTAGGAAGTAGGATAGAGTAAAAAAAAGAATGGCAATTATTTCCCTTCTTTAATTTTTACAGCGTCAGTTTCCGCCATAGCATTCAAGCACAATTTAAAATATTGTTTCAAAAGAAGCACTATTGTGGAGGGTACGGCTTTGGTAACATTATTATTTTGTTGAAAAGGATCTTGTACATTCATGTGCGTTATATTTATCAGGGTATGTTTATTCTCCTTTGCGGTCTGAATGTATTTGACATATCTAGAAGCAGAAGCAGAAAATTTAATTTAAAAGAACTATTAAATTTCCTCTGTACTTACCTTGGCAGCAAAGGGGATTCTTCTAAGTTTTCGATACTTATCGCTTGGCCTAAATATGGACAGATGATGTTATGCTTAAAATCGAAAGTACTGTAAAACTTAAAAAACGAGGTTAATTCTTTTCTGATACCCCCCAAACCATAGGGCGCTTCTGGTATTTGAAGATCGGCCAAACTTTTCTCAGCAAATGCTCCCGTCCAAGCTGTGGACATAAAACAAAAAAGGTATTTAAATTATCGAAAATATGACAAGATTAACTATGTATGTATTCGTAGGTATTAATTGAAAAATTGTTTTTTTACTATGAATGTGATATAGAACATGTATAATTTCAAGTATATATTCTTTGCATCGTATTCATTTTTTAAACCAATTGAATTGAATTGAATAAAGTTCTATTGAAAATTTTAAAAAATATACAGAATATATAATGAAAAAGTAAGAGATTGTTGGCTTAAAAGGGCCCTTACGTTTAACATTGATAGATTTATAATGAATGAAAAAATACATTACAATTGTGATTTACAAAGAATTTCATTGATTCATCGTCCTCGGGTTGTTCAGTACCGGTTGTCCAATGATCTTTAAACCAATTTATAACTTAGTCCTCTTTTATACACATACATAATCATATGACGCCGTTTCTTCATCAATTCCATTTTGGGCAGGCATGTAGCCTTTACACGTTGAATCAGCGTCACCCGATAGTGTGTAACAAACGTCACTATGTCTTTACGTTTGTTTATTTCAACGCTCTCGCTCTTACTTAAAGCAAAACATACATCTGAGATCTGACCACAGGCACAAACTGAGGATGAAAGCAATGAAAATAACAAACGAGAATTAGAGAATCGCAACAAGTTTTCGGTCCCTGCGTGATTGTGATCCTCACTACATTTCTCAACTCCTTCGCCTAAATACGTACTAAGTCACGCTGCGGCATATGCCTATGTGTATAAAAGGGGACACATGGCTTGTTTTTTTTATTTTTTTTTTTACTGATCCATGACACAGCTCTCCAAAAATATTTTAAGGAACAAGGAGGATCACCCCAACTACTCCAGCAACAACTAGAACCCAACCATCATTACCTCAACTAAGAGCCATCATAGACGACCGATTCGAGGATATAATGAACAATGACGAAGCCGTTCTACGAGAGAGAGTGACCACCAACGGACACAACTAGGTTAAACATTACCGCATCCTAACCCCAATATTTAAAACCAAAACAGACAGTAATGTTAATAAGAATTTCAATTAAAAGATTATGCAAACAAAAATATGATATAATATAAGTAAAAATATGCAGTTAGTCTAAGTCCAATATCCATTTTAACGAATATAATAAAATAATCTAAGAAAAAAGTTTTTTTTATGAGCTTCTTTTAGACCTAAATTTGGCAACCAAGTTGTGTTGTGTTCCAATTCTCGAATTCCTACGAATTTTCACGAATTTCTGCTAATTCCTGTTCCCGTACACCAAAAATTCGTAGAAAATTGCAGAAGGGAGATCTATACTCTGTTCAATTTATATGTTCAGTACAGGGAAGAGGGGATATTTGCCTTTCACTCTTACTGTTATGGATTTCAATAAGCTATCTCCATTTTAAAGCTCTCAAATGGTTGCCATACTGGACATTATAAATTGGTATAATTCTTACACAAATGTAGGTATGATAACCAACTGTTTATTTAAATTTTATGAAAAAAGAAACATGTAGACCGTAAACCTACATGTTCCTGAACAACAATTTTGATTGTAATCGGATAGCCAGTTTCCGAGGTACCATTTTTAGCTCACCAACTTATATTTTTTTCACCAAAATATAAACTACACCTCCAAAAGTACACAGATTTTTTTGTCAATACAAATCCTTGGAGCCGTTTTCGAGAAAAATAATGTCTTGTTTGATTAATATCTCAATTTATTTTTGTGTACGAATGCATAACTTGCATTAAAGTACATACAATCGCAAGTAAACATAAAAAAATGTCAACAAATATTGCATTATGTATCTTTATTTTAACCGTTTTTTTTTTTTCAAGAATAAAAACGAAAAGATGGAAGAATTAAATAACATAGCGACAAGACCTTCTTCTTTAAACTTAAAATATGCTCTCATTCGCTCTAAGAAAGCTTTAATTCTGGAACTTTCATAACAAAAACCAAAGAAAAAGGCATTATAATTTCCATTAATGGCGAATGGTAACTCTGCAGTAGTGCTTTAAAAAAAAAAACACAATAAGCGAGAGGCAAATTGATAATCAGTCTCCCTCGCAGCCGGGGAGCAGACAGGTCTTGGTGGAAATAAATGATATATTAAAACAACAATTTCAATGTATTTCAGGGTTCTCTTTTATATTTAAGTGGCATTTCTCAAGTTAATTGCGATGCAAACACTTGCAGGTACCAGTGTGTTTAAAACCTGTCTTCCATAAGGTCTGTACTGAAAACATAAATTGAACAGAGTATAGAGAAAATAATTTATGTTTAAGAAATTTTTGAGGGCAGAAAAAAGTAGCAGCCAAACGTCAGTCTGACTATTGAAAAAAGACAATAGAAATAAAAGGCACGACTGGGTTGCACGTACTTGCTCCTATGTGTTAATCTTTTTTTAAGTGCAGGCGTCTTTTTGAAAAAGATTTAATTTAAATGTTTTTTTCATGGACTTATTATATATGGACTGCTAGTTGCCTACCTCAAGTTGGTTCCATTTTAGTTTCATTTTTTTATGCGACACTAGCCCTCCTGAGGACACTAGCAGGAAAAAAAATTAAACCTAAATTTTGACATTTCATCCAGTAATCCCAGACTTTGGCAGCAGGTTTTCCCACGTTGGCATGTTAAAATTTCCTTTTATCTTCCCGTGTTATTTAGAATATCCCACAATTATTAATCCACCAAGTAATAAATACAAAAAACACTCATGGATTTATAGGTAAATTACAAGTTCAAGGGTAGTGCCCCGTGGCTTAGTGGTTAGTGTGTCAGACTGCTAAGCGAAAGAACCTGGGTTCAAATCCAGCTCATAGCCACCTTTTTTTCTGGGGTACTGCCTCTTGCGAGGAACTGACAAAACCTCCAAGAGAATTTGTCTCGAAATGTAGCCGTTCGTAGAGTTAACAACACACACACAGGAATGGTTGAGAGTATAAGTCACTAGGCCTTGGCTCCTTAAGGAGCTTGTCGCGCCAATAAATAAAAAAAAAAAATTACAAGTTCGTAAAATCTTTAGAACATATGCAAACTTAACAAAAAGCCAAGGTGTGTCCACACCAAAGAAACGTTTTTTTTTTTTAATATTTCAGAAACATTTAAAAAACCTTTCAGAAATGTTTTTTCTGAAATGTTTATTTAAGTCTGGACGCTTCGCGAAACATTTCTGAAATGTCTATCTGTTTCCCCTACCGAACGGAAAACTTTCTTGTTTTCATGCATTTTAGTCAAGTTGACAGGTTTTGTTGTTTTTATTTGTTTGTGTTTTGTTCATGATGACAAAACGCAACGCTATGATTGCTCCTTTTTTACATCATGAAGTGAAGAACTGGGTACATAAAATGGGAAACATAAACATTTAAGAAATGTTTCAGAAGTTTCTGAAATGTTTCTGAAATGATATTTAAGCAAAGGGGAAACATTTTAGAAATGTTTTTTAAACAATTGTTTTTTGGTGTGGACAAACCTTTATAGTCGTCACAAGGAATAGGTCTCAACCTCTGGCCATTTTGTCAGGACTTTTATTAACTTGGTCTTTTATAATTATTAATGAACAAATAGTTAGAAGTAAGAAATAAAAAGGAACGTTGTTCTTAAAAGACACATTGCCTTTTAGAACGCCACTCGAATTTGGACGTATGCAGTTTGAAGATTAAGAATGATAGGAAAAAATGTCAAAACACCTTATCTACTGCCTTAGTAGTATTTTATTTAATCACAATTCATTAGTTTCTTTTAAAATCTTAATAAAATCAGCAATATTTGAAGAGATTTGAACATAAACTAAAACCCCTTTTTTCTACGAGATTTAAAAAAATCCCTTTTTTCCTTCTAGTGCTTTTAGCTTGTCTTGTCTTATAGCGAGTTTCATTGAAGAAAAGATTTGCTCTTTCTGTCAAAAGATTTGATCTTTTTTAGTTTTGAGAGTTTCATTGCAAGAAAAAGAGCAACTCTAGATCAAATCTCAACACAAAAGATTTGATCTCTGATGGGGTGGCAGATTTGATCTGAATGCACACATACATGTAAATAGTCTTTTCGGTCAGACGTCAAATGGAAAATGTTTTGTAATTTGTTGTTCGTTGTTAACTTGTGCCAGCCTGTGTTAAGCAATAAAATCAACAAATAGCAATAAAAGAAACAAAATAGTAATAAAAGATGTTTTTTGAAGTCAGAAAATACCAAAATGGCATTTTGAGTGAATCAACAACTGTGCATAGATATTTTTGCGTGTCGTCAAAATACTGTGTGTGCTCGTCAGATAATCACCAATACTACGATTAAATCGTAAAACAAGTTTCATTGAATAGAGCAAATCTGAATTTTGAGATCAAATCTTTAAAATTTGAATTAGGCACAAACCAATAAAAAAAGGAAGTTGTCAACGATCTAGAAAAACAAGAGGCAAAAACCAAACACTTCTATGGATGGAATTCAAAAGTGTCAGTTATTTTTTACCGGTAAATGCGACTTTTTGAATTTTTAAAAACAGATGGCGCGAGCTTTTATGTCAACATTTTAAGTAGTTATTTTTTCCTGAAGTAGGTTGAGGAGAGCTAGCATCGCATTCTCAATTTTGGCGACATTTTTTGACAATTGTTGTATGAAGTTGACATTAGACTAGCAGTCCATACATAATGCGTCCATGGTTTTTTGATGTGCAACTTCTTTAGAATTGTCGTGATTTGAAGCTCGATGAAACGAAAATACATCAGGGCTAGGTATAGGTACCTATAGGTAATTTAACAATAATTTACTTTTGAAATCAAATCAATTAAAATCAATAGGGAAAACATTTAATAAAGAAATAAGCAGCCAACCCAGCTTTGCTGGTCAGGTCACAGACTTGTCCTTGGGTTGAAGGAAATCTCCCTAAAGGCGGATGAACTGTAGGTTAGCGGTCAACGGCATGGAAGTCTGGTGGCGGATGAGCCTATTTTAAAGAAGGCCAACGGTAGCAGCATGTAGCGTCTGTACCCATATTGGGCGGATACAAAAGGCGTCTGTTTTCCCATAGTGGGCGGCCTCAATCGTTTATGTATTCGACCATACAAAGGGCGGGTATTCCAGAAAACACCATGGTGAAAGGATATATGCTATTACATGAGTTATGACAACAAATGGAAATGAGTCCCCAAGAGGTAACCATTTTATGGAGAATCCTTCTGCAGCTTCGGCTGCAGTAAACCGCAAGTCGGGGCAGACAATAACAGTCTGGAACTGGCTTGGGGTCACGAAATGAAAATGGCGACATACTCGTCGACTTTTGTAACGCAAATCGTTTTGTACTGGGTGGGACTGTATTTAAACATAAGACGTGCAATAAAGTCACCTGGGTGCATCCAGATGGTCAAACCGAAAACCAAATTGATCATATCATGATTCAGCAGCGATGGAGAAAGTCAATGTGTGATGTCCGTAGTATAAGAAATGGCGATGTGGGAAGCGATCACCACTTGGTTTTCATGAGTCTCAAATTACGAACCGCGGCCGCAATACGACAATCGCAGGATGCAGCAAGGAGTCCAAAATTCAATACGAATGCTTTAAGTGATCCCAACATATGTCGTAACTACACCAACATCCTTAACGACAAAGCTTCGTCATTAGACGAATTTCAACATTCAGAAGTTGACCAGATGTGGGGTAAAATAAAAAGTGTTTTTATGGAGGCTGGATCCGAGACTGTGCCCAAGCGGACGAGAGTTAGAGACTCTCTTTGGTATCCCAAGACACCTGGAAAAAAATCGAGCTTCGTAAATCGTTGAAGACGCAAATAAACGCCGAGACAGACGCTCAACGAAAGGCTGAATTGCGAAGTGAATATCGGATAGCACACAAGATGGTCTATCGTTATGTGAGACGTGACAGGAGGGTGAGGTTAGACGGGCTCGTTGAACAGAGTACTGAAGTGCCCCAACTAAACGAGATGCGTAGGTCCTGTAGGGGTATTGAAATCGAACCCCCTTTAGTAGCGGAAATCCAAACATCGATAAATCTCCTCAAAAACAACAAAGCAGCCGGGCTTGACGGGAGTACCAGCTGAGTTCCTGAAAGCTATAGCAGCTAGTATTTTGCATCCGCTGATACAAACTGTTTGGGAAAACGAAACCTATCCCAGGGATTGGAAAGATGGAGTGAGTGTTAAGTTGCCAAAGTAAGGTGATCTGAAGAACTGCAACAATTGGCGTGGTATTACCGTTTTGTCCGTTTTTCCAAAGTTCAAAGTTCTTTTTGACGGCTAGCGTTGGTACAACGGAGAGGCAGGACATTCAATGGAGACCGTATGAAAGGCTTAGCCATTTAGACCATGCCGACGATATATGTCTCATGGCAAATAACATCAGTGGGCTGAACGAGATGTGTCAAACTCTACGGGTAAAAAGAGAGTCGTGCGGTCTTAGAACAAATAGCAAAAAGACAAAAATAATGCTAACAGGCCGCCCCACACAACAACGTATTATTATGCATGACACGCCTGTTGAAGAAGTCGAACAGTTTAATTACCTTGGAAGTATCGTATCAGCAAACGGTGATACGGATCTGGACGTAAATAGTAGAATAAATAAAGCCCGCGTTGCCTTTGGTTCTCTGTCTCAAATTTGAAAATCCAGTCAAGTCTCCTTACGCACTAAGTTAAGATTATTCGAATCCAATGTTAAATCCGTGCTATTATATGCTTGCGAAACCTGGAAAGTCTCGGCTACCATCGAGAAAATCGCAGGCTTTTACGAATCTCTGTCTACGTCACATTCTGAAGATCCGCTGGCCACAAACTATCTAACCAGGAATTGTGGCGCAGGACAAGTCAAAAGCGGTTGGACGTCGACATAAAAAAGCGCAAATGGCAATGGTCATACACTGAGGAAACCAAGCGATGATATCGCGAAGCAGTTTTTTGAATGGAATCCTCAGGGTTCACGGCGGGTCGGAAGACCAAGAACAACATGGAAATCAACAGTCCTTGCAGAAGCTAATTCCCAGAGAAAGACGTGGACACAGTTAAGATATCTAGCTGCAGATCGTGAAGGATGGAGACGTTTTGTTGGCGCCCTATGCCCCGAACGATGTTTCAGGGACTGATGATATGATTTTGAATCATAAAAATCTGTCAAATAGTTATGGAGATAGTCTGATTTTAAAAAACCGGTCATAAGGGCGATACCGTTATAAGACTTTTTCTGAAAAATCCATTTAAACCAAAAGATAGATTTTGCATAGAAACATCACTCAGCAAGTTTTATCGAAATCGTAGTAGCCGTTTTTGAGAAAAACAAGTTTTTCATTAAAAATCGTATGACAGGAACCGTTAATTTTACAACTAGAATGCTAATTCCAAAAACCCCTCTGTAGAACGTCATAATAATAACATTGTGTACAAAGTTTGAAGCAAATCGGTCTAGACGTTTAGGCTCTAGATGCCGAAACAGACAGACAGACAGAATTGTTGGACCCACTTTTTTCGACTTCTCTATCATCGTTATGTTATGTTTGATTGTTAGAATTTTTTTGACGTAATAAGGTCTTATAAATCGATGACAGGCTACACGTACGAAATAACATGACTCATGTTGATAAGACTCATGCTGATGAGACTCATGACTGATGTTAACCGTGATACTGTGGTTCTTTCAACCAAAATCGACCGCGAGCACCAGGCGAAAATGAAAAAGAACAGGCGCAAACCCCCAAAATAATTTCACCCAGAGAGGGTTTGTGGGTGTGAGTTAACGGGCTGTATATAAACTATTAATTGCTTTGCGGGTGGAGCTGATGCCACAAAAAGGCAAAACATTTAAATTGAAAAATAAACAAAACATTTTAAAAAATAGTTTCGCAATAATTGTTAGTTTATCGATAGTATATATAGTAAAAAAACTATCGAGTACATCGATAGTAAAAAAAAAAATGTACGACTATCGATAGTTTAAATAATTCAAACTTACATTCATATTTCGAGTTTAAGTTTATTCAAGAGATGGAGACCAGTTGGAATAGCCCATACTCTATGCTTAAACGATTATCTGAAGTTCGGGGTGAGCTTGTTAAAGCTATGAGTGAAAAAATTTCAGGCAATAGATAAAAACTTGCAGCTTCCTGAGCGCTTTGAAATTGCGACCACAACAATATCCAGCGAAAAATACGTAACAATTTCCTTAATCATTCCATTTTCAGTTTTTTTAATGATAGAAATGGACTTTTAATAGTAAGTTTTAAATGCTTAGTAATTTGCCTTTGCCTATTAATTTGATAACATTCGATACTATCGATAGTTTTAGTTTTAAAACCATTGATTCTATCGGAAATAAATAATATCGATTCTTAAGCAACACCAGGAAAAAATGCTGCAATTTTTTTGGTTTGAAGCGTTCCAGTACTTTTTTCGCAGAAATATCTCAGAGAAAATGTTTCCTCTACTCAAAAATCTGACAGCTTCGAATTTTCTGCGGAAAAATATCGGGACAGAACTAATATCTCATACTCTAGTATTAATCATTAGTTTTACCACAAGCATTTGCTGAGTATCTCACATACGAATGACTTATATAACGGTTAATTGGATACAAAAAACCTACTGTCCAAGCTTTTTTGCAATAAAGTCAGGCAAAATAATTCGTTTCGGTTCGGTTTTTTCTTAGTCAGTCGACCGTTTTTCTTTGTTACTATAATGTTCTTTATCACCAACGCGAGAGATGCGGTTTGAAACAACTTCCATTTAATTATCGCTGGTACACATAATAAACATAATATTTCTATGTTTAGTAAATGTTTTGAAACATTGAAGCATTTCTTTAATTGAATGCTTGAAAAATAGAAGACGCCATTTCAAAATGTATCTAGAAGTACGTATGGAATTCAAATAGGTTGAGAAAGGCTTGAATGCAAGGTAATAGATACGAATTTTTTCTGGTAGTTGTGGAAAAACTAACATACACATTTCCCAATGTCCAATACTACAAAAGATCAAACAACATAAGCAAGCACAGCTGAAAAAGCTTTCCTTGAGCCAACTGAATATCAAATTGACAACTCTGAGAGCTGGAATGTTTTGTTAAGAGAATACTTACGCCCAATCTCATTTAAATCATCCTCAACGTCATCTTGTAATGTTTTTATAGGTGGCAATAATTTGTTCATTTGAAAATAGCAGATAACCAGAAGAACAGCGCTATAAGTTGTTATATATTCATTGAGCTTCGAACGTTCAATCCACTTCTTAAAAAAGAAAGCCAAGGCCCTTACTGCGAAAGAAATGTTATTTTGTACGTGATTGTCTATAAATATTTTTATACAATCATACCAATTGGTTGAAGTTCCATAAGATATTTATTCAGTTTTGTATTAAGAAATCCCAAACTATTTGAGAAACCAATGTCACAATGTATAGATTGTGGTTTATATAAGACCTTTATAATCGGCACACGTGCATTTCTAATCGGAATTAGTTCTGACCAACGAGGATTTTTCCTCAAAAGGTCCTCAACAATTTGTAGTTTTATTTTAGTTTTATCAGATGATCTATTTTCATAAGTGTTAAAAACACCTCCTTTAAATATGAAAAAATAAAAATAAATAAATGAAATTATAAAAAAATATATCCCTATGGTTAAAAAAGTTACCGATATCAATAAATATATCCAAATCGGAATGCTTAGTTCCGATTCCCGACAAACGAGATCCAAAAAAATATATTTTGACGGTTTGATCAACAAACGCAGGACGGATTATTTCTAAAAGCTCATTTTCGATTTCTTTGTATCTTGTTGGATTTTTCAACTTATTAGCAACAGCTAAATTTTCTGCAAAGAAGGATTTTAAATCTACTTGAAGTAAAGCCTTGGTTTCTGAAAAAAAAATGTTTGCGTTAATATGCAATAAAATTATGTGTTTAGTACATGTCTACGTGTATATGTGTTTATTTTATTTATGAGTTGAAAAAATCATAAATAACCTCATTCAAAAGCCATACTTTCATCTACATTTCTCGGGGTCGATCTTAAGCTCGACCAGGCCGGACGTTGAGGTGCGCGCACAAATAATGGAAAATAAAAGTAAAAAAAAAATATTTGCGCTGTGGAATTAATTGGGACAATTAAATGCAAGTCAGGGCATTGAAATAGAGATGGTGGCAGATGAACCCTTAATGGGCCAACGGCAGCGCTCATATCCCCGAAGTGGGTTACTGACTCCGGATTCTCCGGTTTCTTTTGTCCAAGAATCCAACAAAGGACCTGGCCCTCCAGGTTGGGGGTTGTGTGTTGAGTTAACAACCCTGCCATGGAAAAAATAAAGTTGCGAAGCGACCAATAGCCTCGGAAAAGGACGGATTAACTATTGACGACACGGAATAATGAATTAAGGACAACGACCTTCGGATCTGCACGTGGAATGTTAGAACTCTTAGCAGATAACGTGCAGCCAAACAGCTAGCGGAGGCCCTAGACTGTTACAGAGCAGGAATTACTGCCATCCAGGAAGTGCGATGGGATGGGCCGTGCAAAAGGAGGATAAAGACGTGTACTACGGTGATTGTGCAAGAAGACCAAACGTTTATTTGGGTGCGGATTCGTCATAAGCGGTAGATTTAGGCAAAAAGTCTTGGGCTTTCGACACGTAAGTGAGCGACTTGTGACAATCCGTATCAAGGCTAAATTCGCCAACATTAGCCTAATATGCGCTCATGCCCCCACAGAGAACAAAGAAGACGCCACCAAGGATAACTTCTATGAGCTCCTCGACAAAACATATGAGCAATGCCCTAAATACGACGTAAAGATCGTACTAGGCGATTTTAATGCCAAAATAGGTAAAGAGGAAATCTTTGGTAGGACTGTCGGAAAACATAGCCTACACGACACAACGTCTGAAAACGGACTTAGGCTAATTGACTTCGCAGCGGCACATAACGTCACCATTGCAAGCACACGGTTTCCTCATCTCGATATACACAAAGGGACTTGGCGACACCCAGATCAACGAACCGTCAATCAGATTGATCACGTTGCGATCGATGCAAGACACTCCTCCAGTATGTTAGATGTTCGCACCTTCCGAGCAGCTAACATCGACTCGGATCACTACCTTGTTGCAGCAAAGGTAAGAATGCGAATAACCCGAACACCACAACAACGGAGTAATACTGTGAGGAAGTATGACGTCAAAAAGCTGCAACCGCAGGAAACCGCCAGAAACCGCCAGAACCCAGATATTGAGAGATGCTACTCCAGGAACAACGTGCGGAAGTTTTACCAACAAGTAAAAAGAACATGCCAAGGAAAAAAAACCGCACAGAAGCCTGTAGAGATAGGAATGGAAACCTCGTAGTAGAGTCAAAGTCGGTGCTGAGTACATAGAAGGACCATTTCTGCAGACTGTTAAACGGCGATGAAGACCAAAATCCCGCTGTCAGGCAGAATGAACCATTCAACATGGACGATGACAGACAAAACTTCCGTCCACCTGACCAAAATGAAGCAATATCTAAACTAAAAAAACAACAAAGCTGCTGGACCCGACGGACTACCTGCCGAACTTTTTAAAGCGACCGGAGATGACCTGGTGGAGTGCATACACCAACTCATCTCTAAAGTTTGGTCAGAAGAAAGTATGCCTGATGAATGGAACCTCAGCATCGTTTGCCCGATCCATAAGAAATGAGACCCTCTAAACTGCGCCAACTATAGAGGAATAAGTCTCTTAAATATCGCCCACAACATCCTCTCTGCCGTACTATGTGAACGCCTGAATCCTTTAGTCAGCAACCTGATTGGCCCCTATCAGTGTGGTTTCAGACCAGGAAAGTCCACAATCGATCAAATGTTCACGCTATGGCAGATCCTGGAAACTACCCAAGAATTCCAAATCGATACCCACCACTTCTTTTTCGATTTTAAGGCCGCGTACGATAGCATTTATAAAAACGAGCTATATAGAGCCATGTCAGGTTTTAGCATCTTCACAAAACTCGTCCGACTGTGCAGGATGACGATGGAGAACTCTCGCTGCTCCGTCAAGGTTGGTATTGACCTCACAGAAACTTTTGGCATCAAAAAAGGATTCCGACAAGGTGATGCGCTATCGTGCGATTTCTTCAACTTAATACTTGAAAAAATTATAATCGCAAGGAATTTTTTTTCAAGTCTGTGCAATTGTTAGCATACGCTGACGACATAGACATCATTGGCAGAACTCGGCGAGCTGTTACTGGAACGTTTGCTAGCATTGAAGCTGAAGCGGCTACGATGAGACTAGCAGTTAATGAGGCCAAAACGAAGTACCTGCTGTCCACAAAAAGGGACACACAACGCCGGCGGATTGGACAAAACATCACAATAGACAGGTACAACTTTTAGGTAGTTAGGGACTTTGTGTACCTCGGATTCGCTATAACATCTGACAACAACATCTCCTCAGAAATAAAGCGAAGAGTTACTCTTGCCAATCGCTGTTTCTATCGGCTAGGAAGGCAATTGAGTAGCAAAGCCCTTTCTCGAAAGACAAAGGAGACTCTGTATAAGACCCTAATCATCCCAGTCCTGTTCTATCTAAAGCGGATGAAGATATCCTTAATCGTTTCGAGCGTAAAATTCTTCGGACGATTTTTGGCCCTATCTGCGTTAACGGGCTTTGGAGGAGAAGGTTCAATCAAGAACTATAGGAGCTGTACACCCTGATAAATATATCATTAGTGTAACTTCTAAATTTGGCACTTCGGACCATTGTGTCATTTCAGCTAATTACCTTTCCCACCAGACCGTTTGGCAATACGAGAAAGCCAACTGGGACGGCCTAAATTTTTTTTCCGAAACTTTAACTGGTCACTATGCTTCCTTGATAGTGACATTGATGCCAGTGCTGAAATGATCACAAAAGTGATTCTTCTAGGGATGCGTGCAGTGTCCCAAAGGCAGTAAAAATGTTTGGTCATTTGTAAAAAATATTAATTACTTCTCAACATCTTCGATTCCAACGCTCATCGACAATAACAAACCAATTGTTTACTCTTCAGAGAAGGCAAACTTGCTCGCCGCCCATTTCGCCGCCAGCTCCACGCGGCCTCATGGCAACGTTGCCTCTCCTGTACTTGAGAATGTAAATTTTTCCATGGGACAGACAGATTTTTTTCCGCACTAGTACAAGTAGCAAGAGTTGTCAAAGATCTTGATATACACAAATACGCTGGCCCGGATGGTATACCCCCGACACTTCTGAAGAGGTGTTCTTCCACACTGGCAAAGCCACTGCGTAAGCTTTTCAATCGCTCCTACTCTTCTGGAATCTTTCCTAGAAGATGGAAAACAGCATTTGTCCAGCCTGTCTCTAAGAAAGGTGACCCATCCTTCTCCTCCTCCTACCGACCCATAGCACAAATATTCCTTCATTCTAAGGTCATGGAAACGCTGATTAACCGTAAGCTTAAGGAATATCTCGAAGATCGAAAGCTTCTCCATATTCTACCCTCAAATTTTCATATTCGTTCGATATTGCAACGGTATCGTATGTCAAGCTCATTAAACTCCGATTTATACAGCATTGTCACATGGGGTAATAGGAATCGTGTGGAGTTTAATGCTTCGAAAATTCAATGCTGTCAATGCTAAACATACCCCCGCCATTGTCCATGAATGGCACTTACATCGAAGAAATCGAAAAGCTCTCAGTACTCGGTATGTGTGTCAACGACGACATCCGTCGGAACGACCATATTTGAGGATTTCTGTATCGGTGTAAGAAGTATTTTTCCCCATCTGATCTGACTACAATGTATAAAGCGTTTATACGCCCTAAACTTTAGTATAACTCACACCTCTGGGCAGGTACTTCGCAAACATCGCTTCACCTGCATGATAGAATACAAAATCGAGCGTTAAGATTGAAAGGAAATAGAACTGCCGCTAAAACAATTGCTCCTCTCGCACACCGACGCATTGTTTTATGTCTTTCCTTATATTATCGTTTCTTTTATAAAAAAATGTTCACTCGAAGTAGCCAGCTACATTCCTCCCCTTAAAAGTTTCTCCCGTAATACTCGTCTTGCAAAGAATGCTCATCAGTTCACCCTTGAGTCTAATTTCGGACATACCGTGAAATATAGGGTACAGTATCTGGCTGGACTTGGTGACGATAGTCTCTCTTAATGACGTGCCAGAGTCACGGATTGCTTTCTCCAACGCCAGGTTGAAGAGGATGTAAGCCAGACCAGCCCCTTGTCGGAGTTCATTAATGATTTTGATTAGTTTGGATAGCAAACTGGCTTGTAATGCTGGCCATGGTCAGCCTATATAGTGTTTCTCTAATGGCCTTATAAAGTTCTACCCTTGTCTATGCTATCGGCTTTAAAGTCTATAAAAAAATGGTATGTTGGAATGTTAAAATCCAGACTTTTTTTCCACCACCTGCCTAAGGATAAAGATTTGATAAAGTGTGTTTTGCCTGGTATGAAACACCACATTGATGGGGCTATCAGTTCTTGCAGGATAGAGAAGAATATCTTATATGATGTAATTCAACCACTGCCCAAAGTAACGTAATCTTAGAATTTACTGACTCTGCTGTGCATGTTTGTTCAAAATCAAAAACAGTAGGCCTGGATTAAGAAAATGCTTTCTAAAGAATAACTACTATTGGAAATAGCCAAATCCGGGCGGATAGAAACACCAAATATACCCCAGAGATCAGCATTTTTCTTTGATATTTTTACTGTACAGATAGTACTTACTTTTAGGAAGACCTGTCTTATCTAGTTTAACTTTCCCCCTTGGTTTTTTTAATTTTTTATGATCATATAGTCTTACATGGTTCCAAACATCATTGAATTTATTGCCAATCCCCTAAAGTATGAAAAATTGTTTTAGTAAAAATGAAGTTATTGTATATATGTATTATACCTACAGATCCACATTTGTCACATATAAATGTTTTTCGAACTCTACTTTTCTTCAAATCGGCACTCGACAACCGATCTTTCTCTGGAAATCTGATTTCCATTGGTTTGCTCTCCAGGAAATTATTAATTTCCGACACAATTTGGTACAGACTATAACAAAGATTTCTGTCGATGAGATCAATGCCACTTCGGAGTCGAGAAAAAGCTGATAAAAACTGATCTGCTTCGTAGGTAACTGCTGCCATCTTTTAAAAATCAAATCAATCATAACAAATTTGAATTGCAATAAGTAAAATAGATTAATTTACATTTGAAAGATATTTATTCATTCTTAACGGCTTTAGAAGTTATATTTAAGATTGATATTTTATTACTTTCTTGCCTACACAAAATATAAATTTCATAAAATTCAAAACAAAAAACCACTATCGAAAAAAGAAAACTAGACAACGAATGACAACAGAATGAGAAAATGACAATAGAATCTGTAACTACAAAAAAGTGCTGCCATTTTCTTTAAAATTATGCATATTTGAAGAAAAGTAGAAGAGGACCAATTTAAATCACTTATATATAAGATAGAAAGAGTACACACTAAAGGCTTCCTATAAATTTACTATATTTTTTTGTCATGTTCCTGGGCACATTCGAGTGCTCCCATTCAATATCTACCCGAAATACATTTAACATAGACAACAACCAAAAGATACCAATTATTATCAATATATAAAATAAATAAAATAAGGAAAACAAATATTCTGTGCCATTTACTAGAAAACGAAGATATATATATGTAAATCCAGATTCTGATGCAATAAATTTGTAATATGTCCATTTTTCGCGCAAATAATTTTTGTATACTAAAAAAATACATGTGACGGCCGCAAGCATGCAATTAGTTTATTGTGCCATTTTCAAAGAAAGCTACAAGATTCTGACAAATTGTCAGCGCACATGGAAAAATATGAAATGCATAGTTATTTTAAAGTTCAAATTAATCAAAAATATTTCGAATTAAATTTAAAAATAAAATGCACGGATCACAATAAAAACTTAACAAACGAAATTGATAATATGTGTTTTTTACATATTGTTTATTGATAGCCACCAAGTGCTTTACTGTACTTCTCTATGCACTGCATTGTTATTATTTATCGTATGATAATGTTGTGTATAGATAAGGGCAACTGGTTTTTGTGTCTTATTGTGATGTTAGTTTGAGTTAATTTGTTTGTATGTAAATTGTCTCATGGGCATAACACCTGTGACAGTTTGCTTCTGCAATGATTAATTTGGACTTTCATTTCTTAATTCGACTTAGCCAGAATTGTGTTTGTGAATGTTAATTTGTTTGCAATGGTGAGTAATTTTCTTGTCGTCTGTTATAATATTCGCGGACTAAGAAAGAATTTTTTTCATATTTACGTTCACACTGTGCAATACAGGCCAGCTGTTTTGGCATTAAGTGAAACCCAGGTTGGAGTAAATACTGATCTATCGGAATTTGCTCTACATGGGTATTGCTTGATGCCACTACTCTTTTTCCATCATGGTCTAATCGTCTATCTCTATGTTAGGAATGATGTTGCTTGCCAGAGCCTTCCCCAATACGGAAAATAATCCAACACGGACTTTAACTTCATGTGGCTCAAATTCACTGTCCGCAAGCAAATCATTCGTTATTGTTTCATTTATAGGAGTCCAAATCTTGACAGTAACTCAACTTTTAACGAGTTTGATGCGCTGTCTGATTCCATCTCGAAAATTGTCTCTATTTGTCCTCACACTGAAATTGTTATTGCGGGTGATTTCAATGTACACAATTCCAATTGGCTCCGCTATTCTGGTCAGACAATACCCGAAGGAAGGTATGTCGAGCTCTTTGCCGGGTTACATCACCTTACCCAAATAATCGATGTGCCAACGCGTATACCGGATGTTGCTGGGCAAGCCGCCCATACTCTTGACTTGTTTCTTACTTCTCACCCTGATAAATATACCATTAGTGTAAGTTCTCTACTTGACACTTCAGACCATTGTGTTATTTCAGCTAATTTCTCACCCTCCACCCATCCAGTTAAAGAAAAACTTCCCACCAGGACCGTTTGGCATTACGAGAAAGCCAACTGGGACGGCCTGAATATTTTTTTCCGAAACTTTAACTGGTCACTATGCTTCCTCGATAGTGACATTGATGCCAGTGCTGAAATGATCACAAATGTGATTCTTCTAGGGATGCGTGCTTTTATTCCTAACAGAGTAAAAAGCATCAAACCTAAAGAAAAGTCTTGGTTTAATTCTGAGTGTAAAGAAGCTATCAGGCTCAAAGAAGTAAGTTTCCGATCCTACAAAGCAAACCCTACAGAGGAAAATCGGAAAAAGCACAAACAAGCAAGGAACTCTTGCAACTCCGTTATTGAAAGAACCAAATTTTTGCATGACCAAAAATTACGGCGAAAAAATCTGCAGTGTCCCAAAGGCAGTCAAAATTTTTGGTCATTTGTAAAAAATATAAAAACTCCTCAACATCTTCGGTTCCAACGCTCATCGACAATAACAAACCAATTGTTTACTCTTCAGAGAAGGCAAACTTGCTAGCCGCCCATTTCGCTGCCAGCTCCACGCTGCCGCATAGCAACGTTGCCCCTCCTGTACTTAAGAATGTAAATTTTTCCATGGGACAGATTTTTTTCCGCACTCGTACAGTAGCAAGAGTTTTTAAAGATCTCGATACACACAAATCCGCTGGCCCGGATGGTATACCCCGGATTCTTCTGGAGAGGTGTTCTTCCACACTGGCAAAGCCACTGCGTAAGCTTTTCCATCGCTCCTACTCTTCTGGAATCTTTCCTAGAAGATGGAAAACCGCATTTGTCCAGCCTGTCCCTAAGAAAGGTGACCCATCCTCCCCCTCCTTCTACCGATCCATAGCACTGACATTCTTTCTTTCTAAGGTCATGGAAACACTGATTAACCGTCAGCTTAAGGAATATCTCGAAGATCGAAAGCTTCTCCATGACCGCCAGTATGGCTTCCGCAGCAACCGTTCCACTGGTGATCTGATAGCATATGTCACCGAACAGTGGGACACATTTTTACATCGCTTTGGTGAAAGTAAAATTATTGCTCTTGATATCTCCAAGGCATTTGATAGAGTTTGGTATGCAGCTCTCTTATCGAAAATGCGTGCTTTTGGGATCGAAATACTCTTGTTCGTTGGATTAGATGCTATATTCTGGACCGTTCAATACAAGTTTATTGGAAGGATTCAAGTCTGATTCCCACAAAATAAGTGCTGGTGTGCCCCAGTGCTCTGTTCTGTCTCCAACTCTTTTCCTCATTTTTATAAATGATCTTCTGTCTGTTACTTCTAATCCACTTAACTGTTTTGCTAACGACTCTACCCTCAGCCATTCATATTCGTTAGATAATTCACGTCTTTCGCCTTCGGACGTACAATTGCAACGGTACCGTATGTCAAGCTCATTAAACTCCGATTTATACAGCATTGTCAAATGGGTTAATAAGAATCGTGTGGAGTTTAATGCTTCGAAAACTCAATGCTGTCTTCTGTCGTTAAAGCTAAACATACCCCGAATGCCATTGTCCATGAATGGCACTTACGTCGAAGAAACCGAAAAGCTCTCAGTACTCGGTATGTATGTCAACGACGACCTCCGTTGGAACGACCATATATTTGAGATCGCTAAGAATGTTGCTAAGTGCTTAGGTTTTCTGTATCGGTGTAAGAAGTATTTTTACCCATCTGATCTGGCTACAATTTATAAAGCGTTTATACGCCCTAAACTGGAGTATAACTCCCACCTCTGGGCAGGTGCTTCACAAACATCACTTCACCTGCTTGATAGAATACAAAATCGAGCGTTAAGATTGATAGGAAATAGAACTGCCACTGAATCAATTGCCCTACTCGAACACCGACGCAATGTTACTTTCCTTATTTTATCGTTTCTTTTACAAAAAATGTTCACTCGAAGTAGCCAGTTGCATTCCTCCCCTTAAAAGTTTTTCCTGCAATACCCGTCTCGCAAGGAATGCTCATCAGTTCACCCTTGAGGCAAATTTCGGACGTACCGTGAAATATATTCTTTTTTAGTCGAACAACACGACTTTGGAATAGTTTGCCCGGCGAGGTTTTTCCTTGCCATTGCAGTCTGATAGCATTCAAAACCAATGTTAATCGTCACCTCCTGTCCCTCCTTCCACAACCTTTTCATGCTCGGGCAGAGTATTAAACATAATATGGGCAACACAATCCCTTGTGCGCGTGTTTACTTATAAAAAAAAAATACGATGTTTAACATTGATTGAAAAATACTAACAAACAGTCACCCGAACAAATAAAACAATGTTGCAAGTGAAATGCTATAATAAAGATGAACATTTTCATCTTCACTATAATCTGCAATCTTCAGATTCATATATAAGCTTCATACATGAAGATGATCTGCATTTTGATATCCCCTAACTATCGCACAAGTATGATTTGTGTATTGTGTGTTTTCTTTTTTTGCAGATGTCGATGCATACTTACATACATACATTTATTAGCGCGACAGCTCCTTAAGGAGCCAACCATTCCTGTGTGTGCGTTGTTAATCTGCAAGAATGGAAGGGACCTACAGTTTGAGTTTACCGCCGAGACCGAACGGCTACATGAGACGCACTTTTCAGGCTCATTCGCTTAACAGTCCAACACACTAACCACTAAGCTACGGGGCACTAAAGATGTCGATGCAGATGAAGATAAAGATGTATGTTAAGCCTACTTAACCTATCTAGTTGGGTTCACCAAAAAATGGGATTTAAAGTATCCAAAATTGCAAATCTGATAAAAATGTGAATGCCTTCATTGGTATGCCTGAAACAAGAACGACAACAGAGAGGATAATTCTCTATTCGGCTACAAACCATAGAGTAAATATATTATATACAGGAAAATCTTTCGTACGTTCCACGCCTCAACACCCTCAATTTTCGTTGTTGCTTTGCTATATCATTCATTGTGTTTCGTGTTCTCTTTTGTATATCATTCATTGTCCGCGTAAAAAAATTATGTGGTGAGTTTTGTTCATTTTGACATTTCATTTTGTTCTTGTTGACAACTGTAAGTAAATTGCTTTTGTTTACACAAAAAAATGAAAATATTAAAGTAAAAATAAATTTTTTTGTTCGACAGTAAACTGAGAAGAATTCTTCAGGCTTTCCTGTATTTATATATATATTTCCTCATTGTTCAAAGCATCAACGACACGTCCCAAAAGCTCATCACCGACGGGAACGACTACAATAGCACCGGTACGCTTGACAATATCTTCTTGTTTGATCAGCTTGTCGTTACTAAATATGACAACACCGACTTTGTCGAGTTCCAAATACAAGACCATACCTTGTGGAATAAGAAAGTCAAATAAATGCTGTAAAGTTGTATCAAGAATAATGTTTACCTTCAATCGGTCTTTGCAAGCAGCCTGTGTGGCAGCCTTGGGAAGAGTGCAAACCACATAAGAGGCTAAACGTGCATACAATCGGGATCATTCTTGGTGGGCGAGAAATAGCACACACAATTGTTGACTGATACACAGGTTAGGAATGAATTTCCTTTTTTTAAGTCTTTTTCCTTTTTTGAACTAATGTCGAATTCGTTTTTAATTTCCAGATTTGATCTTATTATCATTAATAAATTTGTGAGAATTTCACAAAATACCATCAACGACGACGACGTTGAGAATGAGAATACTTGATACAAGATACAATTCTCATCAGGCACGACGTCGTCGTCTTTTGATGGTGGTATTTTGTGAAATTCTCACAAATTGTTCGAAGTGAAGGAACTCCGGTCCTTTTAACAAAATTAAACTGCTTATTCGTTTTATTGATGATAATAAGCACAGTTCTAATTATCACTATCACCACACTACACAATATTCACTAAACAATAGTTGTGTTCCCGATAATTATTCGCAGAATAGTGTTGAGGTTTTAGAAATTCACCTCCACCATACTCCTACATATCGAGAAGTATGTGTTCGAAATGTATTCCTTAAGGGTTAAGGTGATTTTCTTAGGTCTTAGAGCTTGTTTACATGATTCCTTTTTTCGGATGTTTCTTCATTCTTTCTTTTTGCTATTCGGTAAGGGTTGTTAAAAAAGTAGGGGGAATGAACTAACGAATGGAAGAATGAAAATTTTAAGGATTTTTTGTGATTGAGCTTTGAAGTTTCTCGTTTGAGAAAGAAAATGCTATGCACGGACTAAAAATAAGAACTTTTGAAATTGAAAACAATTCCCAATTATGGTTTTTAGTGGTAATGGATGGTTTTAATTGTTTTTTTTTAATTTTGCAAATTTCCTTAGAATAAAACAGTACAGTTTGTAGGAAAGCACTGGATATATTCGGGGTTATCCAAATCAGTGTACACACCAACGTACGTGCCTGTCCAAAAGAAGAATGAAGAAACAACCGAAAAAAGGAATCATGTACACAAGGGTAATTAGTACGGAAAAATATAATGGGGCGTTCGGTATCTCATAGGTTCGAAATCGAAGTAGCGCATTGTTGTTTTAATATGTTTAAAAAAAGACAGCTGATCAACAGCTGATGACCATAATCAGCTGTTGATCAGCTGTCTTTTTACACGTATTACAACAACAATGCGCTACTTCGATTTCCAACCTATGAGATACCGAACGCCCCCGATATTTGAATCTTGATTTTCATTTTCTCACTAAATGCCAATAAGGTTATTTTTTCCATTTAAACAATACAATATTAAATGACACAAAATAAGTCAAAAAAATAATTTAATAAAATAAATGTCTACAACAAATTCAGAATGATTTAATTACCAAACACAAAATATTGAAAACAAAACTTTTTTTTGGAACGCCGCGTCAAAGTTATCTCAACGCAGCGTGAAATAATCTCTACGCCGCGTTAAAAATGCGTTCTGTTTAACGAGAACTTAAAAAAAACAATTTGTAAATTATCACAACGCGATGTTTTGACGCCGTGTGGAACTTGACGCGGCGTTGAAAACGCGCTGTATGTGACTTGGGATATGTTTGTTTTACTGTATATTACAACGCGGCGTCAGAACGCGCTATGTTTGACTAGGCTTCTACTCCTGTGTAAACGAATATAATATGTGTAAAGAAAGATAATTTAACTTTAAAAAAGTACACCTTTATCACTTTATCGCTAGATAATTTGACTTTGCAGGTATGGTCCAATGTCTTGTCTGATTGATTTAATATACATTTTAAGTCCACTAACATTTCGGATTCTTTACAAAAATGTTAATTTAATCAGTTTGAGTCACTGATGACGTAAATTTCGGGATGGCGCTTTTATTACAAGTATCTTCCAACACGCCCAATTTCGTGGGAACACGCAAACCCGAGGGATACAAATGTCGCGTTACATTTCGCAGGCTTTGTGTTCGCTTTGAATAAAATTTTCCAAATCTAATGTGATTTTTTTTGGTAAATGCAGATTTGATCTCAGATTTGATAGGATTTCCCCCTGAAAAGAATTTGAAACAGATTTGATCTGTTTTTGCTATTGTGTGTGTGTTTCTCTTGACGTTCTTAATTTGAGTCCTGTCATCATTTTTTTTTCATTTTAATTTTGAAAATTCATAGATAGATACCTATTTATTTATAAATTTTCAATTAAATTTCACTTGAACCGTCTGTATTTATTTATTATTATTTAAAATCTTTGATCACTTTTGAAAAAAGAATTCTTTTTCCACAATGAAATTCACAGAATGCTAAAATATAAACAAAAAAATTGACGCCAGAGAAATGCCAAATTATTGTAGTTTGTGTGCAAATATCTGTGTGCAAGATAAGGTAACGTGACTCAAACTCGAAGCTTGAAGTAGAAACTGTGGTTTAGCTTTTGCTCTCTTTGACAGAAAAAAGGAAAATCAAAAACCGAAATTTTGAAAATGTCATTCAAAGTAAAAAATTTAATGTATAATGTTTAATGTTTTTATACATTAAATTTTTTACTTTGTTATTTTTTTTCGCTTATGTATTATAATATAACTTATTTTTCTCTCTCTTTTTTGTAATTTTTATTTGATTTTTATCCGGCAGACGGCTTACTAAGCCATGCTTTGTTACTCTTTAAGAACAAAATTTTGTATCTTTTTAATTTTGAAAAATAAAAAATTAAATTTGAAAATATCATTCAAAGCGAGCACAAAGCGTGTGAAATGTAAAGTTTCAGCCAAAGCTGAAACGTGATAATGTTGCAGTCATAACGTAAACAAAGCCAACAATATACGCATATTTTAAATAAAAGATTTCTCAATCTTTTGAGTTATTTGATTTTCTCTTTCCACACCAATTGGCGATTTCAGCGTGCCTCACTCCGACTTGATTCGCAATTAAAAAATGATGCTTCATGATAGTACTATAGGCAGTGTTTATGCAAAGGTATTATTTATTAAAAAAACATTTATATATTTTATATATAAATATAATAAATATTGGTTGTTGTACACAATGAATCCAACAGAGATGCTTAGATAATTCTCATCGCTTCTGGATGAGAAATTGAAAGATCTACCCACCAAATCTGATATGGACATGCTTGAAACAGAAATAAAATCTCTGAAACAAGATAATCTTTTGCTTCAAGCTCAGCTTGACAGAATGGAGACCAGATGCCTCTCTCTTGAGCGACAAGTAGAGTATCTGTCAAAGAGGGTAAATGAAAAATATATAATTTTACATTTTCCGGCTCAAATGGGTGCTCAGCCGGTGGAAAAAGCGAAAGCAATGTGTATGGATTTGCTCTAAACACAAAACCAAGGAGTAATTTCAGATACACGTCTTATTCGCTCAAGAAATGCTAAAATTGAAAACGTAATTGTGGAATTACGAAACAGAGAAGATGTGGGACCTATTCTAAGATCAGCAAAAAAACTGAGAGGTACCGGTATTTCCCTCCATAAAGATTATCCCGCTGCGGCAAGAAAAAGAAGACAAAAACTATTCGAAATTAAAACAAAAATAACATCTAAGAATAGAAATATAAAAACATTTTTTCGAGGAGAAACACTACAAATCGAGGGTAAAATATTTTATTATAACCTAAACAATGTTTTGACATGTGACGAAGACGGAGGAATGACGTTTCTGGAGCAGCTGTTAGATGAGATGTCAATAAACGAAAATCATACCAGAGCTTCTCAAACAGCAATATAAGAAGTGCTGCCAAACAGTTTTAACATAAATGCCGTCAGCCACGTCCACAATAGTCTTTTAAATTAAATAAAAAATAATAGTATTCCTTGTAAAGTTATTTCATATAATATATCAGGTTTAGGTAGTAAACTAGTTTTTAAGAATTTTTTCGATAAAATAAGAGAAAGCGACATTTTTCTACTATTTGAAACATTCATCTATGGTGACACAACACAATATGAAAACTATTTCCCAGAATTTATATTGAAATGGACCCCAGCTACGAGAACTCATGTATACGGAAGAGCAAGTGAAGGATGTCTATTTGGAATCAAAAAATCATTTAAGGAATGTACTAGATGCCGATTTGTCACGGAGATGTACAGGATTGTCATTGAAATGACCATTACACATGAGCAATTTTACATCGTTCCGGTTTATATTAACTGTAATAAATGGATGGATGACTTAGGTGGATTGTACGACTTCCTAATTTAACTAGGCAAAGAAAATATTATGCTGATTGGAGACTGCAACGCTAGGGTAGGAAGTTCTCCGATGTTACTGATGGAACCAGACTTTACATCAGCGTCAATTAGTATAATTAGATCTGCTCTGGACGAGAAAATAGATGGAAATGGGAGAAGATTTATAGAAATGTGTGAATCGGTTGGTCTGACAACGTTGAATGGTAGAACTGAAAGTGATCGAGAAGGTCATTTTACATTTATAAGAGTAACATCTTGTTCGTGGAAAATGGTTCGAGTATGTAGATGATTTAAAAGTAGATGAGCTGGTTTATTCTGACCATTTACCACTGAATGTTAAATGTCGATTTGATTAAGAACCGGGTTACACCAACGAAAACATGAAGCTGTTACCAAAACTTCAATGGAAGAATTCGTTTTTGGAACTGTATCAAATAAATCTTCACCAATTTCTTGATTATGTAAGTAATGAGCAAATTGAATCAGTCCATGGTATTGAGACATTAGTTACATGCGTATCTCAGGCCACACAATCATTTCAAACAGTCCGTTTACAAAGCTGGAAGGATCCATTGTTCGATGCAGATTGTGAGAGAGCAAGAAAAAATTCGTTTGGTTTTTTGAGACTTCTCAGGGAAACAAAATCGAATTTCGCAAAAAGGATGTATCAAGAGGCGAATAAAGCTTTCAAATATCTTTGCAAAGAAAACCAAAAGCAATACTCTCGATGCCTCATACAACGATTGTCGGAAGTAAGAGACAGTCGATCCTTTTGGAAGCTGGCACGTACACTCAACGGTATACCTTTTGCAAGGAAAACAATAATAAGTACGAGTATACTTGCTCACCATTTCGAACAGCTTCTAGGTGCACCACCAAGACCAAGTCAAATATTATATGCTAGTCCTTTAGTAGAAAATGAAGATCTCGACGCATTCTCAGTTTTTTTTGTGTCGTGTATTCCAATGTTCGTGGTATATGAAAGAATTTCTTTCACCTGTACGTCTACACTGTTCAATACAGGCTAACTGTTTTGGCATTAAGTGAAACCCAGGTTGGAGTAAATACTGATTTATCAGAGTTTGCTCTACATGGGTATAGCTTGGTGCCATTACTCTCTTCCCAACACGGACTTTAACTTCTTGTGGCTCAAATTCACTGTCCGCAAGCATATCATTCATTATTGTTTTATTTACAGAAATCCAAATCTCGACAGCAAATCGACTTGTAACGAGTTTGATGCGCTGTCTGATTCTATCTCGAAAATTGTTTCCCTTTGTCCTCACACTGAAATCGTTATTGCGGGCGATTTCAATGTACACAATTCCAATTGGCTCCGCTATTCTGGTCAGACAACACCCGAAGGAAGGTATGTCGAGCTCTTTGCCGGGTTACATCACCTTACCCAACTGATCGATGTGCCAACGTGTATACCGGATGTTGCTGGGCAAGCCGCCCATACTCTTGACTTGTTTCTTACTTCTCACCCTGATAAATATACCATTAATGTAACTTCTCCATTTGGCACTTCAGACCATTGTGTCATTTCAGCTAATTTCTCATCCTCCACCCATCCAGTTAAAGAAAAACTTCCCACCAGGACCGTTTGGCAATACGAGAAAGCCAACTGGGACGGCCTGAATATTTTTTTCCGAAACTTTAACTGGTCACACAAAAATTCTGCAGTGTCCCAAAGGCAGTACAAATTTTTGGTCATTTGTAAAAAATATTAAAAACTCCTCAACATCTTCGGTTCCAACGCTCATCGACAATAACAAACCAATTGTTTACTCTTCAGAGAAGGCAAACTTGCTCGCCACCCATTTCACTGCCAGCTCAACGCTGCCGCATAGCAACGTTGCCCCTCCTGTACTTGAGAATGTACATTTTTCCATGGGACAGATTTTTTCCCCACTCGTACAGTAGCAAGAGTTCTCAAAAATCTCGATATACACAAATCCGCTGGCCCGGATGGTATACCCACGATTCTTCTGAAGAGGTGTTCTTCCACACTGGCAAAGCCACTGTGTAAGCTTTTCCATCGCTCTTACTTTTCTTGAATCTTTCCTAGAGGATGGAAAACAGCATTTGTCCAGCCTGTCCCTAAGAAAGGTGACTCATCCTTCCCCTCCTCCTACCGACCCATAGCACTGACATCCCTTCTTTCTAAGGTCATGGAAACACTGATTAACCGTCAGCTTAAAGAATATCTCGAAAATCGTAAGCTTCTCCATGACCGTCAGTATGGCTTCCGCAGCAACCGTTCCACTGGTGATCTGATGGCATATCTCACCGAACAGTGGAACAAATCTTTATATCGCTTTGGTGAAAGTAAGATTATTGCTCTTGATATCTCCAAGGCATTTGATAGAGTTTGGCATGAAGCTCTCTTATCGAAAATGCGTGCTTTTGGGATCGATAATACTCTTGTTCGTTGGATTAGAAGCTATCTTCTGGACCGTTCAATACAAGTTGTATTGGACGGATTCAAGTCTGATTCCCATAAAATAAATGCTGGTGTGCCCCAGGGCTCTGTTCTGTCTCCGACTCTTTTCCTCATTTTTATAAATGATCTTCTGTCTGTTACTTCTAATCCACTTAACTGTTTTGCTGACGACTCTACCCTCAGCTTTTCATATTCGTTCGATAATTCACGTCCTTCGCCTTCGGACGTACAAATGCAACGGTGCCGTATGTCAAGCTCATTAAACTCCGATTTATACAGCATTGTCAAATGGGGTAATAGGAATCGTGTGGAGTTTAATGCTTCGAAAACTCAATGCTGTCTTCGAAGAAACCGAAAAGCTCTCAGTACTCGGTAATATGTCAACGACGACCTCCGTTGGAACGACCATATATTTGAAATCGCTAAGAATGCTGCTAAGTGCTTAGGTTTTCTGTATCGGTGTAAGAAGTATTTTTCTTCATCTGATCTGGCTACAATTTATAAAGCGTTTATACGCCCTAAACTCGAGTATAACTCCCACCTCTGGGCAGGTGCTTCACAAACATCGCTTCACTTGCTTGATAGAATACAAAATCGAGCGTTAAGATTGATAGGAAATAGAACTGCCGCTGAAACAATTGCCCCTCTCGAACACCGACGCAATGTTTCATGTCTTTCCTTATTTTATCGTTTCTTTTATAAAAAATGTTCACTTGAGGTAGCCAGCTGCATTCCTCCCCTTAAAAGTTTCGCCCGTAATACTCGTCTTGCTAGGAATGCCCATCAGTTCACCCTTGAGCCCAATTTCGGACGTACCGTGAAATATAGAGATTCTTTTTTTAGCCGTACAACACGACTTTGGAATGGTTTACCCGGCGAGATTTTCCCTTGCCATTTCAATATGCAAACATTCAAAACCAATGTTAATCGACACCTCCTATCTCTCCCCTCCCTATCTTCCTAATGCCTGCGCAGTGTGTTACATTAAAAGAGAAACAAATAGTCCCTTGTGCGCGCGTTTATTATAAAAAAAGTTCAAGAAGTAATGAGAGTCCTACACAGATGCAATCTTAGCAAGGCTCCAGGGGATGACCGTGTTCCGTACAAATTTTACAAATACGCTAGAGAAACTTTTTTGATTAAGCTTACTGAAAGTTATAATTATATTTTCAATTCTGGTGAAAGCTTTCTGGAGCTTTAGGAGGAATATTATTGTCCCACTGTTTAAAAAAGGCGATGTAAACGACCCTAACAATCATTATGAACTCTGTTATGAAAATTTTTACCGGTGTCATTCAAGACAGACTGTTAAACATTACGAGGGCTATATGAGCAAAACCTCATAGCAGTATGGGATGGAAATGAAGGATCTTCCTGGTTTCATACTTCTTCCGGGGTCAAACAGGGCTTCTTTTGAGTCCATTTCTGTTTTCGCTTTTCTTGGATGACCTTACATCGTTTTTGCCTGGAGGTATTAGTTTTGCTGCTATAGTAATAAAAACTTTGATGTATGCGGACGACATTGTCATTTTTGCGGAAACCAAATATGATGCAAATAATGATTAATAAATTGCAATTGCACTGCCGTAATTAGGGTCTTACAGCTAACACTAACAAATCCAAAGTAATGATATTTCGAAATGGCACAGGGCGATATGCAAGGGAGGAGAAATGGATATGAGAAAATGTGGAGCTTGAGTTGGTGAGGGATTTAAATATCTTGGAGTCATCATTACGCCTCAGATGTCGTTCAAAAAGCATCTGCAGGAAAAGCTTATAGAAGCAAGAAAAGCCATCAACTGTAACTGAAGGGGGGTCCTTGGGAAAAAACAGATAACCCCGAGTGCTAAATATAAACTTTTCGAAGCAGTTATGAGGTCAGTGATGTGCTATGCTGGTCAAGTATGGGGGTTACTTCAATATGAGGAAGTAGACAAATTACTGAGGTATTTTTTGAAAAAGATCTTTTGGCTCCCCGAAAACACACCTACATATATGCTACATTTGGAGACCGGGGTGTCTCCGCTCTACGTCTTTTCGCTCAAGTTGCATTTGTTCTACATTGCAAAGGTTATGGCTCTTCTAAATCAGCAGCTGATGAAGCTGCAAATGTCTTGAATGGTCAAGATTGGATAATGTTATCAAGCTACGTTAAAACAGCCCTTAACTACAGAAATCAAATTTTAAATGAAGCTTTTTAATAAGAAAAACAAAATATGTATTTTTATTTTTTTTTTGTGATCATCTTAAAAGAGTCTAATCTTTTCAATTTCAATTTTACTTTGATCTATATTATACATAATGTTTGAATAATACTCTTTTTTCTGGCTGACGGCAAAAGCCAATGCTATACTTGTGAATTTGTAAATATATTGTGATATTTTGGCCTGGGGTTCGACAAATAAAACTCAATCAAAATTCCACAATAATAAAACAAATCTCTTTATTTTATAAAACACAACGTCTTTCAGTTTAAATAACACCAATTTAACTTATTTCACTTATTCACAATTCAAATACGTTTTTATAATTCAACACTTTTTATTTAATCTCAATTCAATCACTTTTTACTAATACTTCCAGTTGTTAACAATTCCACTTTCGAAAATAAACTGAACTGTCAATGCAATCTACTCTTGTATTTATACAACTTTAAAAGCTTCTGGAAGCTTCTGTCTGGTTCTGGCACAATCTAAGCTTTCGGTACTAATTCGAGTCTCGAATTGTTTCGTCAAGTTCGATTTAGTACTAAGTTAAAACATGTTGCAAATGTGTAGCATACTTCTAGGGGCATGGTTGTTGTACACAATAAATGGTGGTTGTTGTACACAATAAATGTTGGTTGTTGTACACAATGAATCCAACAGATGGCGTTAATTTACAAAATGTATCTAAACTTGTTGCCACATCACATTGTCCCCCTCTTAGTTTTGTTCGTCCCGAACAAGCACATCATCATTGTTTCCGTGGTAACGATGCAGTCGATCCACATGGACAATTTTCATTTTTGCTCTTGGTCCTCGTTGGATTCGGAAAACGACGTCATTAATGCGCGTAACTATTTGGTAGGGACCTTCCCAGTCCTGCTGAAGCTTGGGCGATTTTCCCTTTCTGCGATGTGGGTTATAAAGCCATACCAGATCTCCCTCATTGAATTCAGGTGCTGTTGCTCTCGCATCGTATCTGGTCTTCATGCGGTCACTCGCAATTTTTATGTTGTTTCTTGTTCTCTGGTGAATGTCGTTGATCCTTTCTCTAAGATCTAACACGTAGTCCTCTTCGCATTTTGGGTCTTCAATAGGAAATCCGAATTTTAGCTCACTTGGAAGCCGGGCAGTTCGTCCAAATAGAATTTCGGATGGAGTGTATCCAGTTGTACTATGAACCGCATTCCGGTAGGCCATAAGAAATAAAGGAATTCGCCGATCCCAATCCCGTTGGTTCTCGTTCACGACTTTGGACAGATGTTCCTTCAAGGTCTTGTTAAATCGTTCTACCATTCCATCAGACTGTGGATGAAGAGGTGTTGTCCTTGTTTTCTTTAACCCGAGGGATGCGCATACTTCCTGGAATACCTTCGACTCGAAGTTTCGCCCTTGGTCGGAATGCAATTCCATAGGCACCCCGAACCTGCAGACCCAGTGGTCCACTATCTGCTCGACAACAGTCTTAGCTTCTTGATTGGGTATCGCAAAAGCCTCCGGCCACTTGCTGAAGTAGTCCATGACAACAAGGATGTAACGGCTACCGTTTTCAGTTTCCGGGAACGGGCCTGTGATGTCAACGGCGATTCTTTCAAAAGGGGCGCTCACGTTGTACTGGTGCATTTTACCTCGTGTTTTGACTTTGGGTCCCTTGCTAGCTGCGCATGTTATGCACTTTCGACACCAGCTCTCTACATCGTTTCTCACGTTTAGCCAATAAAAGCGTTCCCGTACCTTTTCCAATGTTTTGTTGATTCCCAAGTGCCCACCGGATATTCCAGCATGCATTTCTCGTAGGAACTCCTCTACTTTCGATCGTGGAACCACAAGCTGCATCTTAAAGGATCTTCCATCCGGCATTTCCCATTTTCTTCGCAAAACACCATCTTCCACATGGAGAGAGTCCCACTGCGCCCAGTATGCTTTTAAAGTAGGACTTCTGTCGGAGATATCTCTTGCGTTTGGTTTCTCCATAGATTCCTTCCATGCAAGGATTGGCTCGATGTCAGGGTCTTCTTTTTGTGCATTACGAATTTCTTCGGCACTCCAACCCTCTACAGGTTCGGCTCTTATTCTCTGGACAGATATACCTTCATCCTTTTCCTCTTTTCGCGCACAATGTTTGCAACTGGGCTCACATGGTCTGCGGGAAAGCGCGTCCGCATTGCAGTGCAGTCTTCCTTTGCGATGCTGTACTTCGAAGTCGTAAGTCTGCAATCGTTCGATTCATCTTGCTACCTGCCCCTCAGGATTTTTGAACTGTAGCAACCATTTTAAAGCGGCGTGATCGGTACGCAGGATGAATCTCTGTCCATACAGATATTTATGGAAATGTTTTGTCGCCAGTATCAGAGCAAGGAGTTCCCGTCTGGTTACACAGTAGTTTCTCTCTGGTCGCGACAGAACTTTGCTGAAATAGGCTACCACTTTCTCCTGCCCATCTTGTATCTGCGACAGAACTGCTCCAACACCCACGTTACTAGCATCCGCGTCCACAATAAATGTTTTGCCAGGGGTGGGGTAAGCTAGTATTGGTGCCTCACAAAGTCGCTGTTTTAGATGTTGAAAGCTTCTTTCGCACTCACCTGACCATTTAAATTGTCTACCCTTCTCAGTTAGCTGGTGCAGACACTTTGCGATTCCGGCAAAATCTTTGACGAACCTCCTGTAATAAGTGGCGAGACCGAGAAAGCTCCTCAGCTGGTGTTTATCTTCGGGAACTGGCCAATTTCTCACGGTTTCGATTTTCTCCGGGTCAGTGTTTACTCCATTTGATGATATCACATGTCCCAAATATTTCACCTCAGCTTTGAACAGAGCACATTTCTTTGGATTTAGTTTCAAATGTGCAGTTCGAAGTCGTGTAAACACCTCCCTCAAGTTGTCGCGATGTTCAGCGAACGTTTTTCCCACAACGATGACGTCATCCAAGTACACCAGGCAGGTTTTCCATGTCAGACCCTGTAACACACGTTCCATTAAACGCTCAAAGGTGACTGGAGCGTTACACAAGCCAAATGGCATAACGGTAAACTGCCATAGTCCATTTCCCGTTGTGAAAGCGGTATTTTCTTTGTCTTCTGGATGGATCTGTACCTGCCAGTAACCACTTTTCAGATCGAGGGTGGAAAACCATTTCGCTCCAGAAAGGGTATCCAAGGTGTCATCTATTCGAGGCAAGGGGTAGCTGTCCTTCTTGGTGACATCGTTGAGCCTCCGGTAATCCACGCAGAATCGAGTGCTGCCGTCCTTCTTTTTTACTAGTACAACGGGTGATGCCCACGGACTTTTTGAGCTTTCGATTAGACCGTCTTTTTCCATGGTTGATATCATCTCATCGACTTCCGACTGTTTTGCCAATGGAAGTCTTCTAGCAGGTTGTCGGATCGGTCTGCTATCGCCGGTGTCTATTCGGTGCTCTACTAGGTGTGTTCGATCATAGTCTCCATCCTGCGATGCAAATATATCAGCAAACTCGCCAATGAAATTTTTGGCCATGGTTTTCTGCTCCTGATTTAGCTCACAGTTTCCAAGGATAGCATTACATACCTCAGCCAATTTTGTTGCAGAAACAGGACTCGCAGAATCACTCCCAGATGTTGTCGATATGGCTGCAATGGGTACGCATCTTCCAATCACCTCTCCTTGTCTGAGCTTGACGGAGTGTTTGTTCGGATTCATCAGCCTTACCGGAACCATGTTTTTCTTTGGTTCCATTAAAATCTTTCCAACGATATAGCTTGGAAAGTCCTCTTTATTATCTGCTTCAATGAAATAGAATCGGTGGTTCCCAGGATCACCCTCCAAACGCGTCCAAAGAACTGTCTCTGAAGAAGGTGGTAGGACTTCATCTCTGCTTATAACCGCCCGAAGATTCACAGCGTTCTCGTTTCCGTATACCATAGGGATCTCAACGGTTCGATACCTTAATACTTGCATTCGAAGGTCTATGATTACCTCATGTACCTTCATGAAATCCACTCCAATGATGCATTCGTCGCATATGTCGGCTACCAAGAATGCATGTGAGAAGGTCAACCCTGCCAGTTGTATCTTTAGAAATACCTCCCCGTATACTTTTGCTGCTTCTCCCGTAGCTGTCTTCAGAGTGTAGCAGCTGGTTTTATGTAGCCATGATGTCTGAACAAGGTCTCTTCTGATTATGGAGGCTGTGGCACCCGTGTCGATAGTGGCCACACATTTTCTGTTTCTGATGACTGTCTCCACTGTCAAGCTCTTGCTGCAGCGTGTAGTTTGCGAAACTTGGATGATGGTCCTGGGGGCGTCGATTCCATCAACCAACTTCAGCCCCGCGAAGTTGGTTCTTAGGCGTTTCCCGCCTGCTGTTGATCAGAAGCTTGTCCAGCAGTGTGGGTGTTATTCCTGCCAGATGCTTCGTCATTCTGCCTCCTCCTTGTGCAATGTGGGCAGCTTACCTGTCTAGGCATAGATCTGCATTGTCGCTGTAGGTGTCCTAGCTTGTTGCAATTCCAGCATCTCATTTGACCTCGAACAGTGCTCGGGTTTTGTCTTTCAATGTCGACACGTTGACATGAGCACTCTAGCGTAGCCATTTCCCTGACGCGATGGCTACCTTGCGAAGCTTGGTCTGCTGCTTCCATTGTCAGGGCAAATGCTAAAGCCTCAGCGAGCGTTTTCTTACCTGCCATTCTCACAGCCATTTGTAGTTTTCCATCTGCAATGGCATTAGTGAACGCATCGGTTGCCAGTTCGTTTATGATTTCCCTGCTGGTATTGGGATAAGACAAATTCGCCAAGCGCTCAATGTCAGCTTGCAATTGTTGTAGCGTTTCACCTCTTGCCTGGACCCTTCGGCGCAACTGGACTCGGTAAACTTGCTGCATGTGGTCGTCGCCAAACCTCATCTCGATTGCCTTGACCTTGGCATCATAATCATGATGTTTGTCTTCAGGAATGGTCTGCAGCAATTCGGCAGCTGTTCCTCTGAGCGCAAGCGTAAGAGCAATTGATTTGTCTTCGTTGTCCCAGTTGTTCGTCAAGGCGGCAGCTTCGAACTGCCTCTTATAAATTGGCCATGATGTTTGACCATCGAAGACAGGGGGCTGCATTTCCTTTCTTCGTGGACCGTCACTCCAATATTCCCGAACCTTCTGCTTCTTCAAAGAATCAACTTCCTTAGCTAGATGTTCGTATTGTTGCTCTACACTTTCTACTTGCTTTCCGAACTTTTCTTCTAAGTTTTCTATTTTCTGATCTACTATTTGGAGTCTTTTGTCGAAGAGAACATTCTGCGCATCTAGCTTGTTTTCGAGAGCATCCTTTTGTTCGCTTAGTTGCTTTTGAAGAACTTCTAAAGAATTCTTTTGTTCGTCGAACTTACTTTCGAGAACGTTCTTTTGTTCTTCGAGAACGTTCTTTTGTTCTTCGAGAACGTTCTTTTGTTCTTCGAGAAAGTTCTTTTGTTCTTTCGAGGAACTTTCCAGAGCATCGAATTTCGACAGAAGCAACTTCATGAAGGTAGGCATTTCATCGGCGGTACTTACTGTGCTTTCTCTCCCTTGTTCTTCAACATCGAAAAACATATTATCGGGGTCTCCACCATCCTGAGTGATAGCATTCTGAAGTCGGAGCAATAGTTCCTTTTTCAGCCCCGAAGTTTGAAGATTTCTTTTTCCTAATTCTTCTTTCAACTCAGCTGTTGACAATTGTTCTAATTTGCGACCCATTTTATGTAACCGAAACACAATTTTCGCAACACAGTCAATTTTATTTTAATGTCTCTTCTAGAAAAATCTTTTTCAAACACTATTTTTAACAAAAATATTCGCTATTCACCGTTTTATAGCAAAATCAGTTCACTTTCACAATTATATGAGTCACCGAAACTGTTTTAGAAAATGTCACTATGGAATTTTCTAGCACTTTACTGAGTTTTATCCCCAATTTCTGACACCAATGTGATATTTTGGCCTGGGGTTCGACAAATAAAACTCAATCAAAATTCCACAATAATAAAACAAATCTCTTTATTTTATAAAACACAACGTCTTTCAGTTTAAATAACACCAATTTAACTTATTTCACTTATTCACAATTCAAATACGTTTTTATAATTCAACACTTTTTATTTAATCTCAATTCAATCACTTTTTACTAATACTTCCAGTTGTTAACAATTCCACTTTCGAAAATAAACTGAACTGTCAATGCAATCTACTCTTGTATTTATACAACTTTAAAAGCTTCTGGAAGCTTCTGTCTGGTTCTGGCACAATCTAAGCTTTCGGTACTAATTCGAGTCTCGAATTGTTTCGTCAAGTTCGATTTAGTACTAAGTTAAAACATGTTGCAAATATGTAGCATACTTCTAGGGGCATGGTTGTTGTACACAATAAATGGTGGTTGTTGTACACAATAAATGTTGGTTGTTGTACACAATGAATCCAACAGATGGCGTTAATTTACAAAATGTATCTAAACTTGTTGCCACATCACAATATGTAAACTTTTGTAAATTATCAAATAAATTCACATTCTACTACTACTATTACTCTAGACACCGGCGATAGCAGACCGATCCGACAACCTGCTAGAAGACTTTCATTGGCAAAACAGGCGGAAGTCGATGAGATGATATCAACCATGGAAAAAGACGGTCTAATCGAAAACTCAAAAAGTCCTTGGGCATCACCCGTTGTACTAGTGAAAATGAAGGACGGCAGCACTCGATTCTGCGTGGATTACCGGAGGCTCAACGATGTCACCAAGAAGGACAGCTACCCCTCGCCTCGAATAGATGACAGCCTTTCAGGAGCAAAATTGTTTTCTGGATCCATCCAGAAGACAAAGAAAAGACCGCTTTCACAACGGGAAATGGACTATGGCATTTTACCGTTATGCCATTTGGCTTGTGTAACGCTCCAGCCACCTTTGAGCGTTAAATGGAACATGTGTTACAGGGCCTGGTGTACTTGGATGACGTCATCGTTGTGGGAAAGACGTTCGCTGAACACCGGGACAACTTGAGGGAGGTGCTTAAACGACTTCGAACAGTACATTTGAAAGTGAATCCAAAGCAATGTGCTACGGAGAAAATCGAGGCCGTGAAAAATTGGCCAGATCCCGTAGACAAACACCAACTAAGGAGTTTTCTCGGTCTCGCCACATATTACAGAAGGTTCGTAAAGGATTTTGCTGGAATTGCAAAGTGTCTGCACCAGCTAACTGAGAAGGATAGACAATTTAAATGGTCAGGTGAGTGCAAAAGAAGTTTTCAACATCTAAAACAGCGACTTTGTGAAGCACCAATACTAGCTTATCCCACCCCTGGCAAGACATTTATTGTGAACGCGGATGCTAGTAACGTGGGTGTTGAAGCAGTTCTGTCGCAGATACATAATGGGCAGGAAACAGTGGTAGCCTATTTCAGCAAAGTTGTTTCACGAGCAGAGAGAAACTATTATACTATACTAGCGACAAAACATTTCCATAAATACCTGTATGGACAGAGATTCATCCTGCGAACCGATCACGCCGCTTTAAAATGGTTGCTACAGTTCAAAAATCTTGAGGGGCAAGTAGCAAGATGGATCGAACGATTGCAGACTTACGACTTCGAAGTACAGCATCGCAAAGGGAGACTGCACTGCAATGCAGACGCGCTTTCCCGCAGACCATGTGAGCCCAGTTGTGGGCGAAAAGAGGAAAAGGACGAAGGTATTTCTGTCCAGAGAATAAGAGCCGAACCTGTAGAGGATTGGAGTGCCGAAGAACTTCGTAATGCACAAAAAGAAGACCCTGACATCGAACCAATCCTTGCATGGAAGGAATCTATGGAGAAACCAAACGCAAGAGATATCTCCGACAGAAGTCCTACTTTAAAGGCATACTGGGCGTAGTGGGACTCTCTCCATGTGGAAGATGGTATTTTGCGGAGAAAATGGGAAATGCCGGATGGAAGATGCATGATAAAGTATCCGGTGGGCACTTGAGAATCAACAAAACACTGGAAAAAGTACGGGAACGCTTTCATTGGCTAAGCGCAAGAAATGATGTTGAGAGCTGGTGTCGAAAGTGCACAACATGCGCGGCTAGAAAGGGATCCAAAGTCAAAACACGAGGTAAAATGCACCAGTACAAATTGAGCGCCCCGTTTGAAAGAATCGCCGTTGACATCACAGGCCTGTTCCCGGAAACTGAAAACGGTAGCCGTTACATCCTTGTTGTCATGGACTACTTCAGCAAGTGGCCCGAGGCGTTTGCGATACCCAATCAAGAAGATAAGACCGTTGTCAAGCAGATAGTGGACCACTGGGTCTGCAGGTTCAGGGATCCTATGGAATTGCATTCCGACGAAGGGCGAAACTTCGAGTCGAAGGTATTCCAGGAAGTATGTGCATCACTCGGGTTAAAGAAAACAAGGACAAAACCTCTTCATCCACAGTCTGATGGAATGGTAGAACGATTTAACAAGACCTTGAAGGAACATCTGTCCAAAGTCGTGAACGAGAACCAACGGGATTGTGATCGGCGAATCTCTTTATTTCTTATGGCCAACCGGAATGCGGTTCATAGTACAACTGGATACACTCCATCCGAAATTCTATTTGGACGAACTGCCCGGCTTCCAAGTGAGCTAAAATTGGGATTTCCTATTGAAGACCCAAAATGCGAAGAGGACTACGTGATGTATCTTAGAGAAAGGATCAACGACATTCACCAGAGAACAATGAAAATTGTCCATGTAGATCGACTGCATCGTTACCACGGAAACAATGATGATGTGCTTGTTCGGGGCGAACAAAACTAAGAGGGGACAATGTGATGTGAAAACAAAATTATTAGATATTCGGAGGATACATTTTGTTTGTAAATTACCGATATCTGTGGGATTCATTGTGTACAACTTCCAACATTTATTGTGTACAACAACCATAATCCTAAAAGTATGCTACATATGTGCAATATGTTTTGACTGAGTACTAAATCGAACTTGAAGTACTAAATCGAGACTCGAAAGCTTAGATTATGTCAGAACCAGACGGAAGTTTCCAGAAGCTTGTAAATTTGTATAAATACATGTATTTGTATAATACATTGAGAGTTCAGTTTATTTTCGAAAGTGGAATTGTTAACAACTGGAAGCGTTAGTAAAAAGTGATTGAATTGAGATTAAATAAAAAAGTGTTGAATTATAAAAACGTATTTGAATTGTGAATAAGTGGAATGAGTTAAATTTGCTGTAATTTAAACTGAAACACGTTGTGTTTCATAAAATAAAGAGATTTGTTGTATTATTTTGGAATTTTGATTGAGTTTTATTTTTCGTGTGTGCAAGAACAAAACTCAAATGAAATGCAAACTTCAGTAGGTAGTGGGCAAGTAATTTATTGAAATTTCATTATTTCTAATGATCTCACCATACTCTGCGTTATTTATATTTTTGTTGGGAAAATGGAAGCGATTGCGAAAATTTTTCAATTCATTATTTATACTGTTTTGCGACGACACTACCCTCAGCTTTTCATATTCGTTCGATAATTCACTTCTTTCGCCTTCAGACATACAATTGCAACGGTACCGTATGTCAAGCTCATTAAACTCCGATTTATACAGCATTGTCAAATGGGGTAATAGGAATCGTGTGGAGTTTAATTCTTCGAAAACTTAATGCTGTCTTCTGTCGTTAAAGCTAAACATACCCCTAATGCCATTGTCCATGAATGGCACTTGCATCGAAGAAACCGAAAAGTTCTCAGTATGTGTGTCAACGACGACCTCAGTTGGAACGACCATATATTTGAGATCGCTAAGAATGCTGCTAAAGTGCTTACGTTTTCTGTATCAATGTAAGAAGTATTTTTCCCCTTTTGATCTGACTACAATTTATAAAGCGTTTATACGCCCTAAACTCGAGTATAACTCCCACCTCTGGCCAGGTGCTTCGCAAACATCGATTCACCTGCTTGATAGAATACAAAATCGAGCGTTAATATTGATAGGAAATAGAACTGCCGCTGAAACAACTGCCCCTCTCGAACACCGACGCAATGTTTCATGTCTTTCCTTATTTTAACGTTTCTTTTATAAAAAAATGTTCACTCGAAGTAGCCAGCTGCATTCCTCCCCTTAAAAGTTTCTCCCGTAATACTTGTCTCGCAAGGAATGCTCATCAGTTCACCCTTGAGCCCAATTTCGGACGTACCGTGAAATATAGGGATTCTTTTTTTTAGCCGGACAACACTGATTTGGAATAGTTTACCCGGCGAGATTTTCCCTTGTCATTTTGATCTATATTTTGATTATATTTCCCCTCCCTATCATTCTAATGCCCGTGCAGTGTGTTACATTAAAAGGGAAACAAATAGACCCTTGTGCGCGCGTTAATTATATAAAAAAATGCTCACAAAAGCGTTACTGACATCACGCTGTGTTCGTCCAATTATGTCAATATCGTCAGCGTATGCGAGTAATTGGACGGACTTCAAAGATCGTGCCTCTGGTGTCGGCGTGAGAGTTATGCACTATTCTTTCAAGTATAACGTTGAAAAAGTCGCACGACAGCGCATCGCCTTGTCTAAATCCTTTTTTGACTTCAAAGGTGTCGGTGAGGTCTATACCGACCTTGACGGAACAGGGTGCGTTTTCCATCATTTTACACAGGCGGACGAGTTCAGCAGGGATGTTAAAACTGCACATTGCTCTATACAACTACAACTCTTCTCTATAAATGATATCGTATGTGGCTTTGAAATCTATGAAAAGATGGTGGGTATCGATTTGAAGTTCTTGGGTTTTTTTCCAAAATCTGCCATATTTGATTATTTGATAGATATTGTACTTTCCTGGCCTAAAACCGCACTGATGGGGACCTATCAAGTTGTTGACGAATGGCTTTAGGCGTTCACACAATAGAGCAGAAAAAAATTTTAGGCGATGTTGAGGAGACTGATACCATTGTAGTTGGTGCAGTTTAGAGGGTTTCCTTTTTTAAGGATCGGGCAAATTATGCTGAGATTCCATTCATCGGGCATGCTTTCTTCTAACCATATCTTGCTTATGAGTTGGTGTATACTTATAACCAAGTCATCGCCTGCAGCTTTGAAGAGCTCGGCAGCTAAGCCATTGGCTGCGGATGCTTTATTGCTCTTAAGCTTAGATATAGCTAGCTCTACTTCATTCAGATGTGAGGGCCGGAATTGTTGGTCTACTTCACCCAGATAAAATGGACCATTCTGCCTGACAGCGGAGTTCATTCCCTTTACCTTTTAATAAAACTTTCGAACTTTATTCCTGCAATAACAGTTCTCCATTCTACATTTCCTCGATCACGCGTTCCTGATCCTATTTTTTTCTTTCTGAGAAGCCGGTGTTTTTCTTTCCTCTTCTGCTCGTAGAGCGCAAGGGCAAATTCTGGTCCTTCTCTGCAGCGCCGCCTTGTATGCTATGTATCGGCTGCCTAGGGAAGTGAAGGTTGAAAATGGGCGTTTTGGTTATATTTTCTGGCCTCGGGACTCGTCAGTCCTCAGGTGATGGGTGTGGTCCAATGTTTGAGAGATGAATTCCAGGCCAGATTTTTGGGAAAACACTTATCTTATTCTGATCAGACTCCGGGATATGCACAGTATTCCACTGAGAAAAGGAAGAAAAACAAAAAAAATAATACACGACACTTAGAATTAGAAGAAAACGCGATTAACAAAAAATATGGCCGGAAATTAATATTTAGAAGACGACTGCGACGCTACGAGAATTTTAGAGGAAGGTTAGTGCCACCAATTGGCTAAATATAGTTTAGTATGTTATAAAAAGTAAATATGTTTTAAAGTGTGAGGGCGAATTTCGGCGGTCAAGGACGGGAGTCGTGGCCGCCGCCTCCATCAAGTGCCTGGATACAAAGAAGGCGTATAAGGATAAGAAGACGTCCCAAAAAAAAATCGAGATAAACATTCGCATATTGGGAACTATGTCCGTGGGAGTCCTGGGCACCCAAGTAATCAAATAGTCCTAAGCAGTTAAAGAAAATCATAAAGCAAGAAATCCCCGAAGTGCCTAAAAAAAAATTCAAACACATATTCAAAAATGATAACCACTTACTGATTCCCCTTGAGATTTTTTTTTTTGGTATTGGCTATCATTTGATTATAACCAAATTTCCAACAAAAAATTTCAAAAAACTAAAAATAAAAAACAGGATTTTATCAAAACCGGTTCTACAATTTTCGAAACATTTTTTTCATAAATTCCTTGTTATTTAAGAACTGTGATGGCGTACTTCATTTTACTAAAAACCGTTAAATATTGTGGTTTTTAATACTTGTTATAAGTTCAAACTGTGTAATTTTCAACGCAAATGTTACTCGTTTCTGTCAAAGATCTTGATTTCCAATGTCGTGTCCATTTTTTGTTTAATAATTATTTTTTTGTAGTTTTCATAAGTTTGTAGACATTTAATAGATTCCTTTTTTTTTGTGTGATTTTCTATTGTCATACATATTTTTTTTTATATATTCTGGTTAAAAGTGGGGAAATAAAGAAAAAAATAAAAAGGACTAGGACGATAGGCACCTCAAGGCTCCGTCCCAGCAGCAAGATTTTGCGACTCTATTGCCCACTATAAAGAGCTCTTGATGATAAGTTTTTTAACAAGAAGCGCTTAACGCTAACAGAGTGGCCACACACTTTTTCGCATAATTACATTATTTTTTAAATTTAAGTTCAAAAACATCTCTTAGAACTTGATTAAAAATAAAACCACAGTAAATCAAATTTGTTGAATTAACCTAGTTATCGCTTAAGCCGTTTAGGCTGCAGCTCGTTATACATACTGACAGACAGACAGACATATTTTGTCGATCACTTTTTTAGACTTCTCTATGATCGTAATGTCATGTTTGATTGTTATCCCAATTTTTTTTATATTCACGAATCCTAAACTTGCCTAATAGGTAACATAAACGTAGAAAAATAACACTATCTGAACCTAAAATAAAGTGCACGACTAGGTGGCATGAACTTGCTCTAATGTGCGACAGTGGTCTTGGGGCTTGAGACTTTTGAAAAAAGCAGGTGAAAAATCATTTGAAATTTTGTTAATCATTTAAAAATCACTAGTTAAAACGTTTTTTTTGGAAAAAATGAAGTAAGCTATTTAATTTCTTTCACAGTCTTGAATTTTAAGGAAACATTTTTTCAAAATCGTTTCACTAGTTTTTTTCAAAAAACCGTTTCTTGAAAAACTTCGAAAACAAATTCCAATTTCCAATCTAGCAGCTGGTAGTTATTTTCAGAAAACAAACATTTATAATATTTTTAACAAACCGATTTTGAAAAAAAAACAAAAATTAAAAAACTCAAAAAAAAATCTTTAATTATTTTAAATTAGCTTAAGAGTTTTCTCGGAAAAACTAAGTAAAGTTTTATTGAAATCGGGGTAATGGCTTACGATAAAACCGCACAAATTTCGAAAAAATTATTCTAACTGAAAGATGTATTGTAAAAAAAATAGCAGCCTGAAGGTTTTATCAAAATCATTAGAGCCGTTTTCGAGAATATCAAATTTTTTGTTAATAATTTTATGGAAGGTACCGTTATTTTTCGCCCTAGAGCAAAAATGAAAATCATTCCCCGATATACTACCAAATAAATACTAAATACCAAGTTTGAAGTAAATCGGCCCATCCGTTTAGGCTGTAGAGGCGCGAGCAGACAGACAGACGGACGGAATTTCCGGACCCACTTTTTTGACTTCTCTATCATTGTAATGTCATGTTTGATTATCAGATTCTTTTTTTTGCACGAATTCATAACTTGCCTTATAGTACCTATAAACGCAAGTAAAAAGGGTGTTATTCGTTTCGTTTGCGTGAGGACCTAAGGAGCCTTATGACGCTATAAAGCGGGCTGCGGTAAGGCGGTGGCTAAGTAAGTAAGGGTTGACAGCGGAAATACGTCTTTCCAATTGAATTTAGGGGAATTGCGAAGGTTCTCCTTTATTCTTTCTGGTGCGGTGATACCACCTAGTGGTGCTGGCTTCGCTGTTATTTTTTGTATTCTTTTTGTTTGTATATTGGCATGTTTTGTGTTTTTGGAAAGAGGTGAAGTCCGTTTGTGGGGGCAATATCCCCCCTATTCCGGCGAGCTAAGCCGTGCCCGCGAGCATGCCACTGCTCCCACAGCGGACATTCTATCCCTTCCCATCTCCTCCTACTCCTTATCCAATCCTATCCCATATTCTATCCTCTATCGTCTATCCTATCCGAATACCCTCTCCCATGATGGAAGTCTTACCCTTTCCTATACTGATTCCTATCCAAATACCTTCTCCACTATCCTATTCTATTCTCCTACAGGCATTAATTCCCATGGCTGTCTTCGTTGATGAAGTTAAAGCAAATCGTAAGTCTTAGCTGGGATGGCTCTGTAGAATGCCCAGCTAGTTCCGACGAGTTGCATCAAAGTCATCAACAGAAACAATCACTGCATTCGTTGTGTTGTCCTAGATTGCATAAATGTATAAGGAAATCATATAGTCTAGTAATTGTTATATTTTTTTTTTGGTGGTTGTCAGTACCAACACTGCACCTTTGAAAAAGAAAAGGTATTATAAAACGGAAGGAAAAGATGCTGCCAAGTATCGCGAAGAAAAGTAATCTTATAATAAAGCCGCCGGGTACACTCCCGCAACATTAATGAAAAACGTTTAAATATATAAACTGGTTCGTATTTTTTTTTTTTTTTTTTTAATTACTCTTATTACCCTTTTCGATTTCTTTTTTTATCTTTCAATACACGCTTAACTTATTAATAAAATCTAAGTATTTTCTTTTAATTTGTTTTATTCTATAGTTTAACCTTTTTTGGGGGCACATTTATGTGTTTTATTGATTAGGTATAAGTAATAGTTTCAGTAGTTGTTTGTTAGTCAGTTTGAGATAGTCCTTATTTAGAATAATTTGAATTTAGTTGTCTCGTCTTAATTAGATTTAGGTAAAAATAGTGATTTAAGGTTTGTTTAGATTAATAAGAATAAAATAAAAAAAGGAAAATACATACGAAATAGAAAACATAACGAGTAGTTTAGGATTAAGTTAGTCTATTAGTACAGTTACTATAGGCTAGGTTTTTGTTTCGTTTAACTATAGGTTCTATAATTTAAATTGTTATTGCGTTTAAGACAATGTCTTTTGGTTTTGATAGAAATTTACTTTTGCTTATAGTATAGTTAGTATTGTAAGTTTAGACTATATTAGCTTTAGAAAAAAAGGAGTTATACAAACATGAATAAAAAAAAATTAAATTAAATATTTAGTAAAAAAAATTTAAAAAAATATATAAAAATAAAAAATTCAAAAAATTCTACCATAGGTGTAAGTTAGCGAAGATTAATTTATAGTTAAGTTAAGTTAGGATTATAAGTATATTGTAGTAGTTTTTAGTTGTTAGTTTTATGGTTTTTCTTATTGTTTAGGCATAAGGGTAGAGATAGAATAACTAATAATGTAGAATAGTTTTCAAGATTTGTTAGATAATATTAAGGGTAAATTTAGGTTATGTCTTTTCATCATTTTAGTTTTTAAGCGTTTAGTGTGCTAATCATTTAGATAAAATAAAAACAAAAAAAAATGAGGTAGAGACTTTTTCTCGTAAGTGTTCCGACAAATTTTGTTGTTTTTGTCCCGGATGTCTAACCAACTGACCTAGGAAGAAGCGCAAAAAATGTATATTTTAAAACATCGTTTAAATAATCGAATCGTCACCCATTCGCTTCTTAAGGACTTCGCTGTTCACTTCGAAGAGATGCCGGTAGAACGTTCACCCTCAGGAAAGACAAACGCTCCAGGGGAGAAATCAGTGCCATTCATTTCTCCTCCTTTAGGGGTTTCAAGTACTTCTGGTGGACAGCTAATAACTCTTCCGCGTCCTAGTTCTAATACACCTCCACCAGTCCCGAATCCCTTATTGCCCATTCGTTTAGCTACCACAATGTGCTAGGTGCTACTGGGGGCATTTGCGACGGAGAAAATAGTTCAACCACGGGGTGCTCTTGGGCTTCGATGTACCGGCTGAAACTTCTAACCCCAACTGGAATGTAGCTAGGGAACACGGTCAAGCCTCTGGTTCTATCTCAGCGGAACTAAGGACCGCGATTAACTCAGCTGTCGTTAACGCTTACGACTCCTACAAAGAGTCAGTAAGAGAAAACATCTCCGAATCGGTTTGGGCTGAGGTACCCAAATGGATACGGGTTATAACGCGAGGTACCCACCTCCCAGATATCAACCAACCAATAGAGGAAGACCACCGATCCGAATTGATAGATGGGGGTAGTGGTGTTCAAAGGCGAGCAACTATCTGTGGAGGATTTCATCTTCCGAATCGAAATGCTGCAGCATCAATATGAGTGTTCCTGGGCTGAGATCCTACGGGATTTTTACTTCCTGCTCTCAGGAGCCGAGTGATTACACCCAAATGTCAGCAACATTTCAATATTGGGCAGAGATGAGAACCAGAGGCTGGCTACAGAACAACCCCTCCAAACGACCAGGAAGCGTGAAATAGTATTTTTATTTCAAATGTTTGCACAATATCAAAAAGAATACTAAAAGCAAGATACAAATGTTAGTTTAAAAAACAGGTAAAATTCAGATCCGGGTAGCTTTTTAACACTTAGAAAACACCATGACCTTTTATTTTGTCCTGAGCTTGGATCAGGAGCTGTACTTGGGAGTGGACTTCTTAACCTCATAGAGGCCGGACGTCGGGTCGAGGTGCGCGCACAAATAATTAAAACAAGTCAAAAAAAAAAATATTGCGCATTGTTATCGCGTGTTAAAAAAAAATAATATTACACACTCGTTTGAGAAATTGGCAAAACCCCCTCGCGTGTGCTGTAAAGAAAATATCAATATCCACTCGCATCGTTGGAAGATGATAAGATGCACATTCGCGCTGTGGAAGAAAAAAAAATAATAAACACTTGCATAACAAATCAAATTATCCTCTTTTCTGTCCCAACTCTTTGTGCTTAGCTTAACTGCCTCTTTCTTATCTACTGTAGGCATCGTATGACCATCTAATGCTTGCGGTAAATGGATAAGGGCATCTGAGTTTGTCCTATTGTGCTGAATATTTAAATTGATTTTTTGTATGCAAGCTGTCTTATGGGCATAACACCTAAGGCAGTTTGTTTATTACAGAGATTAATGGATTTTGACTGCATGGTTTGACTTAGTCAGAATTGTGTTTTGTGTGTAAGTATTTTTAAATGGTAAGTGATTTTTGTGTCGTGTATTCTAATGTTCGTGGTATAAGAAAGAATTTCTTTCACGTGTACGTCTATACTGTTCAATACAGGTCAGCTGTTTTGACATTAAGTGAAACCCAGGTTGGAGTAAATACTGATTTATCAGAATTTGCTCTACATGGGTATAGCTTGGTGCCATTACTCTTTTCCCATCATGCTCTCGTGGTCTATGTTCGGAATGATATTGCTTGCCAGAGCCTTCCCCAATATGGGCAATTTTCCAACACGGACTTTAACTTCTTGTGGCTCAAATTCACTGTCCGCAAGAATGTCATTCATTATTGTTTTATTTACAGGAGTCCAAATCTCGACAACAATTCGACTTGTAACGAGTTTGATGTGCTGTCTGATTCCATCTCGAAAATTGTTTCCCTTTGTCTTCGCACTGAAATCGTTATTGCGGGCGATTTCAATGTACACAATTCCAATTGGTTCCGCTATTCTGGTCAGACAACACCCGAAGGAAGGTATGTCGAGCTCTTTGCCGGGTTACATCACCTTACCCGACTGATCGATGTGCCAACGCGTATACCGGCTGTTGCTGGGCAAGCCGCCCATACTCTTGACTTGTTTCTTACTTCTCACCCTGATAAATATACCATTAGTGTAACTTCTCCATTTGACACTTCAGACCATTGTGTTATTTCAGCTAATTTCTCATCCTCCACCCATCCAGTTAAAGAAAAACTTCCCACCAGGACCGTTTGGCAATACGAGAAAGCCAACTGGGATGGCCTGAATATTTTTTTCCGAAACTTTAACTGGTCACTATGCTTCCTCGATAGTGACATTGATGCCAGTACTGAAATGATCACAAATGTGATTCTTCTAGGGATGCGTGCTTTTATTCCTAACAGAGTAAAACGCATCAAACCTAAAGAAAAGTCTTGGTTTAATTCTGAGTGTAAAAAAGCTATCAGGCTCAAAGTAGTAAGTTTCCGATCTTACAAAGCCCTACAGAGGAATATCGGAAAAAGCACAAGCAAGCCAGAAACTCATGCAACTCCGATATTGAAAGAACCAAATTTTTGCATGACCAAAAATTACGGCAAAAAATTCTGCAGTGTCCAAAGGCAGTAAAAATTTTTAGTCATTTGTAAGAAATATTAAAAACTCCTCAACATCTTCGGTTCCAACGCTCATCGACAATAAGAAACCAATTGTTTACTCTTCAGAGAAGGCAAACTTGCTCGCCGCTCATTTCGCTGCCAGCTCCACGCTGCCGCATAGCAACGTTGCCCCTCCTGTACTTGAGAATATAAATTTTTCCATGGGACAGATTTTTTTCCGCAGTCGTACAGTAGCAAGAGTTCTCAAAGATCTCGATATACACAAATCCGCTGGCCCGGATGGTATACCCACGATTCTTCTGAAGAGGTGTTTTTCCACACTGGCAAAGCCACTGCGAAAGCTTTTCCATCGCACCTACTCTTCTGGAATCTTTCCTAGAAGATAGAAAACAGCATTTGTCCAGCCTGTCCCTAAGAAAGGTGACTCATCCTCCCCCTCCTCCTACCGACCCATAGAACTGACATCCCTTCTTTCTAAGATCATGGAAACACTGATTAACCGTCAGCTTAAGGAATATCTCGAAGATTGAAAGCTTCTCCATGACCGTCAGTATGGCTTCCGCAGCAACCGTTCCACTGGTGATCTGATAGCATATATCACCGAACAGTGGAACAAATCCTTACATCGCTTTGGTGAATGTTAGATTATTGCTCTTGATATCTCCAAGGCATTTGATAGAGTTTGGCATGCAGCTCTCTTATCGAAAATGCGTGCTTTTGGGATCGAAATACTCTTCTTCGTTGGATTAGAAGCTATCTTCTGGAACGTTCAATACAAGTTTTATTGGACGGATTCAAGTCTGATTCCCAAAAAATAAATGCTGGTGTGCCCCAGGGCTCTCTTCTGTCTCCGACTCTTTTCCTCATTTTTAAAAATGATCTGTCTGCTACTTTTAATCCTCTTAACTGTTTTGCTGATGACTATACCCTCAAGTTTTTCATATTCGTTAGATAATTCACGTCCCTCGCCTTCGAACGTACAATTGCAACGGTACCGTATGTCTATAGTATTAAACTCCGATTTATACAGCATTGTCAAATGGGGTAATAAGAATCGTGTGGAGTTTAATGCTTCAAAAACTCAATGCTGTCTTCTGTGGTTAAAGCTAAACATACCCCCAATGCCATTGTCCATGAATGGCACTTACATAGAAGAAACCGAAAGGCTCCCAGTACTCGGTATGTGTGTCAACGACGACCTCCGTTGGAACGACCATATATTTGAGATCGCTAAGAATGCTGCTAAGTGCTTACGTTTTCTATATCGGTGTAAGAAGTACTTTTCCCCATCTGATCTGGCTACAATTTATAAAGCGTTTATACGTCCTAAACTCGAGTATAACTCCCACCTCTGGGCAGGTGCTTCACAAACATCGCTTCACCTGCTTGATAGAATTCAAAATCGAGCGTAAAGATTGATAGGAAATAGAACTGCCGCTGAAACAATTGCCCCTCTCGAACAACGACGCAATGTTTCATGTCTTTCCTTATTTTATCGTTTCTTTTATAAAAAATATTCACTCGAGGTAGCCAGCTGCATTCCTCCCCTTAAAAGTTTCACCCGTAATACTCGGCTTGCTAGGAATGCCCATCAGTTCACCCTTGAGCCCAATTTCGGACGTACCGTAAAATCTAGAGATTCTTTTTTTAGCCGTACAACATGACTTTGGAATGGTTTACCCGGCGAGATTTTCCCTTCCATTCAAAACCAATGTTAATCGACACCTCCTATCTTTCCCCTCCCTATCTTCCTAATGCCCGCGCAGTGTGCTACATTAAAAGGGAAACAAACGTATCAGTCGGCTACCAGATACCTACTATATTAGTAGTGTCGACCTTAAGGAAGCATTCTGGCAAATACCGCTGGAGAAGGAGAGTGAAAGAAAACTGCGATTGCGGTACCGGGGAGACCTTTGTACCAATTAACGGTCATGCCTTTGGTTCGTGTAATGCGGCCCAAAGGCTATGTCGGTTAATAGATAAAGTGATCCCTGCACGACTTTGGGATCGTGTTTTCGTGTATTTGGACGATCTACTCATCATTGCTCCTGATTTTAAGACCCAAATCGCCTTACTAGACGAAGTAGCTGACTGCTTGAGAAAAGCAAACCAGACGATAAACGCAAGGAAGTCCCAATTTTGTTTAAAGGCATTGAAATATTTAGGATTCATTTTTGTTGGCGGAAAGTAAAAAAACAGATCCGGTGAAAGTCAAAGCTGTTGTTGACTTTCCGCTTCCCAAAAACGTGAGACAAGTCAGAAGGTTTCTTGGTCTAGCAGGGTGGTATAGAAGATTTATAAAGGACTTTTCTAGCTTGACCGCCCCCTTAACGGACATGTTAAAAAAAAGAATGCGAAATTTTTGATAACGGAGACTAAGACCGCGTTTGAGAATCTAAAAGTAGCCCTAACGACCGCTCGGGCGCTTAGTCATTCAGATTTTTCTATGAATTTTTATATTCAATGTGATGTTTTAGACACTGGAATTGGTGCAATGCTTTTCTAAAGAATGCGATCGCATACTTTTCGCAGAAACTGAATGCATGCCAAAGAAATTATATTATAATGTGACCGAGAAGGAGTGCATGGCAGCGGTGATGGCAGTGAAGAAGTTCTGACCCTATGTCAAAGGCATGGATTTTACCGTCATAACCGACCAGTCTCAAATGGTTGATGACTATGAAAGATTTGAATGGCTAGGTGGAGTTGGGAAATACAGTCATATGCCTTCGACATAGAGCATAAAGCATCGTTAAATGGTCATATCTCATATCTGGACAGTTTAGACTTGGCAAAAGTAGGCCCATTGGTTGATCTCGGTAGCGACGAATTCAAATCAGATGTATACAAATCCCTCCTAAGTACGGTTCAAGAACACAAAGGAGATCTACCGGATCAGAAAATAGAGGTAGAATTTGTATATACGCACCCATCCACATAACATTGACGAAAATCTCGTTGAACACAGCTGGTGCTTGTGGGCCATCCGGACCATAATCCTCCCCTAGTTGCACATGGAGGAATCGCGAAAACGCTTCACAGAATTCGACAGTATTTTTATTGGCCAAATATGGCCGTTCAGGTTAGGGAATCCGTTTCTAAATCTGAATTCTGTAAACAAAGTAAGTCGTCCAACCAAGTTTTTCACCCTACAATAGAAAATAATTTTTCTAAAACTTTATGTTGACTTCATTGGTCCATACCCAATGTCGAAAGCTGGAAACTCATACGTGTTTGTAGTGTTAGATCATCTGTCCAAGTTTGTGTTTTTAAAACCTTTGAGAGCTGCCAATTCAAGCAGCGTTATATAATATATGCGTGAAGAAATGTTTAATACCTTCCACAAATAATTCAATCTGACAATGGTAAACAATTGCTGGCCAGAGAGTTTCAAAGCTTTTTACAAGGTTACGGAGTTAAACACTTCCGAACCGCTAATTACTCTCCACAATCTAACGCATTGGAAAGGGTCAATAGAACGCTGCTAGCTGCATTACGTTCGTACCTGAAGGAGGACCAACGCGACTGGGATATAAACCTTAGTGATATCACAGACGCGTTGAGAATCTCCATACATACGGCTATTAGAATGTCACCATAATTTGCTCTCTTTGGGTACAATATAGTGACATACGGTAGCAGTTACGCGTTAGCCGAAAAGTTAAATGTTCTAGGGGATGGCGATCTGTTGACTCTTCCGAGAAGTGATAGATAGAGGGCCAAAATCAAAGAAAGTATACTTATGACTAATGAGAAGACTGTCCGAAAATACCACACAAGCGCGAAATATTACATATGAACCTGGCCAAGAAATCTACAATAGAAATTTCGTCCTCAGTGACACTTCCAAGCAAATCGCTTCAAATTCATAAAATGTCGCATTGTCAAAGCGGTGGGAAAAAGCATGACTGCATGAAATTTATGTATTGCAGAATTGATGCCAAAATGCAGCGTTACCACTGGACATTATTAAAAAATTGTAAAAAATTGTTACACTGAAGAAAAAATTTCACTTAATAATAATGCAAATAAAATCAAATTTATGTGAATATTGAATTTAGAGAATAAAAATTCCAACAAATCCGACAAAAAATCGATTTTTTAAGTATCGCATTGTAAGTGCACGAAATACATAATATAATAATAACAAAAAAAAAGATAGGTACACGACACTTAGAATTAGAAGAAAACGCGATTAACAAAAAAAAATCGGAAAAAAATATATTTAAAAGACGGCTGTGACGCTACGAGAATTTTAGAAAAACAAACACGAGGGGATTATGGAATTTTGACAAGCTGGAATTCACCATGAGAGCGAGAAGACCTGAGATGCGCACGTACCTTTCTTTCTAAAGACCCCAAAACTGTAAAGTGCGGAACAGATTGAACCAGCAATAGCATCAGCACCGTCAACAGTTGAACTGCACGCTGACCAGCAAAAAAAAATTAAACACATTAGGCGTTTTTCTTTTTTAGCCCCGAGCGGGGCACAGAGCGGAGCCAGAGTGAATAGAGCTCACTCCGAATCGAGCGTGACCCGAGCGCTCGGGGCAAATAAAGAAACACAATTGAGCACTGAACTGTCACCACATATAATCTATTAGGAATAGAGTCATTGATTTTGTCCACTTCACCCCTTCAATTAAAAAGGTACACAAATATTAAATAATCAACAAAATTTATTTTTTTGTTCTTACCTTCACTGGGAGAGCAACCAACACAGTTCTTTTTTGACAGCTCAGTGCCCCGCTTCGAGCTAAAAAAGAAAAACGCCTAGTAGGCGGGGTTCACATGGGACAATGCGGAGGCCAAAACAATGCGACAAGACAATCATTGTTCCATGTGAACAATTGTTTCCAGGACAAGACAATTGTCATTATATTGTCCTCCGAGCTAGCCTGCCGAGCTATCTCTGAGGACAATATCGACATCATCCAACCCTGTTCAAGAAGCTCAGACATTGTCTTGTCTGCGTGTGAGCGCTGCTTAATTGAAACACATAAGTTCTAAAATAATGGCAGCCGCGGTTGCTGTTGCTGGTTCAATCTGTTTCGCGCATAAGAAAACGGTTTGAGCCTGAGGTGGAACAGTGTGGGGAGTTTTTAGTTGGAAAAGTATGGAAAGGAGTAATCTCTGAGTTGCCGTGCGCGATTCCGAAGCGCGATTGTATCGGAACGTCTCAGTGTACACACTGGTACCTGCAAGTGTTTGCATGGCACTCAACTTATGCCCTAAACAGATGTGCAGCTGGGCTGCACGCATGACTGCATGCAGTCGCACACATAATGGTGAAAACAGATGTGCAGTTATTTCCGTGTAGTCAAAATAATTTACACAGGCTCTTATGGGACCGACCAACCCCGTTCCTGCAGGGGTTGCAGTGACTGCACGATGTCTCTGTTTCTAAATTCGCTGTTTAGTTTCATTGCAGCCACAACAAAACGAACTACTTTTAAGAAAACACTTCACTTCACTTGTGGTAATATTATGTATTTCGTTCACTTACATTAATGCGATACTTAAAAAATCGAATTTTTGTCGGATTTGTTGGAATTTTTATTCTCTAAATTCAACATTCACACAAATTTGATTTTATTAACATTATTATTAAGTGACATTTTTTCTTCAGTATAACAATTTTTTGCAACTTTTTAATAATGTCCAGTGGTAACGCTGCATTTTGGCATTAATACAGCAATATATAAATGTCAAAAAATATGCACATCTGTTTAAGGTGCCCGACTGCATGCAGTCATGTGTGCAGCCCAGCTGCACATCTGTTTAGGGCATATTTCTAAATTGGCTCCCTAGTTTTATTGCAGCCACAAAAACAAACGAAAAAAATTGTAAATAAAGGGTATCATCAATATTTTTCGTTTGTTGTTGTGGCTGCAATGAAACTAGGCAGGCAATTTAGAAACAGAGACATCGTGCAGTCACTGCAACCCCTGCAGGAACTGGGTTGGTCGGTCCCATAAGAGCCTGTGTAAATTATTTTGACTGCACGGAAACAATTGAAATTTTATTTTTAGGGCTAAAAGTAACGGTACTTGCCATACGACCGTTTAGGAAAAGCTTATTTTTCTCGAAAACGGCTCCAACGATTTTGATGAAAATTTTTTTGATAATATTGGCTACTATTTGATTAGAATCAAATATCCGGGAAAAGTCTAATAACGGTACCTTTCATATAACGTTTTTTTTTTGGGCTTTCTTGGTAACAGCTCTTTGGATATCTATCAAATTTTATATTTAAGAAGATCTAGGTAGCCGAATTAATTGTGCATATCAAAATTTTGAATAACTTTTTTTTCTAATTAAAATTAATTTTTGATTTTTTTGTTTAAATCAATATTTTGAAAACTTTAAAAAAAAATATTTTAAATTGTATAATCCCATGTATTTTAAAAAATTCTAAAAAACTGCATACCAAAATTTAAAAAATATTTTTTTTTTTCAAAAAACTAAAAATAAAAAACAGGATTTTATCGAAACCGGTCCTACAATTTTCGAAATAAATTTTTCATAAATTCCTTGTTATTTAAGACGTGTGATGGCGTACTTCATTTTTTACTAAAAAACGTTAAGTATTGTGGTTTTATTACTTTTTATAAGTTCAAACTGTGTTATTTTCAATGTAAATGTTACTTGTTTCTGTTAAAGATCTTGCTTTTCAATGTAACTAGGCAAATAAGAGCAAGTACGTGCGACCCAGTCGTGCCCATTTTTTTATTTGCTTACATTTTTTCGTTTTTATATTTCTTAAAAAAACGGTTAAAATAAAGATACATAATGCAATATTTGTTGGCATTTTTTTTTTACTTGCGATTATTGGTACTTTAGGTGGTTGGGTGCTGTATGAATAGGGAAGGCACTGAAAGGTATCAAACTGGTGATGCACAGTCGCTGCAACTATATCGTACACATCAATTGTGCTTATTTTACCTCCCCGCGGTAACCACCGGGTACTGGTCTGTCCATCAGGACATTCCTGCTAAACTTATAAGCGCGAATGTTGAACACAGAAAAAAATAGCAACACTATAATGCTCTGCTTTAATGACTGTTCTGATCGATTCGCAGAAGTCTTGCACGAGCCCCTCAGAAAGAGGACGTACGGCGGATGAGCCCAACCAATTGGACCAACGGTGGCGTCAACAGTCAACGAAGCAAACGCCCTAATGAGCTACTTCGACGTATTTGGAGATAAGGTCATTGGGACAATTCAATGCAAGTCAGGGCATTGAAATAGAGATGGTGGCGGATGAACCCTTAATGGGCCAACGGCAGCGCGCATATCCCCGAAGTGGGTTCCTGACTCCGGATTCTCCGGTTCCTTTTGTCCAAGGAATCCTACAAAGGACCTGGCCCTCCAGGTTGGGGGTTGTGCGTGGGGTTAATAACCCTGCCACGGAAAAAAGAAAAAGTTGCGAAGCGACCAATAGCCTCGGAAAAGGACGGATTTACTGTTGACGACCCGGAAAAACAAATCAAGGACAACGACCTTCAGATCTGCACGTGGAATGTTAGAACTCTTAACAGATCACGTGCATCCAAACAACTAGCGGAGGCCCTAGACTGCTACAGAGCAGGAATTACTGCCATCCAGGAAGTGCGATGGGATGGGCCGGGCAAAAGGAGGATAAAGACGTGTACTACGGTGATTGTGCAAGAAGACCACACCGTTTATTTGGGTGCGGATTCGTCATAAGCGGTAGACTTAGGCAAGAAGTCTTGGGCTTTCGACACGTAAGTGACCGACTTGTGACAATCCGTATCAAGGCTAAATTCGCCAACATTAGCCTAATATGCACTCATGCCCCCACAGAGGACAACGATGATGCCACCAAGGATGACTTCTATGAGCTCCTCGACAAAACATATGAGCAATGCCCTAAATACGACGTAAGGATCGTACTAGGCGATTTTAATGCCAAAATAGGTAAAGAGGAAATCTTTGGTAGGACTGTCGGAAAACATAGCCTACACGACACAACGTCTAAAAACGGACTTAGGCTAATTGGCACATAACGTCACCATTGCAAGCACACGGTTTCCTCATCTCGATATAAACAAAGGGACTTGGCGACACCCAGATCAAAGAACAGTCAATCAGATTGATCACGTTGCGATCGATGCAAGACACGCCTCCAGTATCTTAGGAGACATCGACTCGGATCACTACCTTGTTGCAGCAAATTTAAGAATGCGAATAACCCGAACTCCACTACAACGGAGTAATACTGTGAGGAAGTATGACGTCGGAAAGCTGCAATCGCAAGAAACCGCCAGTAACCTCTCTAGAAATCCAGTACCACCAGCATCAAGTGCCGAAGACCAGTGGCAACACTGCCAAGAAGCCATCAGAGATGCCGCAACTGATGTGCTAGGTTTCACCAGACTACCACCACGAAACCTCTGGTTCGATGACCAATGCAGGCAGGCCCATGCAGCCAAAGAAGAGGCATATAAAGCGGAGCTGCAAAGAAAGACGAGAGGTGCTCGCGAGCTCTACGAGCAGAAAAGACGGGAATAACACAAGTTTCTCCAAAAGAAAAAGAGAGAGCATGAGAAGCGCGCGATCGATAAAAAGAACATGCCAAGGAAAAAAACCCGCACAGAAGCCTGTAGATAGGAATGGAAACCTCGTAGTAGAGTCACAGTCGGTGCTGAGTACATGGAAGGACCATTTCTGCAGACTGTTAAACGGCGATGAAGACCAAAATCCCGCTGTCAGGCAGAATGAACTATTCAACATGGATGATCACAGACAAAACTTCCGTCCACCTGACCAAAATGAAGAAAGGATAGCAATATCTAAACTAAAAAACAACAAAGCTGCTGGACCCGATGGACTACCCTCCGAACTTTTTAAAGCGACCGGAGATGACCTGGTGGAGTGCATACACCAACTCATCTCTACAGTTTGGTCAGCAGAAAGTATGCCTGATGAATGGAACCTCAGCATCGTTTGCCCGATCCACAAGAAAGGAGACTCTCTAAACTGCGCCAACTATAGAGGAATTAGTCTCCTGAATATCGCCTACAAGATCCTCTCTGCCGTACTATGTGAACGCCTGAAACCTTTCGTCAGCAACCTGATTGGCCCCTATCAGTGTGGTTTCAGACCAGGAAAGTCCACAATCGATCAAATGTTCACGCTACGGCAGATCCTGGAAACGACCCAAGAATTGCAAATCGATACCCACCACCTCTTTATCGATTTTAAGGCCGCGTACGATAGCATTTATAGAGACGAGCTATACAGAGCCATGTCAGGTTTTGGCATTCCCACAAAACTCGTCCGACTGTGCAGGATGACGATGGAGAACTCTCGCTGCTGCGTCAAGGTAAGTGAGAATAAAGTCAACTAATTATCGATCTACTGCGCCGAAAAAAAAATTTCCTATCTTTCCAATTCTTCTAACTAGTGTCGTGCAACATCGTGTTGCATTCTAAAAGGCAATGTGACACTTATAGCGAGTTTTATTCAAATTTCAAAGATTTGATCTGAAAATCAAGATTTGCTCTCTTCAATGAAACTTGCTTCATCATTTAATCCTAGTGTTGGTCATTCACTAACGAGCATACACAGTATTTGATATCACACACTATATATATATCGCTATAATAGCGAGTTTCATTCAAATTTCAAAGATTTGATCTGAAAATCAAGATTTGCTCTTTTCAATGAAACTTGTTTCATCATTTAATCCTAGTATTACTCATTCACTGACGAGCATACACAGTATTTGATATCGCACACAAAAATACCAGGCATGTACAGTTCATGTATTCAAAACGCCATATTTGTATTTTCTCACTTCAAAAACACCTTTATTTGTTATTTTGTATATTTAATGGATATTTGTTAATTTTTTGGCTAAGCACGGGCTGGCACAAGTTCACAACAAACAACAAAAATAACAAAATATTTTCCATTTGACGTTTGACCGAAAGACTATTTACATGTATGTGTGCATTCAGATCAAATCTGCCAACCCATCAGAGATCAAATCTTTCGTGTTGAGATTTGATCTAGATTTGCTCTTTTTCTTGCAATGAAACTCTCGAAATTGAAAAAGATCAAATCTTTTGACAGAAAGAGCAAATCTTTTCTTGAATGAAACTCGCTATAAGGGAATTGCGAAAGCTGCCGATCGGATTCCACGCAGGCAGGGGCATAGATCTGCAACGCCACCAGCAGGGCCACCTTTATGCTTTCAGGTGCGGTGATACCACCTAGTGGTGCTGGCTTCGGGGTAATTTTTTTATTTTTCTTGTTTGTATATTGGCATTTTTTTGTTTTTGAGGAGGTAAGTTCCTTTTGTGGGGGCAAGATCCCCCTATTCCGTCGAGCTAAGCCACTGCTCCCATAGCGGGCACTCTATACCTTCCCATCCCGTCCTACCACCTATCCTAATACCCACTCCCATGATGGAAGCCTTACCCTATCTTATACTGATTCCTATCCAAATACCATCTCCACTATCCAATCCTATTCTCCTACAGCCATAAGTTCCCAATCTCCTCTCCTATTGCCTCTTATTTCAGCTTCTTGTTTAGCTGCGTGTGCTTGCCGACACTCATCATCAAACCAGGGGTTTCATTGTGGTGGACGTGTAAGACCCAATACTTCAGTGGCGACTTCCCTGATGGCAATTTGGCAGTATTGGCACTGGTTCTCAATACTTGATGCTGACGGTAAAGGATTCCTTTTGAGGTTATTTGAGACTCGATCGGAAAAGGACCTGGAGAGTTCTTGCGATTGCAGCCGTCCGACGTTAAACTTCCTCACGGTATTACCTCTTCTTGGCATTGGTCGCGATATCCTCAGGCGTGCCTTGGCTTCAACGAGGTAGTGGTCCGAGTCAATGTTTACTCCTCGGAAAGTTTGGACATACATCACACTGGAATAGTGCCTTGCATCGATCGCAATGTAGTAAATCTGGCTTGTCGTAAGATCACATCTAAACAATGAACAGCAAGGTAAAAGTTTAAACACCTTAAAGCTTTCCGACAAGAGTGCATTCTGTGCTTGCAATCCATCCCTGGGTTGATTCGATTGGAGATTAACGTTGTCGTTATAAAAATGTTTAAGATCAAACGCACATGTCAAAAATTGTTAAAAAAAACAACTGCCAAATTGTTTTGGCTTTATGGTAAAGCAATAAACTGGGAGTTGTGGTCCCTATTAAAATTATAACAATCGTCCATTAAAAGAAGGTCGGAACACTATATTCTAATTTTCTCATTAAAATTCTCAATCCGGCATGATTCCTTTTAAAAAGTAACTTAAGCAGGACGGTGGGTGCTTTAACAAGCGTGTCTTACGTTATCGTATTTCAATATTTCAAGCGATGCATCCAAGTGATTCATCTATGCAAGTGTTCGCTAAACGGAAAACTAAATTTAAAAGACAGAAAGAAAACACTTAATACTAATTTACGATGACTTAGATTTTTTGGTTATAATAAATGTTTAATTTTACTTTATAAAATAAAAAAATACCATTTAGTTCCTCAAAAGCACACTTGTGCGTGAAGCGTTAGTGAGGCAGAGTAGAACAATGAATTAAATAATTCTATAATTTATTGTATACATTCTTTAATATACTATTTTATTTATTTCGTCTAGTTGATTCACAGGCTGTTGGAGGGGGCGGTGGACCTCTTTTGTGTAAATCCTCAAGATATGTCATAATAATTTGTGTCCGCTCTTGTGCCATGTGATCCAATACCAAGTATCTGTGAAATAAGAAAATGTTCTTAAAAAATACTCAAAACAATAAGAGAATAAAACCTCCACTTTACCTCTTGTCATTCTTGAGGATTTCTTCAATTTCCTTCAAATGATTTGGATTTTCATTAACTGTTTCTATGGTTTTGTAAGATATAAGTTTGCATTCTTGCAAAAGCTCACGTAAAGAACTTTTTGCACTGACTGTCTTATCTTTAAGAAAATCTCGGAATTCACGTTCACATTTTTCGGAATTGTTATATTTAAGGTAGCGAGGATCTTCTTTGACCAGTTTTTTTATTTCTTTCCACTGACTGGTTAAAGTCAGTGTGGGAATTTCATCTAACATCTCACGGAATTTTTCACGTTTTTTCTTCATGAGGGCGTCGATGTGATCATTGAAAATTCTACAAAAAAAAGTACAACTTTTTAATCTATTCAACGACATTGGAGACAAAAAGAATTACATACTTCTCTCTTTCATCCCGTTCGAGACTCTCGACTGCATCCCAACGGTGGTCTTTGCGCAATTGTTTTTTTACCTCTTTCCACGTCAGATCGGGATTACGAACAAGATCGACCAACAAAGCGCTGAAATGGCGAATAGCTTCGTCACGCAAGTGATGCTCACGTTCCTTGTCTCTGTCCCTTAGGTGTCCAGCCAAGGTCCGCTGAACTTCCTTCTCGCGTTCACGAATACTCTGCTCGGCTCTTTGCTGTCGATCGCGTTCTTTTTGCAAGCGTTCGGCTTCATCATCACTTGTTTTGTTACCATCCTCCTGAGCATAAACAAATTTCAGGTTTTTTTTTTAATTTAATTTGTATGTAATTTGTTGTTACCTTTTCTTCTTCTTTCTTTTTTTCGTTACTCTTACCACGGGTACTCTTATCCCCACTGCGGTCCCTTGTCCGATCGCGGTCCTTCTTGTCGGATTTCCTCTCTTTGCGCTCACGTTCACGTTCCCTTTCCCGTTCCTTTTCCTTGCGTTTCTTCTCATCCTTCAAAATGCGCACATAGTTGGCAAAGTAGTCTTCTCTCAGCATTGAACTATCCACAGCACGGTATCGAGATTCTGTCTCCAACTTCTTCTTAACATCTTGCCACCTTGAATGACGATCTATATCTGAACGTTCGCGAAGCATTTCAATGAAATCTTTCCTAATCTACAAATTCATTTGAAGAAAAAAAAACAGTATTAGCTGACATAATGGTTGTTATTTTATCCTTAAAACTATCAATAAGCTTAAAACTATTTAATAGTAAAAAGGGTAAACGATGTGTTCCACTTGTTCGCAGATGCGCACACAATTGGAAAAGCTGAAAGAAATTTGTTTTTGTTATGATTAAACCTGAAAAAAATATCGTTAATTTAATTTCATCGAAGGCCGATGGTCTTCGTTTAGTGGCTTACAAGCTATTTAAATCCAGAATTTGTTTTGGTTTTGATTTTTTTTTCTTTGGCGGACAGACGGACTGACTGAAGTGCTAATAATTCTAAAAATCATTATGAAATTTTATTATTTTGTTTTTTTTTTTTTATTTTTGTTAAATATACATATTTATCGCTGTTATCAATCAACATTAACACTAATGCATGCTATCGGTATGATTCGAAAATAGGCTAAGCAAATATTAGTTTGACGTAAATAAAAATTGAATTAAAACTAACATATGAAATTAGTTAGTAAATGAACAAGCTTGTGATTTGTTCTTGTATAATTGAGCTGAAATTGTTTTCAGTAGCTTTGACACGCATAAACTTCACAATTTTGAAGTCTGAAAACCTAGAACGTGAGGCTAAGCTCTGTGTTGCGCTGGACGAATCGTTTGCTGGTCAGAACTTACAATGTCTTTTGAAAAAGAGACACATAACATCCGCAAATAAAGAAAGGCAACTATTACTATTGTACTTCTCTCCCGCTCGCTACAAGTTTGAAACAATCTTATTAATTTTATTCAACCTAGTTTCTTACAAGATGTTAGCAAAGCCTTTTTAATGAAAGAACAAAATAAAAAACAGTTCGTACAAACAACATTAGGTTAAAACAATAAACACTTTTTCCCAAAAAAACAACAATACATATTTGAATAGAAACCCAAGCCTAAATTCTTCTAGTTTATACAAATGCAGAAACATTAACCTTAGGTATAAATAGAACAATATCAATAACAGTTGTCTTGTCGACGCTGCAAACCCCAACGTGAAACAATAAATGAAGGAAGTTGTTATCCCTGATTGCGGCGAGAACCTTATCAATTAAATAAAAGACTGTGTACGAAAAAGTTTTATATTGCTTGTTGCAAAGGGTACTAAAATTTGCTAAAAACTTTTCAAAAAACCTTGATGATATAGAATACAAAAATCAAGAATCAAGAATTTCCGGGCAGCAGTGGTTTAGATAAGGTGTTTTGTCTTTTCGATACTCAGGTTGGTAAGTAATTGTTCTAACTCCTAGTGCAAGCTAGAGCCGTGGGTTTTAAGTGAGAAAATAGTCACCTTATTCTCGATCTATTGGCTCAAGAAAATTCTTTATTATCTTTCTAAAGGGTGCTGTTTTTAGACGTGTTGTTTTCAATCTGGCAATACTTTTTCGGAGTTGGTCTTTTTGACAGCTGTCACTTGATTTATGCTCAGTTTGGTTTGCCATTTCATAATGAATAGACTTACTCCTGAACAACGTTTTATTTCTTCTTGAAAACCACACATCTAAAAAAAACACCCTTTATTTTATGTTTTGTTTAAGGATAACAGACTGTTCAGGTTTTGTTTACAATGTCCGATTTATGATAACTAAGGGGGCAGTTATAGCGATCAGTAAAAATGTTCATTTGGATATTTTTGTGCGTTTGAAAGTGATTTAAAACATGCAAATTGTACGAATCGATAGCAAATCAATTGAAATGTTTTTTTTTTTTTTTTTTTTTTAATATAAATATAATAAATATAAAAAAAATAGAAAAAAAAATAATTCAAGAATGCAAACTTACAAAAATAACCTACATTTAAAAACAAAATTAAAAAAAATTATTAAAAATAATAAAAGTTTTCGAAAATATTTTAAAGTGAAATTACTAAGGCTACCCACATCTTCTTAAATATCAATTTTCATTGCAATCGGATAACGAGTTTTCGAGAAAGTCGAAGAAAAAAACCGGTCCTATGGGAGGTACCGTTTTTAGCCAACTGTTTTATTTTTTTTCCTCAAAATTAGACCCACACCTATAATAGTATACCGATTTTTTTCAAAAAAAATTCTTGGAGCCGTTTCCGAGAAAAAAAAAACCTTTTACTTAACGGTTATATGACAAGTACCGTTAATATTTGAGCTAAGAAAATTAAAAAAGTCCTGTGTACAATGTCAAAATAACTCTGAGTTCCAAAATTGAAGACCAGTTAGGCTACAGTCCAAAATATGTACATCCGTACAGACAGACAGACATGCATTATAGTACCTTAAATCGTAAGTAAAAAATTACTGAAGCATTTTGCATCATTAAACAAAATTTGAGGTTATGGCTGGTGTGGCTGGCATATGATTTCCGACATAACTTTGTTGATTACTATAACCAACAGTACGTACAAAATTCCAGTTTTCAGCTTTTTTCAACTTTTACTGATGGCTTTTTACTGATCACTATAACTGGCGTTCAAAGCAATCGATGAAAATTTATCACTAAATAGTGAAGCTTCCAGATTTCATTCAATCTAACTAAATATAAACAAAAGACACGTAATAAAACTAAAGACCCAACTATAATTGAAGAATTAGAACGTGCGTTTCTTACGAAACAGTGCGAACACATGTGATTTGTATACCTAACCCGAAATGACTTTCGTCCACTTTTGTTTTCGTACGTAATGGACGTTTGAAAGCGTTAATCTGAAAAAAGCTTGTATTTTCTTAAGACTATTATGGTCAAATGATGTATTTGACAGAACGGAAAGAAATTTTTCGACACTAGCTTCCTATTTCGTTCGCGTATTATGGTTGGGCCTTGCGCCAAGGAAGTACCTATTGAAAAAACAACTTTTAGCCCTTAAGAACAGCAGCAGAATTGCATATGTACTTTGTTTTCACAAGACAAAGAAATAGGGTTCAACTTCAATTTTGAAATTTACAAAATATAAACAGAAAATAGTGAATATCTGAGTGTTTCCACCGACCATTAAAACATCTTAATGCTAGGTCTATGTACAAATCATGAAAGTAATGCATAATGCTAATGTTGATAATATTTTCAGGTTTTTTATGTATGTTTTGATTCTCGAAAACTTTATGTAGGTACCATGTTTTTTAACTATTGAGTTGGTATCAAAGTATAAGTACAACCGGATATTCATACAGTATAGTAGAGATCCACTGGCACAAAGTAAGGTGACATCATCAAGTCAAGGGCGGGCAGGCAAGGATTGGATCGGATCGGCAGGCACTTGCAGCTTGTTTATACGCCTCTCCAGCATTCTTCTTCACGTTCATGACTGGCGCCAACAACCACATCACGTTTGATCTAGCATCTCGGGTTCCGATTTTGTTTTTTAGTTTTTTTTTTCTGTTTCAAAAATACCATCTCACCATTATTGAGGGTCTATCATCTGCTTGCAAGCTTTTTTTCATCTTCCGAGGCTTTTTCTAAGCGCACAGACTAGCACAAGAGATCACAGACGCACGCCAACAAGATGGTGGTAGTATTTGGCTGCTGGTCGCTAGAGTAAGCAAGGCCTAGCGTAGTTGTAGTTGATGTTGTTTGTGGAAGTAGTAGAAGTATGAAAAGACATCAGCATATTGATGCGACATCATTAAAATAAAAATCCATGAAAATTTATAAACAAATTACAATCTATACAATTTTGTTATAAGGATAAAAAAATAATTTTTTTTTATTTTTTATTTATTTTAATTAAATTGTAAATATTGTGATTGTAATATGATTTTAGAAATATTAAACAGTTTATATATATATAAAACAATAAAATTGCTTTTCATAACAATAATCACAATCAAACACTCTGCACATACCTGTTCCTTTTTCTGAATTTTATCCTCTTTCTCCTGTCGACGAACATCGACAATGTACTCGTTAAACAGACTTTCCCGCTCGCGTACTTTTTCGATTGCCTTGTAACGATCTTCTCTACCATAGCGTTGACTAAATTCACTAAAGGATGATCTAAAAAAAAATATAAAATTACATAATATAATATATTTTTTTTTATTGAATCAAGTCTACTTACTTTCCATTAAGATGGGCATCCTCCATTAACTTTCGAAAATCTTCTCTCTTTTGACGCATTTTGTGGCGTTTCTCTTTTCGTTCTTCTTCAGCACGGTCTTTCACATACTTTTCAAAAACTTGTTTACGTTCTTTAGACGTCAAAAGCAAGTAACGCGGATCAAAAACAATCTTATGAAGTTCTTTCTCCCAAGTACTAAATGCTGAGACCTGACATTTTAAAGAGAAATTAAATTAATGGTTTTGAAATGGTTGTGTTGCAAGTCTTCTTTTTTTAGAAGTACTGAATTTCATCCAAGAAAGAATTTTGTTTGGCAAAGTGCATATCAAGATGTCATGCGTTTTAAAAGGACTTACATCTTTTTCACGTAACATCTCTTTAAACTGTTTGACACGAGTTTCTAAAGGCACCAGTGCTCGCTCTTTTGCTGCACGAACCTCAGCCTCAATTGCCGCATCATTGGCTGCTTCGTTTGGAGATTTTTTAACAGCTTTCACATCTAAACAATTTGAAGTCTGGTAATAAGAAGAAAACATTGATATTTATCAGAATGAGTTACCTGTTGCAACTTTACATTTCTTGAGTGGTACTTCTTCAACACTCGACTCAGATTCAGTGCGGATCCTTATGGTTTCACCACTTTTGTTGCTAATATCTAAGACAGGTGTTGGTTTGATCGGTGCCTTAACTTCCGGTGGAGTAACGTCCCGTTTTACTATCCCTTTCAGCTGTTCCGGTGGGTTAGAGACTGCCTTGTCGACATCCTCACGCTGAAGAAGATCTTCGGGGCGTTCCCACACAGAAGTACGTGTCGATGGATTGTAAAAGAAGACACGTCCATCTCCAGTCCATACAACACACCAAGGTGTACCAGCTATGGGAGTACTGGAGATAGGTCGACTTTTATCTACTGGTTTGGTTGCGGCAGCCGTTTTCTTTTCCTCATCTTTTTTTTTCTTTTCCTTTTCGATTTCAGCAGCTACGGCTGCTGCTTTTTCTTTGGATTCTTTGAGTTCAGCAAGTTTTGTTTGATCGGCTGCAACGGCTTTAGCGGCATTGCTGTAGGCTAAAGATGGATCAAAAGGTGTTGGAGCCTGTCCCATATGCATGTGTGGATTTGGGAGAATGTGATGGGATTGGTTTATTGGCGGAGGCACAGCTGTCTGCGGAGTCGCACCCGAGTGAGCAGCCATGCGGGCAGCTTCCATGTCTCGAATAGCCTGTGGTTTTTCCCATACACTTTCCCCACGCCCGGCATGATAATAATAGGGTCGTCCATCAGGAGCGCGGTGCTCTGACCACTCTGCGGCCCTTGCAATTACAGCTGGATCAATTATACCAGGCTTGATGATCAAATTTTTGGCGGGCTTCTCCTGTTGAGGTATGGGGTGGTGTTGCTGCATATTCCAGGGCATTCCCCATGGAGGCTGAAAACCACCGTGTCCATAACCTGGTGGAGGCATCCCAAACGGAGGTGGATTAAAATTAGGCGGATGCATGCCCTGGTAAAATGGTGGGGGCTGCTGGTGTTGGGGAGGTGGTTGCGAATGCTGTTGTGGGGGCATCATTTGTGGCGGCGGCTGATGATGATGCGGGGCCTGTGGTGGATGCTGCTGCTGCGGGAGCATTATTTGTTGTTGCTGCGGTTGCGGCTGCTGTTGCATAGGTGGTAAGGCCTAATCAATTAAATTTTAAAATCGATTTGATTGAAAATAAAGTTTTAATTTTTTTGTGCCATTACGTCAATATTAATACATACATATCAAAGTTTTGAAAATAGCTTTAAGTTTTAAATGAATACAAAAAAAAAACATTTGGCTCCTTGCAGTTAAGGGGTTATATGTACGTGAAATGTTAGGTCCCTTAACAGATCACGTCCAGCCGAACAACTAGAGAAGACCCTTGACTGCTGTAAGGTAGATATAACCGCCATCCAAGAAATGCGATGGGACGGGCCGGGCAAAAGAAGAATGAAAAACTGCGATATTTACTATGATAATACAACAAAAACAGCGCCTGTTTGGATGTGAATTCGTTGTTGGAACCAGGCTCCGACTAGAGGTTTTGAGCTACAAATGTGTCAACGAGCGCCTCATGATAATCCGCATCAAGGTTAAATTTGTTAATATAAGCCTTATATGCGCGCATGACCCCACAGAGGAAAAAGATAATAACACCAAAGAAATATTTTTTAAGCTCCTGGACAAAAAATATGAGCAGGCGAATTTAACGCTAAGCTGTGGAGACGATGTGTGGTGGCACGGTCGGAAAACACAGCTTACATGACACCACCTTCGATAACAGATTCAGGTTAATTGACTTTGGTGCGGGGAGAAACATTGTAATAGATAGTACCAAGTTACCACACCTCAACATTCACAAAGGGACATGGAGATCCTCTAATCAATAAACTGTCAACCAGATTGACCACATTGCGATCGATGCAAGGCACTACTCCAGTATGATGGATGCCCGAACTTTCCGAGGGGCAAACATTGACTCGGACCACTACCTCGTTATAGCCAAGGTACGACTGAAGATATTCCGACCAACGCAAAGATTACCTCTTCTGTGAAGTACGTCGGCCCACTGCAATCGGGTGTGGATCTTAAGCTCGCCAAGGCCGGACGTATGAGTTGCGCGCACAAATAAACGAAAATAAAAAAGTCAAACAAATAATAATTTGCGCATTGTTGTCGCGAGTGTTTATATAAGAAAAAAATACACACTTGTTTGAGGAAAAAAGAAAAAATACCCCCTCGCGTGTGTTCTAAAGAATAAAATAATACCCACACCCGTCGTTGGAAGACACACTCGCGCTGTGAAAGAAAAAATACAAATACATCCTCTTATCTGTCTCATGACCTTTGTGCTTAACTGCCTCTTTCTTATCTGCTATAGGCATTGTATGACCATCCAATGCTTGCGGTAAATAGATAAGAGCATCCGAATTTGTTCTATTGTGCTGAATGTTTAAATTGATTTTTTGTATGCAAGCTGTCTTATGGGCATAACACCTAAGACAGTTTGTTTATTACGGACATTAATTTGAAATTCACTGCACAGTTCAACATTGTCAGAGTTGTGTTTCTGATGTTAATATTTTTATAACGGTAAGTAATTTCCTTGTCGTCTGTTCCTATATACGTGGACTAAGGAAGAATTTTATCATGTTTACGTTCACTATGTGCAATACAAGCCAGCTGTTTTGGCATTAAGTGAACTCAGGTTGGAGTGAATACTGATTTATCAGAATTTGCTCTACATGGGTATTGCTTGATGCCACTACTCTTTTCCCATCTAGCCCATGATCGTCTATGTTAGGAATAATGTTGCTTGCCAGAGCCTTCCCCAATACGGACAATGTTCCAACACTGTCGGCAAGAACATCATTCATTATTCCTTACTTTATAGGAGTCCAAATCCTGACATTAACTCAACTTTTAACGAGTTTGATGCGCTGTCTGATTCTCAGAAATTGTTTCCCTTTTGTCCTCGCACTGAAATCGTTACTGCGGGCGATTTCAATGAATACAATTCTAATTGGCTCCGCTATTATGGTCAGACAACACCCGAAGGAAGGTATGTCGAGCTCTTTGCCGGGTTACATCACCTTACCCCACTGATCGATGTGCCAACGCGTATACCAGATGTTGCTGGGCAAGTCGCCAATACTCTCGACTTGTTTCTTACTTTTCACCCTGATAAATATACCATTAGTAACTTCTCAATTTGGCACTTCGGACCATTGTGTCATTTCAGCTTATTTCTCATCCTCCACCCATCTGTTTGGCAATACGAGAAGCCAACTGGGACGGCCTGGATATTTTTTTCCGAAACCTTAACTGGTCAATATGCTTCCTCGATAGTGACATTGATGCCAGTGCTGAAATGATCGCAAATATGATTCTTCTAGGGATGCGTGCTTATATTCCTAAGAGAGTAAAAAGCATCAAGCCTAAAGAAAAGTCCTGGTTTAACTCTGAGTGTAAAGAAGCTATCGGGCTCAACGAAGTAAGTTTCCGATTTTGCAAAGCCAACCCTACAAAGGAAAATTGGAAAAAGCACAACCAGCAAGGAACTCATGCAACTCCGTTAATAAAAAAACCAAATTTTTGCATGGCCAAAAATTACGGCAAAAAATTCTGCAATATACCAAAGGCAGTGAAATTTGTTTGGTCATTTTTAAAAAATATTAAAAACTCCTCAACATTTTCGGTTCCAACGCTCATTGACAGTAACAAACAAATTGTTTACTCTTCGGAGAAGGCAAACTTGCTCGAAGCCCATTTCGCTGCCAGCTCCACGCCGCCTCACAGCAATGTCGCCCCTCCTGTACTTGAGAATGTAAATTTTTCTATGGGACAGATTTTTTTCCGCACTCGTACAGTAGCAAGAGTTCTCAAAGATATCGATATACACAAATCCGCTGGCCCGGATGGTATACCCACGATTCTTCTGAAGAGGTGTTTTTCCACACTGGCAAAGCCACTGCGAAAGCTTTTCCATCGCTCCTACTCTTCTGGAATCTTTCCTAGAAGATGGAAAACAGCATTTGTCCAGCCTGTCCCTAAGAAAGGTCACCCATCCTTCTCCTATTCCTACGGACCCCATAACACTAACATCCCTTCTTTCTAAGGTCATGGAAACGCTGATTAACCGTCAGCATAAGGAATATCTCGAAGATTGAAAGCTTCTCCATGACCGTCAGTATGGCTTTCGCAGCAACCGTCCTACTGGTGATCTGATGGCATATCTCACCGAACAGTGGAACAAATCTTTATAACACTTTGGTGAAAGCAAGATTATTGCTCTTGATATCTCCAATACATTTGATAGAGTTTGGCATGAAGCTCTCTTATCGAAAATGCGTGCTTTTGGATCGATGATACTCTTGTTCATTGAATTAGAAGATATCTTCTGGACCGTTCAATACAAGTTGTATTGAAGTCTGATTCCCACAAAATAAATTATGGTGTGCCCCAGTGCGCTGTTCTGTCTCCGACTCTTTTCCTCATTTTTATAAATGATCTTCTGTCTGTTACTTCTAATCCACTTAACTGTTTTGCTAACGACTCTACCCTCAGCTTTTCATATTCGTTTGATAATTCAACTCCTTCGCCTTCGGACATACAATTGCAACGGTACCCTATGTCAAGCTCATTAAACTCCGATTTATACAGCATTGTCAAATGGGGTAATAGCAATCGTGTGGAGTTTAATGCTTCGAAAACTCAATGCTGTCTTCTGTTGTTAAAGCTAAACATACCCCCAATGCCATTGTCCATGAATGGCACTTACATCTAATAAACCGAAAAGCTCTCAGTACTCGGTATGTGTGTCAACGACGACCTGCGTTGGAACGACCATATATTTAAGATCGCTAAAAATGCTGCTAAGTGATTAGGTTTTCTGTATCGGTGTAAGAAATATTTTTTCCCATCTGATCTGGCTACAATTTATAAAGCGTTTATATGCCCTAAACTCGAGTATAACTCCAACCTCTGGGCAGGTTGAGGAGTGTCGATCTTAAGCTCATAGCGGCCGGACGTCGGGTCGAGGTGCGCGCATAACAATTAACCAAAGTCAAAAAAAAAAATTATTGCGCATTGTTATCGCGAGTGTTAAAAAAAAAAAAAATTATATTACACACTCGTTTGAGAAATTGGCAAAACCCCCTCGCGTGTGCTGTAAAGATAATAACAATATCCACTTGCGTCGTTGGAAGTCGATAAGATGCCCATTCGCGCTGTGAAAGAAAAAAAAAAAAAATAATTCACACTTGCATAACAAATTAAATTATCCTCCTATCTGTCCCAACCCTTTGTGCTTAGCTTAACTGCCTCTTTCTTATCTACTGTAGGCATCGTATGCTTGCGGTAAATAGATAAGGGCATCTGAGTTTGTCCTATTGTGCTGAATATTTAAATTGATTTTTTGTATGCAAGCTGTCTTATGGGCATAACACCTAAGACAGTTTGATTATTACAGAGATTAATTTTGATTTTCACTGCATGGTTCGACTTATTCAGAATTGTGTTTTGTGTGTAAGTATTTTTAAATGGTAAGTGATTTTTGTGTCGTGTATTCCAATGTTCGTGGTATTAGAAAGAATTTCTTTCACCTGTACGTCTACACTGTTCAATACAGGCCAGCTGTTTTGGCATTAAGTGAAACCCTGGTTGGAGTAAATACTGATTTATCAGAATTTACTCTACATGGGTATAGCTTGGTGCCATTACTCTTTTCCCATCATGGTCTCGTGGTCTATGTTAGAAATGATATTGCTTGCCAGAGCCTTCCCCAATATGGGCAATGTTCCAACACGGACTTTAACTTCTTGTGGCTCAAATTCACTGTCCGCAAGCATGTCATTCATTATTGTTTTATTTACAGGAGTCCAAATCTCGACAGCAATTCGACTTGTAACGAGTTTGATGCGCTGTCAGATTCTATCTCGAAAATTGTTTCCCTTTGTCCTCGCACTGAAATCGTTATTGCGGGCGATTTCAATGTACACAATTCCAATTGGCTCCGCTATTCTGGTCAGACAACACCCGAAGGAAGGTATGTCGAGCTCTTTGCCGGGTTACATCACCTTACCCAGCTGATCGATGTGCCAACGCGTATACCGGATGTTGCTGGGCAAGCCGCCCATACTCTTGACTTGTTTCTTACTTCTCACCCTGATAAATATACCATTAGTGTAACTTCTCCATTTGGCACTTCAGACCATTGTGTCATTTCAGCTAATTTCTCATCCTCCACCCATCCAGTTAAAGAAAAACTTCCCACCAGGACCGTTTGGCATTACGAGAAAGCCAACTGGGACGGCCTGAATATTTTTTTCCGAAACTTTAACTGGTCACTATGCTTCCTCGATAGTGACATTGATGCCAGTGCTGAAATGATCACAAATGTGATTCTTCTAGGGATGCGTGCTTTTATTCCCAACAGAGTAAAAAGCATCAAACCTAAAGAAAAGTCTTGGTTTAATTCTGAGTGTAAAGAAGCTATCAGGCTCAAAGAAGTAAGTTTCCGTTCTTACAAAGCCAACCCTACAGAGGAAAATCGGAAAAAGCACAAACAAGCAAGAAACTCATGCAACTCCGTTATTGAAAGAACCAAATTTTTGCATGACCAAAAATTACGGCAAAAAATTCTGCAGTGTCCCAAAGGCAGTAAAAATTTTTGGTCATTTGTAAAAAATATTAAAAACTCCTCAACATCTTCGGTTCCAACGCTCATCGACAATAACACACCAATTGTTTACTCTTCAGAGAAGGCAAACTTGCTCGCCGCCCATTTCGCTGCCAGCTCCACGCTGCCGCATAGCAACGTTGCCCCTCCTGTACTTGAGAATGTAAATTTTTCCATGGGACAGATTTTTTTCCGCACTCGTACAGTAGCAAGAGTTCTCAAAGATCTCGATATACACAAATCCGCTGGCCCGGATGGTATACCCCCGATTATTCTGAAGAGGTGTTCTTCCACACTGGCAAAGCCACTGCGTAAGCTTTTCCATCGCTCCTACTCTTCTGGAATCTTTCCTAGAAGATGGAAAACAGCATTTGTCCAGCCTGTCCCTAAGAAAGGTGACCCATCCTCCCCCTCCTCCTACCGACCCATAGCACTGACATCCCTTCTTTCTAAGGTCATGGAAACACTGATTAACCGTCAGCTTAAGGAATATCTCGAAGATCGTAAGCTTCTCCATGACCGTCAGTATGGCTTCCGCAGCAACCGTTCCACTGGTGATCTGATGGCATATCTCACCGAACAGTGGAACAAATCTTTACATCGCTTTGGTGAAAGTAAGATTATTGCTCTTGATATCTCCAAGGCATTTGATAGAGTTTGGCATGAAGCTCTCTTATCGAAAATGCGTGCTTTTGGGATCGATAATACTCTTGTTCGTTGGATTAGAAGCTATCTCCTGGACCGTTCAATACAAGTTGTATTGGACGGATTCAAGTCTGATTCTCATAAAATAAATGCTGGTGTGCCCCAGGGCTCTGTTCTGTCTCCGACTCTTTTCCTCATTTTTATAAATGATCTTCTGTCTGTTACTTCTAATCCACTTAACTGTTTTGCTGACGACTCTACCCTCAGCTTTTCATATTCGTTCGATAATTCACGTCCTTCGCCTTCGGACGTACAATTGCAACGGTGCCGTATGTCAAGCTCATTAAACTCCGATTTATACAGCATTGTCAAATGGGGTAATAGAAATCGTGTGGAGTTTAATGCTTCGAAAACTCAATGCTGTCTTCTGTCGTTAAAGCTAAACATTCCCCCAATGCCATTGTCCATGAATGGCACTTACATCGAAGAAACCGAAAAGCTCTCAGTACTCGGTATGTGTGTCAACGACGACCTCCGTTGGAACGACCATATATTTGAGATCGCTAAGAATGCTGCAAAGTGCTTAGGTTTTCTGTATCGGTGTAAGAAGTATTTTTCCCCATCTGATCTGGCTACAATTTATAAAGCGTTTATACGCCCTAAACTCGAGTACAACTCCCACCTGTGGGCAGGTGCTTCACAATCATCGCTTCACCTGCTTGATAGAATACAAAATCGAGCGTTAAGATTGATAGGAAATAGAACTGCCGCTGAAACAATTGCCCCTCTCGAACACCGACGCAATGTTTCATGTCTTTCCTTATTTTATCGGTTCTTTTATAAAAAATGTTCACTCGAGGTAGCCAGCTGCATTCCTCCCCTTAAAAGTTTCGCCCGTAATACTCGTCTTGCTAGGAATGCCCATCAGTTCACCCTTGAGCCCAATTTCGGACGTACCGTGAAATATAGAGATTCTTTTTTTAGCCGTACAACACGACTTTGGAATGGTTTACCCGGCGAGATTTTCCCTTGCCATTTCAACATGCAAACATTCAAAACCAATGTTAATCGACACCTCCTATCTCTCCCCTCCCTATCTTCCTAATGCCCGCGCAGTGTGTTACATTAAAAGGGAAACAAATAGCCCTTGTGCGCGCGTTAATTATAAAAAAAAAAAAAAAAAGGTTCTTCGCAAACATCGCTTCACCTGCTTGATAGAATACAAAATCGAGCGTTAAGATTGATAGGAAATAGAACTGCCGCTGAAACAACTGCCCCACTCGAACACCGACGCAATGTTTCATGTCTTTCCTTATTTTATCGTTTCGTTTATAAAAAAATGTTCACTCGAAGTAGCCAGCTGCATTCCTCCCCTTGAAAGTTACTCTCGTAATACTCGTCTCGCAAGGAATGCTCATCAGTTCACCTTTGAGCCCAATTTCGGACGTACCGGGAAATAGTGGGATTATTTTTTTAGGATTTGGAATAGTTTAACCGGCGAGATTTTCCCTTGCCATTTTGATCTGCAAACATTCAAAACCCATGTTAATCGACAACTTCTATCTTTCCCCTCCCTGTCTTTCTGTGTGTTACATTAAGAGGGAAACAAATAGACCCTTGTGCGCGCGCTAATTATAAAAAAAATTGCAAGAAATTTCCAGGTCCTTTTCCGATTGAGTATCTAATAGCCTCCAAAGGAATCCTTTAAAGCCAGCATCAAGTATTGAGAACAAGTGGCAACACGGCCAAAATGAATGACGCGTCATGACGCCTCTGAAGTGCTGGGTTTTACACGGCCACCACAATGAAACCCCTGGCTTAATGAAGAGTGCCGGCAAGTACATGCAACTAACAAGAAGCATACAACGTGGCGCTGCATGGAAGGAAGAATTGGTCGCGGGGTCTACGAAAGTTTTACCAAAAGGTAAAAAGAAACTGTCAAAGCTACAGAGTTCGAACTGAAGTTGCTTGCAGACACGATCAAGGGATCATCGTACTAAAATCATACTCGAGAGGATATGGAAAGAAACAATTCTTTAGACTGTATGGCAATTAAATTACGAAACGCATTTCACCATCAGCTAGAATGAAACAATCTATCTGGCTGAAGTAGAACAAATATTCCACCCATACTATCTGGACGAAGTAAAGCCAGCTATATCTAAGCGTAACACCAGTAAACCCGCCGGAGCCAATGGTCTGGTTGCCGAACTTGCAGGCGATGACTTGTATGAAAGTGGATCCTCTGTATCGCGCCAACACTGAGGCATCAGTCTTCTCACCTATGAATCTGATATAAGTGTGGTTTTAAGAAAAACCCCAGGAACTTCAAATTGATACCCACCACATTTTAATCGTTTTCAAAGCCGTGTATGTCAGACGAGTTATATACAGCAGTGTGCAGTTTTGGCATCCCGGCCAAACTCGCCTACCTGTGCAAAATGACGATGATATATACAAGGCGCCGTCATGCGATTTCTTTAACATTTTTCGAGTATATGCTAACATCAAGAAGAGATACCGGCTAGCACAGTCGGTAGAGCATGACCCTCAATCTCAGGGTCGTGTGTTCGGGTCCCTCGTTGGGCGGCATTTGAAATGGGGCATATTTGATGATAGGATGGTATAGTAGGTATAAGAATAGAATCGGGTTGGATATACATCATGGACGAGGGGGTTAGGATAATAATCAGGGTAGGATATAGGATGGGACAGGATCGAATAGGATATGGTAGGGTGTAGCAGGGGACGGGAAGGGATGGAATGTCCGCAGTGGGAGCAGTGACATGTTCGCGGGCTCGGCTCAGCCCGCCGGACTAGGAGGAATCCTGCCCCACGTACGGACCTCTCCTCTTTCCAAGACATAAAACATACCAATATACTAAAAAGGATAAAAGGACCCTGGAAGCCAGCACCACTAGGTGGTACCACCTCGGCGATGCAGGGCTATGTCCCCGCCCTTCCGTGGAATTCTTCATCGCTACTGATTTCATACCCAATATCGGGAAATGGGGGGTTTCTGACGTTTACATCAACAGCCAAGTACGGGGAGATTCGTATTAGCACCATAAAAAACGTATTCTGTAAAAAAACATAACATCTAATATCTGGAATTACTAGCCGCCTTGAAATGTTTTAATACTTTATGGATACAATTCGCTGGTTGAGTATAACCCCTCTTTTTCATTCTTATTATTAACGACATTGAAATGGACACTCTTGTGAAACCGCTCTCAACTATGAAATACGATATTGATAAAATTTGCAAGTGGCTTGATAAAAATAAACTCAACATTAATATTAATAAAACAAAATGTATGGTAATCAACGTAGACTACCAAATTGATTTGCGTATCAATGATAATAATGGTGGTTAGGTGCTGTATGAATAGGGTAGGCACTGAACGGCGTCAAACAGGTGATGCACAGTGCTGCAACTATCTCGTACGCATCAATTGTGCCTATTTTACCTCCCCGTGTTACCCCGGGTACTGGTCTGTCCATCCGGACATTTCTGCTACACTTATAATGCTCTGCTTTAATGACTGTTCTAATCGATTCGCAGAAGTCTTGCACGAGCCCCTCAGAAAGATGAAGTACCAATTGTACCAACGGTGGCGTCAACAGTCAACGAGGACGTATTTGGAGATAAGGTCATTGGGACAATTCAATGCAAGTCAGGGCAGGAAGTGCGATGGAATGGGCCGGGCAAAAGGAGGATGAAAAACTGTGACGTGTACTACGGTGATTGTACAAGAAGACCACAGCGTTTATTTGGGTGCGGATTCGTCATAAGCGGTAGACTTAGGCAAGAAGTCTTGGGCTTTCGACACGTAAGTGAGCGATCAAATGTTCACGCTACGGCAGATCCTGGTAACTACCAAATAATTCCAAATCGATACCAACCACCTCTTTATCGAGCTATACAGAGCCCCAAGTCAGGTTTTGGCATCCCCACCAAACTCGTCCGACTGTGCAGGATGACGATAGAGAACTCCCGCTGCTCCGTCAAGGTTGGTACTGACCTCACAGAAGCTTTTGACGTCAAAAAATAATTCCGACAAGGTGATCGTGCGATTTCTTCAACTTGATACTTGAAAAAACTATAAGAAATTCGCAACTCAATTGTAGTGGGATATATTTTTCAAGTCTGTGCATTGCTAGCAGACGCTGACGACATAGACATCATTGGCAGAACTCGGCGAGCTGTCACTGGAGCTAACATTGAAGCTGAAGCGGCTAAGATGGGACTAGCAGTTAATGAGGTCAAAACGAACGGCGAATTGGACAAAACATCACATCACAATAGACAGGTACAACTTTGAGGAAGACAAAGGAGACTCTGAATAAGACCCTAATCATCCCAGCCCTGCTCTATGGTCCCGAGACATGGACTCTATCTAAAGCAGATGAAGATATCCTTAGTCGTTTCGAGCGTGAGATTCTTCGGAAGATTTTTGGCCCATTCTGCGTTAACGGGCTTTGGAGGAGAAGATTCGACCAAGAACTATACGAGCTGTACAGCGACATTGACCTGGTCAAAAATATACGCATATCACGTTTAAGATGGCTAGGTCATGTAGAGGGAATGGACAACAATGCTCCGGCTCGCAGGATCTTCGATTCCATCCCAGAGGGTAGACGCAGTCAAGGAAGACCTCGCCTTAGGTGGCGCGCTCAAGTGGAGGACGACCTCAACCAACTTGGAGTGCGAAACTGGAAGCAGCTAGCTAAAGACCGAGCTGGCTAAAGAGGCATGTTGGTTGAGGCCCAGGTTCGTCCCGAACTGTAGCGCCCCCTAAGTAAGTAAGTATCAATAATAATCCAATCGAACGTCTGAAATCAGTAAAGGACCTCGGTGTTATTATTGATAGTGACTTGAAGTTTCACGATCATTTTAATTATATTGTGAAAAAAAATTTTAAAAAAACCGGATATCAATGGTTCGCTGAGCAGAGGCATATTTCCTAATCACTGGAAGGAGTCAAATATAGTTCCAATCGAAAAGGTTAAAAAACGGTTAAGCCTGCGGAGCTTAGGCCAGTAAACATGTTTATGACGGACAGTAAGATCCTTGAAAAAGTGGTTCATAAACAGCTATAAACTTATATGGAAGCTAACCGGTATTTATCGGACTTCCAATCTGGTTTTCGGGAACAACACAGCTGTGAATCACTTTTAAATTTAGTCGTCACGCAATGGAAAACAGAAGTCCACGATAGTCGCAGTTTTTCTGGACCTTCAAAGAACATTCGAGACCATAGATCGAGACTGGTTCAGAAGTTGTATAAATATGGTATTGAAGGGGTAGAACTCGAATGATTTAAAAGTTATTTGTCAAATCGATCCCAACGAACCAAAGTGGCTGATGAATTGTCTGAAAGTGTGGCGGTAAGACTGGGAGTTTCAAAGGGAGCAGTTTTGGGAACACTCCTATTCATAATTTACATCAACAATTTGGACAACGTCCTTCAACATGCGCAGGCTAGACTTTTCGCCGATTATACTCTTATATTTGTTTCTGGAAGTTCTACTGATGAGTGCATATGGCGATTGAATGCTGATTTGAAAAACTTAGAGTACTTTTTCAAAATGAATAAATTAAAACTTAATATAGGTAAAACAAAGGCAATAATAATTAATGGGAATTCGGCTGAAAACATAGTAGTTAATGATAATATCATAGAAAAAGTAGATGAAATAAAGTATCTAGGCGTTATCATAGATAAAAAACTAACTTTCGAAAATCACATTAACTACATATGTAATAAAATAGCAAAGAAAATTGGATTTTTCCACAGAATAAGACGTAGGGTATCATTAAATTGTGCAATCAAAATATATAATGTAATGATTAAACCCCATTTTGAATATTGTTCAACAATACTTTTTTGGGAACCAATCAAATGACTGAGCGTTAACAGAAACTACAAAATAGAGGTATGAGGTGCATTTAAATGTGCAATATGCTAACACCTATACTACTAATGCAAAATACGTTACAATGGCTAACAAGAACTGTTATGAATGTACTTGTGTTTATATTTAAAATTAAAAATAAAATGTTACCAAACTATCTATATATTCAAATAAATTATGTATCAATGTGCAACCATATCAATTAAGAAATGCAGGGGATTTTAGACTACCTTTCTTAAACACAAATAGAGCTCAGAATATTTTGTTAAGGGGTTTCGTTTGTTTAATAACTTGCGAAATAACTTAAAGTCTGAAAATAATGTGATGATATTTAAAAAAAAGTTAATACTGTATGTAAAGTCTTATTATCTATAATTAATTATTGATCTAAAAAAGTGTTTTCTTTTTACTAGCTTTAAGATATATATTGATAACTAATAGTTGAAGCTAAATAAAGAATCAAATCAAAAAAAAAAAACAAAAAATATATGTCTGGTCGTCCTACCAACAATTGCATATTGCCAGAATAGAGAACATATTTTTTTTTCCGATTTGCTCTTTTTTGTAATATTTTTAACTATGTGCCTGTAAGGCACAATGTCTTTTAGAATGCAACCGGATGTTGCACGACACTAGTTAGAAGAATTAGAGAGATAGGAAAGAATTTTTTTTTCGGCGCAGTAGATCGCGAATTATGTGATAATTTTTTCTCACTTAAAACCCACACACGGCTCTAACTTGCACTAGCAGTCAGAAAAATTGCTCCCCAAACTGTGAGTTGAACTTAGGACTTCTCGCTTAACAAGCAAAAATCTTATCTACTGCACCACTGCCGCCCTCTTCGAGGTCTTAATTGGAGTAATTTATTAATATTACCTCCATATCGAGACCGACTCAAACTTGTCAACTTGAATTCGCTGAAAGATCGAAGAAAATTTTTTTATTCATCGAATATTTTTAGGTACCGTTGACTATACAGCCCTTAACAATTCCATCTTTCTCAACACTAACCCTCGTAACATATGTAATCCTCGCCTCTTTTATCTTCCCAACCATCGAACCTCTTATGGCCCCATTGAACCCATCTCCTGAATGCTGAGGAGTGTCAATTAAAACACTACTTGTTTTGATATCAATATCAGTACCCCCTGCCTAAAACTTCGTCTCCTAAACCTCCCAACTAGCTCATAAGTTTCTTAGTTTTTAAGTTGGATTGAGAATTAACTTGTATTAAGCCCCACCAAAATCAAAAAAATTAAAAATTAAATTGAATTCATTGGTATCTAGACGATAAGAAAAAAGCGATAAAAACAAACCTGAATATCTGGTCTTTGCGGTTCTGAAATTACATTTTCCGTTGGCTTATTATCCTCTTCTCTTTTATTTTTTTCTTGACTGCTGCTGTTTTCCGTGTTGTTCTGCTGTTGTTGCTGCTGCATTTGTTGGTTTTTCACGTTCATTTCCTCAATTTCCGATTGGGTCATGACTTTTATATTAGGCCCTTCTGGTTTGGTCCATGTTGTTTCTCTAGTGATTGCATGATAATAGTAGGGCTTCGAGTCTTCAGATTTTGTTTCAACCCAGAGTTCTATTGGTGGACCATTAAAGGTGTTATTGTATGAATTGTTTGGGTCATTGTTTCCATGCCAGTTGGGATCTTGATTTGGCCCACCAAATCTTGCACCTCCACGGCCGCGAAAAAACATATGGCCCCCACCACGCCCCCTTATAGGTGGTGGTCCACCATTAAGGGGTTTGTTCCAAATTTTCAAGGCCGGTAGGGGCGATTGCTGTGATTCAGTACTAAATTAAAAAATAAATGTTTTCTAGAATGTTAGAGATTTATTTATAGTTTTACCGATCGTCGTTGTTTTCAGTTGACGAAGCATCAGTATTCACTGGCGGTTCTTCAATATTCCTAACGATTTCCTCGCCATTTGTCGGAGCACCTTTTTCTTTTATATGCGATGGGGGTTGTTCGATTTCTTCATTTTCTTTTAACATCGGTTCATTACCATTTTCGATGGTAGTTTCTTCGATCATTGATGTTTCCATATTTACTACACTTTTTTAGAAGTTTTTTTTTTATTATTTTATATATGCTTGATTAAAAAAAAAGCGATAAAACATTTAATTAACGTAGAGAAAAATAGTCAACATGCTAAAGAAAATAGAAAATGGCTGCGGTGACAGTTAATTTATTCGCAATTGTGAACGTACCAAGTACCATAAAAAAATGAATGAATTCAGTAATAAAATAGCTAGACTTTTTTGAACATTCTTGAGATTTCGGAGTGTTCAAAGAAATTGCCTCAGTCACTTTTGATGGAGCTGACAAATTTATATGAACACAATATCTCAGCAAAATCTTTTTCCTTCTACGTTTTCATTACAGTCGAAATTACCTCATTTAGAAATTTATAATTTAAAACTGCACCATTGATTGAATAAGAAGTACAGGAAGACGCGTTTTTTTAAAATAAATGAAGCCTCTTTCTAAATAGTGTGAGTTATCACATACACACAAGTATTAGCACTGGGCGGATAGCAGAAGACTAATAACTCTCGGGGCGCCAAATACAATATTATAAAACGTGTAATGGAAATAAATTGTTACTATAAAATACATTTGGATTTGTTTTATTCATCAAACTTACCTGAAAAATACAAACAAGTTAAAACAATTAACCTCTTTTTTTTAATTTTAAAGATAGGTTTGTTTCATTTAAATAATTTATCACAGTATTTTCTTTCTCATCTAATAGTATCAATTTTATAAGCAACATTTCCCTGAAACACATATTTCAAAAATGCATTTGTACAGTAATTTTTGCAACGTCCTCTTATGTATTTGCTACAAGTGTGTCCATTTCTTTTTGATAAAAACACAAAATAAAAAAAAAATTACTAGTTAATTTTAAATTAATTAGTTCACTGAAATAATACAAAATCGTCAGGCAAATACGGTATCACGGGGGCCGCGGGGGAAGTCTTGAATTCATCTTTATTCAATTGAAGTATTTCCAACCATTTTTTTCTCCACCACTTAGCTTTCAGAAATATGAATATTTTCCCGAAGTCATTTGTGCTCATTCGCTTCACAGATAAGTTGGTAGGTACTAACATTTTGACAAATTGACAAATACTTAAAAAACATTTTGATAAATATTCACGAGTCACAAAAATGTAATAATTGTTCAAAAAATGTTTACCGACATAACTTCATGCTCATACTACATGTGCTCAAAGTATTAAAGCGCCTTACCAAAAAATAATGAAAACGAATGCGTCCCTGTCGTTTGACAGATAGAAAGTGAATCTTATCCATTGAAGTTGTGCATTTTTATTTTCAACAAATTTATTGTTTTCATTGTTTAATACCACACAAAATCTGTTCTAAATTGTTCTACAATATTTAAAATATTCTCAAAACACCACTTTACATTGATTTACGTTCTAAATAAAACAATACTTACTTGTGAAAAGAAATGTCTTCATTTCTCTTAAAAACTCTGTTTTTACATTTTTTTCTATGAAGGTCATATTGATTTTTGTTTTCCTGTTAAGATACTAGAATATAATAATTGATAATATGTTCGCAAAACAAAATTATCCAAATTCGAATCACTTTTTTTTAATTTACCGCCTCCGTATGAAGTAAGGAAGTTTAGGATTCGTGAATATAAAAAATTGAGATAAAAGTCAAACATAAAATAGCCATCATAAAGTAGTTTCAAACTAAAACTCTTAGACCTTGTGTACATGATTCTTTTTTTTCGGTTGTTTCTTCATTCTTTCTTTTTGACAATTGGGTAAGGGGTGTATAAACGTAGGGGTAATGAAGTAACGAATAAAAGAATGAAAATTTAAAGATTTTTTGTGGTTGAGCTTTGACGTTTCTCGTTTGAGAAAGAAAATGCTATGGACGCACTAAAAATAAGAACTTTTAAAATTGAAAACAATTCCCAATCATGTGTTTTTAGTGGTAATGGATGGTTTTTAATAGCTTTTTTACAATTACACAAATTCCTTTAGAATAAAACAGCACAGTTTCTAGTTTTATTTGTCCAAAAAAAGATCGAAGAAACAACCGAAAAAAAGAATCATGTACACAAGGTCTTAAAATCGAATGTCTATAATGTTGCGCCTTTGACTTTGAACGTCAAAGTTGACATTATAAAAAGTCGAAGAAGAAAATAAGAAAGTAAGAGGGAATGACTGGGTCGCACCTACTTGTTTTATGACATTATAAAAAGTCGAAGAAGAAAATAAAAAAGTAAGAGGGAATGACTGGGTCGCACCTACTTGTTTTATGTGCATAATCGCAAATCGAAGGCGAAATAATAGACTGGCAGACATACATTTCTTGTCACCAACTTTCTTAAACTACTCTATGATCGTTATTTCATATTTGACTTTTATCTCATTTTTTATACTCACAAACCCTAAACTTGCCTTTAAGATACCTATAATCGCAAGTAAGAAAGTGTCAAACAAAATTAGCAAACTTAGATGAAAACACTTTTTCTCCAAATTTCGAAATGAGGTAATTCCGGCTCTAATGAAAACGTAATATTATATTTTTTTAATGCGCTTTTTAAATTTTAGTTTTTCATAGAGAACTCTGCTAAGCTGCTTTCACATGCAGGCAAGACAATGGCACAATACTCAATTGTCTTGTCCGAGCTTCTAGAACGGGGTTGGATGATGTTGATATTGTCCTCAGAGATAGCTCTGCAGGCTAGCTCGGAAGACAATATAATGACAATTGTCTTGTCCTAGAAACAATTGTTCACATGGAAGAGTGATTGTCTTGTTTCATTGTCTTGGCCTCTGTATTGGCCCATGTGAACCCCGCTTTAGAATGAAAAAGATGCACCGACCATGCCCTGCAAACGTGCTAGGTGAACATATATTGGCAAAACCTTCAAAACGTATTTTGAAGTTATTGTTAAGTCTTCAAATTCGTCTGTTTTTATTCGTTAATAAAGTGTATTTAAAATGGATTAGCGCAAAATTTTAGAAATTTAATACCGACTCTTAATCATTTTTCAGAGTCGACTCTTAATAATGATTTTAATACGGACTCTTCTAACTTAAATAACAGAAAGTCTTTATTATCTTTTTAATGTACACTTTGTCATGAGAGCGATTGATATTTTCAATTGAATAAATCGAAATTGAAATTTTGAAAATGAATTAAGGAAACGAAGAATTCGACATTTTTAAAGATTTCGAATTTTTCGAAAGCCATTGGTTACTAAATCGACGTTGTTCTGACTGTAAAATATTAATCGTTGCACAAAAAAAAACCAAATGTTCGGAAAAAAAATATTTTAAGTTACGTACTTTAAAAAATCTTCTTTTATTGAAACAACAATATATTATAATTAATTGTATGCCACTTTTTTAGTTGGTTTTCAGTTTTCAGTTAATTTACTTTTTTCGCCATCAACTTGTGTTTTCTCAGCAGACTCCTCGACAGAATAAGCATTTGTTTTTTTTATGTAGTTTGAAGGAAATAACAGATTGTTTGTCCTTGATATGCACAGCAAAAGTTAAAAAACTATGCAGTAACCGATTCGTATTTTTTATTTACTTTTAATTATTGACATCTCAATGACAAGTTTGGGGATGTTCAAACAAAACTTGTCAGTTTTAGTTAGCAGGGATGTTTAAAGTGTTTAAAATTTAGAAAAAAGTTAGTTGAGGGTTCTCTCGAGTGCTGACTAAAATTTTGCGCTATTGAATTTTATTTATCATATCTTTTCTTAAAATATATACATATATAAATTTTCTCTACGTATTTTTTCACCTCATAAACGGCTGCATGGATTTGCATGACATTTTGTGTGTGTTTCAATAGTTTCCTGGTTGGTTTGAAATTTCAATTCGACCTGGTTTATAAGTCGCTTGCTATGATAAGGTTTAAGAAAAAAAATCAGAAAATTCTGCACAGGTAGCGCTGTTTTTCATTTCAATTGAAATTCCTATTTATGGACTGATTTTGACGGAATTTTCATAGGCAGATGGTTCGATTTGATTCAAAATCACATCATATAATAATATTTTTATATTGTCCCCATACTTATTTTCATATAAACATTATAATTATATTATGTATGTGTTAACACGATTACGTTGGTGGTGTTTAGTTACTTACAGTTAGACCCGATATACTGTTGTTGAGATCCAGAAGATGTATGGTAAACCCTAACAACGCTGAACGGATCAGCTGGTATTTATATATATATTTTGTTTTTCTATTGAAATATCTACTGCGATATATTGCAATCTACTGCTTTTTTTGTCATATTTACTGCGCTTAATCTCTATAGGGTGACAGCACTGTAAAACGTTTCGTGCCCACAAAAATGCAAACGAATTAGTAGTCCCATAAGAAATCTACAGGGACCGGTACACATACGTCACTGGACGGGGCTTTTTTCAGTTTGTAGGCGAAGAGAAGAATTATCCTCTCAGAGTTGTTCTTGTTTTTTTTTTTTCATTAGCGTTTGGTAGGAAAACGTGTTTTTCTCAGATTGTAGACATTTCTTTGGCTCTCCGAAATCACAAAAACACAACAAAACAAACAAACCTAACCTACTGACAACTTTTAACTGTCATTGTTGTCATTTAACTCGGAAATCTATCAATCAAAATATTAAAAATTTACTACTGCACACGAACGTTTTCAATTATATAAATCAAAAGATGTCCTGGTTGGTCAACTGTTTACAAAAAATTGCGGGTCGAAATCCATCGTGGATGCCGGCAATAACTGCCACTCGAAATTTATCTCATGATGAGAGGGTAGCGCGTGGACCGCTGTTACGCCGCTACGGTTACAAGGAAAGAATTCTTCAAGGTGGATTGCTTCCGCATTGGGATAACAATCAGAAACTTCCCATGCCCGACTACAGACCAAAAAACCCATGGGTTGAGAAACGAGCACTCTTCGGCCAAAATGACTACATCGATATCTTGGGCAATGATAATTTACATCCAACCCGAGTCATGTATTCGGTTCCTTCATGGATGCGAGGCGTCTCTGGCAATGAATACCAAGTGCTTCTTCGTAAGAGAAAAATGATGATGAAGACTTCATATTCAATTGCTAAACCTACTAATTGGAAAAATTTACAAAAGCGCATATTATACCTCTACAAATTCTTGAACCGCAAAACAAAAACTGGATTTTCCAGACAGTAGGATAATCTGCGTGTGATGTTGATTTTAATATACATATGTAGTGCAAAATAAAACAATATTCTAAGGTTATTTTGGATTTGTTGTTGTTTTTTAGTCACATTTATTCATTGTTTTATACTTTCTGAACCTTCTTGTGGCGTAATTAGGTGTTGAGCTAATTGAGAGTTCCAGATACCACAGATTGTTTCATCCAAGTCAGATATGATGAGATGACATGAGCTGAACTAGACCTTAAAATCTTAAACGGGAAGATAAAAAGACAATTCAGGCCGATCTTCGAATTCTTACTTCTCATCCAGATAAGTATTTCCTTCGTGTAACTTCTCCATTTCGCACTTCGGACTATTGTGTCATGTCACCAATGTCTCGTCCTTCACTCAATTAGTTAAAGAAAAACAGGGACGACTTGAATAAATTCCTTGATTTCCTTAAGTGGTCAAAAAGCTTTCTCGGTAGTGACTGTCATGCCAGCTGTGAAATGATCACAAATGTAATTTTTGAGGATGCGAGCTTTCAATACTAACAGAAAAAAAAGTATCGAACCCAAAGAAGGCTTGGTTTAACTCGGAGTGTAAGCTCGAGGAAATGAGTTTCGGATCCTGCAGAGCCAACCCTACACGGGGAAATCTTTCGAACACAAACAAGTTAGGAACTCATACAAATCCTGAATTGATAGAACCAAATGTTTGCATGACCAAAAGTTACGGTAAAAAAAATAAAAACTCTTCATCATCTTGGGTTCAAATTTCCAATCCAACTTTCATCGCCGATGACATCAAGCTATTTTAACAAAAATGCGTGCTTTTGGGATCGTTGACACTTGTCCGTTGGATTAGAAGCTATTAGAAGTTTTTTCTCCTCTTTTGATCAGGCTACAATGTATAAAGCGTTTATACGCCCAAAACTCAAGTATAACTGTCACCTATGGACAGGTGCTTCTCCAGCAAGCAAGAAAGGAAATTGAACTCTAGCTTGAACCAAATCACTTGGCTAACGGTCGGTTGCGCAGAGAGAATTCAAGAGAACAAAAATGGTGCACAAGAGATTAACCGAGTACAATGCCAGAGATGAAATATTTTTTTGAAAACTGGATAATAAGCCAAGATCATACGTCATGTAAATAAAGGCAATATCTGGAACGTGATTGCGTATATCTTTCAACATTAATGAGATGAGCAGAGAAATTTCAAGATAGCTGCGCCGTAGAATGGCCAATTGAATTGAAATGCTATATCTCTGAAATGTTTGCCCCACTCGAACACCGACGCAATTTTTCGTGTCTTTTCTTCTATTATAAGGGAGCCAGATGCATTCGTCCCTTTTAAAAAATTATCTCGTAATACTCTTCTCGCTCGGAATGCTCATCAGTTCACGCTTAAGCACAATTTCGAACGTAACGTGAAATACAGATTACAAACGAAATATCCAGGCTGTCTCAATCGATTTATTTGCTTTTGTATAATCTCTCAGTGCGATATTCCCATTGTTTCTAAAGATGGACGTTGATGAGAAACGGTTATTAATAGTTTCTTTAATTCATTACAATCAACCTCTAGATCTTATGATCTCTGTTTTTCAATTCATCTTCACGAAGGTTCTTCCAGATGATTTCAATGCCAGTCTCGGTCTTCCCTCTAGGGTGGAATCGAAGATTTTCCGGGCAGGAGCATTGATGTCCATCCGCTCTATATGACCCAGAAATCTGAGACGTTGAATTTTTACTCTTGTGGCTAGGTCTATGTCGCTGTACAGTCGGTACAGTTCTTCATTGTATCTTCTGAATTTGTCCTATTGTGCTGAATGTTTAAATTGATTTTTTGTATGCAAGCTGTCTTATGGGCATAACACCTAATAGCGAGTTTCATTCAAGAAAAGATTTGCTCTTTCTGTCAAAAGATTTGATCTTTTTCAATTTCGAGAGTTTCATTGCAAGAAAATACAAATATGGCATTTTAAATATATATACTGTACATGCCTGGTATTTTTGTGTGTGATATCAAATACTGTGTATGCTCGTCTGTGAATGACCAATACTAGGATTAAATTCATTGAAAAGAGCAAATCTTGATTTTCAGATCAAATCTTTGAAATTTGAATGAAACTCGCTATAAGACAGTTTGTTTATTACAGAATTTAATTTGGATTTTCAATGCACAGTTCGACCTAGTCAGGGTTGTGTTTTATATGTAAGTATTTTTAAACGGTAAGTGATTTTTGTGTCGTGTATTCTAATGTTCGCGGTTTAAGAAAGAATTTATTTCACGTGTATGTCTACACTGTTCAATACAGGCCAGCTGTTTTGGCACTAAGTGAAACTCAGGTTGGAGTAAATACTGATTTATCAGAATTTGCTCTACATGCTATTACTCTTTTCCCATCATGGTCTCGTGGTCTATGTTAGGAATGCTTGACAAAGCCTTCCCCAATATGGGCAATGTTCCAACACGGACTTTAACTTCTTGTGGCTCAAATTCACTGCCCCTAAGCATGTCATTCATTATTATTTTATTTACAGGAATCCAAATCTCGACAGTAATTCGACTTGTAACGAGTTTGATGCGCTGTCTGATTCCATCTCGAATATTGTTTCCCTTTGTCCTCGCACTGAAATCGTTACACAATTCCAATTGGCTCCGCTATTCTGGTAAGACAACACCCGAAGGAAGGTATGTCGAGCTCTTTGCCGGGTTACATCACCTTACCAACTGATGTTGCTGGGCAAGCCGCCCATACTCTTGACTTGTTTCTTACTTCTCACTCTGATAAATATACCATTAGCGTAACTTCTCAATTTGGCACTTCAGACCATTGTGTCATTTCAGCTAATTTCTTATCCTCCACCCATTCAGTTAAAAAAAAACTTCCCACCATGACCGTTTGGCAATACGAAAAAGCCAACTGGGACGGCCTGAATATTTTTTTGAAACTTTAACTGTCACTATGCTTTGAGATCGCTAAGAATGCTGCTAAGTGCTTAGGTTTTCTGTATCGTTGTAAGAAATATTTTTCCCCATCTGATCTGGCTACAACTTATGAAGCGTTTATACGCCCTTAACTCGAGTACAACTCCCACCTCTGGGCAGGTGCTTCACAAACACCGCTTCACCTGCTTGATAGAATACAAAATCGAGCGTTAAGATTGATAGGAAATAGAACTGCCGCTGAAACAATTGCCCCTCTCGAACAGTATATACTTGGTTTTGCACTTCCTCCCTGCTTCCGTCTCAATACTTCTGCCAGTCAAATCACGCTGTAATCTTCCGATTATGTCAATATCGTTGGCGTATGCGATTAATTGGTTTGTGGTGGGCACAATGCATCTCTAAATTGGAAGTGCATTACAAAAATCACAATTTAATTCATTCATATAACTGGTCTCTATAAATGCTGTGGTGGTTGGTATTGATTTGAAGTTCTCGGGTTTTTTCCAAGATCTGCCGTAATGTGAATATTTGGTCGATAGTGGACTTTCCTGGCCTAAAACCGCACTGATATGGAACTAACCGGTTGTTGACGAATGGCTTTAGGCGTTCACACAATACAGCAGAAAAGATGTTGTAGGCGATATCGAGGAGTTGTTGTTGTTGGTGCAGTTCAGAAGGTATGCCTTTTTAAGGATCGGGCAACTTATTCTGAGATTCCATTCATCGGGCATTCTTTCTTCTAACCATATTTTAGCTTTGTTCCACATGCTCCCCAAATCTACGAATTTTAGCCAATTTTTACCAAAAACAGCCACAAGGCACAAAATTAGTAGTTTTTGACAAAAGAGAGTGCTCACGAGAGAGTAAAATATTTCTCTCTCCTGACAATTTCAGCCCAAGAAAATTTTTTTGAACAGAAAAATGAGTTTCATGTTACGTCAGTATGAAATTTAAAAAAGATCAGCTTTTTTTAACTAATAGCGAGTTTCATTCAAATTTCAAAGAATTTGATCTGAAAATCAAGATTTGCTCTTTTCAATGAAACTTGTTTCATCATTTAATCCTAGTGTTGGTCATTCACTAACGAGCATACACAGTATTTGATATCACACACTATATATATATCGCTATAATAGCGAGTTTCATTCAAATTTCAAAGATTTGATCTGAAAATCAAGATTTGCTCTTTTCAATGAAACTTGTTTCATCATTTAATCCTAGTATTACTCATTCACTGACGAGCATACACAGTATTTGATATCACACACAAAAATACCAGGCATGTACAGTATATATATTTAAAATGCCATATTTGTATTTTATAACTTCAAAAACATCTTTATTTGTTATTTTGTATATTTAATGGATATTTGTAATTTTTTGACTAAGCACGGGCTGGCGCAAGTTTACAACAAACAACAAAAATAACAAAATATTTTCCATTTGACGTGTGACCGAAATACTATTTACATGTGTGCATTCAGATCAAATCTGCCAACCCATCAGAGATCAGATCTTTCGTGTTGAGATTTGATCTAGATTTGCTCTTTTTCTTGCAATGAAACTCTCGAAATTGAAAAAAGATCAAATCTTTTGACAGAAAGAGCAAATCTTTTCTTGAATGAAACTCGCTATAAGTGTCACATTGCCTTTTAGAATGCAACACGATGTTGCACGACACTAGTTAGAAGAATAGGAAAGATAGGAAATTTTTTTTCGGCGCAGTAGATCGATAATTAGTTGACTATCTTCTCACTTAAAACTCACGGCCGGCTCTTGCTTGCACTGAGTTAGAAAAATTTCTTCTCAACCTGAGTATTGAACTGACGACCTCCGGGTCAGAAGCAAACATCTTATGTACTGCAGCAATGCCGCCCGCAGGATATTAAGGCTCCCGCAAACGGAAAACGATTAATGTTGCTTTCTTTTTATTTATAAACTCGGTATGCGTATAAAGCTTTTGCAAATTTTTGAATAATTTTATGCATATAACATAACAGATAGTTACAAAAATCGCCCATTTCTTTATGCGCGAAAAATGTGTGATTATATTAGTAGTTGTGTGTATTGAATTTCGTAGACAATAATCTACAAATGTAAATAATAATTCGCTTACTTCGCGCGAGTAGAACTCGCTTGCACCGTAACCACTCTATTCGCGCGAATTTATTGGTCTACTTTCGCTAATTCGTGCGAGTAAAATTCGCTTCCACTAAAACTGCAGCCTAGTGCCCGCACTTGTGTGTTTTGCAAAAGAAGCTTACTGGTCGCTGCTACATGGCGGCGAGGATGGTCCGCATTCCAGCTGTAAACAAGAAAAGTAAATTGAAGTTGATAATCTTTTTTTTATTGGAAGTACATTTTATCAACTTTGATTTCGCTTTGAAACATTGTATATACATTTTCTATAGTACTCTCATGGTGGTAATTTTTCGTCTGGCCATCTTCCTGGTTCATTCGAAACTAACTCTAAATAGTGAAGCAAGAACCTTAACCGATATTTTACCAGTATTTAATACACTTTTGTTGTCTGTACTTATTCTATTTTCACACCAATTGACAATTTTAGCACGCCTCATTGCGACTTGATTCAGAACTAAAAATGATGTTTCATGATTGTACTATATGCAGTGTATATACAAAGATAGAGGCAACTACGACTATTTAAATTTTGAAAGTTGCCCATTTTAGTCCAAGTTTATGTGGAACAAACCTTTTGCTTATGAGTTAGTGCATACATATAGCCAAGTCATCGCTTGTAGCTTTGAAGAGCTCAGTAGCTAGGCCATCGACTCCGGCGGCTTTGTTGCAGATGTGGTAGACGGTTGGTCTACTTCGGCCAGATAAAATGGACTATTCTGTTTTTGTTTTATAGTGAGGGAAGGACAGGAGATGTCGATTAACATTGGTTTTGAATGCTTGCAGATCAAAATGGCAAGGGAAAATCTCGCCGGGTAAACTATTCCAAATTCGTGTTGTTCGGCTAAAAAAGAACCCCTATATTTCACAGTACGTTCGAAATTGGCCTCAAGGGTGAACTGATGAACATTCCTTGCGAGACGGGTATTGCGGGAGAAACTTTTAAGGGGATAATGCAACTGGCTGAGTAAACATTTTTTGTAAAAGAAACGATAAAATAAGGAGACATGAAAATTGCCATTTATACTATACTATAAGGCAAGTTATGCATTCGTAAAAAAAATTCTAAAAATCAAACATGACATTACGATAATAGGGAAGTCGAAAAAAGTGGGTTAGAAAATTCTGTCCGTCTTTCTGTCTGTCCTCAGACTACAGCCTAAACGGTTGGGCCGATTTAATTCAAACTTGGTATATAGTATTTTTAGAGTACTCTACTGTTTTTCGAATTGGCATTCTAGCTCCAAAACTAACGGTACCTGCCATACTTCTTTTTTATTTTTTGAATATTTTGAAAACGAATCTAGATTTTTTGAAATTTTTTTCCTAGTATAAACTATAGATTTCTTTAAATCGACATACAAAAATTAAAATATAGTTTTTCAAAAAAAAACATTTTTGAAAAAACTGGTCGAACGATTTTGAAATGAAAAATTCATAAAATAGAAAACAGCAAAAGAAATAAGATGGTTTACATTCTTTCCAAAAAACATTATAAATAGTGTTCTTTTGATTTCATAAAAATTTTATTTGTTTAATATGTTCCCCCAAATTTTGTTTTATATTGCTCGGTTGAGCCCTAGCCACTAGTCTAATGAAAGCAAACTTCGTTATTTTTATTATTATTTATTTATCGTTATTTATTTTAAATATAACAGCATATAGCATACAGAATAAATAATTAGGACGCCTATGATAAACACAAACATGCAAAAACAACTACCTAACAAATAAAAAAAAAATACTCGATTACTTTACTTTACGAAATTGTACACCTGCATACAAACAACCACTGTGATAAGTTTTAATATTGTCTATCCCCACTCGCTTCACAGTGGTTAGAATAGGTATCTAAATTTTAGTACCTACCTTCCTTCCAACCTTATTACAGGGAGGTACATAATATCCTAAATAAATGAATACCCTCAACATGAGTTTATCGATCCACCAAACATAATTAAGCTACCTATTTTAATTACTTTTATTTCAAAAAGTAAAGTAAATTATTTTTAAATGTACCTTATAGCTTATATCTAGGTACACCTATACCTTTTTTTTTTTAATTTTATTCGACGATGTGGCCGCACATATGAGCAAGTACGTACGATCCAGTCGTGTAATTTATTTGTATTCTATCAAACAGGTGAAGCGATGCTTGCGAAGCACCTGCCCATAGGTTGGAGTTATACTCGAGTTTAGGGCGTGTAAACGCTTTATAAATTGTAGCCAGATCAGAAGTGTTCGAGAGGGGCAATTGTTTCAGTGGCAGTTCTATTTCCTATCAATCTTAACGCTCGATTTTGTATTCTATCAAGCAGGTGAAGCAATGTTGGCGAAGCACCTGCCCAGAGGTCGGAGTTATACTCGAGTTTAGGGCGCATAAACGCTTTATAAATTGTAGCCAGATCAGATGGGGAAAAATACTTCTTACACCGATACAGAAACCCTAATCACTTAGCAGCATTTTTAGCGATCTCAAATATATGGTCGTTCCAACGGAGGTCGTCGTTGACGCACATACCGAGAACTGTGGGCTTTTCGGTTTCTTCGATGCAAGTGCCATTCATGGACAACGGCATTAGGGATATGTTTAGCTTTAACGATAGAAGACAGCATTGCGTTTTCGAAGCATACTCCACACGATTGCCCTGGGGTATTCCAGCAATTATTTTGTTGGAATCAGACTTGAATCCGTCCAACTTGTATTGAACGGTCCAGGAGATAGCTTCTAATTCAACGAACAAGAGTATCATCGATCCCTGTGTGTGTGTTGTTAATCTGCAAGAATGGAAGGGACCTACAGTTTAACGCCGAGTCTGAACGGCTACATGAAATGCACTTTTTTCGAGACAAGTTTTACTCCTGAAGGTTTTGTCAGTTCCTCGCAAGAGGCAGTACCCCAGAAAAGAAGGTGGCTGTGAGCGGGATTCGAACCCAGGCTCTTTGATTAGCAGCCCGACACTAACCACTAAGCCTCGGCCGGCCGGTCCGACGACCAGGTCCTTACTATGACTCCAAGGACGAAGAGACGGATAAAACGCTCTTATTGTTTTTGGGGGCTTGTACCCACACACATATCTACCCTTTGAACACCCGGTATTATTGCCGATCCTCGAATATCTTGTTTCACAGTTCTTGTCTTTGGAGCAACATAGACATCAAATAGCCTAACAAGGTTCGGATGGAGAAATACTTACAATACACATTCTGCCAAGAAATTGATCTGCACTCGACTTGCAAAGCACTAACCTTTGACTAGACTTTGAAAATTGTGAAGCAAATGTGATGTTTGATTATTGCCTTACTCTTTCAAGCCAGCCGTATTATATTTGCTTAACAATTCTAAAAATAATAATTTTTTTTATTGAATTTTGATTCGTTTTAATAATAAGAGACGATTAAATTAATATAGAATACATTATGTATACATATCTATCTTTAATTTGTGTGTGTATGTTAATATATATTATAATATATATAATAGTATGATTATAATAATAATAGTACATTCGTTTTAAATTAATCTCTTAGTGTGTTTCTCTTTTTTTATTTTAAATAATACATTTTTATTTCTTTACCAGGAACTGTGTTTTAACAGTTCTTAGATACAAATCAAATTATTTTTTTTTCGATAACAAACAACGTCGCGTTTCTTTCTCCTTTTTATTATTATTGAGGGTACTTTTTCACGAAAAAGGACCTGTGTATTCCATAGAGTATTATGTTATTTTCTAAATTTTAAAAATTGTAATTTAATTATTTGTCTATTTCCTTAGAATTACAAAATGTGTTGAAATATATACTTTTTCATAGCTCTTTACAATTTTTTGTTTGTTTATATCATTAAGTTATTTTCTTTTTTGATTTATTATTATTATCTTTTATTTTATTATTATAGATATATTATTACTGGTTAGGCACAAAGTACGATTTATATTGTTTTGTTTCTTCTTTATTTTTAATGTATTGTATTACTCAGCATTCGTTAAATAAGTTTTCTTTAATCGTTATTTTCACAGTTTTTTTCTTTTTCGTTTTAACATACGGTTGATGTGTGTAAAGTGTAAAGTGTATGTTAATTCATCACTTGTCTTTTTTTGCTTTGTTTTTTTTTATAGGTAAAAATTTACTTTAATTGTAAACGTTATATCCGAAGATGTTTCCATACTGAACTTATATCAAAACAAAATTTTATTTATTAAAACGATACATTTGCTTTGCAAATAAAAGGGGTGTCTTGAAGAAGAAATATAATGTGCACTTGTTCTTATGGTTAAACAATTAAAACGGCGAAAACAATGTAAAAATATAAAAAAAAGATCGGAAAAGGTTTCATTCTAAAAACTGTTTTATGCTTTTAATTGCCTGGATAACATTTTTGAGACAACACATCAGTTTCAGAAAAATTAAGTTAATTTTTTATATTAAATACATTTTGCCAAAAAAATATAATACACTTTGGAAAACTGCAATTTTTTCAATCCAGCAAAAATTGTCACTACACGGAAAATGACTTTTAAATCTTACTCTGACTGGATTGAAATCTGTATGATATGAAAGAGCAAAATATTACAGGGTTTCCTTATAGCGAGTTTCATTGAAGAAAAGATTTGCTCTTTCTGTCAAAAGATTTTATCTTTTTCAGTTTTGAGTTTTATTGCAAGAAAAAGAGCAAATCTAGATCAAATCTCAACACAAAAGATTTGATCTTTGATGGGGTGGCAGATTTGATCTAAACATATACATGTAAATAGTCTTCGGTCAAACGTCAAATGGAAAATGTTTTGTTATTTGTTGTTTGTTGTAAACTTGGGCCAGCCTATGTTTAGCAATAAAATTAACAAATATTCGTAAAAGAAACAAAACAGTAATAACAAATGTTTGTGAACTCAGAAAATACCAACATGGCATTTTGAGTGAAACAACAACAACTGTGCAGAGATATTGGTGTGTGTCGTCAAAATACTGTGTGTGCTCGTCAGATAATCACCAATACTACAATTAAATCGTTAAACAAGTTTCATTGAAAAGAGCAAATCTGAATTTTGAGATCAAATTTTTAAAATTTGAATGAAACTCGCTATTAGTATACATTAAAGACCATTCTTTTTTAAAAGCTTTCAAAAAACGCCAATTCTAAAAGCTTTTAACTTAATCCCCCATGACATTCATTCATGAGGAGTGTAACTCGAAAATAATATGCTTTTTTTCAATACACATGAAAAGAGCTGTTTGCAAGTACAATTCGTGTGTAAGCCCTGGATAATTCAGGGAGGGGAGCAAAACTATCAACTGAACTGAATATCAAAATTTCCTTTGTAGGGATGGGAATGATGTTTCTGACAAACCATTCCCCCGCATTTCATTGAATACGAATAATGAGTGAATTATATCTTGGCAACCGTGATCAGTTAGAAAAAAATGTGCAAAAAGTACAATTTATGCACATTTTGCGTACATTAACTTAAAGAAATAGATGCTTTCACGCGAATAGAAAAATAGCAACTGTAGAAAATTAATAAGTGCATATCCATGGAATATACTTCTCGATGAGTAGTAAAAATTTGCTGAGTTTCTACCACTCTTCCTTTTATGTTGACATTCGAGTAGGTTAGAAGTGATGTGAGCCCTGTCCCGCATTTAAATCGTGATACTCTCTATATAAGTCTATTGTGCTAATGTTCATGTTGCTTCCCATTGAGTTGTGTCTTGTTATTATTCCAACCAAGAGGGACGACTGAGTATTGAATATCTTGAGAACATACTTTAGTTTTTCTTTGGAATTATTCGGCCAATTATTTCATGAGACCCGAAGACCACAAATCGTTTGCGGCTTCGTTTGTTATATGTTGCCACCGCCAAAAAAAACTTCAGCGGCAATTAAAAGTACTCTCACGTTGACTTTACTTCAATAAAGAGTAATACGTGTCCTGAGTTACGTCAATCAGCTTAGTGACTTAAATTGGCTGAAGGGTTAAATTGGTTGAGACCGTGGTTAACTACGATCTGTAAGCGCATGTTAAGCTAAAATAAAGAAAAGCAAATAATTTTTGCGCCTGAATATACATAAAGCAAATTACTTACAAATTACCTCTTACTGCTTTGATTATAACCGAACAAATTGTAAATAGAAAACTATTTAAAAGAAATTTCAAACCACTTATTGCTTTTAATCGGGCGACATATCCCAAAAAAAGAAAATGGTATACAGAATTATGAAGAAAAAAAAACATTGTGTCGGTAGATAAATTGAATATATATATATTTTTCTTTCTTTTGAAATAATATTTATAAAAATATACCATTCTTAGAGATTATTGGTCTAAAAATGTTTAAAAAAATTAAAAATACGCATGATGATTTCAATAATGTATGTATAGTAAATGTGAACTTATATTTTTGTATGTTCAAAATAAGCATAATAAGTAATATTAACAAAACGTATAAATTACGAAAAATATTTATGAAATGATTCGTTCGCGTTTGTAAAATAACAAACACACACAAACAAAATATACAAAGAGAACTCTTTGCTTATTTAACAAACGGTTGTCAAATCTGAACATGTTGCCAGATAGTCCCAGGCATTTTAGCAATGTTTTAACGAACTGAAAGTAGATCCCGGAAGAGGAACTACGTGGATGAATTACAAATATTTCATCCTTCCAGAAAAATCAGCCTTATAGTAGAAGCTAGTAGGAAATATGTTGTTATAGAAATCTCTGAACCCACCTGAAAGAGCCGGCACAATAGATGAAGACCGAGATTCAGGTAGTATCCGGTATGACAATTTCCTGAAAAAAATTCATTTTTGGCGTTGATTTTTATAAAAACTGCGCTGTTTGAAAAAAAAACAATTTTTAAAATAATTGGTTAGTCATTTTACGTTTCCGATATCCGAGGGGACAGAGGACTAATTTAAATTTTTTAGCTTAAATATTTACAGTACCTACTATATCATCACTGACTAAATTTCCAGGATTTAAAAATGTGTATACAAAAAATCAGTAGAATATTGAAGGTATGGCGTATGGTTTATGTTGTTGAAACCAAAACTGTACCTCTCATAGAGGTCTTGGACTGTCATGAGAGCAAGTAAGAGCGACCAGTCGTGCATTTGATTTTAATTTGGGTGCATAATTTTGTTGTGTCACAGTTGTTTTCACACTCATGCTTAGAGAAAAAAACAAATTGGCCATTTAAATCTTAACTGACTGCGGGTCGTTTTTGTTTGTGTTACCCGTTAGTTGGTTGGTTGGTCATACAGTCTATATATAAGAAAATTTATGGGACTATGTTTCTATGTTCCCCATGGAGATCGAAACGGCGTGACTGATTTTGATGACAATTTCAGGCAATCCTAAGATTAGTATTAAGGGTAATTCCATGACGCATGGTAGCGATCGGAACACTGAATTTTTTATGTTTTTTTTTATAATTAACGCGCGCACAAGGGACTTTTTGTTCCCTTTTAATGTAACACACTGCGCGGGCATTAGGAAGAAAGGGAGGGGAGAGATAGGAGGTGCCGATTAACATTGGTTTTGAATGTTTGCAGATCAAAATGGCAAGGGAAAATCTCGCCAGGTAAACTGTTCCAAATTCGTGTTGTTCAATTAAAAAGAGAATCCCTATATATCACGGTACTTCCGAAATTGGGCTCAAGGGTGAACTGATGGGCATTCCTTGCGAGACGAGTATTACGGGAGAAACTTTTAAGGGGAGGAATGCAGCTGGCTACTTCGAATGAACATTTTTTATAAAAGAAACGATAAAATAAGGAAAGACATGAAACATTGCGTCGTTGTTCGAGAGGGGCAATTGTTACAGCGGCAGTTCTATTTCCTATCAATCTTAACGCTCGATTTTGTATTCTATCAAGCAGGTAAAGCGATGCTTCATGCCAAACTCTATCAAATGCCTTGGAGGTATCAAGAGCAATAATCTTACTTTCACCAAAGCTATGTTAAGATTTGTTCCACTGTTCGGTGAGATATGCCATCAGATCACCAGTGGAACGGTTGCTGCGGAAGCCATACTGACGGTCATGGAGAAGCTTACGATCTTCGAGATATTCCTATATATATTAACGCGAAATATGGCAGCGCAATTAATTTGTGTGGAATTCTATTAATATCCGCGCATAATGTCAATGCGACCAATTTTTGTATCAGAAGAATTTTATTAAAACGGTATCATTTTTAGTTTTTACTGTGATATCGTAAAGCAATAGGTGATTCCTGAATTCTTGCAACTATTTGTTATTATCTTTGTCCATTTTGAACATGATATTATTCAAACATTTTCCAAAGCCTTTGCGGTTTTTAAGGCAGAGTTGAAACGCGCTCAGGTTAAGGTTAAATTTTATATTCGTTTTTTAAAAATAGAGCAATCTTTTTTGTACTTAGATCACTTTTTGGAATTCTGAATTTTTATCGTGATTTACACTACTCTTTATATGACAATTCGCACTTCATTGAAGTTTGCATTTCATTTGGATTTTTCTTGACGGTGTGCATGTTGTTAAAATGATAGCCAACAAAACACGTAATTGATTATCGTAATAGATGCATGAAGCATGCTTCTCTATAAGTTTCACGAACTACACCATTTACTCATCTTATGTTTATACAAAAATTGAAAAAAATCATGTTTCTTATATGAACGTAAAATTCCTCGCGATGATAAAATACCAGCGCCATATATCAGCAAGGGGTCGGACCGCTCTATAAACCTTGCTTACGACTTGTATAATAAATTGCTTTTAGCACTCAAGATGGTTGTGTGCTTAGTTTCCGAGACTATAGCGAACACACACAAATTTTTAGTTTTATATATATAGAATATTATCTAATATCTAATATATAAAAGATCTGAGATCAAATTTCATATTCGTTTTTAAAAATAGAGCAATCTTTTTTGTATCTATATACATAGATCACTTTTTGGAATTCTGAATTTTTATAGTGATTTACAAAACTCTTTATATGACAATTCGCAAATGTCACCGAAGTTTACATTTCATTTGGATTTTGTTCTTGTTATGTAATAATTAATGTGAAAACAAATCCATCAAGGAATAAAAATGTTAAATGAGTTTTTAAAATCCTCATAAGGCATGATATCTTTCCTTCTTACAATACTAAACTACACTTTTAGATTCTGGAGTATTATTATTCATAATACAGACCATATCGTTGTCATTAGTCACTACACAATATTCTGTTTAACATTTTGCGTAGATGATTTTAATTAAATGTTCTAGCGAAGTCAATATTTCTTTGTACCTATAACTTTTTTACTGTTACCTGTTTGTTTACAATTTATTTGAGAATGACTGTTAAAAATAAAGACAGAAAGTTGTCAAATGGCACTCACACAGCTTTTGCAAGAAAAATCTGAAATTTGAGATCAAATCGCAAAATTAGAAACGAATTCGATAATAGTTTTGACATGGTATTTTAATATTTGGGACCTTTTTTAATTAAAACTCTGACAATATTGTCAGATTTGACAACCGCTTGTACCTAAGCTTCACTCCGTTCAAAAAAGCGATTTTTATCAAAATAGTATTCTTTTTAGATATGGCCTACATATGAAAAATATTTTTTCGGTTAATATTTCAATTTTTATAATTATATAAGTCTCAAAGTTTTCCAAGTTAAAAACGAGGGATATACATATGAAACAATAGATAAGACGAAAAATAAAATCGAATATGAAACAATAAAACTGGGTAAGTTTAAAAGCATTTTAAATGCATTTATCGAATAAAGTAAAGGCAAAACTTATTATTTAGCTGCAATATGACAGAAATAAATTATAATACGGAAAACTACGTTCAAACAAATCCTTTTAATTAAGTTGAACTTAAAAAGGTACCTAAAGTAAGACTCATTTACTTTACTTTTAATAAACTAAGCATACATATGCACGTATGCGGCGTTGTTAAGTTGATGTGTTTTTTTTTTAGATATATAATATTTTTTTGGCTATAGAATAACACGTTTGATAATGATAAAAAATTATTAAAATTAATAAACTTTACTTTATGCTATTGATGTTGTTTTGTGTGGTTATTATTTTTCTTCGAAAGAAACTTTGATTCTAGTTTCCTTTGGCTGCTTCTTTCGCAGCCATTATCAAAGGCGTCAAGCTTGCTAATGGACGAGCCAGTTTAAGGAAAGGATGCTGTGCAAAAAATAAATAAATCAGAATGATATTATAGGTTTAGATAATAATTTGAAAACAACTCACTTTTAATAGATCTAGCGCACTGGACCTTCTATCGACTTCAACTTCTAGGCATTGATCGAGAAAATCTTGGAAGACTGGTGACAGTTTGTCCTTTTCCTTGATTTCTGGCTTACCATTTGTGGCAATAAGGTACAATGCTTTGAGTGGGTTCTCATTTAAGTAAGGCGGTTCACCCTCGACCATTTCGATTGCCATAATACCAAGAGACCACAAGTCGACCTAAATAGAAAATAACAAGTATCAGATATGTATGTTAGATATACTTATGAATAAAGAGCATTATGCCTAAAAAAATCCCTCATTTATGATTTGTAAACTTTTTCGATCAGGTAACTATAATGCGAAGCTTGCGATTTTTTATTCTTCCTTTTCTTTCTTGTTACCTGGTCAATTATTCTATTTGTTTTGCTGTTGTTTTTTTTTTTTTTAATTTTAAACAAGCAGGTCCACAGCGCTTTGGTGCATCTCTTTCTTTTTTAAGTAAAAATATTTATGGTTCTGGCAACTTTCGTGGTGTTCGACGACATAATAATTTTAGAGATTTGCTATCTGGTTAAATTCTTGTATACATATGAAAAGATTCACATTTCTTAATTTCTTAGACATATGCAAAATTTGCATGTTTTTTTAAATTTATGTTGCAGGGTCACCTTAAGGGCATTATTCGAACCATGTAAGAACTTTCATTATGGGATGAGATAGATTCATTATCTTCCCTTTCTTACAGAAATTCATTAATTTATAATTTTATATTGCTTTTTTAAATACGTTTTGCGTTACAACATGCGTGCCACCTACTGGGAGTTTATTTTACTATGCCTATAAACTTCCTGTTACGCCTTAAGAACAAAATCATAAGTACTGCTGAGACCATTTTAGGCAGTAGTCGCAGAGATCGGAGCGACTGGTTTCATGATGAATGTAAACTAGCGTCTGAACATTAGAATGATGCATACTGGGCCCTATTCCTGAATACGAGTCGACTAAGTTTTCGTGTGAGATCGAAAAATTGGTATTCTGGAACACGACTTTTGCTCTTTCTGTCAAAAGATTTGATCTTTTTCAATTTCGAGAGTTTCATTGCAAGAAAAAGAGCAAATCTAGATCAAATCTCAACACGAAAGATTTGATCTCTGATGGGTTGGCAGATTTTATCTGAATGCACACATACATGTAAATAGTCTTTCGGTCAAACGTCAAATGGAAAATATTTTGTTATTTTTGTTGTTTGTTGTGAACTTGTACTAGCCCGTGCTTAGTCAAAAAATTAACAAATATCCATTAAATATACAAAATAACAAATAAAGGTGTTTTTGAAGTGAGAAAATACAAATACGGCATTTTAAATATATATACTATTTTTGTGTGTGATATCAAATACTGTGTATGCTCGTCAGTGAATGACCAATACTAGGATTAAATGATGAAACTAGTTTCATTGAAAAGAGCAAATCTTGATTTTCAGATCAAATTTTTGAAATTTGAATGAAACTCGCTATAACTATCGGTATTCCCCAACTCGAATGTCGAACGTCAAATGACACTCGAATGATACATACCTATTCCTGAACTCGAAAGTGATGCTTTTTTCTGTGAGAAATCATTCATGTTTAAAAAGTGTTCGAGAGCAGCAGTGATGGATGCAAAAATGTAGGTAAAAATAAAAAAAGACTAATTTTCTAATTGTTATGAATAATGAAGTGTTTGAAACAAAATTAAAATATTTTTTGGTGGTAGGTATTTGACATAAACGACGATTTGGCGTTTGTTTTAAATTTGTGCTCCATTACTTGTAGCAAATATACAAAAATTGTTTTATAAAACATCTCTGTAATTATCATATTAATTTTTATTTTGCACTTTTACGATTTAAACTGATTAATTTACTATCAAATTACATTTAACGATTAGTTCTCAAATCAAAAGATTTTTTTGTGAAACGTCAAGTTAACATTTAGTGAAGTTAGCTACAATTCAAAGGGTGTGCTCAACATTTTCGGAGTCATGTCATGTTTTTGGTTCTCACTAGAGTTGTGGAATACCGATTCTTACTCGACTCGACTGTGAGCTCTCGAGTGACATCTCACTCGACTCGTATTCAGGAATAGGCCCCCTGATCAATGCAGCGAAGATGAATATAAAGAGCTCAGAAAAACAGAGAAGACTTTAAAGACAAGAAAGCCAGCCTGTGAAATGGAAAGAAGTAGAGAGCAATATCAGCACAAGGCGTGGAAGTTCTACCAATCCGTTAGAAACACATACTGCACATGCTGTAAGGACGGAGATGGAAATCTGGGGGCCTATTCCTGAATACGAGACGAGTGAGATGTCACTCGAGAGCTCACAGTCGAGTAGAGTAAGAATCGGGGGCCCTATTCCTGAATACGAGTCGAGTAAGTTTTCATGTGATATCGACAAATTGGTATTCTCGAACACGACTCACTAACTATCGGTATTCTCCAACTCGAATGTCGAACGTCAAATGACACTCGAATGATATTCCTGAACTCGAAAGTGACGCTTTTTCTGTGAGAAATCATTCATTTATCATGTTTAAAAAGTGTTCGAGAGCAGCAGTGATGGATGCAAAAATGTAGGTAAAAATAAAAAAAGACTAATTTTCTAATTATTATGAATAATAGTGTTTGAAACAAAATTTAAATATTTTTTGGTGGTAGGTATTTGGCATAAACGATGATCTGGCGTTTGTTTTAAATTTGTGCTCCATTACTTACTTACTTAGGGGGCGCTACAGTTCGGTACGAACCTGGGCCTCAACCAACATGCCTCTCCAGCCAGCTCGGTATTTGGCTAGCTCCCTCCAGTTTTGCACTCCAAGTTGGTTGAGGTCGTCCTCCACTTGAGCGCGCCACCTAGGGCGAGGTCTTCCTTGACTGCGTCTACCTTCTGGGATGGAATCGAAGATCCTGCGAGCCGGAGCACTGTTGTCCATTCGCTCTACATGACCTAGCCATCTTAAACGTGATATGCGTTCTTGGTTGAACCTTCTCCTCCAAAGCCCGTTAACGCAGATAGGGCCGAAAATCCTCCGAAGAATCTTACGCTCGAAACGACTAAGGATATCTTCATCCGCTTTACATAGAGTCCATGCCTCGGCGCCATAGAGCAGGACTGGGATGATTAGGGTCTTATACAGAGTCTGCTTTGTCTTTCGAGAGAGGGCTTTGCTACTCAATTATTGCAAGGGCGATGACCTCAACTAATGGACAAATCCTCGGGGCTTACTACCACCAAGATAAATATTTTGAAAGCACACGTACGAGTGGTTTTATCCTGCTTGAGGCTTTCCTATACCTTGATAGTCGAGGGCTGATTCAGGATAGATCGGCGATTCCGTTGATCTACCACGTCGGCCGCAGAACAGTCGATAGGCGGCTCCTACGACCGAGAAATAGTCGCTAGGAGCGAAGCAGAGCGCCTCCGTTTCAGTAGGGCCGTGCGTGCCCGGGATCGGAAGGAAGCCTTTGATCAGGTCGGTCCACCAATTTTGGTGGCTTAGATAAAACCCGATATCTGCAGTCGACATAGACGAAATATCGCCTATGGCCGACCAACATATACCTATAGTATCTAAGTTAGGTAGGACAGTTGCGGCGGCACAAAAAAAAAAAAAAAAATATCCAACAAAAAATATAAAAATTCAAAAAATCTTGCTGTGGCTGTTCTAATTTTAAGTAATTTTAAGTATTTTAGGTTTATTTTAAGTAATTTTAATTTATCTTTAGTTTATTTTAAATTAGTTTTAAGTAGTTTAAGATAAACACCGATAAAGTAAACCCAGTTTTTTTATTTAATTTTCTGGGTGAAAAATAAAACCCCAATATGTATATAAGATAAATTTAAGTTATTTTTAGGCCGAAAGGCAAATTAAATTAAGTTAGAGATTAATTTAGAGCACCCGCATAGGGCCCTTAAGTTAATTAAGATGATAGTTTTAGCTAGTTTTAAGATTTTTGTCTAGCATTTAAATAGATATAAGTAAAAGTTGAATAAAAATCATATATATAAAAAAAAAGATCATCTTGAAAGATTTAGCATCATCAGCATGAAGGGAGATAGAAGATGATTGAATTATCTTTTCAACATCATTAATGACAAGAATAAACAAAAGGTCCAATATGGCTACCTTGTGGTACCGCAGAGGTGGCCACAAAAGGAACTTAAAGAGCAGAACGAAAATGGACTCTGTATTGGCGGTTGTCAAGATACGAAGATATCCTTTTAAGAAAGTTAGGACTGAAACCGAGAAAGGAAAGCTTAACAAGAATTAAACTGTGAGAGATTTTGTCGAAAGCCTGGCTGAAAGCTGTAGTGATGACGTCTAATTCGTAACCTTTTTCTATGGCAGAGAGTGAAAATGTAACGAACTATATAAATACATATAAAGACTTGGTATATCGAAGCTAACACATACTACAAAAATCTGTCTACAAACGAAATTTGAATTTTATAACCAACAAGTTACAAAATTGGTATAGGCGTATCTGCTGGAGAACTTGCAACACACTTTAACATCCTGTTAACAAGCGATTCTTTTTCAAATTTTTCATACGCTGAGCCACTTACTGTTGATGAGACACTTGACGTAGATGTTACAATTGAGGAATTAAATGATGTTATCTCCACTGTATAAAATAGAAAGGCTCCAGGTGAAGACGGAATACCGTACGAGTTTTTTAAAAATGCAATACCTTCATTCTGCAATAGGCTACAAACTTTATACAACAACATTTTTTCTTCAGCCGAAATTCCATCCTCATTTAAAAAGTCTGTGATTTTCCCAATACATAAAAAAGGTCGATTAGACATAGTACAAAATTACAGAGGAGTATCTTTTATGAATACCATTGCAAAAATATTCTGTGGAGTTTTGGTAAATAGATTGGAAAAATGGATCGAGCAGAAAAATCTTTTAACTGACCTGCAGGCTGGATTTAGAAAGGATTATTCAACTGTAGATCAGATATTTACTCTCACATCTATTATCAAAGCGTTTCATGCCCGGAATAAAAAAGTTTGCTCTTTTTTTGATGACTTCAAAGCGGCTTTTGACCTTGTTAACAGAAATGCCCTTTTTTATAAACTGTCTCAACTTGGCATATCTTCAAAATTCATTAAGGTAATCAAAGAAATGTACACGCATACCAATGTAGCAATTTGGGATGGTAAAACCTATTCAGGATGGTTTAAAACAGACACAGGTGTGAAACAAGGCTGTCTGCTCAGTGTGTTATTGTTCTCCCTGTTTATAAACGACGTAGTAGATGATCTTCCAGGAGAAGTAAGAATTGCTAATACCACAATCATAGTATTGTTATATGCAGATGATCTCGTCATACTTTCAGAATCTCCGGAACATATGCAATTGATGATCAATCGTCTGTCATGCTATTGTAAGAGATGGGGACTGACAATCAATACAGATAAGTCGAAAATTATGGTTTTTGCACGATCTCCAAGAATACACAATGAAAGACAATGGAACTACAATGGTCATCCCCTTCAAACAGTTAAAGCGTTCGTTATTCTGAATCCAACATTGAATTTCAGTAAACATCTTACAGAAAAGGCAAAAAGCTCTCAAAACCTACTTAATCTTTCGTGGAAAAATGTGTTTTACAATAAGAGAGTCGCTCTATCGGCAATATATAAAATTTTTAACGCAGTTAAATCAACTCTCTGCTATGCCTCTCAGATTTGGGGTTCTTATGAGTATGAAGAAATTGAAAAGTTCCAAAGGAACTTCATTAAAAAACTGTTCAATCTTCCACTGAATACACCCAGCTATGGGATATACCTAGAAAATGGACTACCAAAACTATTAACAGACACACTTGTCTGTCATTATGATGACACAAGAATCGCAAAAAAACTTTTTTTTATATGAGTTAAGAAACGCAGACTGGTGGTATACAACTTGGCAAAACATTAGTAACGCTGGTGGAGTAACCTTACACGTGGACATGAACAATCTTAGCAATTTGAAACATCAACTCTACCACATTATATAAACGAACGAAAACATTACTCGAAAAAAATTCATAACTAAAGTTCGAGGGCCCGAAAGGAGGATATTATAAAGCCAACTAAACTATGCTCTTAACCAAAGAAACTACTTTCATGACTCGCTAAGCTATGATGAAATATCTATGATATTCAAAACAAGATGTGAAGTCCTTTCGTTATATGGTAACCCTTATAATGACAAGTTTAACCAATTCTGCACGCTATGCAACCTACACTCGAAAGAAGACTGCTTTCATATCATAAGTATACGTCCAATATTCAGACAGCAAAGGATAACTTTCTTTGGAAAACAGACATTAACAATGCTCGAAACCTTACAAGTATTAAACGAATGTGAATGAAAAGTTCTGAGCAGTTTTTTAAAAACAATCTACAAATATACATTACATTACATATTGTAATTAACAATACACATATATAGAATGCTGTTAATTTCAGAACACGCTTGAAACGTTACATATCTGTTCTAACTTTGTAATTGAAAACAATTAACTTTTTATTTTGTTTTTTTTTTTACACAAATATATACATACATTAAATTTATAAATTTTGCTAACCAGGCTGACGGCTTAGCCATAGCTTTTAAGTTCATATATTGTAACCATGTGTTTTGTTATTAATCGAAAATAAATGAATTCTTAATTCTAAAAATTCTAAATTCTGTAACAAACTCAACAATCTAAAAATCTTACAAAAACCGTCTTGATTTGATTTGAGGATATCAGAGATTTGCATTGGAAAAAAGAGTGAATCATACAGAATGCTTTCAAAGGATTTGGGGAAAGTTTGAAGTTTGGGGATGGGCCGATAGTTATAAACTTGTTTTTGGGATATTGTGGATATTTTCCCATAAATCGGGGAAAGATCCGGTGGAAAGGGACAGGTGGAACAAGTTAGTAATAGGAAAGACCAAACTCGAGCAACATTTTTTAAGTAAAATGGCAGGACCAGGAATATATTCGTTTTTAAGTTCAAGGATGCCATTTAGGACTAATGAAGTATCCATATACTTCGAATTTGAAGGGCCAGTATTAAAATGAGTAAGGTGCGTAAAATAAGATTTGTCAGGATCAAAGGTTTTTGGTGCAAATCACTATTTGAAGTAGCTAGCGAAGAGAGGTGGTTGGGTGCTGTATGAATAGGGTAGGCACTGAAAGGCATCAAACTGGTGATGCACAGTCGCTGCAACTATATCGTACACATCAATTGTGCTTATTTTACCTCCCCGCGGTAACCACCGGGTACTGGTCTGTCCATCCGGACATTCCTGCTAAACTTATAAGCGCGAGTGTTGAACACAGAAAAAATAGCAACACTATAATGCTCTGCTTTAATGACTGTTCTGATCGATTCGCAGAAGTCTTGCACGAGCCCCTCAGAAAGAGGACGTACGGCGGATGAGCCCAACCAAAAAAAAACCAAAACCCGGAAAAACGAATCAAGGACAACGACCTTCGGATCTGCACGTGGAATGTTAGAACTCTTAACAGACCACGTGCATCCAAACAACTAGCGGAGGCCCAAGACTGCTACAGAGCAGGAATTACTGCCATCCAGGAAGTGCGATGGAATGGGCCGGGCAAAAGGAGGATGAAAAACTGTGACGTGTACTACGGTGATTGCGGAAGAAGACCACAGCGTTTATTTGGGTGCGGATTCGTCATAAGCGGTAGACTTAGGCAAGAAGTCTTGGGCTTTCGACACGTAAGTGAGCGACTTGTGACAATCCGTATCAAGGCTAAATTCGCCAACATTAGCCTAATATGCGCTCATGCCCCCACAGAGGACAAAGATGACGCCACCAAGGATGACTTCTATGAGCTCCTCGACAAAACCTATGAGCAATGCCCTAAATACGACGTTAAGATCGTACTAGGCGATTTTAATGCCAAAATAGGTAAAGAGGAAATCTTTGGTAGGACTGTCGGAAAACATAGCCTACACGACACAACGTCTGAAAACGGACTTAGGCTAATTGACTTCGCAGCGGCACATAACGTCACCATTGCAAGCACACGGTTTCCTCATCTCGATATACACAAAGGGACTTGGCGACACCCAGATCAAAGAACCGTCAATCAGATTGATCACGTTGCGATCGATGCAAGACACGCCTCCAGTATCTTGGATGTTCGCACCTTCCGAGCAGCTAACATTGACTCGAATCACTACCTTGTTGCAGCAAAGGTAAGAATGCGAATAACCCGAACTCCACAACAACGGAGTAATACTGTGAGGAAGTATGACGTCGGAAAGCTGCAATCGCAAGAAACCGCCAGAACCTATGCCGATCGAATATCCCGTAACCTCTCAAGAAATCCAGTACCGCCAGCATCAAGTGCCGAAGATCAGTGGCAACACTGCCAACAAGCCATCAGAGATGCCGCAACTGATGTGCTAGGTTTCACCAGACCACCACCACGAAACCTCTGGTTTGATGACGAATGCAGGCAGGCCCATGCAGCCAAACAAGAGGCATATAAAGCGACGCTGCAAAGAAAGACGAGAGCTGCTCGCGAGCTTTACGAGCAGAAAAGACGGGAAGAACACCGGCTTCTCCAAAAGAAAAAGAGAGAGCATGAGAAGCGCGCGATCGAAGATATTGAGAGATGCTACTCCAGGAACAACGTGCGGAAGTTTTACCAACAGGTAAAAAGAACATGCCAAGGAAAAAAATCCCGCACAGAAGCCTGTAGAGATAGGAATGGAGACCTCGTAGTAGAGTCACAGTCGGTGCTGAGTACATGGAAGGACCATTTCTGCAGACTGTTAAACGGCGATGAAGGCCATAATCCCGCTGTCAGGCAGAATGAACCATTCAACATGGATGATGACAGACAAAACTTCCGTCCACCTGACCAAAATGAAGTAAGGATAGCAATATCTAAACTCAAAAACAACAAAGCTGCTGGACCCGACGGATTACCCGCCGAACTTTTTAAAGCGGCCGGAGATGACCTGGTGGAGTGCATACACCAACTCATCTCTAAAGTTTGGTCAGAAGAAAGTATGCCTGATGAATGGAACCTCAGCATCGTTTGCCCGATTCACAAGAAAGGAGACCCTCTAAACTGCGCCAACTATAGAGGAATAAGTCTCCTGAATATCGCCTACAAGATCCTCTCTGCCGTACTATGTGAACGCCTGAAACCTTTCGTCAGCAACCTGATTGGCCCCTATCAGTGTGGTTTCAGACCAGGAAAGTCCACAATCGATCAAATGTTCACGCTACGGCAGATCCTGGAAACCACCCAAGAATTCCAAATCGATACCCACCACCTCTTTATCGATTTTAAGGCCGCGTACGATAGCATTTATAGAGACGAGCTATACAGAGCCATGTCAGGTTTTGGCATTCCCACAAAACTCGTCCGACTGTGCAAGATGACGATGGAGAACTCTCGCTGCTCCGTCAAGGTTGGTTCTGACCTCACAGAAGCTTTTGACGTCAAAAAAGGATTCCGACAAGGTGATGCGCTATCGTGCGATTTCTTCAACTTAATACTTGAAAAAATTATAAGAAACTCGCATATCAATTGTAGTGGGACAATTTTTTTCAAGTCTGTGCAATTGCTAGCATACGCTGACGACATAGACATCATTGGCAGAACTCGGCGAGCTGTCACTGGAACGTTTGCTAGCATTGAAGCTGAAGCGGCTAAGATGGGACTAGCAGTCAATGAGGCCAAAACGAAGTACCTGCTGTCCACAAAAAGGGACACACAACACCGGCGGATTGGACAAAACATCACAATAGACAGGTACAACTTTGAGGTAGTTAGGGACTTTGTGTACCTCGGATCCGCTATAACATCTGACAACAACATCTCGTCAGAAATAAAGCGAAGAATTACTCTTGCCAATCGCTGTTTCTATGGGCTAGGAAGGCAATTGAGTAGCAAAGCCCTCTCTCGAAAGACAAAGGAGACTCTGTATAAGACCCTAATCATCCCAGTCCTGCTCTATGGCGCCGAGGCATGGACTCTATCTAAAGCGGATGAAGATATCCTTAGTCGTTTCGAGCGTAAGATTCTTCGGAAGATTTTTGGCCCTATCTGCGTTAACGGGCTTTGGAGGAGAAGGTTCAACCAAGAACTATACGAGCTGTACAGCGACATTGACCTGGTCAAAAAAATACGCATATCACGTTTAAGATGGCTAGGTCATGTAGAGCGAATGGACAACAATGCTCCGGCTCGCAGGATCTTTGATTCCATCCCAGAGGGTAGACGCAGTCAAGGAAGACCTCGCCTTAGGTGGCGCGCTCAAGTGGAGGACGACCTCAACCAACTTGGAGTGCAAAACTGGAGGCAGCTAGCCAAAGACCGAGTTGGCTGGAGAGGCATGTTGGTTGAGGCCCAGGTTCGTCCCGAACTGAGAGCAGCAGTGATGGATGCAAAAATGTAGGTAAAAATAAAAAAAGACTAATTTTCTAATTATTATGAATAATAGTGTTTGAAACAAAATTTAAATATTTTTTGGTGGTAGGTATTTGGCATAAACGATGATCTGGCGTTTGTTTTAAATTTGTGCTCCATTACTTACTTACTTAGGGGGCGCTACAGTTCGGTACGAACCTGGGCCTCAACCAACATGCCTCTCCAGCCAGCTCGGTATTTGGCTAGCTCCCTCCAGTTTTGCACTCCAAGTTGGTTGAGGTCGTCCTCCACTTGAGCGCGCCACCTAGGGCGAGGTCTTCCTTGACTGCGTCTACCTTCTGGGATGGAATCGAAGATCCTGCGAGCCGGAGCACTGTTGTCCATTCGCTCTACATGACCTAGCCATCTTAAACGTGATATGCGTTCTTGGTTGAACCTTCTCCTCCAAAGCCCGTTAACGCAGATAGGGCCGAAAATCCTCCGAAGAATCTTACGCTCGAAACGACTAAGGATATCTTCATCCGCTTTACATAGAGTCCATGCCTCGGCGCCATAGAGCAGGACTGGGATGATTAGGGTCTTATACAGAGTCTGCTTTGTCTTTCGAGAGAGGGCTTTGCTACTCAATTATTGCAAGGGCGATGACCTCAACTAATGGACAAATCTTCGGGGCTTACTACCACCAAGATAAATATTTTGAAAGCACACGTACGAGTGGTTTTATCCTGCTTGAGGCTTTCCTATACCTTGATAGTCGAGGGCTGATTCAGGATAGATCGGCGATTCCGTTGATCTACCACGTCGGCCGCAGAACAGTCGATAGGCGGCTCCTACGACCGAGAAATAGTCGCTAGGAGCGAAGCAGAGCGCCTCCGTTTCAGTAGGGCCGTGCGTGCCCGGGATCGGAAGGAAGCCTTTGATCAGGTCGGTCCACCAATTTTGGTGGCTTAGATAAAACCCGATATCTGCAGTCGACATAGACGAAATATCGCCTATGGCCCGACCAACATATACCTATAGTATCTAAGTTAGGTAGGACAGTTGCGGCGGCACAAAAAAAAAAAAAAAATATCCAAGAAAAAATATAAAAATTCAAAAAATCTTGCTGTGGCTGTTCTAATTTTAAGTAATTTTAAGTATTTTAGGTTTATTTTAAGTAATTTTAATTTATCTTTAGTTTATTTTAAATTAGTTTTAAGTAGTTTAAGATAAACACCGATAAAGTAAACCCAGTTTTTTTATTTAATTTTCTGGGTGAAAAATAAAACCCCAATATGTATATAAGATAAATTTAAGTTATTTTTAGGCCGAAAGGCAATTAAAATTAAGTTAGAGATTAATTTAGAGCACCCGCATAGGGCCCTTAAGTTAATTAAGATGATAGTTTTAGCTAGTTTTAAGATTTTTGTCTAGCATTTAAATAGATATAAGTAAAAGTTGAATAAAAATCATATATATAAAAAAAAAGATCATCTTGAAAGATTTAGCATCATCAGCATGAAGGGAGATAGAAGATGATTGAATTATCTTTTCAACATCATTAATGACAAGAATAAACAAAAGGTCCAATATGGCTACCTTGTGGTACCGCAGAGGTGGCCACAAAAGGAACTTAAAGAGCAGAACGAAAATGGACTCTGTATTGGCGGTTGTCAAGATACGAAGATATCCTTTTAAGAAAGTTAGGACTGAAACCGAGAAAGGAAAGCTTAACAAGAATTAAACTGTGAGAGATTTTGTCGAAAGCCTGGCTGAAAGCTGTAGTGATGACGTCTAATTCGTAACCTTTTTCTATGGCAGAGAGTGAAAATGTAACGAACTATATAAATACATATAAAGACTTGGTATATCGAAGCTAACACATACTACAAAAATCTGTCTACAAACGAAATTTGAATTTTATAACCAACAAGTTACAAAATTGGTATAGGCGTATCTGCTGGAGAACTTGCAACACACTTTAACATCCTGTTAACAAGCGATTCTTTTTCAAATTTTTCATACGCTGAGCCACTTACTGTTGATGAGACACTTGACGTAGATGTTACAATTGAGGAATTAAATGATGTTATCTCCACTGTATAAAATAGAAAGGCTCCAGGTGAAGACGGAATACCGTACGAGTTTTTTAAAAATGCAATACCTTCATTCTGCAATAGGCTACAAACTTTATACAACAACATTTTTTCTTCAGCCGAAATTCCATCCTCATTTAAAAAGTCTGTGATTTTCCCAATACATAAAAAAGGTCGATTAGACATAGTACAAAATTACAGAGGAGTATCTTTTATGAATACCATTGCAAAAATATTCTGTGGAGTTTTGGTAAATAGATTGGAAAAATGGATCGAGCAGAAAAATCTTTTAACTGACCTGCAGGCTGGATTTAGAAAGGATTATTCAACTGTAGATCAGATATTTACTCTCACATCTATTATCAAAGCGTTTCATGCCCGGAATAAAAAAGTTTACTCTTTTTTTGATGACTTCAAAGCGGCTTTTGACCTTGTTAACAGAAATGCCCTTTTTTATAAACTGTCTCAACTTGGCATATCTTCAAAATTCATTAAGGTAATCAAAGAAATGTACACGCATACCAATGTAGCAATTTGGGATGGTAAAACCTATTCAGGATGGTTTAAAACAGACACAGGTGTGAAACAAGGCTGTCTGCTCAGTGTGTTATTGTTCTCCCTGTTTATAAACGACGTAGTAGATGATCTTCCAGGAGAAGTAAGAATTGCTAATACCACAATCATAGTATTGTTATATGCAGATGATCTCGTCATACTTTCAGAATCTCCGGAACATATGCAATTGATGATCAATCGTCTGTCATGCTATTGTAAGAGATGGGGACTGACAATCAATACAGATAAGTCGAAAATTATGGTTTTTGCACGATCTCCAAGAATACACAATGAAAGACAATGGAACTACAATGGTCATCCCCTTCAAACAGTTAAAGCGGTAAAATATTTGGGAGTTATTCTGAATCCAACATTGAATTTCAGTAAACATCTTACAGAAAAGGCAAAAAGCTCTCAAAACCTACTTAATCTTTCGTGGAAAAATGTGTTTTACAATAAGAGAGTCGCTCTATCGGCAATATATAAAATTTTTAACGCAGTTAAATCAACTCTCTGCTATGCCTCTCAGATTTGGGGTTCTTATGAGTATGAAGAAATTGAAAAGTTCCAAAGGAACTTCATTAAAAAACTGTTCAATCTTCCACTGAATACACCCAGCTATGGGATATACCTAGAAAATGGACTACCAAAACTATTAACAGACACACTTGTCTGTCATTATGATGACACAAGAATCGCAAAAAAACTTTTTTTTATATGAGTTAAGAAACGCAGACTGGTGGTATACAACTTGGCAAAACATTAGTAACGCTGGTGGAGTAACCTTACACGTGGACATGAACAATCTTAGCAATTTGAAACATCAACTCTACCACATTATATAAACGAACGAAAACATTACTCGAAAAAAATTCATAACTAAAGTTCGAGGGCCCGAAAGGAGGATATTATAAAGCCAACTAAACTATGCTCTTAACCAAAGAAACTACTTTCATGACTCGCTAAGCTATGATGAAATATCTATGATATTCAAAACAAGATGTGAAGTCCTTTCGTTATATGGTAACCCTTATAATGACAAGTTTAACCAATTCTGCACGCTATGCAACCTACACTCGAAAGAAGACTGCTTTCATATCATAAGTATACGTCCAATATTCAGACAGCAAAGGATAACTTTCTTTGGAAAACAGACATTAACAATGCTCGAAACCTTACAAGTATTAAACGAATGTGAATGAAAAGTTCTGAGCAGTTTTTTAAAAACAATCTACAAATATACATTACATTACATATTGTAATTAACAATACACATATATAGAATGCTGTTAATTTCAGAACACGCTTGAAACGTTACATATCTGTTCTAACTTTGTAATTGAAAACAATTAACTTTTTATTTTGTTTTTTTTTACACAAATATATACATACATTAAATTTATAAATTTTGCTAACCAGGCTGACGGCTTAGCCATAGCTTTTAAGTTCATATATTGTAACCATGTGTTTTGTTATTAATCGAAAATAAATGAATTCTTAATTCTAAAAATTCTAAATTCTGTAACGAACTCAACAATATTTGATGTGGTAGATCTTCTCTTACAAAAACCGTCTTGATTTGATTTGAGGATATCAGAGATTTGCATTGGAAAAAAGAGTGAATCATACAGAATGCTTTCAAAGGATTTGGGGAAAGTTTGAAGTTTGGGGATGGGCCGATAGTTATAAACTTGTTTTTGGGATATTGTGGATATTTTCCATAAATCGGGGAAAGATCCGGTGGAAAGGGACAGGTGGAACAAGTAAGTAATAGGAAAGACCAAACTCGAGCAACATTTTTTAAGTAAAATGGCAGGACCAGGAATATATTCGTTTTTAAGTTCAAGGATGCCATTTAGGACTAATGAAGTATCCATATACTTCGAATTTGAAGGGCCAGTATTAAAATGAGTAAGGTACGTAAAATAAGATTTGTCAGGATCAAAGGTTTTTGGTGCAAATCACTATTTGAAGTAGCTAGCGAAGAGAGGTGGTTGGGTGCTGTATGAATAGGGTAGGCACTGAAAGGCATCAAACTGGTGATGCACAGTCGCTGCAACTATATCGTACACATCAATTGTGCTTATTTTACCTCCCCGCGGTAACCACCGGGTACTGGTCTGTCCATCCGGACATTCCTGCTAAACTTATAAGCGCGAGTGTTGAACACAGAAAAAATAGCAACACTATAATGCTCTGCTTTAATGACTGTTCTGATCGATTCGCAGAAGTCTTGCACGAGCCCCTCAGAAAGAGGACGTACGGCGGATGAGCCCAACCAAAAAAAAACCAAAACCCGGAAAAACGAATCAAGGACAACGACCTTCGGATCTGCACGTGGAATGTTAGAACTCTTAACAGACCACGTGCATCCAAACAACCAGCGGAGGCCCAAGACTGCTACAGAGCAGGAATTACTGCCATCCAGGAAGTGCGATGGAATGGGCCGGGCAAAAGGAGGATGAAAAACTGTGACGTGTACTACGGTGATTGCGGAAGAAGACCACAGCGTTTATTTGGGTGCGGATTCGTCATAAGCGGTAGACTTAGACAAGAAGTCTTGGGCTTTCGACACGTAAGTGAGCGACTTGTGACAATCCGTATCAAGGCTAAATTCGCCAACATTAGCCTAATATGCGCTCATGCCCCCACAGAGGACAAAGATGACGCCACCAAGGATGACTTCTATGAGCTCCTCGACAAAACCTATGAGCAATGCCCTAAATACGACGTTAAGATCGTACTAGGCGATTTTAATGCCAAAATAGGTAAAGAGGAAATCTTTGGTAGGACTGTCGGAAAACATAGCTACACGACACAACGTCTGAAAACGGACTTAGGCTAATTGACTTCGCAGCGGCACATAACGTCACCATTGCAAGCACACGGTTTCCTCATCTCGATATACACAAAGGGACTTGGCGACACCCAGATCAAAGAACCGTCAATCAGATTGATCACGTTGCGATCGATGCAAGACACGCCTCCAGTATCTTGGATGTTCGCACCTTCCGAGCAGCTAACATTGACTCGAATCACTACCTTGTTGCAGCAAAGGTAAGAATGCGAATAACCCGAACTCCACAACAACGGAGTAATACTGTGAGGAAGTATGACGTCGGAAAGCTGCAATCGCAAGAAACCGCCAGAACCTATGCCGATCGAATATCCCGTAACCTCTCAAGAAATCCAGTACCGCCAGCATCAAGTGCCGAAGATCAGTGGCAACACTGCCAACAAGCCATCAGAGATGCCGCAACTGATGTGCTAGGTTTCACCAGACCACCACCACGAAACCTCTGGTTTGATGACGAATGCAGGCAGGCCCATGCAGCCAAACAAGAGGCATATAAAGCGACGCTGCAAAGAAAGACGAGAGCTGCTCGCGAGCTTTACGAGCAGAAAAGACGGGAAGAACACCGGCTTCTCCAAAAGAAAAAGAGAGAGCATGAGAAGCGCGCGATCGAAGATATTGAGAGATGCTACTCCAGGAACAACGTGCGGAAGTTTTACCAACAGGTAAAAAGAACATGCCAAGGAAAAAAATCCCGCACAGAAGCCTGTAGAGATAGGAATGGAAACCTCGTAGTAGAGTCACAGTCGGTGCTGAGTACATGGAAGGACCATTTCTGCAGACTGTTAAACGGCGATGAAGGCCATAATCCCGCTGTCAGGCAGAATGAACCATTCAACATGGATGATGACAGACAAAACTTCCGTCCACCTGACCAAAATGAAGTAAGGATAGCAATATCTAAACTCAAAAACAACAAAGCTGCTGGACCCGACGGATTACCCGCCGAACTTTTTAAAGCGGCCGGAGATGACCTGGTGGAGTGCATACACCAACTCATCTCTAAAGTTTGGTCAGAAGAAAGTATGCCTGATGAATGGAACCTCAGCATCGTTTGCCCGATTCACAAGAAAGGAGACCCTCTAAACTGCGCCAACTATAGAGGAATAAGTCTCCTGAATATCGCCTACAAGATCCTCTCTGCCGTACTATGTGAACGCCTGAAACCTTTCGTCAGCAACCTGATTGGCCCCTATCAGTGTGGTTTCAGACCAGGAAAGTCCACAATCGATCAAATGTTCACGCTACGGCAGATCCTGGAAACCACCCAAGAATTCCAAATCGATACCCACCACCTCTTTATCGATTTTAAGGCCGCGTACGATAGCATTTATAGAGACGAGCTATACAGAGCCATGTCAGGTTTTGGCATTCCCACAAAACTCGTCCGACTGTGCAAGATGACGATGGAGAACTCTCGCTGCTCCGTCAAGGTTGGTTCTGACCTCACAGAAGCTTTTGACGTCAAAAAAGGATTCCGACAAGGTGATGCGCTATCGTGCGATTTCTTCAACTTAATACTTGAAAAAATTATAAGAAACTCGCATATCAATTGTAGTGGGACAATTTTTTTCAAGTCTGTGCAATTGCTAGCATACGCTGACGACATAGACATCATTGGCAGAACTCGGCGAGCTGTCACTGGAACGTTTGCTAGCATTGAAGCTGAAGCGGCTAAGATGGGACTAGCAGTCAATGAGGCCAAAACGAAGTACCTGCTGTCCACAAAAAGGGACACACAACACCGGCGGATTGGACAAAACATCACAATAGACAGGTACAACTTTGAGGTAGTTAGGGACTTTGTGTACCTCGGATCCGCTATAACATCTGACAACAACATCTCGTCAGAAATAAAGCGAAGAATTACTCTTGCCAATCGCTGTTTCTATGGGCTAGGAAGGCAATTGAGTAGCAAAGCCCTCTCTCGAAAGACAAAGGAGACTCTGTATAAGACCCTAATCATCCCAGTCCTGCTCTATGGCGCCGAGGCATGGACTCTATCTAAAGCGGATGAAGATATCCTTAGTCGTTTCGAGCGTAAGATTCTTCGGAAGATTTTTGGCCCTATCTGCGTTAACGGGCTTTGGAGGAGAAGGTTCAACCAAGAACTATACGAGCTGTACAGCGACATTGACCTGGTCAAAAAAATACGCATATCACGTTTAAGATGGCTAGGTCATGTAGAGCGAATGGACAACAATGCTCCGGCTCGCAGGATCTTCGATTCCATCCCAGAGGGTAGACGCAGTCAAGGAAGACCTCGCCTTAGGTGGCGCGCTCAAGTGGAGGACGACCTCAACCAACTTGGAGTGCAAAACTGGAGGCAGCTAGCCAAAGACCGAGTTGGCTGGAGAGGCATGTTGGTTGAGGCCCAGGTTCGTCCCGAACTGTAGCGCCACCTAAGTAAGTAAGTAAGCGAAGAGAGGGAGGGAAACCATCGTTAATAGACTTATAAAACGATTTAGGATCCGTTATTAAATTTGCTTGAGTGTTGGAAGCAACGTCATTGTTGAGTGTTTCCAAAATTTATAAAACACTCCAAAGCAGCCGGAGTAATCGAGAATTGAACGAGAGCGAAGATATCTAACCTAAAGCTTATTTCTATTGTTTCGTAACTCGCATAGTTTATGATTGTACCACGGGGGAGAAGTTGAAAAGGATCTGTTACGCGAAAGGGGAACATACAATGCAAAACTGCACTTTTTCATAAAACAGATTAGTTGCTTCATTAAGGTATGAGGTATGGATGAAGTAGTAATTTTTTTTTTTTTTTAAATTAGCCTTATGGTAGTTAAACGAATAGTTAGAAATATGATGGAGAGGAAATGAAAAAACAGAGAATGAGAGGGGGTGAAATTGATCAACTACAGACAATGAGATGGTGCTTTCTGAAATAGATGAGTTAATCGCGTCAAAGGTGAAGATAAGATCGAGTTGCCGGCTAATGTAATTCTGAATTCCACTCACTTAGTAAAGGCCGGAATCAGAAAGACCGTCAACAAAAACACATTCCTTGGACGAAACGGGATTGGCAGCGAAGGATAGTACATCATCAGAAATGTTCCACTGAAGTTAGGAAGATTGAAGTCTCCAAAGATTAGAACTTCATCTTGTGCTTCAGAAATAGCTAGCATCATTGGCATCAACAGCAAGCTTGTAACATTGAACGGGTTGGCCAAGAAAAATGTAGAAACACACAAGGTATAGGGACTGATTTGGGAGTGTTAGTTTAATGGATATGCAGTCTAGCATGTTTGAGGAGGAAAAAGAAACAGGGGTCGAATCGAACTTGTTATGGACAGCAATAAGGACGTCCTGCACGGAGATTTAAGAAGAGACTGTTCGTCGTCGCGACAAACATTAAAGAACGAAGGAAACAGCTCTTGACTTTTAATGTCTGTAGAAAGATTTGTTTCAGTAAGCGCAAAAACGTGAAACGGGTAGAGCTTGTGTCTGTGAATAAACAGTGTGTTTTAGAGCGAAGACCTCTTACATTTTGGAAATAAAGGGAAAGAGAGTGGTAATTGGGGAGAGATAGTGTTAGGAGAAATTCTTTTAGAATGAAGAAACGAAAAAAAGGCGGAGAGATCTTTGGAGATTCGTTTTGAGAATATGTTCATATACATATATTTATGTATATCTGCCTTAATGGTACCGGATCAGTAGGCAGACCTTCCTTTTTAATAGACGCTGACACATAACTTTTCGTTTTACAGTCTATGCACAAATCGTCAGGTTTATCGTGGAGATAGGCTAGGAATGTTGTTGAATGTTGTCTAACAGTTTGTTTTCTCTTAGTTTGGAAAGGGCATGACGGGATTCAGTGGAATTAACAAGGGTCTGTTGAGAGATTCAGTAGGATTTGAGGAATTTAAAGGTGATGAAGGATAGTCAGGATTGAGGGTTGAAATACACTCGTTGGTGAGCATGCTTCGGTGTTATTGGGGTTTGTTGGTCTTTCACTTTGGATTTAAGTAAAGACAGTCTTGGCCTAGGTTGGGGTACAGTTCGGGGTTTAGGTTGAGGCTTAGGTTGGGGCTTAGTTTGGGAAAAGGTAGGTGATTTGGTTGGGGTCTATGTTGAGTCTTAGGTTGGGGTCTTGCATTGGGAACGGTTTGTGAATAATGAGGGGGTTGGTTTGGAATTATAAATGGAGGTGTAAAAGCTGGCATTATGTGCGTTTGGAAGGACCAGTTAGGATCTGAATGAGGGCGGTGTTTATTCGCTTGGAATATAGGTTTCGGTGTTAATGACTTGGGGTGTTTGGATATCAACATATTGGCCAGTTTAAAAACACCACCAGATAAATTGAGGAACAGCCATTCATATTTGGAAGGGAAAGATATTAGAAAAGTTTTGGGTTTAATTTTTTTCAATTTTAGATACGTTTATATTAAAATTATTTCTAAAAAGTCTTGGATCCACTTTGATTCCGAATGGGAAGGAACTCTTTCAAGAGTGAAACTGCTGGATTGAAAAATCGAGCCACTAGCGTCATCGAGTTTTTTCAGTCTGTTGTTCCATTCCGAGAGTTTCCACAAAGTACCGAAACGTTTAGGGGTAGGTTCCTGAGTTGGCGAGGCAGTTTTGTCATTTGGTTGGGAGTGCAAAGGTATGGAGATGGGCAGTTTTGGAGATACATCAATAGTGTCCAATATTTCCTTCAATATTGACGTATTTTATTGGGGATTAGAGGGAGCTTCGAGGACATTCCTTGTTGCTAGTTTTAATTCCTCGTCGAAAGCATTTATCACACTCTCTTTAAGTTCTTCTATTTGAAACATTAAATTAAAAAGAATGCGTTCATAATTAACCGGAGGGGACACACTCTTTGGGGCTGGAGCTTATGATTGAATATTAATCACAGTCCCTAGCGAGTCAAATGACGCTATTACGGGGGAAATAGTTGATTTTATTTTTATTTATTTTTTTATATTGGCCACCATTTCAATGTTATTGTCGTTTATAATGGGAAGTTGGAGGGAAGATAATTGTTCATAATTTTTTTTATATAATTTTTAATGTAGGTCGCGGGTTGTGCATTGGGTCAGATAATCGCTTAAGCCGTTTAGGCTGCAGCTCGTTATACGTACTGACATACAGGCAGACAGACATTTTTGTGTCGATCACTTTTTTAGACTTCTCTATGAAGGCAATGTAGTGCCCCGTGGCTTAGTGGTGAGTGTGTCGGACTGCTAAGCGAATGAGCCTGGGTTCGAATCCAGCTCATGGTCATCTTCTTTTACGGGGTACTGCCTGTTGCGAGGAACTGACAAAACCTCCAAGAGTAAAATTTGTCTCGAAAAAGTGCATCTCATGTAGCAGATTAACAACACACACACAGGAATGGTTGAGCGTATACGTCACTAGGCCTTGGCTCCTTAAGGAGCTGTAGCGCCAATAAATGTATGTATGTATGTATGAAGGTAATGTCATGTTTCATTGTTATCTAATTTTTGTTTTATATTCCCGAATCCTAAAATTGCCTTATAGTCCCTATAATCGCAAGTAAAAACAGGAACTTATCAAAACACGTCTTTCAATTTTCGAAATACTTATTTTATAAATTCGTTATTATACAAGACGTGTGATGGTGTACTCCATTTTTACTAAAAACCGTTAAGTGTTGTGGTTTTGATACTTTTTTTAAGTTCGGATAGTGTTATTTTTCTACGTTAATGTTAGGCCGCTCCCTTACTTGTCGGTGCGGTATCGTATCTCTCGGTTTCCTCGGTACACATTCGGTACCGATATTTCACTGAATACATACATTTCAATGAACACCTACTGATTTGTGCGGTATGTGCGGAATCGGTACGGTAAGAAAGCGGTGTACCGAGTGTCGTTATAGAGTATCAGTAGGCAACAATTTGTTTTGTAGAAATATAAATATAAGAAAATATTTGTTTTGAATAATTCTGTGCTGAAAGTTTACCGACAAGTCAGGAAATGAACATGAGATCGGTATACATTCGGTAAAGCGGTAAATATAGATTACCGATACCGAACCGACAAATAAGGGAGCGGCCTTACCTATAAAAAAAAAATTATTCCATGATGTGACCGCACGTATGAGCAAGTGCGTGCGATCCAATCGTGCAATTTATTTTAAATTGTACTAGTTTCAAAACGTTTTTTCGATATATTTATACTTAAAAAAATATTTTCAAGCTAAAATTGTTCTGCACAATACGACAATGGCATAATTTAACTTTTGCAAAGAACGACGTGAGAGTTCTGCACTATTCCTTCAAGTATGATGTTGAAAAATTCGCATGACAGCGCATCGCCTTGTTTAAATCGGTGAGGTCTATACCGACCTGCTTTTTCCATCGTGAATTTATACAGGCTGACGAGTTTGGCAGGGATGTTGAAACTGCATATTGCTCTATATAACTCGTCTCTATAAATGCTGTCTAACGCGGCCGCAATGTGAATATTTGGTCGATAGTGGACTTTCCTGGGCTAATACCGCACTGATATGGACCTATCAGGTTGTTGACGAATGGCTTTAGACGTTCGCACAATACGGCAGAAAAGATCTTGTAGGCGATGTTGAGGAGACTGATACCCCTGTAGTTGGTGTAGTTGGTCCTTTTTTTAAGGATCGGGCAAATTATGCTGAGATTCCATTCATCGGGCATGTTTCCTTCTAACCATATCATTCTTATGAGTTGATGAATACTTATAGCCAAAGCATCACCTGCAGTTTTGAAGAGTTCGGCAGCTAGGCCATCGACTCCGGCGGCTTTGGTGCTCTTAAGCTTAGATATAGCTAGCTTTACTTAACTCAGATGTGGTGGGCGGATTTGATGAAGAGGCTACTTCGAGCGATTTTTTGTTTGTTGTGATCAAAAGCAACACGTTTTAGCACTTTACATTGAATGTCAAAATATAACACAGCCAGTTAACGTTTCTTGAGATTTTGGAGTGCTCAAGATATTTCCTCAGTCACTTTTGATGGAGATGAAAATGTTTCTTTTTTATTTTTTACCAAACGCCAAAAAAATAAATTGCACGACTGGATCGCACGTACTTGCTCATATGTGCGGTCACATCGTCGAATAAAATTTAAATAAAATGCACGACTGGGTCGCATGAACTAGTTCTTATGCTAGATAATTGCTTAGTGGCTGCATATGTATGTATATAAAGGGTGTTTTTTTTAGACGTGTGGTTTTCAAGAAGAAATAAAACGCATATAGTTTAATGTTATGGCCAAGAATCTAGCTTTATTATAAAGATAAGGGTTTGCATTATGTTCTAAAAATGATTTCGGGAAATTGGCTGCCGTGGCTGGCTTGAATAAATTCCAGCCGAGGCCCAATTTTCCCAATTTTGTGAAAATCGGGATCGGTGGGCATTTCGTTTTTGGCCCATTCACCGAACGTGTGACGCGCTTGATGGGCGTTCGGCTTCAATTCTTGAACGAGTTGGATTTTGTAAGCCTGCAAACCAAGATCCTTCCGCGCGCGATGGCGGATGGACTCATTTGGGTCTTCTTCGATACTCTGCTCCACCCATTATTTTGGTAATAAACTTGCACAATTTGCAAACTTTGTTCAGGAGTAAGTCTATTCATTGTGAAATCACAAACCAAACTGATCATAAATCAAGAGACAGCTGTCAAAAATACCAACTCCGAAAAAAGTATATTTTTTTTAGAAAATTCTTTATTTTTTTTTAATTAGCTTCAAAGTTTTCTTGGAAAAACTAAGTATGCAATAAAATTTGAAAACTAAATGTCTATCGAAGAAAAAAAAAATTGAAAATCGTTCGACCAGTTTTTTTTAAAGTGGTTCGAAAAACTTTTCCAAAAAATATTTTAAATTTTTTTCTAATATGTCATTATAAGGCAATCTGTAGTTTTTATAAGTACAAATTATTTAAAAAAAAATTCAATCCACCCATTTTCAAAATATTTCGAAAACAATTTTTTTTACCGTTACAGAACAAATTTCGAAAAATGTATTCTAACTGAAAGATGTATTATTGTAAAAAATTAGCACCCTGAAAGTTTTATCAAAATCGTTAGAGCCGTTTTTGAGAAAATTGTATGGCATTGTATCGACCTAGAGTAAAAATGAAAAACACCCCCCGAGATACTACCTAACAAATACTTAATACCAAGTTTGAAGCAAATCGGCCCATCCGTTTAGGCTGTAGAGGCGCGAACGGTCAGACAGACAGACGGACGGAATTTCCGGAACCACTTTTTTCAACTTCTCGATTATCGTAATGTCATGTTTGATTGTTAGATTTTTTTTGCACGAATCCATAACTTGCATTTTAGAACCTAAATCGCAAGTAAAAATGCAAGATTGAACCAAATCACTTGGCCATTGTAAGCGCCAAATTTCTTTTTGCTCATCTCAATAATTTTGAAAAATACCCACTATCAAGTTTCAGCAACATGGCTTATCATTATAACTTTTCAAAAAGTATTTCATCTCTGGCATTGTACTCAAGAAATCTCTTGCGCTCTTGCGCACCATTTTTGTTCGCTTGAATCGTCTCTTTGTGCAATTGACCGTTGGCCAAGTGATTTGCTTCAAGCTATTCGCTATTTGGTCACGACCAAAATCAACAAACTTTTAATTGCCAGCATATGGAATAAATTAGTATTTTTTATTAGCACTCGTGAAAAATAAAACTTCAAATATTAATGCTTTGCTAAAAAATTACGACAAGAAAACATCGCGGAAGAATTTTGCTGTGTGAATAATTCATTAAATTATTTTCATGTTTTTTCCTCGCACAAAAAAAAATCAGGGAGATAAATGGATTAATGCAGTTAAAAGTTTTTGATTATTTGTAATTTTAATTTAATTTTTTTTAAAGGATTAAAATGTTCATACCAGATTCGATATTTTAGATTTGAGAGGTGCTTTAAACGACAAAATCAAAAAAAAATTCATACATACTTAGATCAAACTCAAATAAAAAGCAAGTGGAATCACATCTTTAGAAAAGGAAGAAAAGAAGAACAAAAGTATCTGGATTAAAATTGATCTCATGTGTTACACTTTTAAAGCCCGTTCTAATGATAATGGCCATAAGATCTGGGCTCTCATCATGTAACTTTTCGGACGATAATCGTCAAAGCGATAGCACTGAACGTTATCGCCAATAGTTTGCTTCACGAAACGCTATCGCTCTCGTTGTTACAGAAGAATTTAGAATTAGAATTAAGAATTCATTTATTATTATTATATTATTATTTATTTTCGATTAAAAACAAAACGCATGGTTACAATATATGAATTTAAAAGCTATGGCTAAGCCGTCAGCCTGGTTAGCAACATTTATAAATTTAATGTATGTTTATATTTGTGTAAAAAAAACCAAAAAAAAAGTTAATTGTTTTCAATTACAAAGTTAGAAAAGATATGTAACGTTTCAAGCGTATTCTGAAATTAACAGCATTCTATATTTGTAGATTATTTTTAAAAAACTGCTCAGAACTTTCCATTCACATTCGTTTAATACTTGTAAGGTTTCGAGCATTGTTAATGTCTGTTTTCCAAAGAAAGTTATCCTTTGCTGTTTAAATATTGGACGTATACTTATGATATGAAAGCAGTCTTCTTTCGAGTGTAGGTTGCATAGCGTGCAGAATTGGCTAAACTTGTCATTATAAGGGTTACCATATAACGAAAGGACTTCACATCTTGTTTTGAATATCATAGATATTTCATCATAGCTTAGCGAGTCATGAAAGTAGTTTCTTTGGTTAAGAGCATAGTTTAGTTGGCTGTATAATATCCTCCTTTCGGGCCCTCGAACTTTAGTTATGAATTTTTTTCGAGTAATGTTTTCGTTCGTTTGAATAAATAAAAAAAATAAATAAAATAAATAAATTCATACATACTTAGATCAAACTCAAATAAAAAGCAAGTGGAATCACATCTTTAGAAAAGGAAGAAAAGAAGAACAAAAGTATCTGGATTAAAATTGATCTCATGTGTTACACTTTTAAAGCCCGTTCTAATGATAATGGCCATAAGATCTGGGCTCTCATCATGTAACTTTTCGGACGATAATCGTCAAAGCGATAGCACTGAACGTTATCGCCAATAGTTTGCTTCACGAAACGCTATCGCTCTCGTTGTTACAGAAGAATTTAGAATTAGAATTAAGAATTCATTTATTATTATTATATTATTATTTATTTTCGATTAAAAACAAAACGCATGGTTACAATATATGAATTTAAAAGCTATGGCTAAGCCGTCAGCCTGGTTAGCAACATTTATAAATTTAATGTATGTTTATATTTGTGTAAAAAAAACCAAAAAAAAAGTTAATTGTTTTCAATTACAAAGTTAGAAAAGATATGTAACGTTTCAAGCGTATTCTGAAATTAACAGCATTCTATATTTGTAGATTATTTTTAAAAAACTGCTCAGAACTTTTCATTCACATTCGTTTAATACTTGTAAGGTTTCGAGCATTGTTAATGTCTGTTTTCCAAAGAAAGTTATCCTTTGCTGTTTAAATATTGGACGTATACTTATGATATGAAAGCAGTCTTCTTTCGAGTGTAGGTTGCATAGCGTGCAGAATTGGCTAAACTTGTCATTATAAGGGTTACCATATAACGAAAGGACTTCACATCTTGTTTTGAATATCATAGATATTTCATCATAGCTTAGCGAGTCATGAAAGTAGTTTCTTTGGTTAAGAGCATAGTTTAGTTGGCTGTATAATATCCTCCTTTCGGGCCCTCGAACTTTAGTTATGAATTTTTTTCGAGTAATGTTTTCGTTCGTTTGAATAATGTGGTAGAGTTGATGTATCAAATTGCTAAGATTGTTCAAGTCCACGTGTAAGGTTACTCCACAAGCGTTACTAATATTTTGCCAAAAAAAAGTTTTATTGCGATTCTTGCGTCATCATATCTTAATTATGAAGTCAGCCTGTGATTTAAGTGTGTCTGTTAGTTTTGGTCGTCCTGTTTCTAGGTATATAGCTGGGTGTATTCAGTGGAAGATTGAACAGTTTTTTAATGAAGTTCCTTTGGAACTTTTCAATTTCTTCATACTCATAAGAACCCCAAATCTGAGAGGTATAGCAGATATATATTTATATATATCTATATATATATATATATATTTTGACGATAGAGCGACTCTCTTATTGTAAAACACATTTTTCCACGAAAGATTAAGTAGGTTTTGAGAGCTTTTTGCCTTTTCTGTAAGATGTTTACTGAAATTCAATGTTGGATTCAGAATCACTCCCAAATATTTTACCGCTTTAACTATTTGAAGAGGATGACCATTGTAGTTCGTTCCATTGTCTTTCATTGTGTATTATTAGAGATCGTGCAAAAACCATCATTTTCGACTTATCTGTATTGATTCAGTCCCCATCTCTTACAATAGCAAGACAGACGATTGATCATCAATTGCATATGTTCCGGAGATTCTGAAAGTATGACGAGATCATCTGCATATAACAATACATTGATTGTGGTATTACCAATTTTTCTCCTCCTGGAGATCATCTAATACGTCTTTTATAAACAGGGAGAACAATAACGCACTGAGCAGACAGCCTTGTTTCACACCTGTGTCTGTTTTAAACCATTCTGAATAGGTTTTACCATCCCAAACTGCTACATTGGTATGCGTGTACATTAATTTGACTACCTTAATGAATTTTGAAGATGAGACAATTTATAAAAAAGAGCATTTCTGCTAACAAGGTCAAAAGCAGCTTTGAAGTCAACAAAAAATAGTAAACTTTTTTATTCCGGGCATGAAACGCTTTGATAATAGATGTGAGAGTAAATATCTGATCTACAGTTGAATAATCCTTTCGTAATCCAGCCTGCAGGTCAGTTAGAAGATTTTTCTGCTGGACCCATTTTTCCAATCTATTTACCAAAACTCCACAGAATATTTTTGCAATGGTATTCAATGGACAAATCACAGACTTTTTAAATGAGGATGGAATTTCGGCTGAAGAAAAAATGTTGTTGTATAAAGTTTGTAGCCTATTGCAGAATGAAGATGTTGCATTTTGAAAAAAACTCGTACGGTATTCCGTCATCACCTGGAGCCTTTCTATTTTTTGCACTGGAGATAAAATCATTTATTTCCTCAATTGTAACATCTACGTCAAGTGTCTCATCAACAGTATGCGTATGAAAAATTTAAAAAAGAATCGCTTGTTAACAGGAGCTTAAAGTGTGTTGCAAGGTCTCCAGCAGATACGCCTATACCAATTTTGTATCTTGATCCATTGATTTCTAGTAGTATGTGTTAGCTTCGATATACCATTTCTTTATATGCTGATTGTTTGAAGATCGCATAGCTCGAAGAAGCGCAAATGATTTTCTACGTGCTTGCCAACAGTCTTTATCAAACCATTTTTGCTTCGTTCCTATCATTTTAGTCGGTGCTGAAATACGAACATATTCTGTTAGTTGCCTACATAGTGAATTGATCAATCAAGTCATTTTGTAGTAAGAGATAATCCAAATTACGTTGGTACGCCTCTTTTTGTACGTTTTTCCAGCAAAGACGGGGGATCAAGTTAAGGTTTATTTCTGTAGGCGACGATTCGCATGCGGCTTCAACCACGATTGGCATATGATCTGAAAAGATTTCACATTCAACTGCAAATTGTTTTACTAGATTAATCCAGCTGTTGTTTACAGCACAATAGTCGATGACGGATTTTCCTTAACCTCCGATAAAAGTGTAGTGTCCTTCATTATCTCCGTCCGTGCAACCGTTCAAAATAATGCAATCGTACATTTGAAGTAACTGAAGAAAATCAACACCGTTCTTGTTGCAAATGCTGTCTTTTGTGTTTCTGAAGGGGAGGGAAATCGCAGAATTTGTTACCGTTTGTGAAGTTATTGTTCGTGCATTGCCAATTCTTGCGTTCAAGTCACCGACCAATAAAACACTCTTGTTAGCTAAAAATTGCATTGTATTGTACAACTTTTCAAAATCATCTGTCCATTTGTTGCAATTTATGTAATAAGGGACGATATACAGATTCTCCTCTTTCAGACATTTGCCTACTGTTGTATCTTCACAATCACTTAAAGCATAAGTATTTAAAAAAGCGATGTTTTTATGCCATACAGACTACCTCCGCTTGCACGACCTTTCGTAGAAGATTTAATGGCTTCACCCCACATAAGTTTGAAACCACTAAAATATTTCTGAAGTTTAGAAAAAGATTCATAAGTAATATGCGTTTCGAACAAGAAAAATATTTAAATTTTTTTAACATAATTAAAGAAATTTACAAATAAAAGCTTATTATTTAAGCCAGAAATATTATAAGACAAAATTTTAAAACAACTGTTTCTATTAATTTGGCTGGCGGCATTTAAATCTCAATTAGAAAATGTATTACAATTTTGGTTTAATTGTGCCTCCCTGGATCATCTGGTACACTCCACCCATTCTGACGTCTACTTGGCAGTATGTTTTTGTTGACAGATGTGACATGTGAAAAGTTGATATTTTCAAACAAATTTTGCAATGTTGTTTCTTCGTTTTCATTTTGATATTTTAAAATGTTATTGTTGGTTAAATAAAATATTTTGTCCTGAACCAACAGTGTGTTATTTTTAATTGAAATATGTTCAGCTGGATTATATACTCTGATCGCTTTTCGATAGACGAGTAGGATGCGGGGTTTTAATTGCGATTGCTTACTTCGGTCGTGCTGGATGAAAGCACCTGTGCCTTTTAACTTGTGTGCATTTTTCAACATTTTTGTTGCTATTTCGTGGAATCCCGTGTTCAGCTTGAATTTGAGTTCTAGGTTTTGTTGACGCCGAAGATCAATCTCTTTGTTCATTTTGTGCAGGTCATCTTTAGTTGCCAGATTGGCTATGGCCACTTGTAGTGAACTATCTACAAGATTCCTTTGATTTGTTGGAAATCAGAAAACCATTTTTCTACAAGATTTAAATACCTTTGATGTTCTTTTTTCTATTACCAACGAGTTTGAAATTTCTACAGGTGAAGTTTCGTAGATTTTCTTTTGTTATCGATCATGTGACCCAAGTATTTCAAAAAGATATTGATTTTAGAGCTTAAACACTTTGGTTACCTTTTCTTTTGGTGGTTTTGCAATTTAAAGAAAACTTGAAAATGGTAAACTTTTAATGTATTTTTATACGTTAAAAAATATTAATAAATTGAAAATTTTAAAGAGCGTTATGGACATTTGACTATTCACTATGCAGCAGAGTTGCCAACCTCGTTGTTACAGTTTGAGAGCCACTCAACATTTCAATTTAACAGTAAAAATCGACTTTTGTTTTTCAAAATGTTAATGCAATCTTCTTAAAACGCAAAAATAAAAAGAAGTTTCCTTAGGCGCCAGTTATAGCGATCATTAAAAATCCATCATTAAAAGTTGAAACATCTGGAAACTGGAAATTTTTACGTACGGGTAGTTATAGCAATCAGTAAAGTTATGTCAGAATTTAAAAGCCAACCACACCAGCCATAACATCAAATTTGTTTTAATGATGCAAAATGCTTCAGTAAACTTTTAAATGATGTGGTGGAACATTAAAAAAATTGACCACAAACACTGGAACGAAATGTTCCATTATTCTGTCAAATTACAATCAGCTGTTCAGTAAAACCAATTTTCATCATTAAAATAAATAAATGCTTTTTTAATAAATAATATTGTTTCCCGGGTTTGTTTTTTGTCAAAATAAATTATTTCAATTGATTTGCCATCGATCGACATAAGTTTCACGTTTTAAATCTATTTCTAACACACAAATATATCCAATTGAAAATTTTTAATGATGGTTTTTAATGATCGCTATAACCAACATCGCCAGTTATAGCGATCATTAAAACCATCATTAAAAAATTTCAATTGCATATTTTTGTGTGTTAGAAAAAGAAATGAAACTTATGCCAATCGATTGCAAATCAATTTAAATAATTTATTTTGACAAAAACAAACTCTGGAAACAGTATTATTTATTAAAAAAAAACACTTATTTATTTTAATGATGAAAATTGGTTTTACTGAACAGCTGATTGTCATTTGACAGAATAATGGAACATTTCGTTCGTGTTTGTGGTCCATTCTTTTAATGTTCCAACCCATCAGTAAAAAGTTTACTGAAGCATTTTGCATCATTAAAACATATTTGAGGTTATGGCTGATATGGTTGGCCTTTAAATTCTGACATAACTTTACTGATCGCTATAACTACCCGCAAGTAAAAAATTCCAGTTTCTAGCTGTTTCATCTTTTAATGATGGATTTTTAATGATCGCTATAACTGGCGCCTAACAGAGTTCTCTTTGTGAGTGGCCACATTGACAGAAGCGCGCAATTGCATCACTGCAAACTCAGATCTGCACACTGAGATAAACTGACACGAGAGGAACGTCTGGAAAGCAAAACACAGCTTTTTTCTACAAAGAAATGTTGTGTCTGTGCTAAGAATCTATTCGCAAAAAGTTTTATATGTGTTCTGTTTGATAAGCTTATATTTCTAAATATTTTTTTAATATCTATCTATACGTCTGTATATATAAAATCAATACAATTCAAGTGAATTGTATGAACCTCCCATCACTGCGATAAAATGCAATTTTTTTTTTTTTTATTCCCTTTTAATGTAGAACACACAAATGAATGTATATGTCAAAAATGAAACGATATGAGAAAGAAACTTGAGTCACTGCACAGAGTTTTAAAATAATTTATGAGTTTGTACAGATTTTGGATTATTTAGCCCATCTCTTTCCTTCTTATTAAAAATCATTCTCTTTTACATTTTGATTCAAGTTGCATGCGCCCTTCTATCAATGTGGCAGGGCAGTTTGATAATTTAAAATTTATTTTTTTTGACAGCAAAGTTAAAACGGAGATCTCTGAGGGATAAACAACATTAACTGGCTAAATGGAAATTATTGTTGGTTTGGTACAGCTGTATATAAATAGATTTACTTTTTCAATGATTTATTATTTGAAGTTCGGATAATGTTGACAAATAATTTTGATAATATAAATTAATGATGATTTATATTAAGAGTTCATAGAAAAAAACATTCGAAATATGGAATATCTAAATGTGGCATAAAACATCCTAAATGTTGAATGTCTGCTTTAAGAATTTAAAGAGATAAGTTCGATACAGTCGGTATTTCTAAGAATTTTTCCTTGGACGCTACTGAAGGAACAACAAAAACTAATCGTAGTGACGTTCCTTGATAGCGGTTAGCTTCAAAAATGCATTGTCCTTGTCCTTGAACATGCTTCACCAGAAGCTAGGAATGAAAGTGTTAATGGTGTGACAAATTCGTTGGCAGTTTATTTTCCCTTGACCTTGCTAGTGATGAAGTGATAATAACAAAATTAAGAGATGTTCTAACAATCTTTATTATCTCCGAGTTTTTAAGCTCGATCCAGTTGCCCGAATTGTGACTTAACAGTTTTATCTTACGTCGGACTGGTATTCTTAGCAATATCAAAGCCACATTTATTTAAATATATATGATATTATTACGTATATAAAAAATAAATAAAATTGAACTTACTTTGGGTCCGTATTGTTTTCTCGTTACGACCTCTGGTGCCATCCAATATGGTGTTCCTACCATTGTTGTGCGTTTCGATTGCTCCGGAGATATTTGTGCACAGAAGCCGAAATCGGTTAATTTGACACTGCCGTCCAGTCCCAGCAGTATATTATCACTCTTTATATCTCTATGTATCACCTGGTTGCTGTGTAAAAACTCAAGAGCCTGTAGTACCTCACGACAGACAGCTGCAATCTGACCTTCGTCCATGCACGTTTCGGTGACAACGTCGGTCAGTGAGCCGCCCGGTAGGTACTCCATCACCACCCACAGCTCTTCCGAAACAAGGTAACTATCAAGATAGTTTACCACGTTCGGATGCTTGTTTTCTCGCATTACCAGAATCTCATTGATGATCAGCTCTTTCTTTGGTTGCTGGCTTAAATTCATCTGCTTAATGGCCACCTCCATGCCGGTTGAGGACTCAATTGCCGTGTATACGGTTCCTGAGGCACCCTGGCCGATTTTTTCCATTTTGGTGTATTTGCGGTTTGGATCACCTACGCTGACGATCGTGCGCAACTTTTCGAGAATCTCCTCGTCGGACATCTTCTTTTTTTTGGCTGTTGTGGAACGTTGCTGGTGCTGTGTGGACACATTGGCATTAGTAGTTGTCGTGGTAGTAACTGAAGGTTGTGTATTATTCATCGTGGCCGATTCATTTGCAGGTGAAAACACATCTGAAGTGGGTGTGGCCGGGGTTACAGTGGTTGTAGTTGTTGCCATCACATTTAGCGCCGATTCGGGTTGTGGTGATGTAGATGGAGGTGGTGGTAATGATGCAGCAGTCACCATGGAAATGCGGGAATCGATCACAGAAAAGGATGCAAATGCCGCCGGATTAATCGATTCGTTGATCGAAGGGAACGAAGAAAATGAGGAAGTAGAAGAATCATGATTAGTCGTTGTGGAATTATCAATAAATTGCATTGTTATTGTTGATGCATTACTATTCACAACATTGTTAGTAGTAGATGGATCTGAAGAAGCATTGTTAGTAGTAGGAGAAGCTAGTATGGTAGTGGTATTGGTAGTGGTAGTATCATAAAGGTTATTACTTGCGTTATTTTTATTCTTGTCGAGAGTGCTGCTTGCAGGACTCTTGATTGTGGCCGCATTGTTTTGTATCATCGATGTTGCCGTCGTCGTCGTTACATTCGTTGGTGGCTGGTGATGATGTATGGGTACCACCGGCAGCGGCTGTTGTTGCTGTTGGGCTACATTATTTAGAGTTGTTATCGATTGGGGCTGAGCAGTCATATTATGGTGTGTTGGTGTAGTTGGAAGCGCTCCATCTTCAATCGGCCTGGTGTAGATAGATTTTGTTCTTTCTGGCCGGCTAGCGATAGGCGGTGGCGGAGCTGGCAATACAATATCATCTTCATTTGTAGAACTATGAGATGATGTTGCGAATGCATTGTAAGAATGTGATTGACTTAGAGGAACTGAATGAGTGCCTCCACTAACGCCACCTATATTAAGGTTCGCCACACCTATCAGAACACCGCTATTTGAACCATGAATTTCTGAGTCAGTTGGTGTGCTGCTTGGACTGCTGCTGCTGACACGACTCAAAGATGAACCTGTGGATAAGATGAGTATATTAGAATAATATATATATATATAAAATAAGAATTTCAATTCATCGGCAGTATTAAGATAAGATGAGCATTTTTTGAACCACACAATTGATATCAAAAGAAAAAAATAACATAAATAGGCATATCATTATTATCAAGCTGAATCGAGATCGCCCAACACCTCGAGGTGAAAAAGTCAGCTCTGGAAGAATTTGAAGATAGTAGTAGTATACACAGTTAATGTATGTTCCAACATATTGAGAAAATTGAATGGGAGTAATTAATTCTCAAAAAGTTTTAAAGCATTTCGGTGGTAATTAGTTTATTGTAAAGGCTATTATTAAACCAACATTTTATAGAAAAAAAATGAACAACGAAAGAAAGAAATCGAAATTGATATTGGTCTTGAGGATTCTTGAGCTTCCTCCACGAAAAGAATTATTAGGCAGTGCAGTCTGTACTATAAATGTTTTTGTGGTGCCATGTTTTATTTTTTTCAAATGATATATTAATTTATTTTTAAAATTTCACGTCATTAACTTTCTCAAAGGTTATCTTTAAGCTTTATCTTTAACGAGTTTTAGTGCATAACAAGTGAGTGGAGGAGAAAATGCATCAATCATCTGAACTTCAGCGACCTAAAAAAGAATAAAATTTCAATGACTTCTCAGTCAATTTCTGGTACGTGGAGAGTGGATAGACATGAGCAACGCTCATGCCGGAAAATCTTTGAATCTTTCCCTATGATGTATGCATTGTAAGAAGAATGATTCTCAGATGCAAGTTCACCTTAACCAAATCGCGTGCCAAACAGGACGATTTGGTGAAGCTAGTTGATTGAATTGATTGAAGCTCATGTTCGACACGGGCCTACTTTAGCGGCACCTAAGATAAAGAAGGAAAAATATGTAAAATGTCTTAAAATTACCTGAATGTGTTGTTGTTGGATCGATCATATATTTGGAACTTTGCCTTTGTTTACTAGTATTGTCAAACCATTTTAAAACATCCAAAACTGCTTGAGGGTTTTTCTTCTGCTCCTGTTTACTGATATTTGAATTCATCAGTAAACGAGCCCATGCCTCTGGCATACCCTAGAATATTGAAGAGATAAAAAACAAAATATTAATTTATTAGTTTATTTTTTAACTTTTTCAACCTAAAAACCAAATTTGCATTTTTTTAATATTATAAAAAAATAATTAAATACTTTATTTTTTCTAAAAAAGCTATTATATGTATTAATAATTTTATTTTGCGCCTTCAATTACGGTGTTGTCTTCCAAAAATGCCTGTTACACCAAAATCTACTTTGTTACTCTTTCTATCTAGCTAAGCAAATTTATAAAAAAAAAAATAAAAGCTTATGTGAATGCGTGTGTATTTTATTTATATAACAAGAAGTCCAGAAAAAAGACAAAACAAATCATTTTGACAAAAACGATAATAAATACAAGTATTCCTAAATGTAATCGAAGAAGAATTACATAAAGAACAGAATTCATTGCCTTTTCAGTTCAATTTACTTTAGAGCCATCAGTTGTTAACCAATAACTAATACAAAAAAAAAAAAACATAAACATGGGGGTGACAACATCGGCCTAATAAACGCTCAAACCTCCGTAAAGAAAATTTTGTACTGTTTTTGTATTTTCTAAAGATACGCAATCTAATTGAGCCATTTGGAAGTTCTATTTGGGCGAAACTCTAGAAGTTCTTGTTTGGATGTGTGAATTTAAAAGGTATTTTGAGATAGAATAGAATTTAAAAAAAAAATGATTCCAATTAATCAATATTAACAATGCGAAAAAGGGCATTTCGTCGGGGCTAATCTCAGAAACTACTGATCCGATTAAACATATTTTTTTTTTGTTAGAAAGGTTATGCTAAGAGGATGATTAAGGCATATTTTTTTGTTAATTTACTATTTCATACAGTAAAATTGGGTTAACACAAAAAAATGAGCACATACAAATTTTTTTCCCCCTTAACTCCGAAAATGATTTCGCAACTACAGTTTTTTAAATAAAGTGCACGGCTGGGTCGCACAAACTTGCTCACATTTGTGTCTTGGGGCTTGAGATTTTGAAAACAAATTTTTTTTCTAAATTCTTAAATAAATACTTCAACTGATTGAGCTGAAAAAAGTACGAAATTTGTATTACAATTTTTTGCCACCCATCAGAGCCGATAAAGCTATGGATGAAATTCCGAGATGACACTTGTGAAGATGATTTAAATAGAGTTCGAAACGAAAAATTTGACATGGCTTTACAATACACTGAAGTAAATTTGCAATGAAGGATTGATTTTATTAGAAAACAAGATATATGTGGATTGTCAAAAAATGTTATCTGATTTCGGTCTTCAAGCACCAAATGGAACCAAGGTTACACTGGATCCCTTCGAAGCAGCACTACGTAAGCCATACGACCATACGACTATGTACCCCAAAATCTATCGAAATGGGTCCCCGATCAACTAAAAGCTTATAATACAGATTTACACAGCGGTGATCAGAACAAAAGTAAAATATTTTTTATCAATGCTCCAGGTGGAACAGGAAAAACGTTTTTGACTAATTTGATTTTGGCAAAAGTAAGATCTTCCGGAAAATTTGCTCTAGCAGTGGCATCGTCCGGCATTGCAGCAACGCGTTTAGTTGGTGGAAGAACCGCTCACTCGACTTTTAAGCTTCCTTTGACCGTCACGTTCCAACATGACACTTTATGCTCTATCCGAAAGAATGGACCGCTCGGAAAAGTTCTACAAGAAACAGCTTTAATAATATGGGATGAGTGCACTATGACTCATAGGGCTCACGATAGAACCCTAAGAGACATAAACAATTCAAATCAAGTCCTAGGAGGCATTACGTTTCTGTTTGCAGGTGATTTCCGTCAAACATTATCGGTCGTTGTTAGGGGAACACAGATATTTTGAAATCCTGCTTAAAATCGTACTCACTTTGGAAATATGTGGAATGCCTTAAACTAACCACAAATATGGGAGCTCATTTAGGTGAAGGTGGCACAAAATTTTCAACGGATTTATTAAGGGTAGGAAACAAGGAAGTACAAGCAGTGAATAATACAATTCCAATTGACGATTCACTAGGTAAAATTGTTCGCAATTGTTTGCAAACATGTATCCAGAAGTTGTGAATATTGAGCAAACAAATTACCAATGGCTGTGTCAGAGGACAATTTTAGCAGCAAGGAATAGTACTGTTTATGTGATTAATGAAAACATCTTAAGTAAACTAACAGGCAAAATTAAAACATAACTCTATTGATAATGTTGTCGATTCAGAAGACTTTGTTCACTATCCGCAAGAATTTCCTAACTCATTGAATCCACCAGGCCTTCCCCTGCACTGTCTCAAGCTAAAACCTGGCACTCCTATAATATTGCTACGCAATCTTAGTCCACCAAATTTATGTAACGGAACAAGACTACAAGTAAAGTCGTTGCGAAATAATGTAATCGTTGCAATATTATTGACTGGACCAGCAGTAGGACAGACCGTTCTTATTCCCCGAATTCCTAGGATTCCAACAGATTTACCATTTTCGTTTAAAAGGATCAAGTTCCCCGTCAAGATTTCTTTTGCTGTGACGATAAATAAATCCCAAGGACAAACCTTCAAATATGTTGGAATAGATTTAAGGGACGAATGTTTTTCACACGGACAACTTGATGTTGCTTTGTCTAGGCCCGGTAGTTATGAAAATCATTTTTTATTATCACCTTCAGGAAACAAGACCAAGAACGTTGTGTCCTTTAAGCTCTGTAAAAAATAATTGAAAACAAACAAAAAATAACGTCATAAGAAAACATTGATGGCAGCAACATACAGCGGGTTAACTCACACCATATACAATTCTATTTAACACGTCGTAAAAAATCTACTACTAAGTACTAAATCTAGTACCAAATCCAGTACCAACAAATACAATAGTACTAAATGCTACCAACAACCTAGTACCAATCGGCACCAGTTTTAATTTTAACTAGCGGCACTAGGCGGCGTTACTACGCTCTAGAAAAACATTGTTTTAATGTGAAATGCGAAAATAATGCTAGCGGGACCAAACATTCACATGAACGATGCCTGGATAAAACTATATTTACCCTCTAAATGTCATTAAAATCAGTTGGGCGGTTTAGGAGTACATACTCGGCATACATGCACACATATGTACATACATCTGATGTTTGTCTGGTGCCAGAATACGTTTACCATCGATTTCAAAATGACGCAAGTGTGCACCGAGCCTCAGTCACCAAAAAAATTACCCACAAATCCTTTCGTTAAATCCACACACACTCTCCAATATCTACATCAACTTTCTACCTTAACAAAAACCAGCTCATTTTGTATTTCTTTTTCTTTTCTTGTACTTATTGAACTTAAGTGAGATTATTTTGGGAATTTGCGCCTGTTCTTTTTCATGTTCGCCTGGTGCTTGCGATCGGTTTCAGCATGAGTCATGTTATTTCGTACATGTAGCGTCTCATCGATTTATAAGACGTTATCACGTCAAAAACAATACAAATGTTAACAAACTGATTAATTTTTCTTTCGTTCTATTCATTATGAAACCAATTCATGGCTTCAAAAAGTTAATCAATTAAAACAGAAATAAGGCCTTATTCGTTCAGTCCTGCCTAACGGAGTCGAGACATGAACTCTATTAAAAGAAAGCCTATGGCACGTTTAAGAATAAGCAGAACAAGATGACCTCAACCAAATTATAGTGCGCATAAAGTATATTAATAAGTACAGAACGATGGAAGTTTTCTTGACTTTTTAATTTCTTATGTTGCCAAAGTATCTAGCTCTTGGATAGTTGCGAAATTGATGGTGCTATACTCCAATTCGAGACAACAGTTACCAACGCCTTGGAAAAGCTTCGGACTGCAAAAACCAGCAGAGACCGATATGCGAATATGCCGGAATATGCTCACAGACAGAGACTCCGCAAAAAGCTTCAACGGATATACCGCAGGTTGTTCAACAGAGAGAACGACGAGTATAGACGCATATACTCCGAACTCCAATGCACCAACACCATGTTCAACCAGGCAGTGAAACATCACCAGGAGAATGAATTCGGGAAAAGACTTGCGACCATCAAACCGGGACCCGATGCCTTCAAGAAAATTAACCAGCTCGTTGGGAAAAAGAGCTCGATTCCAGATACAATAATGCACGGGCAACATTCTGCAATAACAACAACTGAAAAAGCAGAAGCCCTCGCTAAGCATTTTGAGGAGACCTTCAAGGATCGCCCGCCCAATTACCTTCCTGAATTCATCGAAGAAGTTGAAAACCAGAGAAAACGGAGAAAATTCTAAAAAGTCAGCAGGAAATGATGGGATTTCTAACTTTCTGCTTAAAAAGCTGCCAAATCTCGCTGACGATCATCTTCAATAACTGCCTTAATAACAGCTACTTCCCCGAAACATGGAAAACGGCAAAAGTGGTGCCCGTTTCAAAGAAAACCAACAGAACTAGCGTCGAGGGATATCGGCCGATTTCGCTTCTATGCTGTGTCAGCAAAATCCTGAAGGAACTTATCCTGAGAAAGCTTCATCATTTCTTCAGGGAAAGGGAATTCTTACCTGAATGTCAGTATGGTTTCCGAGCACGACACTCCACCATCCATCCGCTTCTTGGGCTGCACTCCGATGTGACACACGGACTCAACAAGAAAGAGACGACAGTCGCCTGTTTACTGGACATCGAAAAGGCCTTCGACACAGTTTGGATAAGAGGATTAATATTCAAATTGTCAAGTCTAGGACTACCTGAACACTTGGTAAGATTCATCAAAAATTTTCTAACACATATTTCCTTTTATGTACAGGTAAACAAAGAATATTCACAAAGAAGGACGATCAGCGCTGGAGTTCCACAAGGTTCCAAGTTGGGCCCCATACTTTTCAACCTTTATACAGCTGACCAGCCTACCAACATCCCAGGGACAAAAACGAAGTTATATGCCGATGACTCATTAAGATATGCAACATCCATTTCACCAGAAATCGCAGCCAGGAGAGTTGAAGGTCACATAAAAAACTTGTGGGACTACTACCTTAAATGGGGACTAAAGATAAATACCGATAAGAGCGAGCTTATCTGCTTCAGAACCCCAACAACAGCAACAAGAGGTCGGAGACATTTCGCATCACGCTGTGATAATATAAGTATCAAGCTACCAGACAACACACTGATAAGGACAAAGACAACAACAAAATACCTTGGAGTAAATTTCACTAACCACTTCAAATTCAACAAGCACGCTTCATTTATGCTTAAGAGAGCCAACTTCTCCCTACATCCGGTCCACCCACTTCTTAGAAGAAGAAACGGACTAAGCACTAATACTATGCTCCTCATCTATAAACAGCTGATCCATCCAGTTCTGACGTACGCTTGTCCTATTGAAGTTTTCGAAAGAAAGATACTCCGTAGCTGTACAGGTCTACACCGAAACCCCATTACAAGGAAATATGTCCCAAACAAGAAGCTATATGAAAACACCAAACTGATCCCAATAAATCAGTTCATCTCCAAAATAATTTTGAGGAACTTGGAGGACCACCCCAACTTGGAAATCCAGCTACAACCAACAACAACTACTCCAGCAACAACTAGAGCCCAACCATCGCTACCTCAACATTCGAGCCATCACAGACGACCGATTCGAGGATATTATGAACAACGACGGAGCCCCGTTCTACGAGAGAACCAGCAACGGACAAAACAGAGGATAAACAACACCGCATCTTAACAACAATTTTTTTTTTAAACCATAGACAATTATTATAATTAAGAATTTCAATTAACAGATTATGCAAACAAAAATATGATATAAGTAAAAATATAGCATTGTATAGAGCCAGCTGAAGTACGTCGGACCCCTGTTGTTGAGCCGACATGATTTATTTTAGTTATAAGTTAGTTTAAGGCCAATTGTACATAAATTTTAACGATGTAATAAAAATAATCTAATCTAATTAAATCTAGTTCTTGGATAGTTGCAAAATAACCTGGATGGACGTATAAAATTCCTATTTTTGTTGTAATTCCCGAAACTGTCTTTAGTTGAATAATAACTAAGATTTACTAAGAAAGGAAGAAACTGGTTTCATATTTATAACAAATACCGGTGGTCCAAAAGGTTTAAGGTTTGTTGTATATTGCTAAATATACTTCTACACCTTATAATACTCATTTATTAATGTCTTGTACTGTTGCAAATTTGGTAATCATCCCAAAGCTGTGGTAATTTTTTGGCAAGGTTTTACTATGTCAAACCGATTGGATATTGTTTTTCTTATAAAGGTGTCATTTAAGTTTATAAGTTTGTGAAATATTTTTTTCCTGCACTTCCATGCAAAAAAAATGTAAATATGAAATGGGAACAAAGATAACTGGTTTAAATAATGTTTATGAATTGATGTCTTTTTTCGTGGACTCAAATTAAAGGTTAAATAAAAATACAATAAAAACCAAACACAAATTATAAGCAATACTTACTTTCATTGGCAGCTTGAAACAAAAGAAAAGAAAACAAATATACATACATGACAGACAACACCCCGCTCGGTTAAGAAAACAAAATATATGAACCAAAAACAGTTAAGTAATTAGACGTTATTATTTTTTTTATTGGTAAGTAAGCAAAACGCATTATAAGAATAACAACAAAGAGGGGTGAAGAAGAAATATTAACAGGACTATATAAATACATAATTAAAAATTAGGTGAAACGAAATACTGTTAATATTTTGCTAATGGACAAACATTCGATGCAAGCAATATAACATTTTTGTTTCTGTTAATATAAACCGTGTTTTGTTTGCAGTATAGAAAAATTAAAAATGAATGTTTTTCCATTTTTTGTTAGTCTTGTTTGTTATTTAAAAAAAAAATTGACAAATGTAGGATTCAAATTTTAGTTTTTAGTGTTTGAAAATTGTAGAAAAAAGCCAAAGAACTTTGGAGCAAAGAATGCTACTTTAAATTTAAAAGTATTTTTTTTTAATATATAGAGTTTAAGTATGAAATATACAAAGTTACCGTTTTAGGCTTAAGAAATTTTTACACAACATACACCGATGACGGGCATGTTAAAAGCACTTGACTTACCGTAAACTCGCCAGTAACTGCATCGAATCCTACGTGTACGGTGTGCTCAAAATTTGTCGGATATGATATATTCGGCTTTGAGTCTGGATGTGATGGTTTGGATCCTTTGATTTTGCTTTTAAGAGTCTTCTTCTTGCGGTCAGGATCATCGGGTTCTGGAAAAGAAAATGAAACTAAATTCGTGTATAGTTTTGAAGATTTTATCTGATATTATTTGTTTATTTTTTTTAGATAGTTTAAACATTAGTAGCGTGAGCTGTTAGTTTGAGTTTTTTTATTTAATATTATTATTATTATTTAATATTCTTTAAAAATAATGCTGGTAGGTTTATTGATAACCTGTTTAAAACTTTTTATTTAATTTTCTCTTGACGAAACTTCTACTTTTGTTTCACTCAAGGTGCATTTTGTTCACACAAGTCGTTTGATTTGTCCTTCATACTATTGTTATCCTGTGTCCTCCTAATATGGAGGCAAATGTGAATTTGCAATCGGAAGCATTCGTTGATTATAGTCCTGATTAGATCATAGTACGCATTGTTGCCGGACTCTAAATGGTAATATTTTATTTTTACTGAACTGTATATGTATGTTGGTTTTGATCATTTTGTGCTAGTTTCACGATGTGCAAAAGTCCTTCTGCAAAGTCTTCCCAAAAAATTGTTTTATTTTCTGAATAATAACGAAATTCAAGTTGTTATTGGCTTAGCACACTATATCTTTTCAAGTTCTTTTTTGCTATGCAAATCCACGTTTTGTTAACGTCTCGTTTGCTGTCTTCAGCTTCATATTCAGTTTCTCTTAAGCTCTGTTAACCATATTCTTTTACTCTAATATTCATCCTTGATTTGATTTTACTTAAAAAAAAAAACCATTAAGGAGGCAATAAACAGTTTAAACCTCAAAAACTTAAATTTCGTCCTGAAAATACTAAAATTCTCTATCTGTGTAAATCTTCTTATGAGAAACATTCCAGAACGAAATTCATCTGAAACTAGCTAACAAAACTGTTGATTGAATCAAAGAACAGTATAAATATGTATTGACAATGCACATCGAGGCAAAATTCGGCAACATGCGACTTTTACTTGCGTATATGAATAACATATGGGAGAAGATAATATAACCTTTTTCTTCTTTAACCGACAATTGTTATGATCTTTCCTGGGTCAAAATTCTCCCACGTCGGCTGGCTTTTTTTAATCAACAAACTCTAAAGTAATTTTTAGCTATCCTTTTTAAAGTGCGAGCGAGTGCGGAAAAAGAGGGGGTTTAAAAGGAAAGGTTTTGGATTGTTCCATATCTGAAACTAACTAAATGCAAGTGTCGTTGCATTCCTTGATCCAGGAGTTTCATCCGGAATAGAGTTAGAACGTGCAACGTAGAACGCGCTGGATTCTCCCTACAAAAAAACTATTGAGGCATGATTTACATCCGATCTCAATAAAGTTGACTGGCAAACTCTGATGAAGTATGAAGCTATTTTAGTAGATCGAATTCACCTTCCAATTTTTCTGTATGTGAATACCCAATCAATATTGTTCCTTCCTTAGATTATTGTTTTTGTTTACATCAAAATATTCGTAGTATGAGAAAAAAAATTCAATTTTCTTGGTTCATCTTAATTTATTGGCTAATTTACTAGTTGTTATTGTGTTAACTGAAATATGGATACATAATAATGAGTAAGAATTATATAATATACAGGGTTATACTCTTTTTGGTAATTGCAACGAAGCATACCTTGCTGAAGGTGTAGTTGCTTATGTGAAAAATGGTTTTGTGTGTGAATTTTCTTGTCCAAAATTATCAAGCGCGGATGTGCTAAAATTATCTTTTGTTTTTGAGAATATTGATTATACTTTGCTGTGCATTTACAGACTTCATAAATTTCCGAAAAATGTTTTTATTGACGAATTAAGCAATATTTTAAATGCAAACTCAGCTAAAAAATTAATTGTGTTGGGTGATATCAATATTGATATTATTAACAGAGTTCACAAAGATTCTGATAATTACTTATTTCTTATGGCTTCATTTGGTCTTAAGAGTTTTATAAACGAACCTACCCGCGTGACGAGTTCTTCAATGAGTTGCATAGATCACATATTTTTGAGATATAAAAACAACAAAAACATATTTAATGGTCAAGTTTATGATTTAAATATTACTGATCATAAAATGATTGCATTAAAGATCTTTTTTGATGATCGTTCTCAAAATATGAAACCCACAAATATAGGAAAAAATTGTGTTGATTATAAACTATTAAATGATTTTTTAACTTTGGAAGGCTGGGACCATGTTTATTTAGAAAATAATCCTTTAGCATTTGATTTGTTTTTAAATATCTTAAAAAATCATATTAGTTCAAGTACTTTCCAAAAAAAGCAATCTGGCAAAATGAAACTCCTTAAACCTTGGATGAACAATCATCTTCTTAATAAAATAACAAAAAAGAATAAAATGAGTTTAAAATTTAAAAAAACATTAAAACAATAATAAACTTAAAAAACACTATGAAAGTCTATGCAAAACAATTAATAAAGAAATTGAAGAAACTCGTAATAATTATTATGCTAATAAGTTTTTAAATGCTAAAGGGAATATTCGGGAAGAGTGGACAATTGTAGATAACATTTTAGGAAAAAATAAAGAATCAAATAAAATTGATTTTATTGAAATTGAAGGAGTTATTGAATCTGATTCTCGAAATATTTCAAATAAATTTAATGAATATTTTATTGATATTTCAAACAAATTAAAATCTAATTTAAATACTTGTTTTAGCTGTTATTGTTCTATTTCTTCAGAAATTTGCGTAGACGATATGCAATCAAATAGTTTCGTTTTTGATAAGATAACGTCAAGAGAAGTTTTCAACGTTATTATGTCTTTAAAAAATAAACATTCGTGTACTAGTGATTGTGTATCTATGGACGTTCTAGCGTTTGTATTTAATAAATGTTGTTTTCCAGATCATCTTAAATGTGCTAAAGTGATACCGCTCTTTAAGAAAGGAAAGAGAAAACTTATATCTAATTATAGAACCATTTCACTACTTTCGACTTTTTCAAAAATTTTTGAGAAACTAATCAAAGTGCGAATTTTGTCATTCTTGGAAAAGTTTAAATTATTCTGTAATAATCAATTTGGTTTCAGAGCTGGTTTGTCAACAGAAGATGCTATCTTAAGTCAACTGTATGAAAGTTTGAATGGCAAGAAGAAAACTATGGGCCTGTTTATTGATATGACTAAAGCTTTCGATCTAGTCAACCATGAATTTTTACTAAGCAAACTTTATAATGCGGGTTGTCGCGGTAGTTTTTTCAATTTGCTAAACTCATATTTAAAAAATAGAAAACAAAGAGTCAACACCAATGGAATGTTTAGTGAACCAAGACTGCTTAAAAATGGTGTTCGTCAGGGATCAGTGCTTGGCCCTTTGTTTTTCTTAATTTATATAAACTCTATTGTCAAACTAAAATTAAAAGGTATTAAAACTGCTTTTGCTTTCACATATTCATCAAAATATGACTTTAGTCAATGTACCTTTTGCTATCAGAACACATTTCAACCATTTTTTCACATACTCAGCACCAAATATTTTTAATAAATTGCCCTTATCAATTAGAGAAACTCTTCGATTTTCAACCTTTATCAAAAAGACTAAAGACTGGTTATTCACATTAAATTTTGATGACATTGAATCATTAATTTAGTTTTAGAATAATGTAATTAAAAAACAATACAAAATTTTGTAAATATTGTTGTAATGTTCAAAAATATTTAGTTCCTACTATATTTTGTCTATAAAGTTGCTCGCAAGCTCTTCTTTTCTATAATGTTATTATTATTTTATTCTTGTTACTTAAATTACTGATTGTCACCCCACATCAGTTATTAATGAATTTTTAAATTAGATGTGTCATTCATCGCTAACTACCTAGTTAAAGAATGTAAACTATTATTCTTATTTTATTAATGAATTGTATATTTATATAAATTTTAGATTGAATGAATAAAATTAAATACAATACAATACAATTTACACCCGGAGTCGCAATCTTTTTAGTTTCTCTTCTGTTACACAGACTTCAAACTTGGTTAAGGTTCGCTCTATTTGACACGAAATTCAGCTTAAATAGGTCGCTCTCGAGTTCGGTAACCTAAATAGTTGCTTTGCTTTTCAAAGGCATTTTTTATACAAGTTTCAAAAGTTGCAATAAACACCTCATATTTGGATGTCAGTTCTATGATTCGATTTGCGAAATCCTTTAGCGCTAGTTTTGCCTTCTTCTATTTTTTATTAGCATGTTAATATTTAAATAAGACTTCAGTAGATCACCGAAGTATGTATTAGAATTCCTGTGTTACTTCATTTCGCTCGGAAACTTGCCGAATTTCCTTGCTGCAGCATTTGATCAAACTACGATAATTGAATGACCTTGACCATATATTAACGTAAAGCCAACATACCAGTCACCATTCTGTAACCAGCACAAACAAACCAAAATACTCATGAAATTTCGAAGATCCTTACACAACTATTCAAGGTTTCATACTTGGATTTTCCATTGCCACCAAAAAACAGTTGAATCTATAATTTGCCAGTCGAAGTATTTATAGCATTGAGAAAAGTTTACTTGCCTTATATTATTGTATGATGATTTTGAAAAGTTGATTGATACATTAATTTGTGATGCTTTGTAAGCTGAAATCCAACAAAGCTGATGGAGCTGGAGCTGAATGCTTAAATGCGGAGCACATCCAAGCTGCAGGTGGTAATTCGGTGAGGAAATAACTATGCCCTGTGAATGTCTGCCAGTATGACGTCCATGAAAAACAAACTTAACCATAGACAGCTGTTACTTTGAAGTAATGAAGGGTCGACTTTGTCTACCTTGTCTACGCTATAAGTTCGAAAAATAGCACCAACGCTGAAATCACAAAACGCATAACTCTACAATAGCTACTTCTTCAGGCTGAAAAGGCAATCGATAAGCAAAGCTCTCTTTTGGGCAAATTGAGTGAACCTTATCATCTCAGCATAGACAGTGTCAAAACAGGATGTTTCGAGAAGAAAATAATTCTTCGTGTTATTTTTTTTAAGCTTGAATTATTATTATGTATAAATAATATCGTACTATATCGGGAATACAAGTTTTATATAAATACAAGCTTTATTCGATAAAGGAGGCCGACAGTATTTGGATGTTAAAAGAACAATATTACTACTGAATGTTAAAATAAATATTTACCTTTTGGCAACGGTCGCATATCCACTGGTGGTCCGTCGACTCCACCTCGGTCACCACCTCGATTGCTGGTTAATCGCACTGGAGGTGCAGGAGGTTTGTCTTCTTCGCTCGACATTGTTTTTCTTTAAGTAAGGCTTTATATTTGATTAACAATTTATTATAATGATGTTTGCAATTTTTATTTTGTATTCCTGCGTAGACAATTATGCTATCACTGCAGAACGTTATTCTGAAATAATATAAAAAAATATTAACACACTAGAAAAATCTATGATATCATTTTTCTTTTGATAACTTAAACTATTGCAACTGATAACAAGTTCATAATGAAGAAACTTTTTTTCAAGAACCTAATATCATTTAGCAAGACTAAGATACTGATAAATTATTTATTATTGGAATAAGTTGCTTAGCTTGAATTCAATGAATAAATATAATATGCGTAAACAAAGATGTGACAACAGCTGCGTTTGAATAGTTGCACATACATACATACGTTTAATGATTTATATAGTATTTTTGTTTCTTTAATTTTTATTAACTTCAAGTGTTTTACGAAATGGGAAAACAAATTCAAAATGGTCAAATTTTAGGCCATTGTTTATAACTTTTCAATGTAATGAAGATATCGTTGTGTACATTTTTGGGGCATACTACGAAAGCCTTCGACACAAAATCTAAAACAAGAATATGAAATTCCCGCAAGGTAGTGCTGTTCACTCCTTCTTCAATACTCTACCAAATGAAAATAATAAAATATAGAGTATAGACATTTAAAGTAAACGGCGCAAGATTAGATAAGAATTAGATTTTATTATAATCATCTTAGAATTCGGTTGACAAATCTTTTATGACATGGCTAAAGCCGTCTGCCAGATTGACAATTTTATGATTTTAAAACAATATTATATATTGAAATAACTTATCGAGTTTGGAATACAAATTTCTGTACATTGACGATTGTGCTTAATTAATGAATGCTTTATGGATCTTTTCAAGTGCCAGCAGAATATTGTAAAGCTCCGCTTTCAACTGATGGGGATTCAATCCCGGGAAGATTTAGCAGACATCCTATACTTTCCGCAAACTCCTTCCATTTTTCAAAGCATGCAGTGTTTTTAGCGATGGTATGTATTGCTACTATTTTTGGTAAGCATGATCCGTGCATGTTAAGAACTTTAAGAACATGATCAAAGTGAAGTTTCAGCGTTAGATGAACATCGGTGGAAGTCCAGTTTCAACGTGCAACACGAGGGAGTAGTCCCAAGGAAGTTCAGTACTCGATTTAGAACAAATATCAAAACTTGCGTTGCGTTAAACATAACTGATCTCGCTGTCGCCTCAAAGTTTTAATATTTAGCACTAAGTCAGTCCTACGCTCTTATTTTTCATACAAGCAATCCAAGTTGTCTTTATGGCCTATTTCGCCCTTTTCTGTTTTTCTACTAAATGAAACTTCATATTATTTTGTGGAGTTATTATCACACTGAGATAATGATAATTATCAACTACTTCCACTGTTTCTCCCTGCAGTTTCCAGATATAATTCCCATTCCCTTGTCTAGTTGCTCTTCCAAAAATCATTATTTGGGATTTTCTGTGGTTTACTATAAGGTTTCACAGTTTGCAATATTATTTAGAAGTGATTAGAAGTGTGATTTTAGTTCTGATGCCGGGATGTTCATACCGATTTTAAGTTTTGTTTCATTTATAAATCGTACAGCATTCCAAAACCCTTTCGTATTTCTGCTTGAAATGATAATCTGTGACTTTTCTTAAAAAAATGGGTTTTCTTATGTAAACAAATCTCTTTAAAACGTGTTTTTTCGCATGCATATTCCGTCAGCTGGACAAATGCTGTTTTCCATCCTCTTAGATGAGGTCTGAGGTCTGTACAGATGGAAAAGTTTACACAATGGCTTTGCCAGTGTGGATGCAAACCTCTTCAGAACAATAGGGGAAATATTATCCGGGTCAGCGGATTTGAGAACTCTTGCAACTGTACGAGCGCGGGATACATTTTCTCATACCAAGGAGAATAATGGTCACAATGGTCTGACATTCCTAGAGGCGATAGTACATTGATGGTTATCAGGATGAGATGAAAAAAACAAGTCTTAGGTGTATCCGGAGTGACCTGCAATGTCTGGTACTCTTGTTGGCTCGTCAACAAGCTGCGTCAAGTTGTTCAGCTATGCGAAGATCTTGGTATACCTCCCTTCGGGTGGTGTCTGACCAGAATAGCGAAGCCACGTAGAATTTTATACACTGAAATCACCCGTAATAACGATTTCAGTGTGAGAATATTTGAAAACAATTTTTTGGATGGATCCGGATAGCGCATCGAATTCGTCAGAGGTCGAATTACTATTCAGATTCGGACTTCTATATATAAAGCATGTATGTATGATGTGCTTTTGGATGTTGAATTTAAACCACATGAAATTAGTCTGTGTTTACACATAGACCATATTGTGGGAGAAGCTGGTAAGCAACATCATTCCTGACGTTCGACGGCGACGAGGGTTTGCGGATAGAAAAAACAGAACACACAGCACGTGCGTTGCCGATTAAAGGCGGATCAGAACTCCTGCTGCTTGATATTCATTTTTAAAAATATGTCTCCATAACAATACACACTTATCATAACTTATTTTCATAATTACAGAAACTGGCATGTGATCGGAAAAAACTCTTAGTGTGAACCTTAAAATCAGACACCTCATACAGCCAATACAAGACAATAATCAATTTATTACCGAGCATGAAATTCCCCTTACAAAAGTATATTCTCCTTGAACATCACTTATAGATCTTCCATTCAGTACCATTAAATTTAACGATTCAGCAAACTCATGTAATTCTCTTCTTTTCTGTCTGCCTTGGTGTCTTTCGATTCTCTTTGGAGTGTTATTTGCGAATGATATCCGTTTTTGTTGAAGAATTCTTTTCAGCTCCAATCTTTGCTATAAGATCTCCTATCAACAAAAGTTTATTCTTTTGCATGGAACATACAACATCATTTAGAGACATTGTATACAATTTATGATTGTATCTTCTACGTAATCTTCCTCCCACACGGGGTCAAAAATTCTTCGAATTCTCTTAAACGCGGATCAGAGTGCCTTTTAGTTAGCAAACAAGTCTCCGATCCCTGTATGAGTACTAGTAAGACCATAGTCTTGTACAGCAGCAGCTTGGTTTTTATGGTAAGGTTTCTAGATTTCAAGAGCCTTGACACACTATAGAAGGGTTCTGTTCGATTTTTCAGTACGCCCGTTCGATTTTTCAATCCACCCGCGTATTTAGTCCTACATATTATCGGCTGCTACTTTTGACCCAAGGTAGTCAAAGAGCTGCACTACTTCAAATTCATGCTCTAGTACCCAGATAGTGGGACCAACACTTCTGGCAGGCGTAGCCATCAGAAAGTCGTCCGAGTTAATGTGTGAACCTCGGTACGTTCGTATCGTTATCAGGCTCCATTAGTGGCGACGATCTAACAATACGTGTTCAATTTGGTTACGGTGACTCCATCAGGTGATACTTATGTGGCTTATCACCTACTACAAGTTCGTAGTAGCATTTTTTTTTATATTTTTCTTCGGACTCCTCCGTTTGTGCGTGAACGTTTATGAGGCTGATGTTATTAAATTTGCTCGCACGCGAAGGGTGTATAGCCTTTCGTTTATTGCATTAAAACCAATGTTGGTAGATTTCATATTTTGGATGGAAGCCTACCCCGAGCACATGATGTTTTGGGTGACCACTGAAATATATGTCATATTCCATTCTCTGGTAATCTCATTGCTGTACTGATTTTATGTCAGCTTTATATGTGGTCAGAGCATCAGGTAGGTGATGTGCACCTCGAGATCTGTAGAGAAATCTTTCGTTGAATGAGAAAATTCGTAAATCGTTTAGCCGTTGTCGTTGCTTATTTCGACATCGTATAATCAGAATATTTCCGAAGCTTGTTGTCGGATTCTGAGTGTGATTGTTTTATGGGAGAGGCTACCAGCATCTCGCCAACCCTGATGGACTAGCACCTCCATAATTAGCCAAACTTTTATTAAAAGTAACAGAAGTTTGTTTCCAGCGTCCGCTACGAGAGGACTATGTAGCACTGCACTTCTACCGGTCGAGATATTTCATTGAGATTTATAGTAAAAGAAAACGCGACATCAATGATGTAAAAACTGCACAAGGGAGTTTTTATTAATCGTTTCTCGTATAAGAACGAAAGAACCTATATGATTAAAATCCTTCTCTATGACGCTGAAGTTTAACTTCATTTGAAAACGATGATGACATCGGTTGCATTAGCCGGCCTTGAAGGTGATTGAACTTTTCGAAACTTTAATTTAGCTGGATTGAATTAATATAAAAAATTTGTACAACCATATGCAAATAAGTTTTTCATTTCAGAAGGGCGACGCAATTAAGAAAGATGTCCACCAGGCAGTGAAAATTAACTCCTTGATACGACACGACACATGGGTATCTAAGGTTGTAATAAAAGGTCAAGAAAGGAAGAAAGATTTCAACTGGGTTAGCAAGCTTGACCCAACCACCGGCACCGCCACATAAACATACACTTGAAAAACCAATTAGAAGAAGAGGCCTGTGCCGCCCTATCTATCCTCCAACTGAAATTATTGCCATAAAATGATTATATGGTAATAATGACAAGGCTTTATTAGTCAGTACCCAGAGCAATCGTAACCAATTCATGACGCTGAATAACGATGCACAAACAATTATCTATTCAATTACGAATAGGTATGACTTTTTTCCCTCTAAGGCAACTAAATAAAATCTCTTTAAAAGAAGTTTAAAAGCACTCCGATCTACAATTTCTCAATTTTAATTGTTTACAAACATCCAATTCAATAGATAATAAAATATTTCCAATAAACTTCTGAGACCAAAAATGAATGATTACGAACGTCTTCTTGAATTGAAACCGTTTGCACTAATTCCTCGTCGTACCACACTCCTTGTCATTTTTATCTAAACTATGAATCATATCTAGCTAAAGACCAAGACAGGAATGAGAATGTCGAACACAAAAAAAAGGAAAAAATCTGACATCGAAGTAATGGCTAATGGAAGCAAGCAAAAGCAAAAATAGTTTTTATTTTTGTATTTCATTCCTATTCGACGACCGAAGACGGCCGGAAATGGAATTATTATCACACACTATATAAAAGCGACACCTTCCAGAGGCATTCGGTTAAAAAAACGACCATTTTTCCCCACACTTCTAGAGTGAACCCACACAACACCCATCAATTATTACCATTTCGGAATACAAAAGTTTTTCCATAGACGAGCTCCGATTTAGAGCTACATTCTCAGCCCACATCTAAGTTTGGACGAGACGTCAACGTCAACTTTTGGAGCTCAAAGCATTACCATGAGGATACTGAAGCTGCCGTAGGAAAAATCAATTTATCTATTAGTAACACTTTTCACACATTTCTACGAGCAGACCTGCTGCCTTTACATCCAACAAACAAAAGTAATTGTCCGTTGTTCCTATTGGTGACTGGGAATGGTTGCAATGAAATTAATAATACTCAATGCAATAAAATTTACCACAGGTAAAATGGACTAAAAATAAATAAAAAAAATTGGAATAAACTCTTACAATAAGCCACAAGACTCCCGAATCTCACTAAACTTATCGCCAAAGCATTTTTCTCGTCTTTTTTGTTAAAGCCAATGACAATTTTGAAAATGCGACAAAAGACCGGCGGTAATCGTGCTTAGAGTAAAAGCCGACTGTTAGTACATAAAGTAAATAAAATTTTGATATTTGTTAAAATAATAACATAGAATTGAACATTTATTCACGGAGAAATGATTAATATTATAAAATTATTGAAAAATAGTCGAAAGGAAATTTTGCCATTTGGTTGACTCTCTACAAAAAAAAACTGCTGCTGTTTCTTTCTTTTAGTTCAGTTTGTATAGAGTTTCTTGTTGGATGAACGGAATTTTTTGTTTAGATTTGGCTCTCTTACACTCGTTGAGAAATTGAGTAAAAGAGGGATGGAAGGATTATCGTTTTGGCAAGATGGAAAAAAGAGATGCGTTTGTGCGACTGGAGAGTTTTCGGTTTATAAGGCAACGATTGCATTTTGAGAATAAGGGCGAGTTGTCCAAATTAGCGAGCTCATGTTAAATTCGATAAGCACTATCGGAAAGAAAACGAAGCTTTTTGAAAACAAAATTAACAATAACATGCTCCGAAGAATAAATCTATTGTAATTTTTGTATTTTTTTATTTGAATTTAATTTACAAAGATACTAGATTTAAATCGCAACTTAGCTTACGTTACGTCTACGCCATAAGGAATGCTATAGCAACCAGTAAATATTATTCGAATTATATGCACTTGTAAGTTTTCGAGTGTAAACATTGTATATACATTCTCTATAGTATTCCCAAGGTGTCATTTTTCGTCTGGCCATCTTACTGTTTAATTCGTAACTAACTCTAAATATTGAAGACGAGAACATTTACCGATATTTTACCAATATTTAATACACCTTTGTTGTTTGTTCTTATTCTATATCCACACTGCCTCACTGCGAGTTGATTCGCAATTAAAAAATGATGCTTCATGATAGAACTATATGCAGTGTATACACAAAGCTGCATCTTTATATATAAGTATATATAAATAAATATATATATACATAAATATATATATACATAAATATATATATACATAAATATATATATATAAATAAATTCCACTACTGGATCGCACGTACTAGCTCTTATGTAAGGTCACAGCAACGAATAAAATTTGAAAAATATTAAGGGAATCAATATTTGAATTTTCTAACTTTTGATTGAAAAAAGTACGTAAAATAGTTTTTTAACGGACAAAATTAAACGCCATTTTACTTCTTTGAAAAATGTAAAAAAAGTATGATTTTTTTTTCAAAGTCGTAGGAACGGTTTTTGTTTTACAATTTTTTTTCAAAAATCAAAAAACAAAATATTTTAAGAATGCAAACTTAAAAAAATTATAAAAAATACAAACAATTTTTTTTAGAAAAAAAAAACTAAATTAAACAAACTAAGATTGCCTACATCCTTCTGAATATTAATTTTGGTTCTAATCGGTTGAACAGTTCTCGAGAAATGCGAAACAAAGATCCTATGGGGGTACCGTTTTTAGCTCACCATCTTACATTTTTTTTTTTCGTCAAAACGCAAACCACACCTACAAAAGTACACACATTTTTTTTCGTACAAATTCTTCGAGGGTTTTTTTTTACAATTTTTTTTTGAAAAATCGATATTTGGAAAACGCGTAAGTGAATTTTTTTTAAATTTTGTTTTTAAATGAAGGTTATATTTGTGCTTAAGTTTGCATTCTTTAATTATTTTTTAACAAAGGTTCTTAGAGGGTTTTTTTGTTTTTTAAAAATTTTTACAATTTTTTTTTTGAAAAATCGATATTTGGAAAACGCGTAAGTGAATTTTTTTTTAAATTTTGTTTTTAAATGAAGGTTATTTTTGTGCTTAAGTTTGTATTCTTTAATTATTTTTTAACAAAGGTTGTAAAATAAAAAACATTTTATCTAAAAACCGTTCCTACGATTTTGAAAAAAAAAATCGCACTGTTTCACATTTTTTATATAAATAAAATGGCATTTAATTTTTTCCACTGAAAACTCTTTTACGTACTTTTTTCGCACAATCAAAAGTCACAAGGAAGTTCTTCTTATATTTATCAAATTTTATTCGACGCACAATTTATTTTTTTAGCTTAAATATTAACGGTACCTGCCATATAACCTTTATTTGAAAGCTTATTTTTCTCGAAAACGGTTTCAAGAATTCTTATGAACAAAAATCAGTGTGCTTTTGTAGATAAGCGTTATATTTTGGTGAACAAACATTTTAAATGGTGGGCTAAGAACGGCACCTTCCATAGGAAGTTTTTTTATTCGACTTTCTCGTGAACTGGTTAACCGATTACAACCAAAATTGACACTCAGGAAGATGTAGGTTGCCTAAGTAATTTCGATATAAAATATTTTCGAAAACTATTTTTATCTCCTTTTAATAATTTAATTATTTTATTTACTTTTTTTATTCGATATTTTGATATTTTTATTCTTTTGAAATTCCGTTATGTCCTTATATATACACTGCATATAGTACTATCATGAAGCATCATTTTTTAATTCCGAATCAAGTCGCAATGGGGCGCGCTGAAATCGCCAATTGGTTTGGATATAGAATAAGAAAACAACAAAAGTGTATTAAATACTGGTAAAATATCGGTAAATGTTTTTGTCTCCACTATTTAGAGTAAGTTCCGAATCAACCAAGAAGATGGCCAGACGAAAAATGACACCATGGGAGTACTATAGAGAATGTATATACAATGGTTATGTTTGAAAAAATTCAGTTTTGTTTTAATGAAGTGTACACATTTTAAATCTGTAACTGCCAGTAGCCACTTTTCAGATCGAGGGTGGAAAACCATTTCGCTCCAGAAAGGGTATCCAAGGTGTCATCTATTCGTGGCAAGGGGTAGCTGTCCTTCTGGGTGACATCGTTGAGCCTCCGGTAATCCACACAGAATCAAGTGCTGCCGTCCTTCTTTTTCACTAGTACAACAGGTGATGCCCACGAACTTTTTGAGCTTTTGATTAGACCTTCTTTTTCCATGGTCGATATCATCTCGTCGACTTCGGCCTCGTTTGCCAATGGAAGTCTTTTAGCAGATTGTCGGATCGGTCTGCTGTCTCCGGCGTCTATGCGGTGCTGTACTAGGTGTGTTCGACCATAGTCTCCATCCTGCGATGCATATATATCATCGAACTCGCCAATGAGATTTTCGGTTATGGTTTTCTGCTCCTGATTTAGCTCACAGTTTCCGAGGATAGCATTACATACCTCGGCCAATTTTGTTGGAGAAATAGAACTCGCAGTTTTACTCCCAGATGTTGTCGAAGTGGCTGCAATGGGATTGCATCTTCCAATCACATCTCCTTGTCTGATCTTGACGGAGTGTTTGTTCGGATTCATCAGCCTTACCGGAACCATATTTTTCTTTGGTTCTTCTACTGAAATTTTTCCAACGATGTAGCTAGGAAAGTCCTTTCTATCATCTGCTTCAACGAAGTAGAATCGGTGGTTCCCAGGATCACCCTCCAAACGCGTCCAAAGAACTGTCTCTGAAGATGGTGGTAGGACTTTATTTCTGCTTATAACCGCCCGAAGATTCACAGCGTTCTCGTTTCCGTATACCATAGGGATCTCAACGGTTCGATACCTTAACACCTGTATTCGAAGATCTAGGACTACCTAATGCGTCTTCATGAAATCCACATCTATGACGCATTCGTCGCATATGTCGGCTACAAAGAATGAATCAACCAACTTCAGCCCTGCGAAGTTGCAGTGTACGTGTTTTGTCTTTCGATGTCGACGCGTTGAAATGAGCACTCAATCGTAACCATTTCCCTGATGCGGTGGCTACCTTGCAAAGATTGGTCTGCTGCATACATTTTCAGGGCAAATGCTAGAACCTCTGCGAGCGTTTTCTTACCTGCCATTCTTACAGCCATTTGTAGTTTTCCATCCGCAATGAGAGAGACCGCATCGGTTGCCAGCTCGTTTATGATTTTCCCGCTGGTATTTAGATAAGACAAACTCGCCAAGATTTCGATGTCAGCTTGCAACTATTGTACCGTTTCACCTCTCGTCTGGATCCATCGGCGCAACTGGACTCGGTAAACTTGCTGCATGTGGTCGTCGCCAAACCTCATCTAGATTGACTTGACCATGGCATAATCATGATGATTGTCTTCAAGAATGGTCTGCAGCTAATCGATAGCTCTTCCTCTGAAAGGTAGCGTACGAGCAATTGACTTGTCTTTGTTGTCCCAGTTGTTCGCCAATGCAGCATCTTCGAACTGCATCTTATAAATTGGCCATGATGTTTGACCTTCGAAAACAGGGGGCTGCATTTCTTTTCTTCGTGGACCGTCGCTCGAATATTCCAGAACGTTTTTCTTCTCCGAAGAAACAAACTCCTTAGCCAGACGTTCGTATTGTTGCTCTATACTTTCTATTTGCTTTCATTTGCCCTGACAAGAGAAGCAGCAGACCAAGCTTCACAAGGAAACCAGCGCTTCAGGGAAATGGTTACGATTGAGTGCTCATGTCAACGCGTCAACATTGAAAGACAAAACACTAACACTGCTCGAAGTCAAATGAGATGCTGGAATTGCAATAAGCTAGGACAGCTACAGCGACAATGCAGATCCCCACCTAGACAAGTAAGCTACCCACATTGCGCAAGGAGAAGGCAGAATCACGAAGCATCTGGCAGGTATAACACTTATACTGCTGGACAAGCTTCTGAGCAACAGCAGGCTGGAAACGCCTAAGAAGCAACTTCGCGGGGCTGAAGTCGGTTGATGGAATCGACCCCCGGGACCATTCTCCAAGTTTTGCAAACTAAACGCTGCAATGGAGACAGTCATCGCAAACAGAAAACGTGTGGCAAATATCGACACAGGTGCCACAGCCTCCATAATCAGAAGAGACCTTGTTCAGACGTCGTGGCTACATAACACCAGCTGCTACAACCTGAAGGCAGCTACGGGAGAAGCAGCAAAAGTATACAGGGAGGAATTTCTAAAGATACAACTGGCAGGTTTGACCTTCTCACATGCATTCATGGTAGCCGACATATGCGACGAATGCATCATAGGAGTGGATTTCATAAAGCCACATGAGGTAATCATAGACCTTTGAATGCAAGTGTTAAGGTTTCGAACAGTCGAGATCCCTATGGTGCACGGACACGAGAATGCTGTTAATCTTCGGGCGATTATATACAGAGACAAAGTCCTACCGCCATCTTCTGAAACAGTTCTTTGGATGCGTTTGGAGGGTTTAGGGTTATACCGGAAACCAAAGATTCTATCTTGTAGAAATAGATGATAAAAAGGACTTTACAAGCTACATAAAATATGTTTCTCTATCATCGTAATGTCATGTTTGGTTGTTATCTCAAATTTTTTAATCTGCACGAATGCATAACTTGCATTATAGTACCTATAATCGCAAGTAAAAATTATGCTTCATGATATTACTATATGCAGTGTACAAAGGCTTTACTTTATCCCAAAAAGCGTTCGTGTACTAAGAAATGAACGAAAGAAAATAACAGCTACAATTTTCTTTCGTTCATTTATTTTCAAGTTTTGTCCTAGCTTTGTATATGAAATCTAAAGTAGTATCATCAGGCACGTAGTGCTACAACGTCGCTGCAATAGTTTTTTCTATGAACATGATATACATTTGTATGGGTTTTGGATGAATAAAAATCATTAAAAAACTATGGGTTTTGGAGAGTCGAAAGAAAGAAGGTAATGAAAGAATAGGTTGTATGGTTTGTTTTCAAAAAGTCATTAGTTAGAGTGAGAACAAGAATAGACAGAAATAATGAATAATAAGTACGCGTGAAAGATTCAAAAAGTGACACTAGACCATATGGTATGGTAGAGTAAGGGAAACAAACATTTGTCCCTTTGATTTTTCGTAAACATACGAGACTGTGTGTTTTCAATTATTTTTTGGATTTTGCATTTTTCAGGAAATTTTGTTATGTCTGTACCTTATACCATTGTATATACATTCTCTATAGTACTCTCATGGTGGTCATTTTTCGTCTGGCCATCTTCCTGGTTGATTCAGAACTAACTCTAAATAGTGGAGACGAGAACCTTTACCGATATTTTACCAGTATTTAATACACTCTTGTTGTCTGAACTTATTCTATATTCACACCAATTGGCAATTTCAGCACGCCTCATAGCGACTTGATTCAGAACTAAAAAATGATGCTTCATGATAGTACTATAGGCAGTGTATATACAATGCTTATACCGAAATCAATACCAATCTTGCCACATTCGGATTTGACTGTGTAAAGTGTTAATGTATGTATATTGTTCAACTTCGAACGTAATATGAAGATGATTTTTATTTGTATTTAAACGTATGTAGGTAGGTTCCTATTAACATTTCTATTGCAGGAAAGAATAGTAAAAGTTAATGTATTCAAAACAGCATTTTACTGCTTACAATCGTACATAGGTAGGTCCATGTTTCCGTGTTTTTTTTTCAAAAAAATTAAAAACTGAATATTTTTTTATTTTTCAAATTTCTATGTTACGGCTCGAAAAATGTAAATCATTTTTTGAAGATATTCAAAAGCAATAACATAGGTACAAAAATCTGCAAACAATGTGTTTTATTTGTAAAACAAATAACTAGGTAGATACTTCAACTCAAATTGAATTTTTGCAGACTAAAAAAAAAAAAATATATAATGATCAAACACGGTAACCATTCAAAATTGTACAAAAAAACCAAACCAATGATCAAATTTCATCATTGTAGGTATATACATTCTCTATAGTACTCTCATGGTGGTCATTTTTCGTCTGGCCATCTTCCTGGTTGATTCGTAACTAACTAAATAGTGGAGAAGAGAACATTTACCGATATTTTACCAGTATTTAATACACTTTTGTTGTCTGTACTTATTCTATATTCACACCAATTGGCAATTTCAGCAAGCCTCATTGCGACTTGATTCGGAACTAAAAAATTATGTTTCATGACAGTACTATAGGCATTGTTTAGAGTTAGTTCTGAATCAACCAGGAAGATGGCCAGACGAAAAATGACCACCATGAGAGTACTATAGAAAATGTATATACAATGTACATGCATAAATGAAGATGTGCACGGATACTGGGGATTTGGAGATTTCGTGGGGATTTTGACAAAATAAATTATTAAGTTGGGGATATTATCAAGTTGGATTAAATTTGTTTGGGGATATTATACCATGGCTTTTTTTGGGGGGGATTCAATACGACACCCCCCCAAGAATTTACACAAAAAGCGTTAGCGTACTTTTCGGTCGGTAAGTAAGAGATTTCTCTCTCATTTGAGAAAATTTGATAGTTTTTATTTGTTTACACAAAAAGTAGCGGACAAAGCTATATCTATCTACATATATGTAGGTATGTAGGTACTTAATTTTGAAAAAAAAAATCTATGCAAACTATTTTTTTTACTTTTTTTTCCAAAATCTTTTACTTGCGCGATTATGGGTACTATAATACAAGTTATGCATTCGTAAAAAAAAATTGAGATAACAATCAAACATGACATTACGATGATAGAGAAACATATTTGAGTTACTGGCAAAATTCTGTCCCTCTGTCTTTCTGTCTGTCTGTACGGATGTATGTTGGACTGTAGCCTAAACGGTTAGGCCAATCGTCTTTAAATTTAGAACTTAAAGTTTTTTTGACATTCTACAACGGAGTTTTAAATTTTTTTTAGCTCAAAAAATAAGGGTACCTCTCATATAACCGTTATGTAAAAGCTTATTTTTCTCGAAAACGGCTCCAAGAATTTTTATGGAAAAAATCAGTGTACTACTGTAGGTAAGCCTTATATTTTGGTGAAAAAAAATTAATATGGTGGGCTATAAACGGTACCTCCCACAGGACCGGGTTTTTTCGACTTTCTCGAAAACTGGTGATCCGATTACAATCAAAATTGATATTCAAGAAGATGTAGTTTCGCATTAATTTTATTTTCGAAAACTTTTTTTTTGTATTTTTAATAATTTTTATATTTTTTTTTAAATCAGTATTTTGAAAACGCATGTGATTTTTTTTTTTTATTTTTTTAACTGTTTTTATTCTTAAATTAATTTTTTAAAAAAAGTTGTTAATAAACCATTTTATTTAAAAACCGCTCCTACAATTTTGAAAAAATTCACACTTTTTTACATTTCTTAAAGATATAAAATGGCGTTTTAATTATTTCACTCAATACAATTTAACGTACTTTATTCGAACAAAAATCGAATAAATGCTTTGATGTTAAATTTAATTTTCTAAAATTTTATTCTACAATGTGACCGCATATATGAGCAAGTACATTCGATCCAGTCGTGCAATTTATTTCCCCTCCCGTCCATTCTCATAGTAAAAAAATGCTTCTATCTAACGGTTCTACTAAAACCCGTCATTATTCCTTGTCGGCTGAGTTATCGTACCTATAAGTTTTTATCCATTGTAAATGCAAACCCTTCAAGAAATCATGCGAATAGATGAGTTAAAGAGATATTTTTTTTAAACTGACTCACAAAACCACGCACAGCTTATTATAGTTATGCCCAAATAAATAAGTTTCAGTATTCAGAGTATTGCCTAACTGTAAGTATTGATCACTACAAAAGTCAGTGACCCCTTTACCTACCCTTCCTTCCCATAGAAAACATCGCCCAAAAATATTCCAAGTCACTGTAATATTAGAAAAGCGGGCCTAAGGCCAATAATTCTGCATCTGCAGGCTGTCGATTTATTTCTTTCAAAAATCGCGTTAACAAATGAATCATATCATAACTGAGAGGTAATATAAAGCGTCCGTCTGCATTACCCTTGTGTAAATTGTAAAATAGTACTCAACCACATTACCGACAAAAAAATGTGAAATACTTACCTACAAAGTTGCCCACAAGAAAACGGGCACAATAAATATAAATTATATCAAACAAAAATAATAATAAAAATAAAATAAAATACAAAAAAAGTTAGAAGAGTCAACGAAAACATAAAAATAAAAATGCCAATAAAGAAGAGAGGGAATTGATACAAAAAGTCTCAACTGGAAAAGTGAGTTTCTCTGGTATGGGTGCTCCGCCGCGCGCGCTAGAGTACCCAACCTTGTTCGTTGACCTAGTTTCCCAGCGATACTTAGCTATGTATTGGTTCAACTAATGCCGGTTTCACTACGTCTGTATTGGGCGTACCGTGCCCGCATACAAAATAAAATTTACCCAGTGCCATATTAATGGCTAAAGCTATAGCAGCAGTAGCATAACAAGATGTCGTTTACTCGATTTGGTGGATTGAGCAGAGATTCAGCTTGAAACTTGAATACAACTAACGCGATTCTTCCCAAGCTTTGACATAAGGAGAAATTTCACAAGCTAACAAAAATAAATCAAATGAACGACTTATAAAAATCATGATTCTTTAATAAGACTTTGTGAAATAAAATTAGAAACATCGTGTCATCGGTTTTTTATTGAAATAAAATAAGGCTTAAAGTAAATATTATGATCAGTCTCGCCATTATGAATAGTAAAAATGTAAAGGGATTACCATGATGAACTTAAGTTAGTTTAAGTTACTGTCAAATAAGCTGTCAGAATCAGAAGCATCTACAAAATGAAAAATGCCTATAATTGCATCTAGGAACTTAAGCAGAACCAATACCAACTTTGTATTGAATCTAAACACATGTCACGCACAAGAAAGGAGATAGACAAATCTACACTGCTTATAGTACAATTTTTGAATTGGTGCACGGCCCGCAAAAGTGACGCTGAAATCACTAATTGGATGATAATATTCAATGAATTTCCGTACGTTATGCACGTTTTTACTCAACTCCGAACCATATTCATTGTACATATATGAACATTCTCAAAGTACTCTGATGGTGCCATTTTTTCATCTGTCCATCTTCCTGGTTGATTCGTAACTAACTAAATAGTGGAGACGAGAACATTTACCGATATTTTACCAGTATTTAATAAACTTTTGTTGTTTGTTCTTATTCTATATCCACACCAATTGGCGATTTCAGCGCGCCTCATTGCGACTTGATTCGCAATTAAAAAATGATGCTTCATGATTGGTCATGATGGTGTCATTTTTCGTCTGGCCAATTTCCTGGTTAATTCGTAACTAACTCTAACTAACATTTACTGATATTTTACAAGTATTTGATACACTTTTGTTATTTATTCTTATTCTATATCCATACCAATTGGCAATTTCAGGGCGCCTCATTGCGACTTGATTCGTAATTAAAAAATGATGTTTTATGATAGTCACACTATGAAAGGAAAGTACTTTCAGAAGGCAAAACGTTTTCTGAAAGCACAACTTTCATACTGTGACGACCTGAAAAGTACTTTCTTTAAAACGTTTACTGAAAGGAATTCGCTTTCCGGAAAACGTTTTCACCACAAAATACTTTCAGTGTGACTAGTCCATGAAAGCATTTTCAGGAAAGAAAATCATTTTCTGAAAACGCTTTTTGCTTCCAGAAACAGTTTGTGAAAATTGTTTGCTTTTTGCAAACGTATGTTTTTCACCCTAATTGAGTCCTCTGCCCCGCCAAAAGCGAGATGACAACGACCTGGCATATGTATTAAGTCCTCTCTATAAATTCAATTCAATTCAATTCAATTCAATTTATTAACAAAAATAGAGTAACATTTATAACATATAATATTTAATTCAAATAAAAATGTAAGCATGGCATATAAGCCGTCTGCCGTATATGATATCGATTAAGTTTTATTTTTTAAGAGATTGAACAAAGTTAAACAGTTTATACAATTAAAATCCTCTCTATAAAGAGCTCTCGAAAACGCAAAAAAAAAAAACAAACAAAAAATTCAAATGAGAAATTCTGGATGGAGATTGTGAGTGTGCTCAACAATATTCGCCATATTAGCGTTCAAATTAAGCAACACATAGAATCAAATAATTTGTTAACACCTATGCAGTCTGGATTTCGTTCAGGTCACAGTTATATAACCGCCTTACTCAAAGTGACGTATTATATTAGGGAGGCCATTGATCGTGATGAAGTAAGCCTGGTTACTTTAGTGGACTTTTCTAAAGCATTCGATTCTGTCTGTCCAAATATTCTTTGTAATAAACTTGTATCTAATTTAAATTTGTCTCACCTTTCCGCAAAGTTAATTTTGTCCTACTTAACTAAAAGAGTCCAATCAATTTTCTATAACCAGTCCTTATCCTGTGCCCTACCTGTTAATTGTGGTGTACCCCAATAACAATAATTACCTCTGTTGTTTTCAATGTTCATTAACGAATTGGCACTCGTAATAAATAACTGTAAATTTCATATTTACAGATATATATTAGTTTTTCTATTGGTTTAATGGATGATGGTGTCGCTAGAATGAATGTGGACTTAGCTTTGTTGGCAAAATGGTCCAGCGATAATTAACTTCTTTTGAATCCTTCTAAGACAAAGTCAATCCAAGTCTATAAGCACTAGTTGTGTTCATGCTTACCTCCTATTTTATTAAATGGTACTCAAGTTGAGATGGTGACAAACTTAACAGTAACCTTACTTGGAATGACCATATAAACTCTGTAGTATCTAAAATCTATGGAGCTCTTCGGAGTCTATCAGTTTGCAGAGAAACGTTACCGATTGTAGTTAAACTTAAATTGGTGAAAGCCTTAATAATTCCATTAATTAGTTATGGTTGTGAGCTGTTTGCTAACACGGACGCTAGGTCAATAGCAAGATTTGTATATAACCTGCGCAGATACGATCATGTTTCAAGTCAATCTCGACAAATACTTGGGTGCAGCCTTGAACAGTTTTTGAATTATAAAGCTTGTGCTATGGTTTCCAAAATTTTAAATCAAAAACAACCTTTTTATTTGAAAAAACAAATTTGTCGTTTCAGAATCTCTGCGTTCTCTTACCATCAGGCCTAACACATACACCTGCACCATATCGCGTAGGCAATTTTTCATCCATGTCATTCGCCTCTACAATGAACTTCCCCTTAATATAAGAAGCAAGGTCAAGCACAGAAACTTTTTGTCATTAGTTTTCTCTTATTTCAGTTCTCATCGTTGATGTTTTTCTAGTTTTTCTTGTTTTTATAATGTTTAGTTGTAACTATTGTTTTTTAAACTTTCCTTTATAGCCGTTGTTTTATTTCTATTGTTAAATTTTGTTTTATTTATACTTTTGTTATAGAAATGTCAATGTGTTTATAAACCATTTAGTAGACTGTGCACACTTAAAGAACATACTTCTTATTGTACAGCAAATTTAACAAATAAAAAATACAAAATAAATACAAATGAACATATTGCCAAATGCTTTCAAGTGCATTCACCGCAACTTCAAATGGACCAGGAGCCATTCTGAAATGTGTTCTCCGCATCATCAAGCAGGATAGTCAACAATCATACACAATATTTCCGAAAAATATGTATGTAGGTTGCTGTAACTCAAATCGAATTAATTTAATCCATCACTTTTCGTTAAAAAAAAAATAAATAAATAAAATTCTTACCTTGTGCAAGGTGTTTCATGTCACAACTAATCTTTCCTTTATTTTGCAGCTATGTACCTTAGATAAACACTAAACAAAACTAAGCCCAGAGTGGCAAATCTATACCCATTTACACATACAATACTTTCAGAAAGTGCTTTTAGAAAATATATTGTGACGACCTGAAAAGTACTTTCAGAAATTTTACTTTGTGGAAAGTAAAAAGTCGTTTTCAGAAAGTATTTTCCTTTCATAATGACTCTCTGAAAGTAAATTTTAAAATAAAATTTTCGAAAAGCTTTCTAACGACACCTTCAAAAAAGGCATGTTCTTTAAAGAAATTTAGATACTTAACCCATCATTAGGGAAAAAGATTTTTTGTACGAATTTTTATTTCAAGTAATTTTTGAAATATGAATTCATTAAAAAAATTTATAAAAAAAAATTGATACGGAAACGCCTAACGATTAAATTTGTTGAAAATCGATTAATCTGTTTTTAAGAAATGTAGAAATCGTCGCAATTCTAGGTTTGTTTCTTAAATTTAGTTTAACAAAGCATTATGCCATGTTTATAACATACAGAACATATTTTTTCCATTCTTGTACATCCTTAATTAGTTCTCAGCCTGAGTTCAATAATTCTGATTGCATAAATTACCCTATCGTGTTTCGTACACAATAAATGACTTAACAAAATGTGCTTGATTTATAAATTTGAAATAAAAATATAAATAAAACAAAGAAACTTACTTGTGAAATTCCCTTTCCTGTAGTTTTAACTTCAAAGCAGCATTCACTGCAATGGTATGCGGGATTTCACATTACCTACAATACAACTAGCTTTTTGTAGGTATGCTGTATAGTATCCATCTGCATGATGAAGCTTAAAAGGGCCCTGACAGTGACTCTTTGAAGACTAAGTTCGAGTTCATTTTAGACAAGCTGGGGAAAATTGAAACTCACCTTCAGAGGGAGATAGAAGCGGTGTCGTGACCGTTGAAAACCTTGATTCATGTTCATTAACAAGGTCAGATTGTCGAACCGAAAATGTACGTTAAAATATTTGAGACCACTATCTGAACTTAAACTGGTATCATTTAGCATAAGTGCAGTTAAAATAGCACTTTAAATTCAAATCTTCTTGCTTGGATATATGTCATCTCAAAGCTATTTTCTCCAATACAGCTTATCCAATCAGCTATTCAGCAAATATTTGTTCGGTGCAACTATAATAATTGTAAAATATTTGCCAACCAAAGTCAACATTGTCGACTCTATTGGCTGATTTATTGATCGATGATTGGTGAAGAACAACAACAAAAAAATCTCACCTGTAAGTTTGGATTGAAAAAACATCTACCATGATTGGTGTAGTGGTGCTGCGCTTTCTGGCGGAGCCGAGAGTCCGGTAAAAGACACAATGACCTTGGGTGAAAGTAGCTCTCCATTTGTTGTTTTTGCTTTCTTTTAGTTCGAACGTACATATATAATAAATGTATGTTTTATTTTTGCACATAGGTGTTGAAGATACTTTTTTGCCAACTCTAAGTTTGTACTATAAGTTGCATTGAGAATAAGTGGAATCGAATGGAAAAATGGATAATCGTAAGCTTAGTGATGGGCGTCTCCACAATACTGATCTCTGAAGAAAAAAAAACTGGACAACTTATGATGGCGTTGCCAATAATGGGCTCGAGTCAGCAATAAAAGCAGTTTATTGAAAAAAACCGATTAAATAAAAAAGGCCTTGGGCGAGTAAAGAAAGATGAAAACGAGTGTATTGAAAAATGTAAAAGATATTATTGGCGGTAATAAATTTAAAGTTGTAATGGTTCAATTGTTGTTGGCCGATTTCAAGCGATTTATGGGTTAACTATCGTGGTCAATTTTGACTTTGATGGGGATGCTGGTTTCATGTTCTTATGAGATGTATGTATGTTTTTAGTTAGGTTATCGTACCGATTCTAGCAATGAGCATAGAACACCAAATGTTTTCCCTTGTTGAACAGACAAAAGTTTGTTGGATTTTTGTTTTTTATTATTTTGTTGGGATCAACGGTATTCTAGCTCTAAAAGAATGATTGACGGTGAAAAAGATTTTTACAATCTATAGATTCCTGTTTTCAAATATAATAGCACAAATTTTAAATAAAAAAAATACTTCAGGATTTACCTTTCGATAGGATGAAGATATTGTTGTAGGTAGGTGTGGAAGAAACTTTTAAAGTATCATATAGATACTTGCCTGGCACTGTTATTATGCGACTGTATTTATCTTGAAACTACCTGTATGAAATAAGATTCCACTTAAATATTCGTACATAACTCACACGTAAAGCACTACAGTCCAATTCATGGGAAAGTCTATTGCAGAAACGAATTGCAGAAACATAAAATGAATGTTCAGCAATACTGTGCAAAAAGCGCGGCAGAATTTATTTCAGTCCTCTATTCGACTGAGCAAATACAAGGCCTTTTTTGATGACAGCATATAAACTTATTAGTTTTGCCCTCATTAATTGCTAAGCCAATTTTCCCCACTGCCGTCTAAATACCGACATCGATTATGTCAATACTTTCGGCGTATGCGAGTATTTGAAGGGACTTTTGAAACATCATGTGATTTTAATGTCGTCTATTCCAATGTTCGCGGCTTAAGAAAAAATTTCTTTCACGTGTACTGTACAATACAGGCCAGCTGTTTTGGCACTAAGTGAGACTCAGTTTGGAGTAAATACTGATTTATCAGAATTTGCTCTATATGGGTATAGCTTCACATGGTCTCGTCGTTTATGTTAGGATGATATCAATGTCAATGTTCCAACACGGACTTTAACTACTTGTGGGTCAAATTCACTGTTCGCAAGCATATTATGCATTATTGTTTTTTATTAATAGAAGTCCAAGCCTTGACAATTATTTGACTTGTAACGAGTTTGATGCGCTGTCAGGTTCCATCTCGGAAACAGTTTCCCTTTGTCCTGGTACTGAAATCATTATTTCGGGCGATTTTAATGTACACAATTCCAATCGGTTCCGCTTTTCTGGTCAAACAAAACGCGAAGGAAGGTACATATGTCGAGACCTTTGCCAGGTTACATCGACCTTAAAAAATAATCGATGTGCCAACGCGAATACAGAATGTTGCTGGACAAGCCGTCCATACTCTTGACTTGTTTCTTACTTCTCACCCTGATAAATAAACCGTTAGTGTAACTTTTCCATGTGGCACTTCGGACCATTTTATCATTTCAGTAAATTTCTCGTCCTCTACTCATCCAATTAAAGAAAAACTTTCCACTACGATCCTGTTTGACAATACGAGAAAGCCAACTGGGACGGCCTGAATATTTTTTTCCGTAATTTTTACTGGTCACTATGCTCCCTCGAGAGTGAAATTGATGCAAGTGCCGAAATGATCACAAATGTGATTCTTCTAGGGATGCGTGCTTTTATTCCTAAAAGAGTGAAAAGTATCAAGCCTAAAAAAGTCCTGGTTTAACTCTGAGCGTAAAGAAGCTATCAGGCTCAAATAAGTAAGTTTCCGATCTTACAAAGCCAACCCTACAGAGGAAAATAGGAAAAAAGCACAAACAAGCAAGGAACTCATGCACCTCCGTTATTGAAAGAACCAAACTTTAGCATGACCAAAAATTACGCCAACAAATTCTGCAATATCCCAAAGGCAGTAAAAATTGTTGGTCATTTGTAAAAAATATTAAAAAACTCCTCAACGTCTTCGGTTCCAACGCTCATCGCTAATGACAAACCTATTGGCTAATCTTCAGAGAAGTCAAACGTCCTCGCAGCCTACTTCGCTGCCAGTTCTATGCTGCCTCACAGCAACGTTGCCCCTCTTGTACTTGAGAATGTACATTTTTTCCGAACTCGAGTTCTCAAAGATCTCGATATACACAAATCCGCTGGTCCGGTTGGTGTACCCCGATTCTTCTGAAGAGGTGTTCTTCCACACTGCCAAAGTCACAGCGTAAGCTTTTCCATCGCTCCTGCTCTTCTGGAATCTTTTCTAGAAGATACAAAGCAGCCTGTCCCTAAGAAAAGTGACCCATTATCCCCCTCCTCCTACCGAACCATAGTACTTATGTGCTTTTTTTTAAAGGTCATGCTGCAATCACCAATCGGTGTGGATATTGAATAGAAACAAACAACAAAAGTGTATTAAATACTGGTAAAATATCGGTAAATGTTCTCGTTTACACTATTTAGAGTTAGTTACGGAACAACCAGGAAGATGGCCAGAGGAAAAATGACACCATAGAGAATGTATATACAATGATCTCACCGAAAAGTGAAACAAATCCTTACATCGCTTTGGAGAAAGTAAGATTATTGCGCTTGATATTTCCAAGGCATTTAATAGAGTTTAGCATGAAGCTCTCTTATATAAAATGCGTGCTTTTGAGATCGATGATACTCTTGTTCTTTGGATTAGAAGCTATCTTCCGTTCAATACAAGTTGTATTGGACGGTTTCAAGTCTGATTCCCAAAAAATAAATGTTGGTGTGGCCCAGAGCTCTGTTCTGTTTCCAACTCTTTTCATCCTCATTTTTACTTGCGATTATAGGAACTATAAGGCAAGTTTAGTATTCGTGAATATAAAGAAATTTTAGATAACAATCAAACATGACATTACGATCATAGAGAAACCTAAAAAAGTCATTGGCAAAAAATGTCTGTCAGTCTGTCTGTCTGTCTGTCTGTCTATCTGCCTGTCTGTCTGCCCGGGTGTATATCGAGCTGCAGCCCAAACGGGTTAAGCCATTACGTTCAAATTTAGTGTGTGTTTATCTTTTGGCATTCCTCAGAGGGGAAATTGAAATTTAATTTTCAGGACTAAAAATAACGGTACTTGCCATACGACCGTTTAGGAAAAGCTTATTTTTCTCGAAAACGGCTCCAACGATTTTGATAAAATTTTTGAAAATTTTTTGTTGGTATTGGCTATCATTTGATTAGAACCACATATACGGGAAAAGTCTATTAACGGGACCTTTCATATAACGTTGTTTTTGCTTGCTCGGTAACGGCTCTATGGATTTCTTTCAAATTTAATATTTGAAGAGATCTAGGTAGCCAAATAAATTCTGCATATCAAAATTTTGAATAACTTTTTTTCTAATAAAAATGAATTTTTGAAATTATCGGACGTACAATTGCAACGGTACCGTATGTCAAGCTCATTGAACTCCGATTTATACAACATTGTCAAATGGGGTAATAGTAATCGTGTGGAGTTAAATGCTTCGAAAACTCAATGCTGTCTTCTGTCATTAAAGCTAAACAAACCCACAATGCTGAATGGCACTAGAATGGAAGACATCAAAAAGCTTTCAAAACTCGGTATGTGTGTCAACGCCGACCTCCGTTGGAGCGACCATATATTTCAGACCGCCAAAAATGCTGCTAAGTGCTTAGATTTTCTGTATCGATGCAAGAAGTTTTTTCCCCTTTTGATCTGGCTAAAATTTACAAAGCGTTTATACGCCTAAAACTGGAGTATAACTCAAACCTCTGGGACGTACCATGAGATACCCGGCGAGATTTTCCCTTGCTATTTTGATCTGCAAGCATTTAAAACCAATGTTAATCGACACTTCCTGTCATTCCCCTCCCTATTTTCCTAATGCCCATGCATTGTGCTCTACATAAAAAAGGAAACAAATAATCCCTTGTGCGCGCGCTAATTATAAAAAAAACAAGTCAGCGCCTGCATCGCCTCCCATACATATGAATATGTATTAAGTTTAGATATAGATATACATACATATAGCTAGCTTTGCTTCGTCTAGATTGGGTGTTCGGAATTTTTGTTCTACTTCACCCAGATAGAGTGGGTACGTTTAATGCGTACACTTTAGTCAATAAACTTTTAGTCAAAGTAAATCCAACGACATGCCATTTGAATTAAGTTGGTCAACGTTATCGTTATACCGATATACAGTCTGCGAAAGTGCTTTTTCTTTGTAACTTTTGGTAAAACTTTTGAACCTCATTCCTGCAGTAAAAGCTCTCCATTTCTTCAATTGCATGCTTCTCGTTTTGCTTGCAATTATTTTACTTCTAAAAAATCGGTATTCCTCTGTTGTTCAAACCATATTCAATGTCCATTGGAAGTTCTTCCGAATTTTTAAAATATATCAACAGGTGTCAGAAATATTTCTTACCAATTTTAAAAATCCTTATCTGCAAGAAATTTTTTTGGTGTATACAAATCTTCTAAGAGTAAACATCTTATTGCAAAAGTGCATCTCTTGTGGCTCATGTATTTTGAGGTTAATTGTATGCCCTCTCCATCCCAATCAAAGTACATACTGAAATCGTTGAAAATCATAACTAACCAAGATCAAACTTCATATTTCGAATTTATTTTTCTAATTAAGTATATACCTATGTTTATACGAAAAATCCTGTCTTTTCCTATTTATATAACACATGCACATATATACTTATGTTATATGTTTTTTTTTATGGAATCGTTCCAGTTGTCGCTTTATTGCGTCCCTTTTACAATTCAATAATATGTCACTTTTCACACACGCGACCTTCATACTATTTCGAACATAAATTCCCTCTCAACACTTTAAGGTCATTATTTCTTGAAAATTAACCTTGACCTTGGGATGCTCAACACATTTTTTTTATCGAACATCTTGGGTCATAATTGCTCTTTTTTTCTACATTATGAGAAGATATATGAAGAAAAGAACTTAATTCTTAATGGTGTCTTGTGTGGAACATATGGACACGAAGCGCCTTCGATTCGAGATAATGCGTGTGTGAAGATTCGCAATGTCCTCGATTGAATATGATTCTGAATGAAAAACTTTTTTAGTGTTATCATTGATCTCGGCGGTATTTGACACATTCCAGTAAAAATACCACAAAAAAAAACTACTGCTGAACAGAGCATTGTGTTTGGCTTCCGGGAAACAATTTCAACGTAGGTAGTCTCTCTTACAATGATTTATTGTACTCTACCTTACGATCTATTGTTATTAATTTTGTTAAAGTGTGTAAAATAAGAACATTTAACAACTTACTCAATTCTTGTTGATTTGGCCTTTCAATTCATAAAGGTTTCAGTTTGTCCCTTACACTAACATACTTACTTGTCTGCTCGCACACAATTTGAATTATGCAATTCAGTTAAAAAGGTAACGAAAAAGGGTTCTTCTCAAATGATACTGCTGATACAACGTTTATAGGTACAATAAAGCAATTGCAATATAAAGAAGGTGTTCAAAATTGCTTCATACAATAAGTTACCCATATTATAAGCAAAACGATATCCGAAAGGCGCTTTTATGGAAATAGCCGACGACGCGACGTTTTAAAAAGGCCATTAAGATTTTCCAATTTGTTTTAATTTTTTTTCAGTTAACAAAGAGCTACATAAATAGAATTTTAAAATTTCAAAGAAATAGATGAGTTCATAATTTAAATGTCCGTCAAGACAGAGATTTTGGAATATCCTAGCTACATGGAATAGATCTTAAAAAAAATTAAAAATGATACATTTAAGACCTTATAATAAGGTATGAGATCCAAATCAGAAATGTAGAGTGAGAGAAATGAGAGTTCTAGTTATTCCTTCGTATTTTACGCTTTTTTCTGGACATATGAAAGCCATTTGAACCCGATGACTTTTCATTTTAAAAACTTAAATATTTCGTCCAAGTCAATGACTTTGTCCTTTTTGGAGGTTTTGACCACACAGCAAACTTTTTCATCCATGACATCATCAACCATAGGCAATGTAGAATACTACCGGAGAAAAAAATTTCAACCTTCTTTATTATACTTATCTTTATTTAAAGAAATCTGGTGTCATGATGTTTGTCGCCAACAGACTCCGAAACTACTGAGGAGATTTTGATGAAATTTTCTATTATGTGTAATTTCGCCCAACTTGATGCATAGTTTAAGTTTATGTTTGAGTTTAAGTTTAAGTTTAAGGCAAGGTGTTCTGATTATATGGAAATTCCATATTTTCCTAACAGATGTGAATTATTTAAAATCAGAAAAGTTATCTATGTAGGCTGAATAAGCACCAAATAGCAAACCACGTCACATGTGTTTTAAACATAACGGTACTTTATTCATTTTTACTTGCGATTATAGGTACTATTCGTGCAGATTAAAAATGTTGAGATAACAATCAAACATGACATTACGATGATAGAGAAACATATTTGAGTTACTGGCAAAATTCTGTCCGTCTGTCTGTCTGTCTGTACGGATGTATTTTGGACTGCAGCCTAAACGGTTGGGCCTATCGTCTTCATATTTTGAACTTAAGGTTATTTTGACTTTCTGCAGATGAGTTTTTTTCAATTTTTTTTTTTTAGCTCAAAAATTATACCTGTCATATAACCGTTATGTAAAAGCTTATTTTTCTTGAAAACGGCTTTATTAAAAAATATCAGTGTACTACTGTAGGTATGCATTATATTTTGGTGAAAAAAAATTTAATATGGTGGGCTAAAAGCGGACCTCCCGTAGGACCGGGTTTTTTTTCTTCGACTTTTTCGAAAACTGGTGATCCGATTTCAATCAAAATTGATATTCAAGAAGATGTGGGTAGCCTAAGTAATTTTTGCATTAATTTTTTTTCGAATTAAAAAAAATTAATAATTAAAAAAAAATTTTTTTTTGAAAAATCAATATTTTGAGAACGGGTAAGTGAATTTTTTTTTAATTTTGTTTTTAAATGTGCGTTATTTTTGTGCTTAAGTTTGTATTCTTGAATTACTTTTTTTTTATTTTTTAAAAATGTTGTTAAAAAAACCGTTTTATTTAAAAACGGTTTTAATGATTTTGAAAAAAAATTCGCACTTTTTCACATTTAAAAAAAAAATAAAATGGCGTATAAATTTTTCCGCTGAAAACTATTTTACGTACTTTTTTCAAACAATCAAAAGTCAGAAAAATCGATTATAATCTTTGAAGTTTCCTTAATATTTTTCAAATTTTATTCCAAGCTGTGACCGCACATAAGAGCAAGTACGTGCGATCCAGTCGTGCAATTTATTTCATTTTATTATGAGTCATTGTGCTCGTTGCTTTGTTATTATTTTTAACGACAAAATAATAATAGTAAATTCCATAGAAACGCGTGCCCGGGTGTGCTAGTATTTTATAATAATGTGTCATTGCCTTTTTACCTTTTTAGAATGCAATTGGACTGGAGTTAGCAGAATTAGAAAGATTTTTTTTTAGATAAATCTTTTGAGATTAAAGTGATTATTTCTTTACTTAAATTCTATGGGCAACGCGACGTCTAGCTAACACTTAGATTTTGAAAAAAACCTGCCCAACCTGAGGATTGCATCTACAATGTCTAGGTTAACAAGGAAACACCTTATCTACTGCACAACTGCAATGTGTCTGAAACAAATAATAGCCGTGTTTTATTGGTAAGTGTATACCCAGCGCAGTAAAATTTTATACAGCAAACAACAACAAACAATAAGTGTCGATAATTAGGTTAGTGAAATTAGTGAATATAATAAGTTAGGATAAATCTTGGAAAGAAATGTCAACAAACTGGAATGTAGAAAAATATGTACTTGAAGGTTGGTAAGATTTTATTATTTAGGGATATGTTCGTTGAGTATCATGATACAAGATTACAAGACAGCGCCTTCCTGTATTTTGACGTCATCAGTGACCCAAATTGACTAAATTAAATAAATTTGTTGGAAAGGATCCAAAGTGTTAGTTGACTTAAAATGTATATTGAATCAATCAAATAAGACATTAGACAAAACCTGCATCAATTGAAACTTAAATTACTGCAGTTTTTTTCTAAAAACGAATTTAATTCTGTCATCAAGGGTCACTGATGACGTCATGGTTGGATATTCTATCCGGATGTCTCTGTCCAAGAACTGAGTTGAATTTGGAACACACCCTTCTAAATTTGTTCAACAAGACGTCAGTTGTCACTTCGGGGGTTAAATTAAAAGTGAATTATGGAGTGAATATATGGTTTTATTGGGACTTCCAATTCTGCGCTAGCTATAGATTACCAATAAAACACGGCTAATGTTAATTCTTCTTCTCCTTTTTTTGATGGTACGTAGTGCTTTTGGGTCTGGTCTCGAGAAAATGAGGTCTACCTTAGCTTCTGAGTCCCTTTAGGTATGGCGCCGAAGACTTTGCCCGCTGGAACGTCGATGTCGAATACAGCAAGGAACATGATGAGTGTTTTGTGAAGTATCTTGGTTCTGTTGGTTTTAGGATTCAACTTTTATTGATGATAGAATATACTTGTTATACATCTTGTTCTCGTTTATTACCAGTCTTATTCTGCTCGATGCTGACTCCAAGAAATTTTATTTAACCGGTTACTAGTTACTGCTAACTTAGTTATTCCTATAACATCAATGTTGTAAGCAAACCCAAGTATTCACACTTTACATTTTATTTTGTGTATGTGAATACGTGTGAGATTGGTGTGAGAAGCCGCCAATCAGCCATACGTTTCGTGCCCACATAAATGCAAACGTATTAGTAGTCCCATAAGAAATATACAGAAACCGGTACACATATGTCGCTAAACGGGTATTTTTCAGTTTTTAGACGAAGACAGAATTATCCTCCCAGTTGTCGTTATTGTTTGTTTTTTCTATGATTGTTTACACTGCCGTATGGGTGCCTCAAAACCGATGAGGTTCTCGATGTTAAATTCTTGGGTTTTCACCAGGATCTGGCGTAATGTGAAAATTTGGTCGATCGTAGATCTGGTTAAGACGTTAGATGACGATTCTTAAAAGGCTAATTCCTCTATATGGTCCAGAGTAGTCAATCTCAGTTTTTGTGGATTGCTCAGATGGTACTGAGATTCTAATTATCGGATATCCTTTCCTTCGAACATATTTTGGAAATAAGTTGGTATATTCATTTTACTAGGCATCTGCAGCGTAACAAAAATTACTGCTTGCAGCCCATCGGTACCAGGTGTTTTGTTTGTTTTTTAGTCTGTCGATTGCTACTTCGATCTCATTTTGGTAGGGTGGATGTAATTTTTGCTTTGTCTTCTACATTTTTTTTTTGACTGATACAGGTCGGTTATTTGTTTATATTGGCCTTCATCACCATTCAACATCTGATTGAAGTTCCCTCCAGATGATTAACATCGACAGCGTATCTACTACAACCACTATCTTTGGAAAGCGACGGCTAGTGAATCCTAATGTTAATTTTTTCATACTCTTCTGCAGAAGTTTCGCACCTCTTTCCAATGAAAATATCTCCGCATTACCTCGACTTCACGTTGCTGATGATCTCCTTTGTTTCTCCTTAGCAGGCATTTCGCATCCTTCCTCTACGGATACATGATTGGCACAGGCTGTGGCTGTCGCTTCCGATAAAAGTAGTCCAACAATTTATTTCCCCTGCGGGGTTGTTGTTAATCTGGATACCCTAATAACTGGTATCGATATTTGTAACCGAAGTTTTTCACCGACAACATAGTGCTCCTCGGAATGTATACGGAAACTCAGAATACTAGAGAAGTGTTTTCCAACAATCGCGACAATTATAGATTTGGTTACAGGTTCAACCATTCGGTGACTGTCAACATTATTGGTTTGGTTTTCCGATGCATATCTATTGTTTTACATTACAATTATTTCTTTATTGATATATGATATTTTTTCCTGCTCCTAGTACCTGAGAAAGTAAGTCAGATATCTACAACCCACGTATCCGATGAATCCAAACGAAATGATTTTTCCCATTAACTTCAATACTGTGCGTCATAAAAACTAGGCAATCATGGTTCTACAAATCTAAAAATATGTTGCTTTTATTCAAATGGAGGGGAGAGTACGATAACTTTGGCGCCAAAATTTGATAACGGTTTTGTATAGAGGGGTTGTATACAAACATTTTTTACTATGGGAGGGGGTCTATCTCCCCCCGTTCAGGAGGTAGGGGCGATTTTCGAAAAAAAAATCTTTAATGGAAAAATAAACATTAAAAAACAACGGCAACACTTAAAATACCTCACTATAACGGTTTCAAAAACCAGAAATCTGTGCTTTAATCCTAAATTAAAATTAAATTATTTGTGTCAAAATTTTTTTAAATATTCGTATTCCAACTCGATTTTTTTATAAAAAAATGTAAAAAAAACATCTTTGAATCAATTTTGTTCAAAATTGTGAGATGGAAAATAAAATTTTCTTTCTGTGATCAATGCTGATGTCAATTCTAAATGAAACGCAAAAAACCGAAAGCTTTTATGTCTTCCAGTTCTTGAGAAAATTGAAAATAACTAAAAGTACTTTCTTGAGATATTTTTAATTTGCTTGCATTGCCAGCATTACGGCGGCGTTTAAAAAGTGAAAATGTTAATTTTACCGTTTTGGGCTAGAAAACAGCTGTTGACATCCAATAAAAAGTTTATTTGAATCTAGATCTAGATTTAGCACACACCCAAACTATCACATACCCCAAATCCTATAGTGAGCCCAAGCAGGGGGGTTGCAGGGAGGCAGCAGGCCCCCCCTACAAAGCTCGCTTTTAACGCCACCCGCATTATGGTGGCATACTTTCAGTTATTTTCAATTTTCTCCAGAACTAGTAGACATAAAAGCTTTCGGATTTTTGCGTTTCATTTAGAATTGGTATGATCATTGACCAAAGAAAGAAAATTTTATTTTCCATTTCAAAATTTTGAACAAAATTGGTTCAAAGATATTTTTTTACGTTTTTTTATCAAAATTTCGAGTTTGAATGCGAATATTTTGAAAACTATTGACGCAAATAATTTCATTTAAATATAGGATTAAAGAGCAGATTTCTGGCTGTTAAAACCGTTATAGTAATGGTTTTAAAATATTGCCGTTGGTTTTTAATATTTATTTTTCCATTAAAGAATTTTTTTTCGAAAATGGCCCCTACCTCCTAAACGTTTGTATTTAACCCCTCTATACAATACCGTTATCAAATCTTGGCGCAAAAGTTATCGTACTCGTGCCCAAATGCATATGTCATTCTTTACCTTTAATCAAAAATGCTTACATACCTTAACAATCGATTGCTCTCATCTCGAACATACAAACAAAAAAGTTCGCCACTCAGCTCTTTTTATATATGTACTTTTATATTTCATTTCATTGAAACCTTAAAGAATTACAGTAATTACTAAAATGTAACAATCTCTATGTGACCTGAACTGCAACCCAAATTAAATCCTTACCTTACTTTCAAGACCTCCAATCAGAACCCCATAATGATCACAATATGTTGTACTGTGTTTCGCTTCAATTAATTTGTAACAAGCTAGTTAACAATTTGATTCCATTAAGCGGAACAACAAAATAAAAAGTACAAAAACAAAAAATTACTTGAAGAAGAATCCATCTCACTAATAATTGTCTGTGTGCAGCAGATCACATATATATGGATTGTAAAGCTATCTGATTTTTTAGACCAAGAACTTGAGGGCAAAAATCCTAAATAAAATACAACACACTAATTGCCTAAAATAATTGCCTTCGTTATTTCGTTGTTTCTTGTAGGTATGCCAAAAATAACTTATTATAAGACCTCTTGGCCATTTTTACTTTTATGTCTTTTTTTCTGTTATCTTACCAAAAAATACTAAGGCAAGAAAGAAAGAACTAAAGAAGTCTGAAAAGCAAAAGAAATGAAATAATAATAATCTGTTAAAACTCCGCAACTAATAGTAATTATTATCATGGGAGACCTAATTCCAACACGACCTACTTCTGATGCCACAGATGTAGGCCGTAAAAATCGAGAAACTGTAAAAAAAGCACACACATACAATACAACATCTACAATCCGTTCATAAATAAGTATAGTGAATAAAAAAAAATAAGCGAATGTGTCTCTTCGTCTTTTGGCCCGTCTCGTACTATCACCATTACCGTTGTAGTTTCATGTGATTCAGCAAAGCAAGTAATATAATGGCAAAGTTTGCTGGTTTGTGGTCTTGTGGTTCGTCATCATCATCATTATCATCGCCGAATACCATCCGCCCGTCCGGTTAACTTCAATGAAACAAGAGTGGTACTCGTGGTACCATAACAGCTTAAAACAGCAAAGATGTTTTATTGGCCAGAAGGATGAGGCTTCAACATAACCACTGATAATTACCATATATATGACATTACCCAGTACCCACTTTGTACCCGGCCTTGCCTGACTACCAAGCTGTGAATTGAAAAGAAAATTTTTCTTCACCATCATTGAACAAGAAAAAAAAATTGCACTCAAGAAAACTCCCAAAGAAAACGAAACAGCAACGAGCACAAGAAGAAAGAAGAAAAAATCAACGGCGAACAAATTTGGATTCTTTGGAAAGAAGAAGCAGAAAAAACCAAAATTATGATTCGCTTACAAGAACTCGATGATCAGCAAAAAAAAAAATGAAAACTTTCATTTTATAAATAAAAACGTCCACAGAAATACCAGGTTCAAGAGTGCATAGGTTTTAGTTTTTTGCCAATAAGTATACATAGTTCGAGTAATTTTCTTCAAATAATATCAAAACAGTCAGATTGGTTGCGCCACTTGGATTGCGTCCAGTCATTACTCATGAAGTCTAGTGTGAACTTATTCCGGAACTGACGTACATACATATGTAGGTATTGCACTTAAAATTATATTTTCATATTTTGATCACGTTTGCTTTAGAGAGCTTAGGCAAAACACAATTTAGAACACCAATTAACAGCTTATAACTTTGCCAGTCTTCGGTTCGAAGAAGACTGAAAGTGCATTCGAAATATTCGGTTTTCCATGGTTTATATGCGGTGAGAATTGAATATTGTTCTTTCGTACATATATTAATTGTTTGTGACAGTTTGCTGATATGCAATGTGGATACAAATTTATTTTGACATAATTAAGGTGGGTAGATAAAAACAATAAAGGCCTAACGACTCTAAAGGTGCAAACACGGAAGAATTTTAATTTCACTTTTGGATTCATTAAAGAGACTGTGGTGTAATAGGAATTATTCATGAGATGTTTTTTTTTTTTTGAGATTATTTATGAATTTTATTTTATAACTCGAACTTGTAAAACGATCTAAATCAACAGAAAGATATTCATGACCCAGTTCTTATAGTTTCTGGTCTGTAAGTGACTTGTTTGATTTAACATTTAAATTCAACGAGGACAGATGAGAGGAAGCTCAATCACAGAATATATATAAATAAAGGGTTTTTCAACAGGGACGCTACAAAAGTAGAGCGACAGGGAGCAAACGACGCCATATTTCTTGCCGCTCTTTTGACATTTCTCTTCAGTAAACTTTGCCATTTCATGATGGAAAGATACATTTTTTTTTTTTTTTTATAATTAACGCGCACAAGGGACTATTTGTTTCCCTTTTAATGTAACACACTGCGCGGGCATTAGGAAGATAGGGAGGGGAGAGATAGGAGGTGTCGATTAGCATTGGTTTTAAATGTTTGCAAATTGAAATAACAAGGGAAAATCTCGCCGGGTAAACCATTCCAAAGTCGTGTTGTACGGCTAAAAAAAGAATCCCTATATTTCACGGTACGTCCGAAATTGGGCTCAAGGGTGAACTGATGGGCATTCCTAGCAAGACGAGTATTACGGGTGAAACTTTTAAGGGGAGGAATGCAGCTGGCTACCTCGAGTGAACATTTTTTATAAAAGAAACGATAAAATAAGGAAAGACATGAAACATTGCGTCGGTGTTCGAGAGGGGCAATTGTTTCAGCGGCAGTTCTATTTCCTATCAATCTTAACGCTCGATTTTGTATTCTATCAAGCAGGTGAAGCGATCTTTGTGAAGCACCTGCCCACAGGTGGGAGTTATACTCGAGTTTAGGGCGTATAAACGCTTTATAAATTGTAGCCAGATCAGATGGGGAAAAATACTTCTTACACCGATCCAGAAAACCTAAGCACTTAGCAGCATTCTTAGCGATTTCAAATATATGGTCGTTCCAACGGAGGTCGTTGTTGACACACATACCGAGTACTGAGAGCTTTTCGGTTTCTTCGATGTAAGTGCCATTCATGGACAATGGCGTTAGGGGTATGTTAAGCTTTAACGACAGAAGACAGCATTGAGTTTTCGAAGCATTAAACTCCACACGATTCCTATTACCCCATTTTACAATGCTGTATAAATCGGAGTTTAATGAGCTTGACATACGGCACCGTTGCAATTGTACGTCCGAAGGCGAAGGACGTGAATTATCGAACGAATATGAAAAGCTGAGGGTAGAGTCGTCAGCAAAACAGTTAAGTGGAATAGAAGTAACAGACAGAAGATCATTTATAAAAATGAGGAAAAGAGTCGGAGACAGAACAGATCCCTGGGGCACACCAGCATTTATTTTATGGGAATCAGACTTGAATCCGTCCAATACAACGAACAAGAGTATTATCGATCCCAAAAGCACGCATTTTCGATAAGAGAGCTTCATGCCAAACTCTATCAAATGCCTTGGAGATATCAAGAGCAATAATCTTACTTTCACCAAAGCGATGTAAAGATTTGTTCCACTGTTCGGTAAGATATGCCATCAGATCACCAGTGAAACGGTTGCTGCGGAAGCCATACTGGCGGTCATGGAGAAGCTTACGATCTTCGAGATATTCCTTAAGCTGACGGTTAATCAGTGTTTCCATGACCTTAGAAAGAAGGGATGTCAGTGCTATGGGTCGGTAGGAGGAGGGGGAGGATGGGTCACCTTTCTTAGGGACAGGCTGGACAAATGCTGTTTTCCATCTTCTAGGAAAGATTCCAGAAGAGTAGGAGCGATGGAAAAGCTTACGCAGTGGCTTTGCCAGTGTGGAAGAACACATCTTCAGAAGAATCGGGGGTATACCATCCGGGCCAGCGGATTTGTGTATATCGAGATCTTTGAGAACTCTTGCTACTGTACGAGTGCGGAAAAAAATCTGTCCCATGGAAAAATTTACATTCTCAAGTACAGGAGGGGCAACGTTGCTATGCGGCAGCGTGGAGCTGGCAGCGAAATGGGCGGCGAGCAAGTTTGCCTTCTCTGAAGAGTAAACAATTGGTTTGTTATTGTCGATGAGCGTTGGAACCGAAGATGTTGAGGAGTTTTTAATATTTTTTACAAATGACCAAAAATTTTTACTGCCTTTGGGACACTGCAGAATTTTTTGCCGTAATTTTTGGTCATGCAAAAATTTGGTTCTTTCAATAACGGAGTTGCATGAGTTTCTTGCTTGTTTGTGCTTTTTCCGATTTTCCTCTGTAGGGTTGGCTTTGTAAGAACGGAAACTTACTTCTTTGAGCCTGATAGCTTCTTTACACTCAGAATTAAACCAAGACTTTTCTTTAGGTTTAATGCTTTTTACTCTGTTAGGAATAAAAGCACGCATCCCTAGAAGAATCACATTTGTGATCATTTCAGCACTGGCATCAATGTCACTATCGAGGAAGCATAGTGACCAGTTAAGGTTTCGGAAAAAAATATTCAGGCCGTCCCAGTTGGCTTTCTCGTATTGCCAAACGGTACTGGTGGGAAGTTTTTCTTTAACTGGATGGGTGGAGGATGAGAAATTAGCTGAAATGACACAATGGTCTGAAGTGCCAAATGGAGAAGTTACACTAATGGTATATTTATCAGGGTGAGAAGTAAGAAACAAGTCAAGAGTATGGGCGGCTTGCCCAGCAACATCCGGTATACGCGTTGGCACATCGATCAGTTGGGTAAGGTGATGTAACCCGGCAAAGAGCTCGACATACCTTCCTTCGGGTGTTGTCTGACCAGAATAGCGGAGCCAATTGGAATTGTGTACATTGAAATCGCCCGTAATAATGATTTGAGTGCGAGGACAAAGGGAAACAATTTTCGAGATGGAATCAGACAGCGCATCAAACTCGTTACAAGTGGAATTGCTGTCGAGATTTGGACTCCTGTAAATAAAACAATAATGAATGACATGCTTGCGGACAGTGAATTTGAGCCACAAGAAGTTAAAGTCCGTGTTGGAACATTGCCCATATTGGGGAAGGCTCTGGCAAGCAATATCATTCCTAACATAGACCACGAGACCATGATGGGAAAAGAGTAATGGCACCAAGCTATACCCATGTAGAGCAAACTCTGATAAATCAGTATTTACTCCAACCTGGGTTTCACTTAATGCCAAAACAGCTGGCCTGTATTGAACAGTGTAGACGTACAGGTAAAAGAAATTCTTTCTTATACCACGAACATTGGAATACACGACACAAAAATCACTTACCATTTCAAAATACTTACACACAAAACACAATTCTGACTAAGTCGAACCATGCAGTGAAAATCCAAATTAATCTCTGTAATAAACAAGCTGTCTTAGGTGTTATGCCCATAAGACAGCTTGCATACAAAAAATCAATTTAAATATTCAGCACAATAGGACAAACTCAGATGCCCTTATCCATTTACCGCAAGCATACGATGCCTACAGTAGATAAGAAAGAGGCAGTTAAGCTAAGCACAAAGGGTTGGGACAGATAAGAGGATAATTAGACTTGTTATGCAAGTGTGTATTATTTTTTTTTCTTCCACAGCGCGAATGGGCATCTTATCGTCTTCCAACGACGCGAGTGGATATTGATATTTTCTTTACAGCACACGCGAGGGGTTTTTGCCAATTTCTCAAACGAGTGTGTAATATTATTTTTTTTTAACACTCGCGATAACAATGCGCAGTAATTTTTTTTTTTTTTTTTTGACTTTTGTTTATTTCTTTATGCGCGCACCTCGACCTGACGTCCGGCCTCTATGAGCTTAAGATCGACACTTGATATGAGCCAACAACCAGTCAAAATTATTAAAATTTACTACCGAAATTCGGAGTCAGTGGCCTCAACGTTAAAAGCGCTACGTCCAATTTATGGTCGTCATAATCGTCCTAGCAGATCAACAATTGAGCGTCTAGTGGAAAAATTTGAATTCACAAAATTTTAGTACAAAATGTTCCCGTACCAGTGAGAGAAAGAAGTGACCGTAGTGTCGAGAATATTGCTGCCGCTGAGGCTTCAGTTGCAGAAAGCCCAAATGTGTCTCTCACACGTCGTTCTCAAGCGTTGGGCATCTCTGTGACGTCGTTGTGGCGAATTTTGCGAAAAGATCTTGGCCTTCATCCTTACAAGATTAAATTGACGCAAGAACTGAAGACGCTTGAGCACCAGAAGCGTCGTATATTCGTGAATTGGGCTGAGCAACAACTTGAAAATGATTCGGATTTTCATCGAAAAATCATCTTCAGCGATGAGGCTCATTTCTGGCTGAATGGCTTCGTCAATAAACAAAATATGCGGTATTGGTCAGGCAGCAATCGACACGTACTCCATGAGTCATCATTGCATCCCGAAAAAATTACGGTTTGGTGTGGTTTATGGGACGGCGGCGTCATTGGGCAGTACTTCTTCCGTGATGATCAAGACCGGCACGTTACTGTGAATGGGGATCGCTACCGTTCAATGATAACCGAATATTTTTGGCCCCAATTGGATGATATGGACTTGGAGGACATGTGGTTCCAACAGGACGGCGCCACACAGCGAATGTCACAATCAATTTATTGGAAACCAAGTTTGGAGAACGTGTTATCTCACGAAATGGTCCAGCCGCTTGGCCGCCTAGGTCGTGCGATTTGACGCCGTTAGACTATTTCCTGTGGGGCTACGTCAAGTCTATGGTCTATGCCAACAAGTCAGCGACGATTGATGAACTTCGTACGAATATCGAACGTGAAATTGCAGCAGTATCGGCCGATTTATGCTTGAAAACCGTCGAAAATTGGGTTCAGCGTCTGGACTTCTGCAAGCGTGCCCGTAGTGGCCATGCAAAAGAAATCGAATTTCATACATAATGGCATCAAACGTACAGGAATAAAGAATTTTATTGATTTCTAAAACCGTTTTTGTTTTATTTAAGAAAGCTTTTGTAACGCTCTTATTGAAAAACCCGATATATAAAACCTCATTAAGAGTATGAACTAATACGTTAAATCTTCGAACTAAATTTATAACAAACTGGGTTTTACACGGCCACCGTGCTGAGTAGAAGGATCAGAACTGCTAGTGGGCTCTAATTTTAGAGAAGAAAGAGAAACACCGGCTTCTGAAAATAAAAAAGCTGAGAAGCGCATGACTGAGGAAATGCAGAACTGCTACTGGAGGAATAAAGTTCGAAAGTCTTACAAAAACGTACAAAGAAATGGTCAAAGCTATAGAGCTCGGAACATCATAGTAGAATAGCGAGTCGATGCTGAGAATATGGAAAACCGCGATAACGAACAAAATTTCGTTGTCCGACAGAAGGAAGTATTTCATCTGGGTGAAGTAGAACAATTGCGGCCACCCAATATCGAAGTAAAGCTATCTATAAATAAATAAATACTTTATTGGCGCGACAGCTCCTTAAGAATGGCAAAGCCTAGTGACTTATATTCTCAACTTGTGTGTGTGTGGTGAATCTGCAAGAATGTAAGGGACCTACAATTTACCGCCGAGTTCTAACGGCTTCATGAGATGCACTTTTTCAAGAAAAATTTTACTCTTAAAGGTTTTGTCAGTTCCTCGCAGGATGCAACACACTTTCTTTTAACTTTTGTATTATGTTATTTAGTTAATTTTCCAATCACTACAGTTTTGCTGAATCTTCTGCAAGGCTTCGTTTTCTCGTCTCTGACTCTCTTTCTCATTTGTATATATGACCTATCTGAAACTTCTCATCCACTAAACTGCTTTGGTAACGACACTGCCTGCACAACATATCCACTTTCATATCCGGTTTTGAATTCACAACGCTGCTCTTTGGATGTGGATCTTAAACGGCAACGTTCATATGCTAATTTTTTTCTTTAATTCTTCCCTTATCAGTATTATCACATGGGGAATAAGAAAATACAATGCTGTCTTCTGTCTATACGATTTCGCCAGAAATCCGGCAAGATATTTTATAAGAAATATATTCCCGTTCTGATCTGGATACTATCTACGATATATTTATTCGTCCAAAAAAGGAGTAGAACTCCCATAACCGGTCGGCTGCGTCTTCAACATACTCAAGTCTTACGGATGGTATTCAAAGAAGAGCATTCAAAATGGTTGAAGATGATGGCATAATTAGAACGTCAACGTCACTCATACATCGACTGAATGTTTCACGAATATAGCCCGGTTGTACTGTTTAGTACAGATATTCGTTTTTCAGCCGTACAATACGAATTTATAATGTTTTTCTAACTCTTTTTTCCCATTCCATTATAGTGTTCAGAAGTTTAAAGTTAATATGCAACAACATCTCCTTTAAACCCTCTCCTTTTTCTAAAGCTCGTACCATGCTTACCGACATTCAGAGGGTACAGAGTAGTTACAAGAACGTTTAACGTGTGTGAATCACAAGGGAATCTAATAGTTTTCCACAACCAAAACGAATTAAAAAATTGACGATTTTTAACAATACCTCTGTAAATAGAAAACCATTAGATCTTATAAAACCTAATATAACTTAATAATTTGAAAGTTCCCCGCCTCTAAGATTCCCGATACTTGAGAAAACAAACAACAAAAACACATGAATGTCCATCTTAATTGCTTGTCAATAGACTTTATTCCCGATTTAATAGACGACACCTTGAACCGCCTTGTGTTTGTTTCGATTTGTAACGTCCGAAAGCTTTAAAGCATCAAAAAGCCAAAGATTAAAACCTCAAGAAAAATCGCCGCATACCTATGCAGTTAGTTGTGCTGCCAACAGTAGTTTAACCATGTGGGAGCCTTCTTTTGGGCTTTCACATTAAAGAGCCTGGATTCATGTTAAATATACATAAAAATGCATCATAATGGTGCATTTATCAAAAATATAAGTATATAGGAACGTACAGAAAAATTATGCTTGTTTATTTTTTATCTCATAGGTATCCTCAAAAACACAGTAAGTGCCGCCTCTATATATGCAATGGGTCAATAACATTCCTCAATAACAGTACAACAGTATGGCAGAGCAAGACTTTTCACTAAATAAGTCTTATCTCAGATGCGTGGCCCTTTTTAAGAAGTTCTTTAAGCTTCTCATTGTGGGGATAATTTTGAGATCACATGGAACAAAAAAAGTTGAAATTAAATAAGAGGTGCGCAGTGCGCACTCTCAAACAAAAGTGAAAAAGCAGAAAAGACAGTAAAAATGCTAAACCGTTATAATGTGATACCACCGCACACCAATCCCGTCCGGCCCAACAGACTTACGAAAAGAACGACGACCACCGTTATTGGGAGAGTAAGAAACGAACAAAAAAAACATCTAGGTATGATATGCGGCGCGGCGTGGCCCCCACCCAAATCTTTGGAAGAGTGGTACGCTCGATGAGGTTTCATGACGCTGTCTGCATGAGTAACGTGGGCTCAAAAAACCAACAACACTACCATCATCAGCGGTAACATCAGCAGGCACATAGGCAACAACAAGCAATCCAATGGATCGTGTTTTATTATTTTTTTGGTACAGAGATAGCTCTGGCCTGGAGATACGTCAAAGATACAGAAAAATATATATTAACACAAATGAACCGAAAGAGCTGAGTCTTGAGTGTGGCTTGAAAGCTGAAACGCGCAACGGCAACGAACGCATTTGCTGAGCTGCAGTTGTTCTTCTTTTGTCATTGAACTTGATAATGGACTCAGTGAGACAGATGAATGCAATACAGCAGCCATAGAGCTGGTTGGTATACACATACATGCTTCCAAAGCTACGAAGTTGGAAATTTGAATCTGACACTCGTATTTGACGCGGTCGATAACAGTAAGCGGCACATTTACAGATCTCAAATAAAATATGTTTAGATGGATTAAGCAAATAAAAAAGCCATATTATTGTTCATATTATATTAAAAACCCTCTTTTATGACTAATAATTAACAATATATAATTAAAATATGTGTAAGTTTCGAATTTAACTAAAAATGCACTCAGTATGCACATTTAAAATATTAATAATTTAAAAAAAATATTACAAAATTATTATTAACTAGCATATTAATTAATAGAGAAACGTCCAGGATCTGGGGATAAACTTTATTGGATTTATGTTGCAATAAAATATGTATAAAATTTCAAAAACACTTTTAAAAGTTTTTTTAACGCTTTTTTTTAAAAAAATATTTTGAATGTGATCTTATTTAAACTTACTAAAGTCCATTCCTACAATTTTGAGAGAAAAAGTCATACGAATTGTTGGATAAATTTTGGAGAAAAATTAAAATAAGCTTTTCCTTAACGGCTGTGTTACTGGTAACATTATTCCTTGAGCTATACAAACAAAATTAAGTTTTACCTTAAAACCTTGAGTCTAAAGTTCAGCGATTAGCTCGAAGTTTAAAAAGATGGACAGGCATGCCGTTTTTATTTTTAATGAAGCGAAAATTAAAACCATATACAAAAAAAAAAACATCTGATACCTAAAGACCAAGAAATTGCAAGAAAATAAGAAAAGCATTCCAACGGTAAATAAAAAAACATAATTTTCTTTAATTTGAAAACCAATTTAAATAAGAGAACTCATATTCTGATTAAAAAAGTCTTTCTCTTTTTATTTAAATAGTATTTTTTATTGTGTTTGTATTTGTATTTATTTATTTATTTTATTTTACAGAGCCACATTAAGATATTCATCTTTTAAAACATGAATTTTTTAATATTTAATAATATTTAAAAAGCAAGCGCTTTATTAAAAATATTTTGGTTAATTATGGGTCGCAAGCACTCTTCCGCTAAAAAGCGCGCTCTGATAACAAAACTGATTTCAGAAGGAAAAACCTATGCGTAAGTGCAGAACCTAATTGGTTGCTCTGCTTTGATGATACGAAAAGCATTAAAGTTTACTTTCCAACCTGAAAGCCTAGGAATTCTGCCTCTATGAGGAAAAAGGGATAAAATCGCTGGCCAGATATTCGGGCCGAGACCGATTTTTTGCAGCGGTTGACCTTATTAGCGGCGAGCACTGAAAAGCACCGTTTTCGTCAAAAAAATTTAGCTAACAAATTTGGGTTTTCGAAAGAGCATTTGAAGTGGTGTATTGACGACAAATGAAAATATATTTTATGGTTAAATGAATCTTAAAATGTTGTACAAGGTGGCAAACCTCAAGATAATATGTCTGGCGGCCACCAAACTCGGTTTTTGACCCTTTAATGCACCAGAAAAATAGTTATTGATTTGGATCTTCCAACAACTCAATAATAATAACTCAAATGACCGATTTAAACCAACAAATAACTTGACCTTTGAGTAAAAGGTCTGTAGAAATAAGCCAAAAAGAGATTGATTCTGATTGATTCTATGCAACGCCGCTGCACAGCTGATAACAAACAAAATTCACGCAACACGCAACCAAATATTAATATTTAAGTAAGTTATCAGTAGTATTAAGGAAGTTGAAGAAAGTAAGCTACATATATTTTCTAATATCTTTCAGGCTATATTATAATCTAAATTTAATCTATTAAAATTTACATTTTTTGTTAAGGTTTTTGTTAATAAAATTTCTAACTTTGTAATAAGATACAAAACATAAATTAGGTAAATAAAATATTTTTGGTTTTAATGTTTTAACGATTTCTAATTTCACTACAATTATTTTGACCGCAGCTATATATAAAAAAATAATGATGTTTATATAAACGATCACAAACATTTAAAACAACATTAAGTTTTCGAATACACTCCGAATCCAGTGTTGGAAAAACTGAAGGGTAGTATCAAGGATATCACTCGGTGCTTTTTCATATTTGGTAACAATAAACCTGACGAATTTCTTAGACTGCACATGCACAGTCCTAAATAAATTTTTCTAGTTGTATTGTCCTGCAAATCTAGAACCAAGCAACACACAGTTCCTTCATACTTATGGGATGATTGGAATAAAGAACTAAAACATCAGCATATAAATGAACTTGACAGTTTTGTTTTAAACAAAGTTAGGAAGATCATTAATAAATATTTAAAAAAAGTAAAGGACCCAAAACTGATCGTTCTGGAATTCCCAAATTGACAACAAAAGAGTTAGAAAAGCCATCTTCCGTTTTTATTCGTTGAACCCTGTCCAACAAATAGCTGTATAAGAGCTTAAGCGACGCATTGCAATTTGAAAACTTATTAAAATAAGAGAACCCACATTCTGATTTAAAAAGTCTTTCTCTTTTTATTTAAATTGTTTTTTTGTCCTAAATGTTTTTGCCAAAAATGTTTTCAATTGAACAAATATTTTTTTCTGATGGATATTTGTTCAATTGAAAACTTTTTTGGCAAAGAAAAAGTCTTTGGGTGTTTTCCCTTCGATTAGTATAGAAACTGTGTTAAAAATCACATGAAAACATAATTAAATATCCGTTTGAATTTTCTTCTTGATACGTTTTCTTGATTGCTATAACTGGCGCCTAAACAAAAATATGGTTTTTAATCTTGTCCCCAACAGGATCATTTCACCGACCCTTTCCGCCTGGTTTTACAAAAAAGGTGCAACATGGCATTTTTTTAGAAAATTGCCCCTTTCTTCTAAGCGGGGGAAATATAGCCATTCCCATAAGATTTTTGTATTGTCACCTTTTTGCAAATCATGCTGTATACAGCGTCCAACAAAAATTGTCAGTTCAAAGAAAATGGAAGGTTTGCATCTGTGTTTGCAGCGCATTGCATAATAATCAATTTAGTTATAATAGTATCAGGTTATTTATCTGCACAATTATTATTTTGAAAAACAAAGTTTTTTTTAAAAATATTTCAAAATTTTACTTTTTTTATAAAATCAACATTAATTAAATAAAAAACGTCAAAAAACAAACAAATCAACCTTGAATGAAGAAAAAATCAGTTTGTAAGTGTGGTATACATTTTGGTTAAAAAATGGAAGTTGGCAGGGAGCTCTCTTTCGAGGGTTTAAAACTTGATGGCAATTTTTTTAATTTCTTCGTTGACAGTTTCCATACACAGGTCTCTGATGTGTAAATCGCAGTTTCGTATGTGCCAAAGAGCATCAACAATTGCTCTGAGGGTTTTGTTTTGAAATGTTTGCAGAGTTTGTATATGGTTTGGTTTGGCACAACCCCAAAGTTGTATTCCGTAAGTCCACACAGGTTTTAGCACTTGCTTGTAAATAAGCAGTTTGTTAAAAGTAATTAGATTGGAGTATTTTCCATCAAGCCAGTTTAGTTCTCCTAGTTTAATATCGTGTTCTTATCGTTTTTTTTAACGTGCGTCTTCCATTTAAACTTAACATAAGGAGTACTGTCTAGATTCTTTGTTTTGTTAGCATACGATATTTGAACCGAGTTAATAAAGATGGGTAGATTGTTAACATTCCTGTAAGTAAAGTTAACTTAACATTTGTTGATTTGAACTCGTTTAGAACAATGCGCCATTTCTTCGTCCAATTTGTTATTTTATCAAGAGTTTTCGGTTGCTCTCTCGATTGAGATGGATGATGCAATTATATCCGTATCATCAGCAAATATTGCTATCATGGCATCTTCTTCTTGAGGTATATACCTCAGTATAAAGAACGAATAACACTGGGCCAAATACGTTTCTTGTGGAGCACCAGCATTTATTTTTATGTGGTTATTTAAACCGAATTGGTGTTCGGGAATAAGCCGTTTCTCTTCTACAATTGGAAGTAGGCGCTTAAGTAGTAATTTCTCAAATATCTTAGAGATTTTTGGCAATAACGATATTGGTCTGTAAGACTTCTTTTCATTTAGAGTTTTCCCTGGTTTTTCGGCCACTTTCCATTGACGTGAAACGTATGCAAGCCTGAGCTTGAATTATAGTGATTACTTTTCTAGGCAACTCTAAGAATGCGTGTATTTATCAAGTCATATCCGGGACCTTTTTTGTGTTTTTGCTTTCTTATAGCGTCGAAAAGTTCTAAAAATGTGACATCTCGAAGTCGGAAGTTTTCAAATATCCAATGAGTATCACCGGGTTCATTCAACAACTCCTCACCGTCAGAGGGTTTGAAAGTTTCTTCGAGGTGATCGGGAAAAAGATTTGCCAATAAAATATCAGCACTAGATTCCATCGCACACAAAGGTTTGTTTGTTTCCTTTTTATTGTATTGTAGAGCACACTGCACGGATATTGGGATGATAGGGAGGGGAAGGATAAGAAGTGTGGATTAACATTGATTTTGAATGCTTGCAAATCTGGTCGGGTAAACTATTCCAAGCTTGTGTTGTTCGGCTAAAAAAAGAATCCCTATACTTCACGATACTTCCGGAATTGGGCTCAAGGGTGATCTGATGAGCATTCCTTGCAAGACGAGTATTACGGAAGAAAGTTTTAAGGGGAGGAATGCAGCTTTAAAAATTTGTTTCCCTCTGGTTGATATGAATCTTGATTCCCAAAACGAATATTTTGAATTAAAGTCACCGCCTATAATAAATTTAGAATCAAGAGCTTCAAAAAGATTTATGAAATCTGTTTTCTCTATTTTGCACCCAGCAGGACAATATATTGATGCAATGATATGTGTCGAAGGTCTGTATTTTATATTGACTGCAAAAACTTGCATTTTCTCAAGTTCGATTGTTGATTTAAGGAATGGTCAATGTTTTCTCTTATAAATAGAGATTTGCTCTATCAGATGGGTGATACGCAAGGTAGGCAGAATAACCTATTATATTGATAACGGTTTCTTTTTTAAGTGTGTTTCAGAAATCAGGCAAGTCAATATTTTAAAACTTTATCTACGACCTCATTTTTTCCGCTTTTCTTAATAATATCTGACTTTTTGTTTATTTATTTGATTTGGACTTAAATACATTTTTTGTTGTGTATCACATTTTTTTTGTATTTCTTTTGCAGCCTCAAACACGCGATAATTTGGCGGATGATTACCTTTACAATTCGCGCATATACAGGGCCGCCGAGAGAATATTCGGACACGTTGGTAACCATGTATGCCCCACCCCCTTTAACAAAAAAAAATTGCAGTTTTCCTAGAAAAATTAAAGTATTTATAGTAATTTAAGTGTCCCTTTTAAGAACTTCGCGCCCTCATAGAACTACGCACCCGGGGGTAATCCACCCGTTACACCCCCCCCCCTCTCGGCTGCTCTGCGCATATAACTGGAGACTGCTTGTGAAGATGGCATTCTTCGCGATCCAGTCGTGTAATTTTTTTATATGAAAACCTTTAAAAATGTATGAATTCTGTAGGGATTTTGTGGATCTTGTAGATTTTCTAGATTTTGAAAAGCTCTTCAACAAGCCATGAACCGACAATTTTTATTGGACAGGGTATAGTATAAATAAAAATCACTTAATAGCCATTTAAAACTGTCGCTGACTGTTCCTTGCATTTTGTTTGTCATTAATGTACTATTGCCTTATTGCTATGGGCAATCGCTTCTTGCCGTTCGGATACGGAGGCAGGATTTGATACACAAATCCAAATTGCATCTGCGAGTTACTTTATGAGTACAGCCAGACAAGACAGCTCCGAGAACTTAATGTTACTTGCAACCAGCAGCTCCTGCAACTGTTGAATGAATTACAATGCAATCACCAATCTATTAGTATAGAGACTGAAATGCTTTTTGCGATCGGCTTTCGTTCAAGTTACCTAGTTTTAGATCAACTCGACAATTCGTTTCGTTTGCTTTCTTTGCACCACCTTTATTTATCAACTATATCACGTTTATGTATTCTTAATCTGTCAGATGATGCTGTTGTTGTAACACTGCTAATGCGAAGACGGTAATGATGATGATGACGATGGCTCCGCATGCTACGACATTATTCACTGCAGTGGGTAGGCACTGTGTAAAGCAGCCAAGAGCTCCTCCATACCTAGATCCGGTTCTGGTTGACCTATTTCCGGTTTTTATTTATGCGAATTATGAATAACACACACACACATGCACCCGTTTAAATATTTTATAAAATAAATTTGCCGTGCTGCAGAGGCACTTGAATGAGGATTAACATTTCTTGATTGTATATAAATATATATATATGTATGTGGTGGTGAATACTGCGGTTATCCCACACAAAACCAGCACGGCGAGTGTAACTCAGTCAAATTGATTTTAAAAAGGAAACAAATGTTAAACCCAACATAAAACGGTCAAACAACGAAGTGTTTGTTAAGCTTATAGGTATCTAGTTTTGCTGCAAATTGGCCACCATTTCGAATTGTTTTGTTTTTCACCGGTTACCTGTTCCATGCACATTTCTTTTAGAATTTTCAGAATTTCCCACAACCATGACAATTCAAAAACATAAATGTTTTGGCAACCTGCCGCAAACTGAGCAAATGACAACTCAAACAGTGTGGTCTTCGGATTTTTTTCAAGAAATGAAGACAACAAACGTGTTGGCCGGCAGGCAGCCATATAAAAGAATTGACACAGAATTGCAGCTTCCGTGAAGTGCGCAAACAATTAGATATTACATCGTCGTCGCCATCGTCATTTGGGTGTATAACAAAACTTCACAATCTCGACAGGTATAGTCTTTTGTTTGGTAAATTTAATTTATGACCCGGCAAGTTGAGATCTTGCATGGATGACATTTTATCCTTGCGACAAGTAGATTATTTGCACCTATGGGTATCTGAATAATATTTGCAAACAAACACATCAAATTACCCACAGACACATATACAGGATAAACGAACCACCCTGAAGTTAATTCCTTCGATCTGATAGAAAGGTCTGGTTTTCGTAAATTGGCCAATTGATGGTTTCGTGGTTTCCGCCCTGAACTACTGTTGCATAGTTCAGGTCTTATAGTGTATTGCAATTAAATTAAGCGCCTATGGCGGATCATATTCAAATTGAACGATGTCGTCGTGAGTTTGGAAAAAATGTAATTAAGGATTGCAAGTATGCTGCAATCCAAACTGGCGAATACCAAGAAGCAAATTTAATGACAGAATATAATTTTTCAATTGAGAACTCGTTAGAGTTGGTTTACAATCCTTGTTCAGCACATTGCCATTTGATTACAATGTAAGCAAAATCAAATTAGTTTAAGATTAATAAATTGTTTTTGTGAGGTTAAGGTTATACGTATATGATGTTTGGGAGTAGTTCGACCGTTTAATTTATTTTTGACATTTGGAAAATGCCTCATTTACTGTCTGCGTTATGTATATGGAAGTAAATTATACACAACGATAACGATTAAGATGTTAAGAAGCATATATAAAGGATCTTCTACTTTTTCAGGATGATTTGCTATGCAGATTTCGATAGAATGATTCTATTGATCAATTTCAGAGTTAAATAAAATGCTGCCTATAGCTTCAGGTTAATATTGTATGCCGAAATCAGTTTTTTATAACACACTTGTGAATACTAATTTGTCTACGGAAGGTTGTTATTAATAGGAAGTAAGATTTCAAGCAAATAGAGTGCAGCAGTGGTGCAGTACATAAGGTGTTTTATTGCTAAAACTGTGACTTGTGAGTTCGATAATCAGGTTGGGTAGCAATTTTTCAAATACCCATTGCAAGCTAGATTTAGTCCGTGGGAGTTAAGTGAGAAAATATTCACCTAATTTAACTGGCAAAATTCTATCTATCTGTATGTCTGTACGTATGGAATTTGGACTACCTATAGCTGGACGAATGGGCCAATCTTCTTTAAATTTAGTAAAAAAGGTTATTTTGTCATTCTACAGAGGTCTTTTTTATTTAGCTCAAATATGAACGGTCCTGCCATATAAGATTTAACCGTTAATTAAAGGCTTATTCTTCTTGGAAACGGCTCCAAGAATTTGTATGAACAATAATCGGTGTACTATTGTATGTTTGGTGTGGATTATGTTTTGGTGAAAAAAAAACTAAGATGGTGGGCAAGGAATGGTACTTTCTTTGTGACGGTTTTTTTTACTTCGACTATCTAAAGAACTGATTAACCGATTACATTCAAAATTGATATTCAGGAAGCCAAAGTAATTCCGCATTTGCAGTATTTTCGAAAGCTTAATTTTTGTTTTTTTTTATTATTAAAAAAATTTTATAATTAAAAAAAATCACACTTTTTCAAATTGTTTAAAGAAATAAAACCAAGTCACAAAATAGTCGTATAACAACTTTTAAGTTCCCTTAATTTTTTTTTTAAATTTTATTTGTAGCTGTTACCACACATAAGATCAAGAACGCACGATCCAGTCAAACAATTAATTTTTTTACCAATTTTTTGTGAAGTCAACAACTACCTTTTTGCCCTAATTTATAAGTGTTAGCTCCTCGGTGTAATGACAAGAGCATTATGCCATGAAAACTTTGACCTCCGCAGTCCATAGATTTTTTTGTGCCAATGCGTTAGCTATAATACAATGATATTCTTAGCCCGTCACTGTATGGGCAGAAATCAAAATAAATTTTGAATTATTCAAATAACCACACGTAAGTTATTGGAATGGTTCATATAGAACACAATCCTCTATACCTACGTGAATTTATTTATAAAACAAAAGCTATAGCTCAACATGCAGTTACAACAAAGTTCTGAAATTTTTTTTTTCGACAATATTATCCATCCAAATCATAAATATGCCAATGAAGTCTACTCCCTGTTGCACTCTTGTGGAGTTGAGTATTTATGCGATATATTCCACATATTACACAAAACAAGTCTCGTCTCTGCAACATGTCTCCCAAAAGAAAGAGTCTGGATTAACTCATGCATATGCAACATTTTATTTCTCATATAACAGGAATAATGTTTTCTAGGTCAAGTTGTTCACGGTATGCCTGTATTTGTATCTGTGTCTCTGCAAATAAGGAATCTCAAAATAAGCAACAACAAAAAACGGAGAATGAAAAAAAATAAGTCCTACCTACACTGTTTGCTACGCACCATCGCTCACCGGTACGCAACCAGCAACAAGTCTTGAGTCTTCACCAATGCCGAACTTTTTGTTCATTCAGAACATTCAGAAGATGACTTTAAGAAATCACAGCGATAAAATGCGAAATGTAGCTTATAGGCAGAGGTAGATACATTAACACACATTCACTCAAAAATTCTCTGTTTCAGGGTGTTTGTTAGTGTATGTGTGTTATTTTGTTGAAGTTCTTTTGCCTCTCGTTTGTTGTTCTTTCGATGAATGTTGCGGATGACTGCTTGATGGTCTCTTTGCAGCGTAAGCTGATCATGACGAAGAATCATACCACTGGTGGCTCGCAATGGTTAATCCACGTTTTGCCTTGGACCCCAGATTCAAACGAAGAAATATGTATCTCTAGTCCACACAGTTATATTGGTGTTGCGCGACCTAGAGTACCTAATTCCATTGGTATTGTGTTGTTATTTGTCGGATGTATCTTCCTCGGTACGGGCACGAGGCGATCGGCGCGGTTTAATCTACAAGTAGTATCTTTTTTTCTGCATTAGACGAGAGAGCTCTTGGATGAGGAGTTTTTATTTTTACCTTTACACACAGTTAGCTTTCTACCGTTGACGTTGTCGGATTTAGGGGTTTTCTCGTGCATGACGCGTCGGTTTACGAACCTCTTTACAACAAAAAAAAACTCATAAAAACCAATTAACGCGTATCAACATTTATATATACTTTCGTGACTTAAATACCGTTAGCTAATATATTTTCCGCATTAAAAAAAAATACATGAAACAGACACGGATCACAAATATGGAATAAATCATCAACACCTCATTTTTGGATTACCTTGCGAATTTTTTTTAACCTTTCAACCTAAAAACGGATATTTTGACTACACTGTGACACACTATTTTAATAAATATATATTTTTAATAAATTACAAGTTTTTTTGAGAAAAATAAGAAAATATATAAATAGAAAGGAAGCAACGCTATAGTGAAGTGCAAAACAAATGATTATATAATTAAATTGCAAAATATTACAAATTTGAAAAGAAATTCAAAAAAAAAGGAAAAACAACAAATGTTTAAACAATATTTCTGTTCCATTTCTAAATAAAAATCCCAAAAAAATATAAATACATTTTTTCGACATATCCTTCCGCAACCAAAGAAGAACTTTTGTAAATATATTTTTTCATCAGTAAAATAAATAATTTTAAGTGATATTAACAAAAAATCATTACAAATTAATAAAACACATAACCCCATTTCTGTAAATAAAAAAAAAACTTTTCTGCATATAAGTTGGCTTTACATGACCTATATCTTATCCTTTATGTGTATGAACCTTTGTACAGCCATGACTTAACTTCTATTCCTTCTGTCATTTGTGAGTATTTTTGTGTTCGTTTTTTTAATTTTTTTATTATTTAATTTTTTATTTATTTATTTTTTATTTTTGTGTTAACCTCATTTTTATCTGTTTTTCTTTTGGGGATATAAGGTTCTTTTCTTTTCATCTTTTTGTTATATATACTTGTTTTCTTTTTTGCCTTTGTGTGGGTTCTACTTTGGTTAGGTTGATTTATTTTTTATTATGATTTCCCACTGAACACTTTCCACGAACAAAAAAAAAATCGGGAATAAAACATATTTACAAAAATAAAAGACTATCTAAGGATTATCTTCAAAACAACACTCAAAACAGAGGAAGTTAAATCAAAAATATAAAATGTCATTGCTAGTTGGATTGGTATATACGCCAAATGACATTTTGTAAAAATGCATCACTTCAAAGGTCTGGTGAGAATCAATTTTATAAAAAAATAAAGTTATATAATTAAAAAATAGAAAATTAAGCTGCATAAGCGATTATATAAGAACCCTTGCGTCTTTTAATCAGTATTTTTAGTTCTGGCAGTTCTCAAATACTTCGTATTTATTTGTATGGAATAATAAGTGGGAGAAATATTTGAGGACCAGTAAAAAAAATGGTCTGGTTTGTCTAAGGAACGGAATTTAAAAAATAGGTTTTTCAATCTGACCAGTTCTCTCTATTTAGCACAAATCTGAACAATGTTGAATCCTTTTAAAGGACTTGGATCAGAAAGATTATTTTCTTTTTTTTTTTTTACTAATAGAAATGAGTAATAAAGTGCTTTATCTCAGCAACTTCTATGCTTCTAATAAAACAAATTAGAAATGAAAATATTTTTTGTATTTTTTATCTGTTTTTTTTTGTAATTTTTAAGCACAAAATAACGAATTCATTCAATTTAAAGCTAATGCGAAAAAGATTCTGAAAAAGCCTTGAACCTAGGATGTTTGCCTATTTGTGCCTTTTTTAAGGATACACTTAATATTTTATTTTCTCATTAATTTTTCATTGTTAGACGATTTTGCCTTGCTTATTTAATTGAGTATAGCAAATTTGAAGGCATAACAATCGGGCAATATTTGGTTGAAATGAGTATAATAATTGCATCATACAATTTATTATTTTTAAAATTTACTAGAAAAAAGTATTAAATATTATGAGGCACCCTCGGTTTCTTTTTACTAGCGATTATAGGTACTATAATGCATTCGTGCAGATTAATAATTTTGAGATAACAATAAAACATGACATTACGATGATAGAGAAACATATTTGAGTTACTGGCAAAATTCTGTCTGTCTGTACGGATATCTAAACGGTTGAACCAATCGTCTTCAAATTTAGAACTTGAAGTTATTTTGCAAAAAAATATTAACGGTAGGTATCTGTCATATAACCGTTAAGTAAAAGCTTATTTTTTCTCGAAAACAGCTCCAAGAATTTTTATGAGATATTCAGGAAGAAAGAAATTCGACATAAAAATATTTTGGATTACATTTTTTTTGTATTTTTTAATAATTATTTTTTTTTTTGAAAAATCGATATTTCGATAACGGGTTGGTGAATTTTGCTCTTAAGTTTTTTTTTAAATGCAAATAATTTTTGTGTTTAAGTTAGCGTTCTTGAATCATTTTTTTTTGTTTAAGAAAAAGTTGTTAAATAAAACCCGTTCCTACGATTTAAAAAAAATCACTCTTTAATTTTTTTTTATAGAAATAAAATGGCGTTAAAATTTTTTTCACTAAAACCTATTTTACGTACTTTTTTCAAACAATCAAAAAAAAACTTTGAAGTTCCCTTAATATTTTTTAAAATTTTATTCAAATCTATGACCGCACAAGTACGTGCGATCCAGTCTTTCAATTTAATTTTCTGCTGCATCATTATCCCCAAGATATTCTTAAATGATTATTACAAGTTTAGGATTCGTGAATATAAAAAAAATTGAGATAACAATCAATCATGACATAACGATAATAGAGAAGTCTAAAAAAGTTAGTCGCAAAAAATGTCTGTCTGTCTGGCTGTCAGTATGTATAAAGGGCTGCAGTCTAAACGGCTTAAGCGATTATCTTCAAATTTGGTGTGTGTGAATGTTTTGGCATTCCCCAGAGGACAAATTGAAATTTGTATTTTTATGCTTAAAAATAATGGTACCTGCCATATGACCGTTTAGGAAAAGCTTATTTTTCACGAAAACGGCTTCAATGATTTTGATGAAAATTTTTGAGAATTTTTTTATTTCTATTGCCTAATATGTGATCAGGACCAAATGTATGGGAAAAGTCTATTAACGGTACCTTTCATAAAACTTTTTTTTTTATTTTTGGCTTTCTCGGTAACGGCTCTTTGGGTTTCTGTCAAATTTTATATTTGAGAAGATCTAGGTGGCCAAATTGATTCTGTGTATCAACATTAAACATTAAACATTAAAATAATTTTTGATTTTTTTTTTGAAAAATCAATATTTTTAATAATATTAAAAAATCGTTTTAATTTTTATAATAACCTATGCATACTAAAATTAAAAAAAAATATTTTTCAAAAAACTAAAATTAAAAAACAGGTTTTTATCAAAATCCGTACTACAATTTTCAAAATACTTTTTTCGTAAATTCGTTATTATACAAGACGTGTAATGGCGTACTCCATTTGTACTAAAAACCCTTAAGTGCTGTAATTTTGACACTTTTTTTAAGTTCAGATAGTGTTATTTTTCTACGTTTATGTTACTTATTTTTTAAATTTTATTCGACGATGTCACATATGAGCAGGTACGCGCGATCCAGCCGTGCAATTTACTATAATTTAAATAAAAAAAACGTTAAAATATTATTTAGATTTCTGTATAGTATTATATTGAATCTTGTAACTCATCCATCTCCTAAATTTCGCAAATTTGTCCAGTTGTTAAAGTGTGGAAAAATTTGTTCGGGATAAAATGTAAGTAGTCATTTTTTGGGTTCTGAACATGTCCATGTAATTTTTAAAGCGCGCTTGCACCTCCTTCATTTCTCTCTTGCACCTACTCCAATTCCTATAGTGACCCCAAACAGATGGGTTACAGGGGACAGCATGCCCCCCACCCCCATACATATCTTACTGTTCGACAGGCTAGAAATTTTAATTTTGGAAATTATATATTTTAATGAGGATAATGTGTAAACGTGAAGGTAAAAATCGTCAATTTTCAACGAAAAAGAAAAAGATTAAGGATGTACAAGCGCCCCTGAAAAATTACATAGACATGTTCAAAATGACCCTAAAAATGACATATGTCAAAATCATCCCCCCCTCTCGAGTTGTAAGTTAAAAGACATAGTTAGCGATAATTTCTAGACACAAGACATGTACATAATACACTCCTGTGTTAAATGGCGAAACTGTGAGAATATAGAATTTTCAAATCAGAACGCCAAAGAACGTTTATTTTTGTCAGACCAGATTTACTATGGTTATAGTTGGAAACTTTCTTTCAGAATATTTTTAATTTAATTAAAACAATTATTGCATCATTATTTTCCCCCACTAATTCAGTTATTTTTTTAACAATTTCTAAGGAAGAAAGCTAAATTATTTATTCTGTATTTTAACGTGTTTTCTGCCCTGCAAAATTTTATACTTGAATATATTGACGGACTGGATTTTCTAGAGCAAAGCCCTACCTACCGAATTTTTAAACCAACAGACTTTTATTTTTTTAGTCTAGTCCTTCCTTAAGTTCTTCGGTAAAAACATTTTAAAATTCTCCCAGCACCCGGATCACTCTATATTTATTCTTAAAAAATATGTTTTTGGCATTTTTAATCGTCAAAGTCCTCTTTCCCAGGTTTTTATTAAACCATAATTCTATTGAAACAAAAAAGCTGAGCAGCGAACATGGAAATTGATTGCAATATGCATTTACCAAAATCTAAACATGTTTATGATTCTCATACAAATGTTGCCCAGAAAAAACAAAGTATTTTCTCGAACGCGAAATTTGTAGATGCCTTAGATATTATTTTTTTCTTCGAATCAGTGTAAAGTGAAATTTATTTTGAAAAACCTTTGATTTCTTCTTATGACACCTTTCACTGTTAAATGAATCATAGTGCAAATAAATAAATTCACCAATAATCTTAATTAAATGCCCAAATGACTCAGCAAATTGTAAAATAAACCAACACACAAATTTGCATCAATATTATTTAAATTGTTTACAGCATCGACTTTTAGTGTTTTTGTTTTTCAACAATACCTGAAGTTATTAATAGAAAAATATTTGCAATTTTAATGCACGAAAAAAAACCATACATTGCCCGTATGTGGGTCATGCTCATGTTTTAAAGAATATATGTTTTCTGTACCGAATGTTGACTGTTTACTTTGTATATACACTTCATATACCTAGTACTATCATGAAGCATCATTTTTACTTGCGATTATAGATACTATATTGCAAGTAATGCATTCGTGCAAAAAAGAAATTGAGATAACAATTAAACATGGCATTACGATGATAGAGAAACATATTTGAGTTATTGGCAAAATTCTGTCCGCAGTCTGTACGGATGTATTTGGGACTGTAGCCTAAACGGTTGGGCCAATCGTCTTCAAATTTAGAACTTAAGGTTATTTTGACATTTTACAGAGGAGTTTTTTAAAACTTTTTTTTAGCTCAAACATTAACGGTACCTGCCATATAATCGTTATGTAAAAGCTTATTTTTCTCGAAACAGCTCCAAGCATTTTTATGAAAAAAATCAGTGTACTACTTGACATTCAAGAAGATGTAGAAAGCCTAAGTAATTTCGCATTAATGTTTTTCGAAAACAATTTTTTGGATTTTTAATAATTTTTTTTAATTTTGTTGTTAAATGTGTTATTTTTGTGCTTAAGTTTGTATTCTTAAAAGAAAAGAAGTTCTTAAATACAATCGTTTTATTTAAAAACTACTCCTACGATTTTGGAAAAAAAATCACACTTTTTTACATTTCTTAAAGAAATAAAATGGTGTTTAAATTATTTCACTCAATATAATTTAACGTACTTTATTCAAACAATCAAAAGTCAGAAAAATCGAACAAATGCTTTTTTTTTTTTTTTTTTTTTAATGCAATTTATTTAATTGCGAATCAAGTCCCAATGAGTGGCGCTGAATTCGGCAATTGGTGTGGATATAGAATAAGAACAAACAACGAAAGTGTATTAAATATTGGTAAAATATTGGTTAATGTTCCCGTCTCCACTATTTAGAGTTAGTTACGGAACAACCAGGAAGATGGAAGTTTGATAATAATTTTCTAACTAATTTTTATTCGGTTGATCTATTTTGGATTTTATTTTTATTTGAGGTACAATTCTGCAGAACAACTTTTATTGTTTTATTCGACCGGGATTAAGGGAATAATTGAATATTCACTTTCTGTGTCCTTATGCTTGGATATATTCCAGGAATTAAAAGGCTAATGAACTTGTCGGAAAAGAATCACACAACATATTTAATCTGACCAAAGTTAACTCTTGGTAAAACATAACATTGTTGAAAGAACAATTCTTATGTGGACGAGTAGTTTAACACAGCTAAGTAACAGATTTGACTAAATCGCATCTACAATTCTCTCAGAATCAAATGCTTCTTCCCTAGCTGAAGGAATAAATAAATAGTTCAATATCAGGTGTCATCAACGTCAACCAATGTAACACAATAATCTAAAGTTTAAATTATCATTCATTGATTTGAAGTTCTTTCTTTTTCATTCTTAAAATATTTTTAGCTATTTGATTTGATTTAAAAAAAAAATTTAAAAAAAATTTGTTTTTACTATTTAATGATTTAAATTGAACAATTTAAATAGAAACAAATAAAGGAAAAATGCAATTTTTTGACAAATTGTGTATTATTTAATACATTTGTTTTATTTTCATTGAAGAATTATAATATAAATAGAATTCGGAAAGAAACCGTGCAAAACGTAGTTTGAACCGTTTTTTATTTTTTTTTATTTGTGTTACACTATAACTGATTTCACATTTAAGCCAGGGCATTTTTCGGGAGTAAAAAGTAACCTTTTTTTCAAACCAGCACTTCGTCCATCTATATATGTACCTACCAAATTTCATCCAAACCGTTAAGCCGTTCAGGCGTGAATGCCGAACAAACATCCAAACACATTCACATTTATAATATTAGTAGGATTAGTTTTTTTTCTTAAGATTTTCCCCTACTCAGTCTTTTTTTAGTTTTTGAAGAAAATACCGAAATCATGAATTCAAATAAATATACACGTGTTTTAAGTCCATTCGTGTCATAAGTCCATTCGATTCTTGGTGAACAATTCTTTTTAAAAGTAAGCTTAGCCTGGAGTACAACTCGGGTTAACCAGCTTCAGTTAACTAGATGTTTTTTTTAGCATTGCGTGCTTAGGGATTCGGCTAAACCCAAAATATTTCTAGTAAATAGTTTTTGGACTTGGTCGCTTTTGTTCTACTTCCTACTTAAGGCATCCTCATTCAGCTTCGAAAAGAAGTCAATGTCTCTACATTTTAAACCAACTGTCTATAAAAATATCAGCCGCTGATATGTAAACGAACGCCAATTAAACAATGACCATTATATTAAACAAAAGATTAGTGTATTTATGTAATATTTTGATTTCAAAAATCCAGGGGTTATTCAGTTCAAAAGGGAATGGCCCCTATCAAACACATCGAAATATAGGTACCTACGTTATATCCATGCAAAAGTACCTATACCTTAGTCTAACGGAATATTGAACTTGAAATTGGCAATCTTTTTTGTAGTAATCCAATCAAAAGGCAATCTAAAATATATTTTCTAACTACTTGATACCTATATCATCAAGAACTCAGAGATTTCATTCTATGATTAATCGTGTTCCTTACCTTACAAAGATTCTAAAAATCAATGGACATTTTACTCATCAACGTTCTTCATAAAACAAAAAATTATATTTCTTCAAGCCAGAATCTATCTCCTATCCAAATCTAAAGAAACACATCCCACTAAAACTACAAGATATTATATACATACGTACATACTAACCTATAACCATGTCATTCACCGTTATTATTATTATTTTACCTACCGGCTGAAATCCCTTATGAATAATCAACCAACAAAAAAAAGCTTAACAACTATTTTATTCAACTCAAACCCCCACGAAAACAGTTTGTTGACCCCAAAACAAAAAAAAAAAATATTTATCTCTACACAAAGTAATTTTTTCATGCAAATTGACCGCACATATACAATTTATAAGAAAAAGCTCCAAACGCGAAGCTTCCGCAACATTTTGTTGGATTCATTCATAACCTCTAAAAGAAAAATTGACGGTCAAAGATAAAACTATGTACCCTCAGGCCAGGTGCGAGGAAATCTCTGTTAGATAGTTGGGGATTGGGGCTGTGCTTGTGCAAACATTATTCACAATTGCACGTGTCCATCAATCGAAACCATTCGATTTGCGTGCGAAATTTTGTCCAGTAGTGTGCTGCTGCAACTTTACCAAAATTTTACTCTTTTTCTGTGTCAGGCCAAACGAGTCACAGTGACGACACGACACGACAAAAACGTTTTCATTTCTCTTTTGCTCCTCACTTTACGACCAGCATCGTCGTCGTTGTACCAACAACACACATTCTTTCTTCGTTTCGTTATGGATGGGCATGCGGAAAAATAAAACAATACACAAAAAGTCCCCACACATTCAAAATGTATCTGAAGCTCCTCAGGCACGACGACTACGACCACAAAAATCCCACAAATCTGTGCCAACCGACCGTCGCGTCTTTGTCGTCGGCAGCCCAATTGGACCCAACACCGCCATAGGCCCTCCTCACTGTGCCCCTTCCAACCTTAATCATAAGTGATCCAAATGGGTACATGTACCTACCTACCAGTATAACTAAGCTTGTATCTTTGTATTTTTGTATCTATCCAGATTAGTGAATATATTCATTCTTGTATACACACTGTTGATCGCGGAAGTATGTCAGCAGGTCTTTTGAATAACGGTACTCAATTTTATGTGAAATGGCTTTAATGATTATCGCTTTTGATTCTCCTCTTTCCATCCTCTCAATCGCACACAGCTATACCGACACAAATACTTCCATTCGGAATCGTGTCTGGCTCTGGCTTTTTCATTACGGAGGCTTGTGTTTTGTGTATATGATTTTGAGTCTGAGTCTCGCAGTTACTTTACGTGTATCTAGTCATGTATCACCATCATTCATCAGTCTACCAGACAAGTATGACCTAACTTGTCGCGCAGCACGAATGGTATGACGCCAACTCCAAACCTGTCGAAAGCGAAATTTATTTTGTCTTTTTTTTTTTTGGTTTGCCGACAACGTGCGGCCCTGTCGCCTTCTCTACAAACATTGTAGACTTATGTGCGTATTTGGTGATCCATGTATAAGATTATCTCTAAACCCGGGTGGAAATTTTGTTGCGGCTGCTGCTGCTTGTCGAATGCATGCCATATACATTAAGCACAACCTAGCCCCTTTTTTGTTGTTGCAAAGACTGTTAAAGCGAACTTTTGAACAGAATATAACAATTTTTCTGACCTAAATTCCAAATTTTAAATTAAGAACTTGTTTTTGGTTGGTTTCTTTATTTATTTATTTTTTTTGTTTTTTTTTTTTTTTAAATGACGAGTTTGAACTTAATAATTTAAGCCAATAATGTGGGATTTTTAATGAAAAAAAAATACAGGTCAAACATTCTTCTAATTAATAAACTGAAATTCTTCAATTTTAGTGTTCGTGTGTGTGGAACTGCCTAAGTCTTTTTTTCTCTTAGGCGCCTTAATTTAGAGACGATAGAACTTTGCAGGTGATAAACAATAATCTTGGCCTAGAGGATGCTATTCAATAAGTTTTAGTTTATTTAGTTTTGAACCAAGAAAATACAAAAAGGTCCATCGGGAGTCATTACATTGATTGTGATGATGGTGAAGTTAAACCGACCCTTACATGTCAATATATGTTAAATTAACTACAAATTAAGGTAAATTTATCAAAGTGTTTACTTTTCAACCGTTCTTACAATGCAGCAGTAATTATGATGCGAATAATGGACAAGTGATTAATAATTATTGATTTACAAGTTACAAAAAAGATATTTGGCTTTCTCAACAAAGCTTCTAACTAGAGCAATGAACTTTATTTAAATCCTTTATTGATTGCTTAACATACATTGATTAATTATTACTAGAGCACCGTATATAGGTATAATGCAATAGAACTTTAAAACAAATGTGCAACGGTGCCCCCTTTTAATTACATGTGTGTTACATCACCATTATAATACTTCAAGTGCACGCCGATTATAAAAAAAGTTAGTTATAGGGGTTTCATATTTTGAGAAACTCTGTGCGGTCTATAGTTTCTGCTGATAGAAATGTTCTCCGATGCGTTTTGAAAATACCTAGGACAAATGCTGACGAAGTGATAACTTGAAAAAAAAAATCGTCAGTAAGTATTTGATAACGCCGACTTTAATGTTGCAACTCTGGATGGGTTTAACACGTTTTAAAGCCTTAGGAGGTATATAATTTATGAATGTGGGGAAAGTGGGTAGATACCTTATAGATGGATGCTTGGTAAATGGCTCCCGTTCGTTAACACTACCCGTATACCAGAAATACATTTATCGAACCGCGTAGAGGTTGGGCAACAAAAGATGGAGGAGGCCTAGCTCCCAGAACCCTATTGTACCTCACAGTGTGCTTTACTCCATATTATGTGTGTTATGTCGCTGTGCCACAGGTTGTGGTATTAGATGTGGCCACAAAGCTGGCATTAGCTGTTCACCTTTTTTCTTCTTCTTCTTTCCTTTTATTCCCGACGATTTCTGATCTCGACTGGGATTCTGGGGTAACAATCAAACATGACATTACGATCACTGGAAAGTCTAAAAAAAATTGTTGCAAAAAATGTCTGTCTGTCTGTCTGTCAGTATGTATAACGAGCTGCAGCCTAAACGACTTAATCGATTATCTTCAAATTTGGTATGTGTGATTCTTTTGGAATTCCTCAGAGGGGAAATTGAAACTATATTTTTAGGGCTACAAATAACGATAGCTGCTCCAACGATTTTGATCAAAGTTTTTGAGATATTTTTTGTAGGTATTAGCTATTATTTTATTAAACCCAAATTAACGGGAAAAGTCTATTCACGGTACCTTTCATATGGCGGTTTTTTTTTAATTTTTGGCGTCCTCGGTAACGGCTTATTGGATTTCAATAAAATTTTATATTTGAAAAGATCTAAGTAGCCAAATTTAAAAAAAAAATTTTTGCAAACACAATATTTTCTTAAACTATTCATGAATAAATATTTTAAATTTTATGACCTCTAAAAATCTATATACCTAAATCTTAAGATTTTTTTTTCAAAAACTAAAAATAAAAAACAGGATTTTATCAAAATCCGTCCTACTTTTTTTCATAAATTCAATAATATTGAGACGTATGATGGTGTTCTCCATTTTTACTAAAAACCTTTAACTGTTGTAGTTTTGGCACTTTTTATAGGTTCAGACCGTGTGATTTTTCTATGTAAATGTTGCTTGTTTTTCGTGCCCATTTTTTATAAAACAAAAAGTGTTGTCGTGAATTAAAATTATCAAATTAGTTGGATACGTGTGCGAAGCATATAGTGGGGGAATTAAATGAGAATTGTAATTGTGTCAAAATATTTGCCATCTGGCAACCAATGCTCCCTTTGGAATTTAGATAGTATATGGGTAGATGAGTCATTTTTCTGACCCTCTAGCAGCGTTGGTGACGTAGTCAATATGGCGGCCAATTAACACGATCCTACATTTTCCTATTTAACTTGGGTTTGAGTTTTTATATTAACCTATATTGTTAGTGAAAACGCCCTTTCCAACGGTGTATTTGACATCATTTAGGATTATAATACCAGAAATATATAAGGTTTTGCAAATTAATATTTTATTTTGATTTTCTTAGACACTTTGCTAAATAACTTCGAATCCGTTAAATATATCTGAAAACTTTTAAGGACTTAAAAAATTACAACCACGCCCCTTACGTCCCCTGCACAACAAGGTAAAAATTACTGAAAATCGCCTTTTTGGCCTTTCTGGTGCATTTTAAGGTAAAATCAGTTTATGTGCCAACTTGTAGTAAATAAAATATCCAACGACTTTGCAATATTAAGTTTTTTTGTACAACCAAAAGCGAGGGAGCTATGAAGAAACCAAAAAATCCCAAATTTGCGTACTTTTTTTTACTTTTAAATCTTATTGGAAATTTAATTACTATACATTTCATGTTCCATTTTTTATTTTGTGGCCGGTACAAAGAAATGAGGGGGTGATTGAAAAAATCTGGAAAAACTGCAAACTGTTCGACCTTTATTGGGTTTTCATTAATAGCGTTTTCTTTCACATCCTACACGGCAAAACCATCGGTGTTTTTTTTTTTGTACAACATTAAATTTTTTACATTTTTATTATTTAAACATGTTTGTATGTCACTTCGTTACCGATATATTGCTGAATCTGAGACGTATTTGTTTCTTACGAATATTAGACCAAGTCGCGTTTAAAGCATTTTTTGATAATCATAGTACTTTCGTAAGATGTTCGGATCTTGCCATATTATAAGCAAACATAACACCAAGAGATAGTTGTTTTGCTTTCAACCTATATTAGGCCTAATTTTACTATAGGTTCTATTTTTGGCAATAAGTACTTAATATGTTGATGATAGAGCACAATATCATCGGCACAAAGGAGCATATTTATCCCTATTTTTTCCAGAAATAGCCCCATTGAATGTTTCGAGTGGGGATCAATTTTAAAGACAAAACAAAGAAAAAAAGGCGATTAAAACGCAACCTGGTTTGACAATTTAGCTAGTTCAAAACAAATTGAATGCATTGCGGTTTCCTCCTAGACTGATGCAAATATGTTCTTTATATATGCAGTAATTTGATAATTCTAATCATTCAGCTGATATTCCCAGGGCTATAAGCTTGTGGAACATTTTGTATCCAAAATGAAAATTCTTCATTGTAAGCTTTAATTTCTTAGTACTAAAACTGATTTTGTAAATAGAAATGTTATGTAAATCTACAAATGCATTTCACTTTTACTTTTAAAATAAATAAATCATAAAACAGTTATACATACATTAAGTTTTCTCAACATAGATAAATCGCGTTTCTAATCAATTCTTAATCACACTTATGATAATTGTTTGCAAAACCGTTTAACTCGTTTTGGTTCCGATCAGACACTGCCTAATCCAACGGGATGCGTTCTGCTTCACTTCCTGCGACAATGTCTGTCTCAGTCGAGGGAGAAGAATTAATGGGATCGCCTATCATCTATCCTGTGCCAGCAGTCCAACACATGTCATATAGCATTATCACCTTCACGTGGCTATCGAGGCGGCTGAGATAAAAAGGGGTCTTGCCAGACAAAAGCTGCCCCTTGTCCTATCGAAAGCAGCATCTACTTGTCGGTTGACATATATATACTGATCTAGCCAGATACCAAGGTGCAAACATATATGGAAATTTATAGCTGAAGAGAAAATTCTAATAAACTATTGAACTCTTGCAGACCAATTTTAATATCAAATATTGCCACTTTTGAAAATAAATTTGGAAGGTTAATACGCCATACTATAGATGTAGATGTCATTATGATTTTGACAAACGAAATATGTATATTTTTATTTTTTTTAGACATCTATGTACGTGTAATATACAATTTTATTCGTAGTTCACTTTTGTATCTATTTTAAATTTTCTTGAAGAAGAATATAAAATAATTTGCAAGACTGGCTCGCATTTACTTGCTAACTTGCTCTTATGTGCGGTCACAGCTTCGAATAAAATTTGAAAGATATTAAGAGAACTTCAAAGTTTTTGTTCGATTTTCTGACTTTTGTTTGTTTGAAAAAAAGTATGTAAAATAGTTTTCAGTGGAAAAATTTAAACGCCCTTTTATTTCGTTAAAAAATGTTAAAGTGTGATTTTTTTTTTCAAAATCGCAACGGTTTCAAGAATGCAAACTTTAACACAAAAAATATTTACATTTAAAAACAAAATTCAGAAAAAAATTCACCCATTCACTCGTTTTCGAAATATCGACTTTAAAAAAAAAAAAAAAAAAAATTATTAAAAATACGAAAAGTTATTCGAAAATATTTTTAGGTGGTGTTTCTTTGGCTATTTACATCTTCCTGTATATCGAATTTGATTGTAATCGGTTAAGCAGTTCTCGAGAAAGTCGAAGAAAAAAACGGTCCATCATGGTTACCATTTTAGCCCACCAACTAACATTTTTTTCACCAGTACAACACCTACAAAAAGGCACTGATTTTTTTTCATTAAAATTCTTGAAGCCGTTTTTGAGAAAAATAAGCTTTTACTTAACGGTTATTTGAGAGGTACCGTTAATATTTGAGCTAAAAATAATTAAAAAGCCCTCTGTAGAATGTCAAAATAACTTTAAGTTCTACCGTTTAGCCTGTAGTTTAATAGATATCCGTATTGATAGACAGACAGACAGACAGAATTTTGCCAGTAACTCAAATATGTTTCTCTATCATCGTTATGTCATGTTTGATTGTTATCTCAAAATTTTTAATCTGCACGAATGCATAACTTGCATTATAGTACCTATAATCGCAAGTAAAAATATACATACCGATATGTATAGTTTTAACATTTACTAATGCAACCTTAGCCCCCATATTTGAATGATAAATTGATAAACTAATTTCTCTTAAGTAACTTTTAAATATATTAATGTTAAATTTAAAAAGAAACCAAAATGTTCAAGTCTTGAGATAGATCAAAATTTTAAATGAATCGTTCAATCGATTTTTGAGAGTAATAAGCGACTTGTTTTATATAACAATGTGCAAAAACAGTTTTCAGAGCAAAATATTGGCCCGAATGATAGATAGCTGAGTAATTTCGTGACTTTTTGAATAGTTAAATTAAATGTTCACTATATTTTGTTGGTAATCTAAATATGTTAAATATCAATTTAATGCAGGCAAATTCCTTTTTACTTGCGATTATAGGGACTATATAAGAAAGTTTAGGATTCGTGAATTATAAAAAAAATGAAATAACAATTAAACATGACATTAAGATCATAGAGAAGTCTAAGAAAGTTAGTGGCAAAAAATGTCTGTCTGTCTGTCTGTCAGTATGTATAATGAGCTGCAGCCTAAACAGCTTAAGCGATTATCTTTAAATTTAGTGTGTGTGATTCTTTAGGAATTCCCCAGAGGGCAAAATAAAATTTTATTTCTACGCCTTAGAATAACGGTACCTACATGTGACCGTTCAGGAAAATCTTATTTTTTTTCGAAAATGGCTCCAACGATGAGAATTGTGTTGTTGGTATTGGGTATCATTTGATCAGAAGCAAATTAATGGGAAAAGTCTATTAACGGTACCTTTCATATAACAGTTTTTTTAATTTTTGGTTTTCTCGGTAACGGCTCTTTAGATTTCTGCCAAATTTTATATTTGTGAAGATCTAGGTAGCCAAAATTACTTGAATACCTTTTTTTCTAATTAAAATTAATTTTTGAATATTTTTTTTTTTTTTTTTTTGAAAATCAATATTTTTAAATATACAAAAAAAAAATATTCTAAATTTTATAATCACATATATATTAAGCAAACTATAAAAAACCGCTACCAAAATAAGAAAAAAATTCAAAAAACTAAAATAAAATAAAATAAATGAAATGCATACTAAAATTAAAAAAAAATATTTTTCAAAAAACTAAAAATAAAAAACCAGGATTTTATAAAAATCCATCCTACTTTTTTCATAAATTCGTTATTACACGAGGCGTGTGATGGCGTACTCCATTTTTACTAAAAACCGGTAAGTGTTGTGGTTTTGAAACTTTTTTTAAGTTCAGATAGTGTTATTTTTCTACGTTGATGTTACTTATTTTTTTTTTTTTTTGAAAATCAATATTTTTAAATATACAAAAAAAAATATTCTAAATTTTATAATCACATATATATTAAGCAAACTATAAAAAACCGCTACCAAAATAAGAAAAAAATTCAAAAAACTAAAATAAAATAAAATAAATGAAATGCATACTAAAATTAAAAAAAAATATTTTTCAAAAAACTTAAAATAAAAAACCAGGATTTTATAAAAATCCATCCTACTTTTTTCATAAATTCGTTATTACACGAGGCGTGTGATGGCGTACTCCATTTTTACTAAAAACCGGTAAGTGTTGTGGTTTTGAAACTTTTTTTAAGTTCAGATAGTGTTATTTTTCTACGTTGATGTTACTTATTTTTACAAAAATATTCGACGTTGTGACCGCACTTATAAGCAAGTTCGTGCACTTCATTTGTGCAATTTATTTCTTTATATCAATGTAACTTTTTTTATCATTTTTATTTTTTCTGTAGGTATAATTTCTATAATTATCACTGTTATTTATATTTTATGTTGTCTTATTTTGACAAAATCAAATAAAACTAAAACTAAGAAAATAATTGGTACCGTAATAAAATAAAGCAGTTTGAAAAACTCATCAAAATAACAAAGAACATCAATTAAATGTTTCACATACAACTAGATAGAGTGATAAGCGGTCTTCTTTAAAGAAAACAAATTTTCTATTTGAGTTTAAAACGTTAGTCCTGAATATGTAAACAAAATAATAATTTCCATCTTTTTTCGATTTTGATTAATTTCTCTAATAACAAAATCGAATGGTTTAGTAAAAAAAAATAAGATGTAAAAATTTTGTCTGTGAACACGTTCTTAAAAGTATTTGCATCATATCAAATTGTCTCTGAACTCATCCAGTTTAAAATTTATAAGATCGCATCAGAGGTTTGCTTTCACAATCTTGATTCCTTGCCATTTACCATTTTTGGTAGCCTAACGCAACGAAAGTGTATACCCTACTTTCACGTTCACCTGATTTTTTGGCTGTAAAAAAAATCAAAACTGAACCGATTTTCATGATTCTTTTTTTTAAATGTTCGCATTTTCGATAAAAGATGTTTAAATTATCCCCATGTCAGATTTCAGATAGTTTTTTAGCTTTGAATGCTAAAAAATTTAATTTTCATGAACAATTCTTCATAACATTTTTTCCTTACCCAATTAAATTCACGATTTTTTTATCGTAATATAAGCAAAAAAAAAACAAACAAATTAGCAGACAAAAACACATTTTTTTCAAATTTTCCATCTTAAAATAAGACCCGTGCTAGCATCACAAATAAGTATCAATGAAATTTTTTTTTATTAATTTTTTATATTTATTTTAATCAAAATTGGACATTTTAAAAAAAGAATCAATAAAAATCGGTCCAGTTTTGAATATTTTACAGCCAAAAAACAGGTGATCTCGAGAGTGTATAATTATGAACTTTTATTATGTTCTCATTATTTATAAGACATATCCGCCTTCTTTTGAATCGCTAACAAACTTAAATAAAAAACACTACATTACTACATACAGCTGCTTAAATTTGTTTCAAGCTCTATTCGTGTTTCACATACGTTCCACACTTTAACGAAAAAATTGTGTTCGCCATCATTGAAAATTTAAATTTTAATTCTAAAGCGTTCACAAACTCAAATCAGTGATTATGCTGATACAAAGGTAAAGCCTATGACTTAAATTATTTTTTAAGCTAAAGAAAATATTCGTTCCAGCCCAATGCGATACATAAAATTACTTTTAATATTTCAATTATAAGGTAGTTCGTCCAGCGATAATTAAATGATCATTGAAATATAAGTCATTTTAAGTATTGGTATAAATAATAATTTAAGTCATATGCTTTACTTTTGCATCGACATAATCACTGATTTGAGTTGTTGAACGCCTTAGAATCAGAATTAAAATTTTCAATGATGGTGTTTCAATGATAGCTATAACGGGCACTTTAATTTGGCCCTTGTTCTCCATATATGAAAAACCCGAGCCATAGAATCCGTAGCTGCAAAAAAAAACGAAAAACAACAGATAAAATAGACGAAAATAAGTTATTTCAGATTTTCTGAAGATCTTGAAGTCCTCAAGAAAATTTCCCAGGAACTTTGAGCTGAAAAATGTATCTCAATGAGATTTCCTCGCAAACGCAAAAGAAAACTTTGATTTTTATCCCTTTTCTTCAAGCAGGGTTGCCTTTGACAAAATAAAACTGAGCATGTGAGTTTACTGGACAATTTCCTTTTATGTACTTTTAAGATTTTTTATTTTATTCTTAACTTATCATTAAATTAATGCTAGACAAAAATCATAAAAAAACTAGCCTAACTATCAACTCAACTAAGACTTACTAACTGGCCCTATACGGCCTTTCGGCCTAAAAAACAAATAAAATATATTTTAGATTTAAAGGGTTTTATATAAGAAATAAAAACTAGGCAATCCAATTCGCCAATGTAATGTCCAACACTCCGTTAACGCAATGAGCTTGAATTTTCAAATCCATCCTAAAGAAAACTGAAGAGTTGACAAAACTTTAATAGAAAATTCATTTGATTTAATTTAAAAAAAGATAATTGCTTTTACTAAAATATTGTGCCTTCTACGTTCACTGTCTTTTTAAATAGTCATCACAGAAATAGGGCATACTATTTTTCCAAATATAATACAAGTACAGCTGTGAACACGAAAAAACAGATATTGTTGGAATGCTATTTTTTTTTGGTTCTAGACTCCGGATTCTAAAAAGAATTCATTTAGTAAAAGCTTAAGCTTTCTTAATAATGAGAGTGAAATTGTAATATATGTATGTATACCTTACAATAACGTTTAATTTGATTATTAAGGATTATGATCGATCAAACATGGTGGATAAAAGGTCATGGTATTGCCCAAGTTTTTCTTTCAAAGAAAGAAATTAAATACTTAAGATCGATGGCATAATCCATAATGGACCAAAATGCGTACAGGGATATCCTTGGAAATGTTATGCTACCCTGTAGTCAAGAAGAAATGACGTTCCCGTGGGAACAAAGCAAAGCTGTTCTGGAAAATCAAAGAAAATACACAAAATATATATGTATTTGTATGCATTTTTAGAACTTTGTTTTTGACGTTATTTTCAATTTCTACAATATTGAATCTTAGCCTATTTATACATATTTTTTAGTTTTTGTTTTATTTAATTGCTTTATAGTGGAAATTATTGATTATAACATCATTTTAATGAATACAAAATAGTATATGTAAATATATTAATTTAATAAAAAAATATATAATTTTGTTCGTTTATTTTTACCCCACTCCTATTTTGGTGTTCTCAACTATTTATAGATTAGCTCTAAAAATGATAATAAAATAAGGATATTAAGAGTTAGATGAACAATTAAACAACACATAGTTATGCATAGAAAAACCCACTTTTCAAAAAACATAGTTAAGTCCCAAAAACCTAGCAACCTCTTCCTGGAAGAATTCTTACCAATTAAATCTTAAAAGTTAGGTTTTTGTTAGGATCACAGATTCATCCAATCAAATATAACACAAAAATATAATTTTTTAAATTTAGTTAATTAATATTTTTATCCATTTTCCAGATAAAAATATGTGTCCCACCCCAGACGAGAAAAAAGAACAAACAGTCCTTAATCAACACAAAGGGACAACGTGATTCTACATAGAATTCCAGAAATATATTAACCAAACACATTCCAAATACTGAAACAAACAAAAAAGGCCAAGAAATACTTCCAAATCGAACATCATCAAGTATAAACTACAAGCAAAGCCATTGTCAAATACTATACCTATTTTGATTAGATAAACAATGAGGTTTTGCAGAATGAACGGGCCCAATGAATCTGAAGTCGAAAGCCTCCTCATGAGCCCATGTTGGGGACAAACACAAAATGGAAGTCAAGACCAGTACCTGTTAGATGGACATAAGCTGCTCTTGGAGCATGATCTCGACTCACTACCTAGTGAATCAGACCCAAAAGGTGGATCTCTAGACGTTCTCGACAACCTGCTCATGAATTCATCTTCGATTGGATTGTCTGAGCTGAAGCCTCTGCCACCATTTACCGGTTACACGGGCCACCTGTCAATCAATGGCATATCCGGCCATCATTATCATGCAATCGCTCAGCGGCTACCAGACGAGAGCAATAACAATTACGCTCAAAGTGCCTATCAGACGACCACTAATCAATCTTCCAACTCTAACAATAATGGCGGCTCATCGGCCGACCAAAATATTGTTTCCTCCTCAACATGTCTGCCCGAGTCCGTGCTCAGCTCGGACGGAAACGATGCCTGCCTTTCCGATGTGAAACTCTTTGCCGATAGTCAATTAGATAGTAAGCTTTATTCCGTTGCGGACAGCTGTGTGATGTCTGATCAGGGCCCAGATTCCGTATCGGGTGTGTACGTTGACATGAATTCAATCGATGACATCGCCGCTATAATCGGATCGGCCATAGCTGACACAACAGTTCCCAACCAACTAGACAATGACGATGGCAATGATACCCGTGATTCCTGGATGGACATCGATGCGTGGATTGATGGAAATTGCATCCAGCAGGATGGCAAACTAATAGTCTCACAACAGGATAGCTTAAGTGATTTTATTTTGCCCCATTCGCCAGCCAACTCTAGTAATGCAACGTTACAAAGCCTCCTAACGCACGGCTACATGCCTCTACTACAAAACCGTCTCCAAAACGGTCCACCTCTCGGTGCCATCAAGGGTGAAGCACCAAGTTCTACCTCATACTGCAACGAACTGACGTCTTCCACGTCTACAAGTCCGCCCGGTTCTGTAGTCTCGACAACAGACAACATGCTAATCAATGGCAACAGTCGATATCTCAACTCAAACCCTCCACAATACTCGTCCATTTCAATGTCTAGCAGCGCCATGAAACCAGACGGCATCTGCAGTCCGGATATTCTGGGCAATTACCCGCACACAACAACCGTAACACCGAGCACGCCCAAATCAAAACGTCCCCGTTCACAAAAAAAATCTTCCTCAAACAGTCATCAGCAACAGTCTTCATCATCTAGCGGCAGCAACAGCAATGGCAGCCAACAAATGCAACAGAACTCTATGTCACCGTCTTCAGTTAGTTTTAACGCAAATGACCTCTCAGGTCTGTTAGGAAAAGAAAAGCCCGTTCATCGGTGTAGCATATGCAATCGAGGGTTTTTAAATAAAAGCAATATCAAAGTACACTTGCGGACGCACACAGGTGAAAAACCTTTCCGCTGCGACGTCTGCGCAAAGGCGTTTCGGCAAAAAGCTCACTTGCTCAAACATCAACAGATACATAAGAGAATTGGGCGTGATTGACACGATGATTTGACACTTTAGTGTTGATGTTTTGTGAAAGTTTAAAAAAATATGTATATAAAACGATATTTATATTTATACATATAAAATAAAACAAAAAAGCCGAAAGAGACCGCTTCACATACTCATATATATAACAAACACAACTGAATATATATATCAAAAATAATATGTAAAGAGATTTTCTTTCACCTGCCACCGCTGTAACATACACGATCAGGCGTAGTACAATTTTTTTGCTCAGCATTGATTTGCATCCTCAAGTGCGAATGAAGTTTTCGAAAATGTTCGAAACTGTATGTTTTTGATGTTTTGACAACTTCATTGACACTTGAGTGAGCTGTTGAGCACTCGATTGTATGGCATGATTTTGTAATTCGTTGTTGTTGGTTGCTTTTGGTCTCTTTTAAAGTGAAATTTGTAGTAGGTTTAAGGCCCATTCTAGTCGTTTGAATAAAAACTCAGAATAATAATTTCAAGAAACGTAGAATGTCAATGAATTGCTTGCATTTGGAGATGCACACTTACGTGGTCCAATAGATTTGGTAATGTAAACTGATGTAAAAACTGGCTGTCGACCAGCTATCAACTTGAAACAATCAACAAAACAAAAGCAATTGGATCATATAGATGTGCTCCCAAATGCATGTTTTAGACATTAAAACGTAGTTAACAGAATTCATCCACTAGTTTCTGACATAATTTTAAAAGAAAGTTGAAATCTAAATTTCACGGTGGCATTTATCGTTTTTAAGAATAGCTAACAAAACCCATGTAAATCATAAAACTTGGTAGTTGTTAACTTATTGTTTTGGTTATAACAAGAACAAAGTGTTTACCGTTTTTTTTTTCTGTTTATTTAATTTTGACATTTAAATTTTGGGTGTTTTATGAGTTTTGATCCTCGAATGAAACTTATTAAAGGTTTTTTTCTCCTGATTCTTAAAAGCAGAGCCGTTTTGTTTTTATTTTATTAGAACATTTTACAGCAGTATTTATTCCTGAAGCTTGAAAACGTCTAATCGGAGCGCTATTGCAGATTTCGAAACTCTTACCTTATTAGAATTGAATTTTGTGTGGTTTCCCAAAGTCGCGTGTTTCACGGTCTAAATAACAAGGAGATTTGAGAAATGTTTTTCAACCTGAGCTTACAAGTACCCTATCGTATATTTCTGTTGAAATCCGAATACATTTTTTGCTGTCAAATTGAGCACTGCGTTCACGGTTTAACTTTTTCAACTTCGTTATTTTAGCCTTATTTTTTTGCAACCATGGTATGATTCTTCATCAGCTAAAACCCTTTATTTTACAAGAGAGCAAAAGCAACGTAAGAACAACGGAGCGTCCAATTGTCTTTTTGCAACTGTTGTTCCGTTTTGGTGCAACTGTGCCTTCTACACTCTACTTAAGTTTATTGCTCTAATAAAAAAAATGTACCTCAATCGCAAGTTCTATAGAAACCATGATAAATGCGCGTTTATAAAAAAAATTATTTTTTATTATTAATAAAAAATTAAAAATAAATGTAACTAAAAAAACTCCAAGATTACTGTAAAAAAAATTGTTTAGTTAAATAATTATTCTTTTCTGTACAAAATAATATTATTTAAGATATAAATTAGCTCATGATATTGAATATTATTCGTTTAGTTCGATTTTATTATTTATTTTGTATAGATATATAAAATAACAACATTTTGTTTTATTTAAATATGTTTTATAAAAAATAGTTTGACGTTAAAGATATTTAAAGTAATTTGTATTCATTGAACATTAAATGTATGTATACTAAAAAAAATATAAAAATAAGTTGTTATTAATTTTAGTTATATTTAAGAAAGAAATATAAAACACAATAAAACTAAAAAGAGTCCTTAAATAATAATATTAATTTAATTATTTGTATTTCTTTTTATTTTGTTAAGGTGTTTATTTTATATTATTATTTTTTTTTAAATTCTAATTGACTTGTTCATCCTATTTAAAACATCTCTTTTTGCTAATAGACTATCTTTTATATTTTTGTGCAATTATTTATTTTTTTCTTTGTAAATATTTATTAAATGAAATATAAATTGTTTCCAACATTTTAAATTTATGCTGAAGGTTTTTTATTTTTTTAAAGGTATTCAAGTTTCTTTCGTATTGAACACTTAGTTTCTAGTATAAAACTTTAGAAAGGATGCCAACCTCCCATTTAAAGGCATATTGTTGGTTTACTTATAAGTGAGTATTCAAAATCGATTTGCTGCCATACGTATTTAAATTTGACCAAGTGAGTATATGTTTAATAGTATTTAACGTTTTTGTTACATTTTTATTAATTGTCAAAGTTGATAAATTATTTTTCAGCTTATTGAGGCTTTAAATTATTCTTAAGAATAACGCAAGAATACCGTTTTTATTAGTAAAATAATTTGAATTTACATAAATTAATTAAGGACACAAAACAAATAAAACAAAAATTTAATATAATTTATAAATAATTTATTTACAAATTCTTCAATTACTTAATTCCGAAAAATGGATAGCAGCAATCATTTAATTAAAGAATATCATACCTTCACCGTATTTTTCCTATTTTTTGACATTTTAATAGATTACAAAAAACTTAAAGCCATATATATTGTGAAAGTTTGAGGTTATTGTTATCTATTTGATCTTATTAAATACTACTACTACATTACTATATACATTATAATATAATACATATATTAACAATGTATACACATTTTCTTACAATATTAATTACGGTTTATGTTGCTTACCATTTCAAGCACTTTAATCTTGTAAATTTAAAAGGCATAATCGCGAAATTATAGTTTGCCACAATTCAGTATAGAAACACCTTTGGATTTCTACGAGAAAGAGCATATTCTTAAAGATAATTTATGCTTTTGTATTGGACTTCCCATAGAAAAAACAAGTTTCTGGACTTATTCAAGAATAGACCAAAAAAGAGTTTGCCGCTCAGCTCTTTTGTTTAAAGTTCTCACAAGTAGTCACAAATTTAAATTGTCCTCTCTAAGAATTTGAGATTCAATTTCAGGCATTTTATTGTCGTATATTTAAATATTCTTCTGACAGAACCCGTACAATAATTAGTCAGTTGAAGCTTCTGAAACCACCGAAAACTCGAAAACTTAAATACGATTTCTAAAAAAAATATAAACTTTGCCTCAATGTTAATCGACACCTCCTATCTCTCCCCTCCCTATCTTCCTAATGCCCGCGCAGTGTGTAACATTAAAAGGGAAACAAGTAGTCCCTTGTGCGCGCGTTAATTATATAAAAAAAAAGGATATAAATATTTTGGATTTGCTTGCTCAGTTTTGGTCTGAAAAAGAGAACTTTTTAAAATGTGGGATATTTGGAAGAACTTCGGAGATGCTGCCCGGACCGGATCCCGGTTGTTTGGCCGTTGAAGATGATGATGATGAGTTTGAAGCACTTATATCTTAGATTCCGTTAGTTCTTACTCATACTCCATTAAAAAAAATTGTCTAGAATAGGCAAGGTTGGATCAATTTTTCAATTTGTGCAATAAAAGCAAGACATCTACTTGTTGGTAAGCACCAGTTAATTTTGCATTCTTCTGAGCCCCGATGTATAAGGTCCATGCAAAAAAAAAATCGTTTTCGAAAAAAAACTAACATGTAAATTCATATGAAATCTCAATGTTTTCCATTAGTATCCCTTAGTTTGGATTGCATCTGTGATTTATCTGCTACTCGTATGTATTTAGAACAATTTAATAGCAAAGGCCAATTTTCTAACAAATAATTATTTATCTTGAAACAGATTACTTGACTTTAAAGCAACATTCGGATACAATTCGGTAATAGGGTACTTTCTTTTTGAGCACTCATAGATACTAACACATTTAATTGACCTTTTCTAACCTTAAGCTTAATCTTCAATTTCCTTTCCGGAGTTTTATTGACAAGACAGCCAGATTTCATTTGCATCTTCCTATTTTTTCCCATAAAACTGAAAAAAAATCAAACCAATGAAAGCAACAATGCCACTTAAGCAAACCTCTATACGCAGCGCATAGCATCTGAGAATCATGACCAAACTTTGAAAAGAAGAAAGGTATAAATTAAGCTTACACACAAATACATGCGAGGAATGTTAAAATATAGAACGAAATATGAAGAAGTAAGCACGGAAACTGTGTCAATGGCCTACTTTTATTCTAAAAAAAAGAAAACAAAAACAATACAAAAAACCAACCGAATCAGGAGAAGAAGAAAAGAAGATAATAATAATTTTTCTTTGCATTTCTCTGCGCTTGTGCGCGCCCGTTTCGATGTCTTGGCCACCATTTCTTTAGCATTGCCTTCGAACTTACTCGTACAAGTGCAAGATAGAAAATCCAGATTCAGATAAGTAGATATCCGTAGAGACCAGAGACCTCTGTGAATATCTCTCCAAGAAAAAAAAAATTAAATGTTAAGATGAAATCAAGACAAAAGATAGATTATTTATGTTAATGGATGTTTTTTGTTGAGTATTTATTGTATAAATTGTAATAACCTCATTTCTTTGAGGTTTAAACTTATAAGCATGGGCGCAAAGCTTTAGAGTGAATTGTTTGTTTTGTTTTTCCGGTTATTATAAGCATAGGCCCAAAAAACCGTTTTGTTATTGATTTACCACCAGTTTTGCTTAATTAATTTAAAGTTAGAGGTCTTTGTAAGTTGAATTAGGTAAAACAAAGAAACGGAATAAAAATAAAGCTAAACTCTTTGCCGTAATACGACTGATTCTACGTGGAGTTCTTTTTGTTTAATTCGTTAGTTTTATGCACTAAAAACTTATTTCATAAGTTACACATCCAAATGGTCAGGGTCTAGTTGTTCTTACTGTAAGTTAATTAGTTTTATTTGATTTATTTTAAAATCAAACTATACTTGCGTACTTGCCTGTGATGGCGAGTGAGGAGGGTGCAATTGTAATAATTATTATGTTTCTGGCTTATGCAAGTCTTGAAAACAGTTTTTACTTTGTCATGTTTACTTTGTACTTTACTTTTTACTTTACCTATATTATAATGCAAGTTATGCATTCGTGCAAAAAAAATTGAGATAACAATCAAACATGACATTACGATGATAGAGAAACATATTTGAGTTACTGGCAAGATTCTGGCCGTCTGTCTGTCTGTACGTATGTATTTTGGACTGTAGCCTAAACACGTGGGCAAATTGTCTTTTAATTTAGAACTTAAGGTTCTTTTGACATTCTACAGAGGGTTTTTTTCCATTTTTGTAGGTTAAAAATTAACGGTACTTGTCATATTTATTTTTATTTATTTTTATTTTGTATAATTTATAATATTATAATTTATATTTATTTTATATTTTGTTATTTTAAAAAAACGGCTCCAAGAACAAAAATCAGTGTACTACTGTAGGTAAGCATTATATTTTGGGAAAAAAATAATATGGTGGGCTAAAAAGGTACCTCCCATAAGACCGGTTTTTTTTCTTCGACTTTTTCGAAAACTGATGAAAATTGATTTTTAAAAAGATGTAGGTAGTCTAAGTAATTTCGCATAAATTTTTTTTCGAAAACTTTTTTTGTATTTTTAATTTTTCTAGAAATTTTTTTTTGAAAAATCAATATTTTGAAAACGGGTGGGAAATTTTTTTTTAAATGTATATGTTATTTTTGTTCTTAAACTCTTAAATTATTTTTTTTATTTTTTTAAATAAAGTTGTTAAGAAAAACCGTTTTATTTAAAAACCGTTCCTATGATTTGAAAAAAAAATTTGGCGTTTAAATTTTTTCACTCGATAGAATTTAACGTACTTTATTCAAACAATCAAAAGTCAAAAAAATCTTCAACTTTAATTTTCTTAAATTTTATTCTACAATGTTACCGCACACATATGAGCAAGTACGTGCGATCCAGTCGTGCAATTTATTTTATTCTTAAAATCATTTTTTCTTCAGAACATTATATGTATGTAAACTGAATAATGCTGATTTTGATTCAGGTACTTTTGTGTTGTGTATCTATTAATCTGTAGACCTTTGAGTTTCTTCAAACTAAGCCCCAGCAAAGATATAACTTCTTTATTGGAATGCGGAAGAAAGAGAAAAAAGAAAGAAACAAAAAGTTAACGAAGAACCATAGACGGACGTGATGCAGAAGTTGGTTCTGCTAAAAGTCGGTCATGAAATCGCAAGTGACACACTTTCCGAGGATTGTCGGCACCACAGTGTGGCACACAAGACACACTTACAGAATATAATGAAGGCAACAAAAAAATGAGGACAGCACATAATTGGCAAAACTAACAACACGCAAACGCGAACGCTAACAAATGCGCCTGCGTCCGTCCTCAGCTTTGAATACATATTACTTCGGTAAATGGGGATGCAGTAGTCAGTAGTGTAGTGTCTCTCTAATCTGGGTTTCTGGAATCATTAGAAATAATAACAAAAAAGAATTAAATAAAATAATTTTACACTCGTATTTGGTTTAATGCGTTTTTATTTTAAAGCGTTTTTTACTAGATTTTAGAATTAAAAAGATAAAGTCACTGGTGCATGTTGGTGGTTATGGAAAGTTGACGAATCGACTGCATATTAAACTGTTGCGTGGTCTTTAAGAATCTGGAATAGATGCCCTTGGTGGACGACTTAAAAATCTACTACGACCACTCTAGATTAAATCAGAACACAGCTACTCTGTGCTAATGAAGCACTTTGATCGGATCTCTCTGCTGTCTTAAATATTTGGTTTCTATCGGTTTTTAATATACATATACATTCGGGAAAATTAACAGATGTCGGCCAGCATTCGTGTGCTATAAGCTTTTGGATTCATAATTATATGGGTTAATTTGTTGTTCTGGTCTTCACTTCAACATCTACGATCGAAAAACCTGTCCGCTCGCCTAGGTTCTAAATCAGATAATGTGTGCTCTTTCCTATTGGTGGAACATTTTTTCCATAAAGAAATGCTTCATATCAATTTCTGAAATCGTCAGACTCTTTGAAAAGCTGCAATTAAATTTCTGAACTCTATAAAATAATAACGGAAAAAGTACAATGGACAAGAATAAATGAAAGTAATATATTTAAGCGACTTCCATATAGATGTGAAAGAGAAAGAAAACAAACCCTGTACATGTCCTGCACACAGATTTTTTCAAAATTAAAGATTTGACAACAAAATAAGCTCATTCACTTCAAAAGTTCTTCAAAACAAATAAGAAACTCCTAGATTTGTGTAGTATCTTAATGAACTCAATAAAAAGGTTTTTTTTACAGGCATTCAGCAGGAATAGAACTATAATTCGAAATTAATCACAAATATATTGTACCTAACCTATGTAGTAGGTATTGATTGCTATTAAATTGATCTATTATGAAAAATAATTCTTTGCCATGTTCATTAGAATATATTTTCATATGGCCATCGCGTTTGGCCTGTAGTCTCGGATGTAGTTCAATCTTAAGGTCCAATTTTTGATCACTCTTTGCCGTATTTGGGGTGGTATATCGGCAATAACACGGCGAATGTTGTTTTCCAAGTTGTAAATCGTGTCTGACTTATCGGTCTTCAAATGCCCCCACAGAAAATAGTCTAGTGGTGTTAAATCGCACGATCTTGAAGGCACGTGTGACATGTTGCGCCGTTTTGTTGAAACTACAGCTCCCCCACATTAACGCGATTCAATTCAGGGATGAAAAAGTCAACGATCATGGCTTTATAACGGTCTCCATTGACTGTAACCCTTTGGCCGACATCGGTTTTAAGTAAGTAAAGCTAGTATTAGAAGATCCTTCTAATGTGCCATTGCCGTGACAATCTGACGTCACAATAAAATAGGTTCTCCCACGGTGATTGCCCTGACATGGCTAGCTACAGTAGTGACTATCACACGAATGACTCAAGGCCGTCATTGTTGTCCCACGACGACTCTCAAACAGCAGATTGTTGACGGTGAGCTAAAACTGCAATGACACTTGTCATTTTTAGCAATGAAGATCACACGGCGTTAATTAATTGGGTCGTTGTGACTTGGTTTCCTTACATTTTTGGTACTTCAGCTGTTTTTTTTTAATATTCTGTTTTTTTCGTCATTGCCAGCTACATTGCTTACGTTAGGGGTTGCAGACCTTTTTGCTGTTCTTCTTCATTTGTTGATAATTTTGAAAACTTATACATATAGAAAAAAGAAACAAGAACGACAACTGAGAGGATAATTATCTCTTCGCCTACAAACTGACATACATATGTTTACCAGCCCCTGTACATTTCTACTCCTAATACGTTTGCATTTATATGGGTACGAAACGTGTGGCTGATTGCCTGCTTTTCACACGAATTTCACACGTATTCACATACCCAAAATAAAATATCACGGTTTGCAGGGCATGGTCGCAGTTCTTTTTTCTTTTTTCGATGAGTGTCCAAAAGGAGAAACAAACGAGCAGAAGAATGATGTAAGCTAGGTCAAAATATATAAGAAATTCTGCACCAGCTAGGTTTGGGTCTAGACAACAAATCTTCTGTTCATAATCTGTGGTGCGTTCTTTTATTAACTATAGTTAGTCAGAGTTACTAACAATTTCTTTCAAAACGTCTTACATTTGATCAAACTTGTTCTTTTTGTTTTTTGTTTTCAGTTTTAGAAGTTCTTATTTTTAGTCCGTGCCTTGCAAGGTCCTTAAGATTTGTTAGGGTTAAACTTTAACGTTTGACGTCGTTTGAGAATGAAAATTCTAGGAACGATCTTAAAATATCTTTTAAAATTGAAAACAATTCCCAAACATTTTTTTTTTTGTGGTAATACATATTTTTTTTTCTCGATTTTGTTAGAATTTGTTAGAATTAGTGACAAACAATGACATGGCAGAAATTCCTGTCGTGTCAGGGCTGGGACATTGCCATTGCAGCTACATGCTACGTGTCACGGTGTCCCATCAACGAAGACTGGGCTATCACACGGTCACGGCAAGGAGTGACTGCAATGACCTACAAATGACGTGCCAGTGTGCCTGTCATTGTTGTTGTCAGGGCAATGACATGCAACATACTTACTATCACACGACGTGACACTTTTATGATAGACAACTACGTCAGAATGTCACGGCAATGACAGATTACAAGGACCGTCTAATACTAGCTTAATGAGCAATGATTCCACCAGTCCATAAAGCACACTGTCAGTTTATCTGGACTGTAACAGCTTTTCAAATTTCAATAATGGCTTGAGGTTTATGTTTTTTTCTTTTTTTTAGCGCGCGCGAAAGGGATTATTTGTTTCACTTTTTATGTAGAGCACACTGCGCGGGCATTAGAAAGATAAGGAGGGGAAGGACAGGAGGTGTCGATTAACATTGGTTTTGAATGCTTGCAGATCTTAACTATTCCAAATTCGTGATTCGTGGCGTAGAAGTATTACGAAAACTTTCCATCGTTAATCGATTCATTGCTCTGATAACTGATTGTGTCGGCCATAAAATGGACGTAATGACGATTAGTTTCACGAACAGAACCATGTTTTTCGAAGTAAACCTGCACCATTTATATGCGTTGCTCAGGCGTCAGTCGATTCATGATGAAATGGCAAACCAAACTAGAGATAAATCATATGGCAAATTACAAAATGGCTGTCGATGAAAACAGTGCAACTTAAAATATATAACCTAGAAATGCCTGAGCGCTATACGCATCGATGCTTTGGAATATCGATATAAATCTATTATTTTATCTTCTATGCAATATCACATCTGACCCCATCATGTCGTTTACCGAGAAACGAAAATTCCTACAAGCCGAAAACTGCTTATCTATGGCTATCCTTACCACACCTCAAGCAACATGTTAACCAACTGCACATTTTAAGAGACCGCAGTATAATTTTTGGTGTGAGAGGTAACCGATTAATGTGAGGATGTGTGCGGCTTTGCTTTAATTCGTTATACTACTTTGAAAACTGTTTTTTTTGTATAGAAAATATTGTTTTACCCCCTCAAATGTAGTCTTGTTCCAAAAGGAAGTCATTTGTGTTTCATCGAAAAAACATGGTGCAAGACATTTAAATTGTGGCAATGATTTTGCCAGGCTCTTTTAAAATCGCAAGAAAAAACATAGACAGTTTCGAACATCTGGAATATAGAAAAGTAGGTCTAAGGCGATTTAGTAGTGGCGTTTGTCCTGACAGACTGTTTCGAAATTGATACAAAATAAATTTTCCCATTATAAGGTATAAACAAAAATTGGTTTATCCAAGAGTATTGCAAATCACACCTTGATTACGGAAATGTAGGTGCAAGACCATTTGAACGTGGGGTTTGCCGTTTGCCCGCCAGACGGTTATAGACAATTATTCTGCTGACAAAACCTATGCGAAAGCTTTTCCATTGGTCCTATTCTTCTGGGCTCTTTTCAAGTGGATGGAAAACAGCATTGTTTTTATGGAATACCTAAAAAAGGCGATTCCATAAAAAGCCCTCAATCAATCGACACCACCGACACCAATTGCACTAAAGTACCTTTTTTAAAGTCAAGGAAACGCTGATTATTGATTAATTGTCAGCTTAAGAAATAACTGAAAATTCGAAAGCTTCTTAATAAACGGCAGTACGGCTTTTCTAGCAACAGATACACTGGTGATCTGATGGTATATTTCACCGAAAATGAGAACCAATCTCTCCATCGAACGTTTAGGTGAAAGCAAAATTATTGCGCTTGATATTTCTAGGACATTTAATAGAGTTTGGCATCAAGTCCTTTATCGAAAATGCATGCATTTGGACTCAATGAATCTCTTCTTGGTTGGATTAGTATTATAATTATCTTTCGAAACTCTCAATAAAATTCGTTTTGAACAGTTGCAAGTCTTATATTCACAAAATAAAAGCTGGTGTACCCGAGGGGTCCATTTTGTCTCCGAACTATAAGCTTTTTATATTCGTTCACAGATTACCTTCTGTGGACGGAATTTTAGCAAATAGTGCTTCGGTGAAATAGCCAGTCTTTCCTGAAAGAATTTCATCGTTATACTCGCACTACTAGGAATGCCCATCAGTTTACCTTTGAGCTTAACTTCGGACGTACTGTTAAATACAGAGATTCTTTCTATTATAGGTTTGTTCCACATAAACTTGGACTAAAATGGGCAGCTTTCTATTTTAAATGTTAACGATGAAAATCTCTCAGAAAAATAAAACAACACAAATCTTCGGGAACGCGTTGAACAAAAAAGTTAACCACTTTTTAAACGTCAAAGTCATGTGGCTCTCACAGACGGACGAAAAACGCAGCAACACTTGCATTTATGGTTTTTTGTGAAAAAGTCGTAGTTGCGGAAAACCAGCTTCTATTTAAACTTCAAAGCGAAATCGAAGTTGATAAATTTTACTTCCAAGAGAAAAAAAACATCAACTTTTATTTATTTTTCTTGTTTACAGCTGGCATGCGGACCAATCTCAGCGCCACATCAGAGTGGCTTCTTTTGCAGAACACACAAGTGCGTGAAACCGCGGTTGAAGCGAATTTTACGCGCACGAATTAAGCGAAAGTAGGCGAATACATTCGCGCGAAAAGATTGGTTCCGGTGCAAGCGAGTTTTAATCGCGCGAAGTAAGCGAATTATTATTTATGTAGATTATTGGCCAAAAAAGGTTCTCCGAATCGATTTTCTACGAAATTCAACTACTAATATAAGCACAAATCCTTCAAAAGTAAACAAAAGTTCGCTTTACTCGCGCGAGCAAAGTAGAAATTAAATCATCGGAAAATAGTTCGTGCCAGTACATTTCAGGCACCGAAATGAAGGAATTTAGCAAGCTTTGCGAGTTCGTGCGACTGAAATTCGCTTACATTACCGGAACCGCAGTCTTAGGTGGTAGATAACGCGAGGCCACAAACGCGACATATAAGTGGTCATATGGCCGATGCGGCGCAATCAATTTGTGCTGAAAAATGTTGTTTAAACGGTGTCTTTTTTAATTTTCATTGCCCATATCATTAAGAAATGGGCGATTATTGCAACTATTTGTTATTATGTTTGTCCATTCTGTAAATAAAATTATTAAACAAATTTTCCAAAGCTTTTGCCGTTCTTAAAAGCAGAGTTAAAACGTGCTCAGGTTAAAAGGTTTTTAATATTGTTTTTGTTTCCTTTACCACGTTTGCGTTTATTTGACATAGGAAGTCCATATATATGTACATATGCATACCTAGTTTATTAATAAAAAGAAAGCAACTTTTGTGTGAATGATAATCATATACCGCCTGTTGATTGCCGCGAAAAAATCGTCTTTTAATCGTTTTCCGTTTGCGGGAGCCTTAATATTCCAGCTGATCTTTTTTTAACTTTTTTTAAATTTCAAACTGACGTAACATGAACCTCATTTTTCTTTCCAAAGAATTTTCTTCGGCTGAAATTGTCAGGAGAGAGAAATATTTTACTCTCTCGTGGGCACTCTCTTTTATCAAAAACTACGAATTTTGTGGAACAGTATTTGGCTGTTTTTCGTAAAAATTGGCTAAAATTCTTAGTTTTGGGGAGCATGTGGAACAAAGCTTATTTCTACTATCTTTAATTATTGGTACTTAAAAAACATTTATTAGGTATATCACAGCTAGTTCAAGTATAAAAATGTTAATGACATTTTTGACATATAAAGAAAATTCTCATGAGGGATTCGTTCACCTTGTTGAAAAGATCAAAAAAGGTGAAGGTTTAGATGTGCGTGTTTGCACTTGCCATAGTGCGAGGATGTCTAGAAAGATTTGATAATGTCCCTGCTCGTTATCTGTTGACTATCTCAATGGTCCTCTTCGGAACCTTCCGTTACGCCGAGGTATAACTACTGATGTTGGAACTTTTGTCTAGTTTCCAATGAAACGGGGGTTAATGGCTATTGAACTCTAGCGTTGCAACATCTGGATCTGGACCTTCGTAGAATTGAATTCGTCTTTCTGGATTTGAAATTGGATTTTGTGACGTTGAATTTTGGATAGGTTTATCACAACCTTTGAGCTGGTCGATGTGTCTTTTATGATGAATTCCGTTGTGATCAACTTCATAATATAGGTCACCAAGTTTTGTTACTATTGTTCTGTACCCGGTAGCTAATTGGAAGTTGGAGAACTGAACTGTATAAGAGCGAGAGGAACATCACTCTTCGATTGGTTGGAAAGTCCTTGTGTAATGAAAATTCTAGGTTACTGTTTTTTATAAAACCTTAAGTTTCAACTCTGGCCTTAAGCAGTGTAGACGAGATCTAATGTTTCGACCCAAGAATAATAATGATGGGGGTTGTCCGGTTGTTTGGTGTGGTGCTTTATGAAATTGAAAAGAATTTGTTGATGTATGATTGAAGGTTGCTCGAATTTGCCCCACATACATAGAAGAAGGGATCTCTGGACAGTTTGAACATACCGCTCAGCTTGGCTGTTGATAGATGGATGATAAGGTGCGGTTCGTTTGTGATAACGTACGCCTTGTACTTTCAAAAACTGTTGAAATGTCTTCGTGCAAAATTGCGGTCCATTATCTGAAACGAAAGTTGTAGAAGCTCCAAACGTTGAGAAAACCTCTTCTAGTATTTACATGTTGCATCAGAAGTAGGAGTCGACGATTATTAGCAAACATTTGCCTTGCAGCGGTTCAGCATAGTCCATATAAACTCTCTCCAACGGAGATGATGGGTATTCGCAATGATGAATGTTGTGTGTTTGAGGCATTCTGAACATGAATTTCCTAGTCGTTCGATGTCTTGATCGATCGGGGGCTAATAAATTAGGGATCATTCATTCCCGCCATGTATAGCTGAACAAATCGGAGATAGTTCAGAATTCTTTCTGGTCTCGGAAGCAATGGCATCAGCTCAGACTGGCATTTCACGTATTTGTTGTAGAAGAAACAGATTAAAACACCTTCTGTTTCAGGAAGAAAATCGACTGCCTTCTCTTGGCACTGAATTAGTACGGGATAAATAGCCAGCATTCGCGTTCGCACTTGAGGTCTTCAATTGAATTTCGTAGTTGAAGTTTGTAAGAAAACTGTCATACTATGAACATTTTGACAGAGTGAATTTCGGAAGCAATGCATTTGGTGGGAACATATGAGAAACAGGTTTGTTGTCGGTTATGATTATGAATTTCCTGCCTAAAAGTACTCGAATAATTTTTTCACTCCCTACACGATCGCTAGATATTCTTTATCTATTTGTGGATATTTTTATAATTTCATTTGTGAATCCGTATGTAATTTCTTCCGTCTTACGATGCCATATACATATGTAGCTGGTATACTAGCAACACCGTATTGCGCTCTAGTTGGTTGAATGAGTCCATGGGTAGGAGTACTTAATGTCATTGCTTCAGAAAAATCTTCGCTGCATGGCAAACTCATAAATTTATCAGTCACGTCAATCGGCAAAATATTGTTGCACATAGTTGTACATGTTTGTTGAAAATGTTTTCCACTCTCGATATCGGATATTATAATCGACGATAAGATGTGGATTTAGCGTAGATTTGTAGTCTCCAGTGATACGAATTTTGCCGTCTTTGACTACTATGTGCGTCGGTGCATCCCATCGAGAATGAATGACTTTCTTGTAGAATCCGGATTGAAGTTTTTTTATCAGTTTTTGAAGCATACGTTTTTAGAACAGAGTATGGAACTGGTCGAGCTATTGCAAATACTGGTTTTGCATCTGCCTTGATGAATTTTGAAGTATGTATATATTTTCCAAAAGCAATCTGATGGAAACTCAGTAACGTACAACATGAGTGCGACCATGCGACATTTACTTGTGCGCATTGGCATTTAAATTTATTTTTAGTGAAGCTGCTGAACGTTCTGTTTGAAGGAGTGAGCATTTCCAATGGAAGTAGAGGTTTAAAGGGTCAATACTTACCATTGAAATTTGTTCACTGCATTTGGTTGATGGAGTTTTGAAGGAAATTGATGGTAGTCACAATATCGTGCCTCTGCTCTCAGACGTTCCTCAAAAGCAAGAACTGAGTTGGCTGGACTATGTAAAATTGCACGAAAACGGATAGCTTCACTGAATTTATTTTTGGACTCAGTGAAGTGTGTACCTACTGAGAATCTCATTTGTATCCTTTGGATTGGACTTATTGCTGTTAAGCATATTTAAAAACCTACAGATTGTAGAACATATAGGAAATATAGAGACAATCCTCTTCTACAATAAGGTATCCCAAAATTTGTTGAATACTTTTCTGTCTGGAGGAAAATGTGATGAACAACTGTCTCTTTTGCTTTGAATTTTGAAAGGTAACCTCTGTGGTTGGTTTTTTTACCTAAAAAAAATCGATTTTGTGTATCCGGTAAAATAGTGAATGCGGCAAATGGATGTACGCACATGGAGTCTACAGAATTTCAAATTGATGCTGTTTTGAGTTCGTATTTTTCTGTTGGTTGGTTGAGGTTTCCTGTGAAATTAAATAAGTAAGTAATCTCTAAAAATATCATTATATTAATATTCGAGGCGCTTTTTTGAACTTGTTTGCAATTAATTTTGTGAAAATAATATATTTTATGTTATTATCTAATAAATACTTTCATTTAACCGTTCAAAATAAATTATTCGCAAAGTAATTAGGTATCGAGTGAAATATCCGAGTTTCGAAAGCAATTAGTGACGAAAATAGATTTTCAAAGTGCGAAATCTCCGTTTTCGAATAAATGTATCTATGAAAATAGAATTCTTTCGAATCGGATTTCAGAGTAGGGCCCCTGAGCTGCTTTTTTCCATCTGGAATTTTGCACAACTCGAGTTGAAGTTTCAAGCGTTCAATGTATTTGTCGAAATGCTCACCAAAGCTAGTGTTGCATTCTGGAAAAGTGAATTTTGAATTCTCTGCAACAGCATCACTTGCGGCTGTGGCCTGCAGCGTGTAAAATTCGGCCACTAGTCTCACTAATTTATCCAATTGTTCTTCGAATCTCACTCGTATTCACATACATAGAATACAATTACAGGGTTTGTAGGGCATGGTCGGTACGGGTCGCAGTTCTTTTTACTTGCGATTATAGGTACTATAATGCAAGTTATGCATTCGTGCATTGAGATAACAATCAAACATGACATTACCATGATAGAGAAACATATTTAAGTTACTGGCAAAATTCTGTCCGTCTGTCTGTCTGTCTGTCTGTCTGTCTGTACGGATTGATTTTGGACTGTAGTACCTACCTGTCATATAACCGTTATGTAAAAGCTTATTTTTCTCGAAAACGGCTCCAAGAATTCTTATGAAAAAAAAATCAATGTACCTACTACTGTAGGTAAGCATTATATTAAATATTAAATATGGTGGTCTAAAAACGGTACCTCCCATAGGACCGGTTTTTTTTTGCTTCGACTTTCTCGAAAACTGGTGATCCGATTTCTATCAAAATTGATATTCAAGAAGAAGTAGATAGGCTTAGTAACTTCGCATTAAATTTTTTTCGAAAACTTTTTTTTTTGATTTTTAATACTTTAAAAAAAAAATTTTTTTTGAAAAATCAATATTTTGAAAATGGGTAGTTAGGAGAATTTTTTTTTTAAATTTTGTTTTTAAATGTATGTTATTTTTCTGCTTAAGTTTGTATTCTTAAATTTGTAACACTTTCTATTACCAATAATTCGCGCACCGAAACACCGTATTTGATAAAGAAAGAAATTATAATAAACAAAAAAAGGTTTGCAAAATATGCAGCGATGATGACGACGATGCGATGGTTTATGACGCGATGCAGCGAAATAAAATAAAGTGTCGCAGACAGCAGGCAAAAAGTGCTGTCCGCTAACCTCAGCAAGGGGTGGGTTCAGTAACAAATTTAGTTTGTGCTGATAAAAAAAGGATGGATTAATGGAATATTTAAGTTTTTTTTTTATTTTCGATTAACAGGGACGTAGTCAAAAAAATTAAAGGGGCGCCAGTAATTTTTGGAAAGAAAAATTAAAAAACTTTTGAGCGGAACCGACGGTGAAAATATTTTTAAATAAAAACAAAACAAAAAAAGTGAAATAAGAGTTTAGGTATTTTTTTTATTTAACTGTAAATGTGCTTGGGAAACCTTGCAATTAAGTAGGGCTAAACGCTAAGACCCAAGATCTTTTCGAAAGAAATTTAACAGGTTATTTTAACGGCAAGTTGGACCGTTAACCGAAAAAATCCGAAGACAAAGAAATTATAATTAACGGGTCGCAGTTACAATTAATAGAATTAGCAAATTTTCCGGTAAACAAAATTAAAGATGAAGGTCAGACGCGAACCGATGTAATGATGAAATTTGTAAAATGAAAAAAATATATCAACGGAGAAAAATTACCAATGAGAAAAAAATTATATATGTATACCACTCGTATTATATGTATATCGCTACTTATCTTGGTTTCGAAATTTCCCAACTTTCCTTTTAAAACCAATGTATCTGCTTTCCTTAAATTTTCCACCGCTCCTCCAGTTACTCCCAAATTCCTTCTTTTTGTCAAATAAAATTTAATTTTTTTTATGTTTGTAACAAAATTAATCTCTTTCTTTTTTATCACTCCGCTTGGACTGATTGCTTTCTAAGAAGTAAGTGCTCAGGCACTTTGCCTTGCCTGAGCGACCTCTCCTTTTTCAACAATGCCCCCAGTGCTTTCAGCCAATCAGTAACTATGGGTTTCAATCACTTCATTTCAGCAACACTACTACGTTTGACCTTCGCGCAGATTTGGGCAATGAGGATTTTTCCGGTTAACATTCCAACTCTTACAAAATACATATTTAACTTTTACCTTTAAATATTTTGAAGCAAAATTAAAAAAAATGAAATGTAAAACTATACAATTTTAAAATGAAGTCAGTTATGTTGGGCCAATGGCCATTCTCAACAACATGAGTAACATCAGCGACGGGGACCAAGTATCTACCGCGCTTTTCTTTGGCCATCATTTGGAGTTTTGATAGATATCAGACCAAGTCTGTCACTTTGAACATCGATTGAATTCCTCTTTACACTCCCTTGGTACAATAGCAGAGTGTAGCAACGATCGTCATTTAACACCAAGTCACTGAAAGAGATGACCAAGGGGTGATGGACCCTGGCTGCCCTTGTCTCTATCAGCAACCTGAACGACACAATCGAAGGAAGGGAATTATTAGGAAGGACTAGGATTGAAAAAAAGACCGGTTTTTGTCGCCGTAAATTTTACCGTGACAAATTATTTTTTTTTAATTTTATAAAAAAAAGTTGTTAAAAAAAACGTTTTATTTAAAAACCGCTCCTACGATTTTGAATAAAAAAATCACACTTTTTTACATACCTTAAAAAAATAAAATGGCGTTTATATTATTTCACTCAATACAATTTAACTAACTTTATTCAAACAATTAAAAGTCACAAAAATCGAATAAATGCTTTGATGTTTACTTTAGTTTTTTTAAATTTTATTCTACAATGTGTCCGCACATATGAGCCAAGTACGTCCGATTCAGTCGTGCAATTTATTTTCTTTTTTCTATGGTTCAAGTATAAAAATGTATATATGACATATAAAGAAAATTTTTATTTTTTAAATTTTATTCTACAATGTGTCCGCACATATGAGCCAAGTACGTCCGATTCAGTCGTGCAATTTATTTTCTTTTTTCTATGGTTCAAGTATAAAAATGTATATATGACATATAAAGAAAATTTTTATGAGGGATTCGTGATGGCTGTGTTCACCTTGTTGAAAAGATCAAGAAAAGTGAAGGTTTAGATACGCGGGGATTTTTAGAAGAATGTGATACTTTCTTAAGTCGCACCACACGAATCTGGAACATTTAACAAAGCTCTGTTTTTCCTCTCATTTTGATATTCAAAACTATAAAACTAATCTGTATCGGTATCGCCCTTTTCATCCTTCCTTATTTTCCTAATGCTCAGGCCGTGTGCAAACATTTTAAGGGTATGTGGCGACCTCTAACACTTCAAGACAAAATTATTATAATACCGGTATAAAAACACATGTTTTATTTCGGATTGTGCTTTTTGTCTTCTCCTTCTTCTCGGAATCCTTAATAGTTCGCTGTATTATAAAACAATTTTTTTTTATAACCATTTTTGTATGTATTAAATTTTAATAAATTGGATTAGTATAAACGACTGGTATTAAATATTTTTCCGAATCCATAATTGGTGACCCATATTAATAAATACTACCACCCACGTTAATAAATACTAATACATATTAAAATGCCAAACGACGATAAAACCAAAAGAGATGACCCCATACTGGATCCAACAAAGGAAGACCTAACGGAGCAAGAGCCAAGAAATCAAGAGCCATCAGAAACCATCACATGTGTTTCAATTCGAATCCCTCCATTCTGGCAAGATAAACCACAAATATGGTTCCCAGTTCCAAATTAACAAAATTAATGGAGACACTGCCAAAGTTCAAAACAATTATTGGGGCTATAGAGTCTCAAGTACTAATGCAAGTCTCTGATGCTGTACTGCAACCACCCGATCAAAATAAATACTTTAACCCAAAAAAAGTAATAATTGAACGTTTCGGTGATGCCGAGCAACGAAAAATTAAAAAAATTACTTTCGGAAGTGGACTTCGGAGACAAGAGACCATCACATCTCCTTAATGAGCTCAAGGAGCTAGGAGGTGCTCAAATAACAGATGAACTTCTCAAATCGCTGTGGTTGCAACGTTTGCCAGTTCAAGTTGGCGCAATATTACAAGCCTCTAACGAAGAGATTGTTGCTTTGTCTAAACTTGCCGACAAAGTCATGGAAGTTTTCTCTACAACAACTCCAACAAGAAGTAAAAGCAATCGGCAACCAGCTTAATCAAATATTAAGGACAACACGTGGCAATTCTAACCGTCGCAGTAGAAGTTCAAGCTCGCGCCGCTTTTTTCATAATCAAGAAAAAACGAGGCTTACTGCTGGTTCCACAATAAATTTGGCAGTGAAGCAAAAAAGTGCCGAGAGCCATGTACTTTCAAAATGGAATCAAAAAACTAAATTCGATCCCTTGGCCAGCGGTTCATTAAGTAAACAACCCGTTGGTCAACAGATATTACGATTAGTTGTTTACGACACGTCATCTAAACATAAATTCCTTATCGACAGTGGGTGGAGCAGACATCTCTGTTCTACCACCTTCGTATCGCGATCGATTTTCATCTAACAAAACAACACTTTTTGCAGCCAACGGCAGTCGAATAAAAACATATGGTGAGAGAAGGCTGACTTTAGATTTGGGTCTGAGACGTGCTTTTCCATGGACGTTTATTGTAGCTGATGTGACATCACCGATTATTGGCGCAGATTTTACTAGCCATTTTGGTATAATCATCGACCTAAAACGTAACCTTTTGATTGACAGCGTTACCAAAATCGAATCAAAAACGACCTGCTGTTCCATCGCTGATGAGGTAATTATAAAAGCCTTTGATTCTAACCCAACTTTTTCTTTCATACTAACAGAGTTCGAAGAACTTTTATCGAAGACAAAGGGGCAACCAGCGAGCACATCGACAACAACTCATCACATTGAAACAAAGGGTGCTCCGGTTTTTTTACGTCCACGCCGTCTAAATGGTGAAAAACTTAAAGCCGCTCAAAAGGAGTTCCAGTTCTTGATGGAACAAGGCATCTGCCGTCCATCGAAAAGCAATTGGGCCAGTCCACTGCATATGCAGACAAAATCGAACGGAGAGTGGCGTCCATGCATTGACTATCGTGGCCGTATTTTCTACAATCGATTTAGAAAGAGCTTTCAATCGAATACCCGTCGAGCCGAAGGACGTGCACAAGACCGCAATAACCACGCCGTTTGGTTCTTTCGAATTCGTCTACATGATGTTCGGTCTGAGGAACGCTGCTCAGACGTTTCAGAGACACATGCATGACGTCCTAAGAGGGTGTGAAGACTTCGCATTTTCTTATATTGATGACATAGGCGTAGCATCAAAGGACGAGAAAGCACGAACAACACCTGAGACTTATTTTTCAACGCTTAAAAGAGTATGGTCTCAAAATCAACCCCTCGAAGTGCGTGCTTGGAAAGAGCGAGATTACATTTCTTGGCCATCAAATCAATTCCGAAGGTATCAAACCACTCGGCACGAAAACTAAGGTAATTATGGAATTCAAAAAGCCTGTTTTAGCCAAGGAACTGAAAAGATTCTTGGCTATGCTGTCAACAACCAAATGATCTTTCAAAAATTAATCAAAGGAAACATAAAAAACGACCGAACGAAAATAGAGCAGCAGAGGCAGCATTCGAGAGTTGTAAAAAAGACCTAGCTGAAGCCACACTCCTCGTTCATCCCGCTTTGGATGCATCCATATCCATCAGTACCGATGCTTCAGACGTTGCTATAGGAGCTATCATTCATCAAACTCAAAACGGAGTCACGAAATCTCTAGGATTCTTCTCCAAAAAGCTAACGGACAGACAACAAAAGTATAGTGTCTATGATCGTGAGCTTCTAGCCATATACGAAGCAGTAGAACACTTCAGACACCTCCTCGAAGGAAGAGAATTCTGCATGGACCGACCACAAGTCATCGGAAAAGGCTTCTCCAAGACTACTTAGACAGTGCAATTGAATGCTATCGACACCGAAACTATCGCTGAAGAACAATCAAATGATCCTGATTTCGAAAACATCATTCTCTTTGCATCACTAATTGTCAAACATTTTGTCATTACAGGTAGCAAAAAAGCAATATATTGTGATACAAGTACTCCAAGAATACGACCCATCATACCAAAAACGCTTCGAAGTGCTATTATAAAACAATTACACGGACTATCTCATCCGGGAAAAAGGTCGACTTTAAAAATGGTTCAAGAACGCTACGTCTGGCCTGGAATGAGGAAGGATGTCACTGTAGCTGTCAGAAACTACATGCAATGTCAAAAAAGTAAGATTCAGCGACACAACCAAATGGAATATGGGTCATATTCTCCACCAGAAGCCCGTTTTGACCACATAAACATCGACCTTGTCGGCCCACTTCCATCATCCCAAGGCTATCGATATATCCTAACATGCATAGATCGTTTTTCGAGGTGGACCGAGGCATTCCCTTTGCCTGACATTACAGCTGAGACCGCAGCGAAATCTTTGATATTCGGCTGTATTTCCAGGTATGGTGTTCCTCTTCGAGTCACAACCGATCTCGGTCGACAATTTGAATGCAACATCTTCAAAGAGTTAACTCGTTTCCTCGGCATTAAACATCTAAAGACGACACCGTATCATCCTCAGTCAAATGGGATTATTGAAAGATGGCATCGTACGCTCAAGACGGCTATCCGATGTCTAGATCTACTACTGTTAGACTCAAGACTGACAGCAACGGACTCAGTGGACCAACAGACAAGAAACTGTTTACAAACGGTAGAATACGACAGTGACCACTGCGGACTTTCCGCGGTCATACAGCTACCAAATGAGCTTGTGGTGTTGGATGAATTTGTGCCTGCGCGCTCTTACAATTTTAGTAAGGCACGCTGGCCACGTTTCTCCAACACCCTGACAGGAGAACTCCTCTCTGACGACATTGTGCCTCCAAACGACAGGAATCTATCGAACGTAGAGATTGATGGATAGCTGCTTCAGATGGATGGTGTCATAAAACAAACGATGGACAGAACAATCTTACGATACAAAGAACATAACGCAACTGAAATGTACAAGAACGCGACAATAGACGCACTACACAGACAAAAAAGTGGCCTTCTGACAAGATTAAAACTCTTATACAGGCGGTTTACTAATAGAAATGATCTGGAGATAAGGATACTGAAGTCGTCAATCAAAAATGTCAACTCGCTTATTAAACAAAACTATCGATTGTCTATAAACTTGTATTGGGATAACAGAATTCGAGCCGTAAATTCTAGCAACCCGAGTATGTTTCCCGAGATTAAAAAAATTTTCAGGAAAAACAATCAAAACGATCTTCCAAAAAACGACAGACAACGAAAACATACTTCTGACCGCAGGAGTAGATCTGGGGGACGCCGTCTTGGACGACGACTTCTTTGTGATCGAAGATCCATTGGAGAAGGTTGAGACAGTGGGTTCTGCTTTTCAGCAAGTGTATAAGGTGAATGATTCCATTTGCCCGAACCACGACCTGGAGAACAGAGCTCTGCTGAATCACTTTTGCCTTCGAAATAGCATCACGCAATGGCGATCTGAGAATCTTGGTTTTACCGGATTCAATGAAGACAATGTGGCAAACGCCACCATCGCCGAGCGAAATGGGCCAAGTTACCTGCTCATCTCGAAGGTCAAATTACAAATGATCTTAGCATCATTGAAGAAAAAGAAGTCAGCAAGAGTCGATGGTATACCCAATGTTGTACTACGACATCTCCCTGAGGAAGCAATAAACATATACACAACACTGTTCAACAATGCGCTGAATAATGCATATTATCCAGTGAGTTGGAAGACAGCAGTTGTACATCCTCTCCCCAAAAAGGGAAAGGACAATTCCAACCCGGCAAATCTCCGGTCGATAAGTCTTCTTCCGAGTAAGGTATTCGAAAAGGTTATCAATAGAGCTCTGTCCAAGTGGGCCGAGGACAAAAATATAATTCCAGACACCCAGTTCGGCTTTAAGGCGGGACATGACACAATTCATGCCGCGTCTAAGTTAGTATCTGCTGTCCAATGGAACAATGCTAAAAATCAATGCACGGGTGCCTGTCTGATTAAATTGGAGAAAGCTTTTGACACCGTATGGTTAGAAGGTCTGTATCTGAAGCTAACCAGATTGGGCATAAGTAAACCACACTAAGCTTTACGACATGCTTAATGGTAAAAAGTTTGTTGTCAAGAGTGCCAATGTAACATCTACCACAACGTTTGATATTAAAAACGGTCTGCAACAGGGAGCGGTGCACTCGCCGATTCTCTTTAGTATTTACCCCAGCGATCTCATTGGGAGTCTACCTCATGCAATTGCGTGAGATTTAGTGATGATTTAGTTGCGTACAGAACAGGTCCAAAAGTTGAAGTCATCAGAATTTTCTTGCAACGTGATTTCGATAAAATTCAAAAGTACTGTAATGATTGGAAGCTGAAAATTAACTTCCAGAAGTGTGAAACTATCCCGTTTAGAACCACTTTGTCTGGGGCGCCTCTAGGGATACGAGAAAGAACTGGCGTAAGCTAGTGATCGCTGGGCCACATGGACATCCACTGGCGATTAAGGATGTAGTAAAGTACCTTGGCATCTGTTTGGATCCTTATCTATATTTCAATCGACATGTAGAGGCTGCTCTGGCCAGGGCTAGGGGAGCTTTTGCCCTGACAAGACGGTTGTTTTATAGCAGCCGCCTTGATAGCAGGATGAAAGTGATTTGCTACATGGCCCTTATCAGGCCGATGATTGCCTACGGATGCCCTGTGTGGTTCAACGTTGCACCATCTCTAATGGAAAAGATTCGAGTGTTCGAGAGACAGTGCCTTCGCACTTGTCTCGGTCTTTATAGAACACCAGAGTCGGAGTACAAACATTATTATTCCAACGAGGTCCTATACAACGGGGCCAATACAAACAGGATAGATAACTTTTTAATTAAGCTCATTCGTGGACACATTGCAAGGGCGATGACCTCAACTAATGGACAAATCTTCGGGGCTTACTACCCCCAAGATGAATATTTTGAAAGCACACGTTCGAGTGGTTTTATCCCGCCCGAGGCTTTCCTATACCTTGATAGTCGAGGGCTGATTCAGGATAGATCGATTCCGTTGATCTACCACGTCGGCCGCAGAATAGTCAATAGGCGGCTCCTCAGCATAGCGCCTCCGTTTCAGTAGAAACGACCGGGATCGGAAGGAAGCCCGTGATCAGGTCCACCAATTCTGGTGGCTCAGTTAAAAACCGATATTTCATTCGGCAAAAACGAAATATCGCCTATGGCCGACTACATTTATGGTATCTATGGTATCTTTAAGTCTTTAAGTTAGGTAGGGCAGTTGCGGCGGCACCAAAAAAAATCCAATAAAAAAAATAAAAAACTCAAAAAAGCTTAGTGTGGCTGTTCTAGATTTAAATATTTTAGGTTTATTTTAAGATATTTTAAGTTTATTTTTAGTTTATTTTAAGTTAGTTTTTAAAGTAGTAGATTAAGAAATTGATAAGATACCCAGTTTTTTTCATTTTCTGGGTGAAAAATAAAACCCTTTATATATAAGATAAACTTAAGCTATTTTTAGGCGAAAGGCAATTAAAATTAAGTTAAAGAATAATTTAGAGCGCCCGCATAGGGCCAGTAAGTTAATTAAGATGATATTTTTAGCTAGTTTTAAGATTTTTGTCTAGCATTTAAGTAGATATAAGTAAAAGTTAAAATAAAAATCAATTAAAAGTAAAAGTAAAAGTACAGCTATCCGATGCTACGAAACAGATGACTGGTGCAATGTTTTACCTACGATTTTACTAGGATTGCGCTCCACTTTCAAAGACGACATAAATGCTACCCCAGCAGAGATGATGTTCGGAACGACACTTCGGTTACCAGGCGATTTCTTTGCAACTCAACAAAAACATGAAGACCAAACAGAATTTGTGAAAAACTTGCGTCGCACGATGTCAAAAATTCAACCGTCTCCACCATATAGCCACGACAGTGCCAAGGTTTTTGTTTGTCCTAACATCAAAACAGCTACTCATGCCTTTGTTCGCAACGATGCCGTCCAAACACCTCTTCAACAACCTTATGAAGGACCATATGAAGTTATGGAGCGAAAAGAAAAATACTTCAAACTGCTAATTAAAAATCGAAGGGTAAATATTTCTATTGATCGACTTAAATCAGCCTTTGTACCACCAGCACTAGAAAAAAACGTAATACCAAGACGAGAAAATAGTAGCCACATCAAGGACAGTGAGTTCAGCCGCCCAACTTCTTCGACATACACTACCAGAGCTGGAAGAAAAAGGAGCCAAGGCCAAGTGACTTATACTCTCAACCATTCCTGTGTGTGTGTTGTTACTCTGCAAGAATGGAAGGGACCTACAGTTTACCGCCGAGTCCAAACGGCTACATGAGATGCACTTTTTCGAGACAAGTTTTACTCTTGGAGATTTTGTCAGTTCTTTGCAAGAGGCAGTACCCCAGAAAAAAGGTGGCTATGAGCTGGATTTGAACCCAGGTTCTTTCGCTTAGCGGTCCGACACACTAACCACTAAGCCAAGGGGCGACAAAATAATTATAATGCCGGTATAAAAACACACGTTTGATTTTGGATTGTGCTTTTTGTCTTCTCCTCCTTCTCGGAATCCCTAATAGTTCGCTGTATTATAAAATAAAAAAAAAATTTATAAGCATTTTTGTATGTATTAAATTTTAATAAATTGGATTAGTATTAAATATATTTCCGAATCTAAAGGTATACAAAAAACTTTTCGCGTGTGTAAAATAAAAAAAAACGCTGCAATCATATCAAAATATTTGCCTTTTTTGTTGAACTATTTTTTTTTCTAAAACTCTGAAGTGAATATTACGAAAATTGTGTATTAACACGGTACTTACTGTCAACTCATGAGCCCAAGTGAGCATAACGCCAATTCATCTGATTCTTTTTTATGGACTATGGGTCAAAAGAGTTTGATTCAGGAACACTTCCAGTTTATCGAAATAGATTATTATTATTATTTATTTATTGACTTTAAACAAACGGCTACGGCTATAAGAAAAAAAAACAATAATAAGGACCCTGATATAAATATTTAAAACCATTATCAGGCCAAATGGTATATGTGGATCATTAAAAAGGACAAATGTCGGCCAATAAAAAAAAAGAATTTCGACTCAGCATCGCTCTATTCGATTGGATGTCAAATGGTTGGTTCACGACAATTCTTAGGAGTCAATATCATACATAATGTATGTTTGTGTGGCCGCTTAAGTCGATTTTTTTTGAATTTCTGAGAGTGGGTTTGTGTGCACAAGCTTGTGAAAGCCATTAAAATCAAAGGTTTTTGATTCTAACCACACCTAACTCAAGTTTTCGTAAATTCGGACTATTTCGATATTGTTTTGTATACTATGAAACCTAGATGAACTTAACTGTATATAATTAATATACAAGAATCATAACACTAACGACCGACACAATGAGGTTATCTGTCAGAAAAGGTGCTAAATAAAATAAGTACTTCCCATTTGCTGTTATTTAATTTAAAAATAAATCGAAAATGAAGACGAAATTCACTTTTTAGAATGATGTCACTGCCTTTTGGTTTCGGTTGCCCAAAGACGACCGACGACGACCGATGATGATGGTAATGATTTAGTGAAGCAAGTATCGGCATCATTCACACACTAAAAATGTAGGACAGAGCTTACATTAATAATGTGAAAGTGAATCACAAGCGAACTCAAAACGAGAACCGGAAAAGAATCAATGTGAAGACTAAAGTCTCAACTCTCAAGTGAAGTTCGCTTTGTCAAAAAAAAAGTTTATGTCATTTGATCGGCAATGTAAACGGTTCTTTTCGCGAGCCCTACCAAATACCGATTTAAACTCTAAGGGAATACACTTTATGTGGCTGGAATTATGTATGACTTTGTTTTTTGACAGAAGAATGTTTCGCTCTTGGTTAGCTTTTAGGAATTTCGTGTTCTGGTTTATGAAGAAAAGTCAAGTTACTGAGGCGGAAGACAGGTACACAGTGCCAGTGGGTAAAAAATAAATTGAGGTTAAACGTATTATTGGGGTCATCTTACACACTTAAGTTGGTGGTTTCGTGAAATTATGTAGCCAAAATATTACTGAGTTAAATAAAATGATGAAAAGGTTAAGTTAAACGAGTAATTATAAAATGCACAACTAGGTCACACGTACCTACATACTTACTCTTTTACATGAAATGAACAACTTTTGACGAATGTAGGCATATGTAAGCATGATCCCAATTAGTACATTTTATAAAAAAATCTGTGTTTACAATGAAAGTAAATGAATTGCACGACTGAATCGCACGTACTTGCTCTTATGTGCGATCACAGATTCGAATAAAATTTGACTTGATTGTTTGAAAAAAGTACGTAAAATAGTTTGTAGTGGAAAAATTTAAACGCCATTTTATTTCGTTAAAAAGTGTGATTTTTTTTTTAAATACAAAAATAATTCAAGAGTGCAAATAAAAAATTATTAACATTTAAAAACAAAATTAAGAAAACAATTTTAAAATATTTTTATGTCGAATTTCTTTGGCTATCTACATCTTCGTGAATATCAAATTTGATTGTAATCGGTTAAGAAGTTTTCGAGAAGGTCAAAGGAAAAAAAACGGTCCTATGGGGGGTACCATTTTTAGCCCACCAACTTAAATTTTTTTGCACCAGTGCATATACCACACCCCCACGCCTACAAAAGTAAAAAAAAAGGTTTTACTTAACGGTTATATGACAGATACCGTTAATATTTGAGCTAAAAAACAAATAAAAAAGTCCTCTGTAGAATTTCAAAATAACTTCAAATTTTAAATTTGAAGACGATTGGTTTAACCGTTTAGCCTGTTTAGACATTAGCCGTTTAGACATCCGAACAGACAGACAGACAGACAGAATTTTGCCAATAAATCAAATATGTTTCTCAATCATCGTAATGTCATGTTTGATTGTTATCTCAAAATTTTTAATCTGCACGAATGCATAATTTGCATTAATTATAGTACCTATAATCGCAAGTTAAAATATGGAACACCTATGTACATACATATCCAAAGTAAAAAAAAAACATATCGTTAGTTACCTTATCTTATATACTGAAAATGTATCTTAATGCTTCAAGCCAAAATGTCGAAATATCCGTTGATATTGACTAAAGTAATGGTTTGATTGTTTGAATCACAAATTAAAAATATTGTACCTACTATATTTTTCCAGTCCTATTTTTCCATACAAAATTAAAAGTGTAAGTATTATTGCAAACAACTTACGATACTAATACCTTCGGTTTATCCGCCCTTTCAAAATGATAAAAACGAAAAGGCTCAGTAAACAAAAATTCCAAAAAGGATTCAATTTTTTCAAGCATTGAGGCTTTCAGTTTTATAGATTCAAGTGCCTGCATGTTTTTGAGGAAATCAGAGAAAGACTGCACAGGTCGATTTCTCAATTTTTCTAAGAAATAATCATCGACGAAACAACCGTGATCTGGTCCCGTCCTCGCTCAACAAGTTTTTCCATACATCCCAATCCCATCCAATTTCGCTAAATTAAGCCATCCTTCCCAGTTCCAACGCAACGCAAGCAAAGTCTGCCACGTTGCATTCTACCATAAAAAATAACTGCAAAAGACTTTCCGAGCTGGTTCCTCTTCACTCATACGAGCTAATTAAGTGCTCCTGTGCTCAGGCCACCGGAGTCTACCGAGCTTTATTTTTACTTGCGTCAATAACTACTATAAGACAAGTTTAGGATTTGTGAATATAAAAGTCTATGAAAGGTGCCTTCCATTCAAATTTTTTTTATTTTCGACTTTCTCGGATTTCTTTCAAATGTTATTTTTGAAAAGATCTTGGTAGATAAATTAATTCTGCATAACAATTTTAATATTATTTATATTATATATTTTATTTTTATATACATTATCATTATATTATTGTTATTGTTATTTTTCTATTTATAGTTAATATTTTTTTTATTTTCAATATTTCAATAAAAAATTTATTTTAAATTTTGTGATCACCTGTTAATATAATATTAATAAACTATAAAAAACTGCATAACAAAAGCTCCAAAAAAATAATTAACTAAAAATAAAAAAACAGGATTTTATCACAATCCTTCCTACAATTTTCGAAACGTTATTATTTTAGACGTGTGATGGTGTACTCAATTTTCAAATCAATCAATCAATCAAAGAAATTGCCGCCCAGTGTAATTAGGCACATTAGAACAGTACGTGCGACCCAGTAGTGCCAATTTTTTTATTTGCACGAATCCTTAACTTGCCCATGTGGTACTTACATAAGTAAGTAAAAATAATATCACGTCTAAGAGATAGTGAACATTTGAGTAAATTCGTAAAAACCGTAAGTAATTCCATAAGAAACATAAACCACTAAAGGAGTACTCGGTTTTCTAGCAATAATTCCCCTGCTGATATGACGGTTTGTTTGTATATCTTACCTAACCACAGCCCTAGAAACATTCCTCTCATTAGTCCCAATAGAGGGGTTCCACCCCCTCTCTCTGCTGGTGTTTGTTGCTAAACGAAAAAAGCAAGCAAGAGCCGTCCGTTAGTTTTAAGTGAGAAAATAGTCACCTAATTCTCAATCTACTGCGCCGAAAACAAATTCTTTCCTGTCTTTCTAATTCTTCTAACTAGTGTTCTGCAACATCATGTTGCATTCTAAAAGGCAATATACCTTACAGACGCTTAGTTAAAAAATATTATTATTATATATGTATATATAAAATCATAGAAAATTATATAGACACTCAGAGCCAAACCGACTATACTGTAATGTACTTAGATTTTAATACTAAGATTTTAGCACTAACAAACTTTCCTACAAGAGAATGCTGGAGGGTAAACCGGGTCATAAATAAAAATCATATCACGGAAGCAGGGGTAGGGTCTGGTATCTTCTCGATAAAACCACCAATAAATAGATCCGTAAAGTTATATATGTATATATAAAATCATAGAAAATTATATAAACACTCAGAGCCAAACCGACTATACTGTAATGTACTTAGATTTTAATACGGTGCCACTAACAAACTTTCCTACAAGAGAATGCTGGAGGCTAAACCGGGTCATAAATAAAAATCATATCTTGGTCTATACAAACGGTTCTAAAACGGAAGCAGGGGTAGGGTCTGGTATCTTCTCGATAAAACCACCAATAAATAGATCCGTAAAGTTATATATGTATATATAAAATCATAGAAAATTATATAGACACTCAGAGCCAAACCGACTATACTGTAATGTACTTAGATTTTAATACTAAGATTTTAGCACTAACAAACTTTCCTAAAAGAGAATGCTGGAGGGTAAACCGGGTCATAAATAAAAATCATATCTTGGTCTATACAAACGGTTCTAACACGGAAGCAGGGGTAGGGTCTCGTATCTTCTCGATAAAACCACCAATAAATAGATCCGTAAAGTTATATATGTATATATAAAATCATAGAAAATTATATAAACACTCAGAGCCAAACCGACTATACTGTAATGTACTTAGATTTTAATACGGTGCCACTAACAAACTTTCCTACAAGAGAATGCTGGAGGGTAAACCGGGTCATAAATAAAAATCATATCTTGGTCTATACAAACGGTTCTAAAACGGAAGCAGGGGTAGGGTCTGGTATCTTCTCGATAAAACCACCAATAAATAGATCCGTAAAGTTATATATGTATATATAAAATCATAGAAAATTATATAGACACTCACAGCCAAACCGACTATACTGTAATGTACTTAGATTTTAATACTAAGATTTTAGGACTAACAAACTTTCCTAAAAGAGAATGCTGGAGGGTAAACCGGGTCATAAATAAAAATCATATCTTGGTCTATACAAACGGTTCTAACACGGAAGCAGGGGTAGGGTCTGGTATCTTCTCGATAAAACCACCAATAAATAGATCCGTAAAGTTATATATGTATATATAAAATCATAGAAAATTATATAAACACTCAGAGCCAAACCGACTATACTGTAATGTACTTAGATTTTAATACGGTGCCACTAACAAACTCTCCTACAAGAGAATGCTGGAGGCTAAACCGGGTCATAAATAAAAATCATATCTTGGTCTATACAAACGGTTCTAAAACGGAAGCAGGGGTAGGGTCTGGTATCTTCTCGATAAAACCACCAATAAATAGATCCGTAAAGTTATATATGTATATATAAAATCATAGAAAATTATATAGACACTCAGAGCCAAACCGACTATACTGTAATGTACTTAGATTTTAATACTAAGATTTTAGCACTAACAAACTTTCCTACAAGAGAATGCTGGAGGGTAAACCGGGTCATAAATAAAAATCATATCTTGGTCTATACAAACGGTTCTAACACGGAAGCAGGGGTAGGGTCTGGTATCTTCTCGATAAAACCACCAATAAATAGATCCGTAAAGTTGTCAAATTTCAGTTGTGTTTTTCAGTCCAAAGTGTTCGCAGTAGTCGAAACCGCATAACAACTTTTATCGTTTAACCTGGAGAACAAAAATATTGATATTTTCATAGACAGTGTCTCCAAGTCTAAACTGATCGACAGATGTTGCAATAATCTGCGGCAAATCAGTGAAACAAATCTGGTTACCCTCCGATGGGTTCCCGGACACTGCGACGGCATTGTATATACATTCTATGCATTCTATACAAAGGCGACGGTTCATCAATGGAACCAAGTCAAACCGTTCCCTGGGTACTGGAGCCATTGGAAAATAACAAAAAAAGAATTCACTAATATTTCCTCAAAGCCGAAAACGAGATATGGTCAAAACTTGAGAACTCTCGGGTCTCGAGAAGTCCTTGGGCTTCTGAACGGTGTTTCACTCAAGCAACAAAAAAAAAAAAAAACATTATTTCTGGTAAAAAAAATTTAACAACAATACATACCAAAATACTGCCGAAACGGTTCAACTTTTCGTAGGCGTTCTGAGGAGGAATACCAAAAGAACCATACATACCAAATTTAAAGCTAATCACTTCAACCGTTTGAGCCACAGAGTGGTTTACAGGCAGACAGAATTTTCCTAAACGAGAAAAAGCATGAACCGTTTTATTTCTCGGCACATTTGTGAAAAAAATATTTCAAGAGTTCGAACATAAAAAAAAAAATTAAAGCCGTTTTCAAACTATAGAATTAAAAAAATCATTAAGAAATAATTCAAAATAATATAATTAAATGTAAATTATTTGAAGACTATGGCTCAGCCATCTCTGGTTCAAATTGCATCCATACAATCGGACAGATACAAAAAGATGATAGAGAAACATATTTAAGGCTGGGTGTACCTCGAAAAAAATGGATGTTTTTTAACAAATTGGCGGATAACTTTTTTTATTTTAAAAGATATTTTAACTAAATAAATTTTAATATTTAGCTAACATACAAGACTTAAAATGTTCATTATAATAATTTCTTATTTTTTAAAATTGTAAGTTAGAGATCATAAAAAGGTATAAATTTATAGCTCTTTTTATCTAATCTTAAATCTTGGGGCTTTTTTCTTAGTAATTTTATTTTTTTTTAATTTTTTTTTATTTTTGTTTTAGAATTAAATTGAGTCAATACCGGGAGTAAAACTAATTTTTTTTTAAATTAAACTTATTTTTTTATGAAAAAAAATTCATCCAATCAGACGCATTTTTCTCGATTTTACCGTGTTTGAACAGGTGTCACTTCTTCAATTTTCAATATAATTCATTAAAATGAAAAGAAATAAAAAGACCAACTCAAATATTTACAATAAAAATATATTTTTAATTTTCTCGGTTTTAAACAAAAAAAACTTAAAAAATTGATTTTTTTTGTTATTTTTTAAATCTTTGTGAATGTTTTCTTTGGTTTTCAAATTTCAATTTTATTCTTAATTTTATTTGAAAGCTGAGTTTTCAAGCTCGGGAGTAAAACTATAGTTCTTAAAAAAATATTGTTTTTTAACACTCTAATCGCTGTTTAAAAAAGCTAAAATATCGATTGACTTTATAAAAAAGTAACGTTCTAATAATTTTGGTTTTATTTTTTTATTTTTTTTTTCAACATTTTATCTTTCTACATCAACTTAGAAAATGTATGTAACGATAATAGTTTTTTTTATATTAATTTTTAAAAAATGGTCTAATTTGCATTTTTTCATAGAAATTTCATTGCTAACGCACACAAATAAATTTGTAGTTCAAACGATCTCCGCAGCAGAATTTGGTGCTGTTCTGCTCTTTTTACTTTTGTCTCTTCTATTTGTTGTTGTTACATGTGTTCTGCTTTCTACTCTTTAGTTTCTACCCTGGCTAGTTCTGATATTTTTTTGTGTTTCAGTCTCTGATTTTAGTTGCCTCATTTGTCAATTCTACTGAGACTGAAGGATGGGATGGGTGAAGGGATACATATTATTGGTAAGGTGATTGCGGTGGGAAGTATTTTTTGTGGGTCTGTTTTTTTGGTGTGACAGTTTTTTTTTTGGTTTATGGACCATTTTGCAGAAAAGGAAGGCCTTTGGTGCCACACTCATGCGATGAGTTGTATTTTTTTCGCAAAGAAGGAAAGGTGGAAAAGTTCATTTCGTTTTCTATGCAAACAAATTATTTTGGTTTGTATGTATACTAGATCAAAGATCTTTGACAGATACAAGTAGTATACAACATATACGTAGAAGAATAACATGATCTGAATGGGTACGTGAAATTTGGCTCTAATGAAAAATTACCCATAAAACCGGCCCAATTTTTAAAGTGACAAATAGCTTCAAAGCTAGGGAAAGGAAGCTCTAAAATAAAACAGATTCGAATTGAATACGAAAAATGGCCACACAAAATTATAAGCTAAACAACAATAGCAAAACAAATTTTTTTTTTGTGGATAATTATAGGCCTACTTTTCTTACTTATTATCTTCTATACAGGGTGTCCCTTAATTCATTTTCAAGATTTTAGGACATAATTCTCGGGTATATTCTAAGAAAAAAATATTTCTACAGTAAGGGCCTATCTCAATTTTTTATATAATTTATCGGTAATTTAGGAAAAGACTTACTTTGGTGTACCTTGGCTCATGTTAACGATAATTAACGATTTTGATGAAATTTTATCAAATTTTATTTTATATTTGAGAAGATTTAGATAGCCAAATTAATTCTGCATATCAACATTTTGAATAACTTTTTTGTTCTTATTTAAATTTATTTTAAATTTTTTTTTAAATCAATATTTTTAAAGCTAATAAAAAAAACATTTTAAATTTCATAATCACATGTATATTATTAAAGTCTAAAAAATTTCTAACCAAAATTTAAAAAATTACGTACGTAAATGTACGTAATGTTACTTGTTTCTATCAAAGATCTTGCCTTCCAATGTAGTTAAGCACACAAGAGCAAGTACGTGCGACCCAGTCGTGCCCATTTGTATTGATAGTGTCTTATTCAGCAATGTAGTTTAGGGTTATATTTTTATTTTCACATTGGGTAACTTTTCATAATGAAAAATTGGACATTGTTTTTGGGTGATTTCTTGTAAGTCTAAGAATATGGATTCATTTTCCATTATACAATTTGGCCCCAAATTAATTAAAAAAAAATGTCTAGATATTTTATGAAAATTTACAAAAGATCTTCGTTCAACATCAAGAACACGTTGGCAAACGTTAAAATTGATCTAGGCCGGTCTTCTAGACAGACAAAATAAAAAAAATATAGGTCGGCCAACGATGCAATTATCATATCAACTTGAACTAATTTTGCTCTCCAGGTCCAGATTTTTCAGGTAGCTAATTGAAAATAAAAAATACAACAAATTCCTAGGCACACCTTTATGGACTAGGAGAGCCACAGAAAGGGCCAACAGTACAAAAAACAAAAACAAGGTCATTTCATTTCTAATTATATCTAGAGCCAGGTCAGAGGCAGGTAGGTTTGTTGTTAGTGCCCATGCCCATGCACTTAATTTTTTCGTTCTCAAATAAACGCAAGGAAAAATAGTGCACATTCATATTCTGTGCATACGAAGAGAAGGAATATTTACGTTTTAAAACGTCCATGCTCCTCATCTGAAGTCTGGCAAAATTCTGTCTGTCTGTTCGTCTATCTCGACGGAAGTATTTCGATCTGCAGCCTGAACAGTTTGCCGAATCGTCTTCAAATTTACGAAATAAGGTTATTTTCTACAGAACACCTTTTTTTAATTTTTTTTTAGCTCAAATAAACGGTACCTGTCATTAAACCTTTAAGTAAAAGCTTATTTTTCTCAAAAGAGGCTCCAATAATTTTTTTAAACAAAAATCAGTGTACCATTGTAGGTGTGCATTATGTTTTGGTGAAAAAAAATAATACGCTAAAAACGGATCTTCTATATCTATAATACCGTTTCATTTTCTCCGATTTTCTCGAGAACTGGTTAACCAATTATAGTCAATAAAAAGATAATCATGGAAATGAGCCAAAATAATTATAAACTAAAAACTTTTTTTTTAAAAAGTCAATATTTTAAACACGTGCATTTTTTAAATTTTGTTTTTAAATGTACGTTCTTAAGTTTGCATTCTTGTTTGTCTTTTTTAAAAAAGTTGCTAAAAAACCGATCCGATGATTTTGAAAATCTCTTTTTCACATTTCTTAAAGAAATAAAATTGCGTTTTATTTATTTCACTAAAAAGGATGTTACGTACATTTTTTTAACTCCAAAGCCTATTTTCGGACGACTGTTAACTTTAGCGACTCTTTCTTAACCGCACAACACGGACGTGCAACGCTAGCGACTCATTCCTGAACGCGCTACACGAACGTGCAACGCTTTAAACAGTTCGATTTTTCATTTTTTCATTTCAATCTACAGATATTCAAAACTAATCTGCGTTGGAACCTACTTTTACCTTCTATCCAAATTCCCTATAAGCTCGTTCTGTGTGAATTCATGATAAGACATATTAACAACCCATTGTGTGCGCGCCGATTAAAATAAATTGCATGACTGGATCGTACGTACTTGCTCATATATGCGGTCACATTGTAGAATAAAATTTAAGAAAATTAAAGTGAACATTAAAGCATTTATTCGATTTTTGTGACTTGATTGTTCGAATAAAATACGTTAAATTGTATTGGGTGAAATAATTTAAACGCCATTTTATTTCTTTAGGAAATGTAAAAAAGTGTGAATTTTTCAAAATTGTAGGCGCCGTTTTTAAATAAAACGGTTTTTTAACAACTTTAAGCACAAAAATAACGTTCATTTAAAAACAAAATTTAAAAAAAAAATCACTTACCCGTTTTGAAAATATTGAGTTTTTAAAAATATTTTTTTTTTAAATTATTATAAATACAAAATAAAATCTTTTTAAAAAAATATGTATGCAAAATTACTAAGGCTACCAACATCTTTATGAATATCAATTTTGTTTGTAATCTGATCACCAGTTTTTGAAAAAGTCGAAGAAAAAAAACCGGTCCTATGGGAGATACCGTTTTTAGCCCACCATATTAAATTTTTTCACCAAAATATAATATGTATATACAATAGTGCACTGATTCCCTGAAATTCAACTTTTAATTAAAGACAAAATACCAAGGCTTCTTCCCGAACTCAGCTTTATCCGCTTCCTCTGCATCAATCCAAAATCCAAATCCTTAAAAATTAAACATTAACATGAGTAGCAATGAATAATGTAAACCCTTAAGTGAATCAAACATAAAACTACAAGAAAATAAGCTTAAAGCCCATGCAAAATAAAATAATTTACGAAACCACCTGTTCGAATATATCAACTAAATTGCTGTTAAAATGAGAGCACTTGTCAACACTTTCTTCCAAATGTGCTCATAATAAACCACATGGCATGTACAATTTGTCATTATTGTTTATTGAAGAAAGATGACCAGAATATGGTTGTGGGGGAAATCAACAAAAAGCTCAAACTTAATGTAAAGCACTCTCATTCAGAGAACCTAAAGCTAGAGCTTCGCCCATCCAGTGTCTATATTCCGTCATCGTTCCAAAGTTTGCATCAAAGTTAATGTGGCTTCGATGATGCCTCCAATAGTTTCAAAATGTTTAGATTTTTTCATTCGGTCGACAGTTTGCTCTCCACGCTTCCACCAGTGTGACTTGTTTATTTGATTTTAATATTTCTACCTCGAGAATTTAGGCCACAACGTGTGTGTGCTCTTAGTTTAGCATTAACCAAATAACCTGTTTATTTTTTGGCTCCTTGCATCAAAACCTAAAATGTATTAACCGCAAAATGAAGCTTTTGCACTTTTAAGTTCCAAGTTCCATCTGATAAAAAAAAATATAACAAGGAATTAATTACAGTAATCTGTTTAACCACAAAAGTAAAAAAAAAAATAAAACTGCTTGCTTCATATTGGAAAAAAGACAAATCACCAAAACACAGCCAGACAGCCCTCAGCATGAACAGAATCCTGCGAGGTATTCTCCTCTACCGAAACACCGACCGACTGCAGATGGTTAAGGAATTTGAGCAAGTTCGCGATCACCCCGAGGTGAGTGAGTGCAACTATTGCAATACAAACCAAAAAGAAACAGCAAACATGCCTTTCAGTCACTTGACAAGTTGACGCTGAATAGAGAGTGAGCCTACCTACCTCCCCCAGTGACATTGACTTACCGAATCGTGCTATAGTGAGACAGACTAACTTGATTTGCTAATGTTCAGATTAAAAAACATTGACCTTTGGACTGTTTACATCGTGCGATTGCGAGCAGCAAACCCCTATCAGCAAACACAACACTATAGATGGAAGCTATTTTGCTCATGAACCTATAAAGTATCAGGCATTGTCATTGGAAATGATATCAATATTGACGGTTGAAAAATGTGTTGTTTAAGCTCGGGGGTGAGCATAATGCGAGCGAGTATAAAGCATTTTTATTAATCGCCAAAGAAGGTACTTTATTTATATTTTCTTAAGCTTTTTAGGTTTAAACAAACCGAACGCGTCCTTATTTATATAGTCTGGCTAATAGCCAGAAACATGGCATAAAACATAAAAATGTTGCTTTAACGTACACTGCCGTCATATCTTCATATGGGCTTTATCGGCGAATCTACTTCATAAATGAATTGCCATGTTTTGCTGTTTTCTTCTTTATTATTTAGGTTTATACTTGAGATATGTCTAGGGCCAGTTATGGAATCTTACAAAAAAAATAACAACGGACTCTAATTATTGAAGAAGAACTTGCCACAACTAATTGCCATGCTTTGTTTTCTGTTCTTAATGAGGTTAAAAATTAAGATAATCAACTGTAACGTTTGTGTTTTAGAATGTAAAGGGAACTGCATACTCAGGTTTTTTTCATTTTTCATAATAAAGCAGCCTAGTGAGGACTTTTTAAGATAAATGTACTCGAGGCAATAAGGAAGTTTTAAGCAGCATTTGAGCTAAATATTTAAAATGTAATACAAAATTACAAGAAAGATATAGAAAGACATGGAACGCCCAAACGCATCAACAAGTTAGTCAGCGGGCCTCCGTTTGGTCATTTGTCTTTAAAAGTCAGTTAACATTTAGCCCGAAAGTTAAATTTGTTGACTATGATATAAGCTCTTGGTGATATATGGTAAACAGTTTGTCGCCAATGGTTTTACCTTAACTTCCGGGTGGACATGGGCCTCAACCAGCACACTTCTCCTCCTCGGTCTTCCTCTACTGTGGCGTCCCATATCGGGGGGAATCGAAGATTTTCCAGGCCGGAGCATTGATGTGTATCCGCTCTATATGACCTGAGACTTTGTCGTTGTCGCTTTAAAGCCCGAACAGTTCCTCGTTATATGTCAATTTACATTCGCCGTTAATGCATACTGGACCGAAAATATGTGTGTCTGCACCATATACATAGTAGGACTGGGATGATGAGGGTCACATTAATGGGATACTTTACTTGCTCGAGAAAAGGGCGGCATTGGTGCAGTAGATAAGATGTTTGCTTATATATTATAGTGGGTTTTATTTTTCACCCAGAAAATGAAAAAAGAAACTGTTTTGCTTCAGATCCGGAGATCGTCAGTTCGATCCTCAGGTTGAGAAGAATTTTTCTAACTCCTAGTGCAATCTAGAGCCGTCCGTGAGTTTTAATTGGGAAAATAGTCACCTAATTCTCGATCTACTGCGCAGAAAAAAATTCTTTCCTATCTTTCTAATTCTTCTAACTAGTGTCGTGCAACGTCATGTTGCATTCTAAAAGTCAATGTATCTTACAGACACATAGTTAACATATAATTATTATTATAGAAGGCTTTGCTACTTAATTGCTTTCTAACCCTGAATATGGTTTTGTTTCTAAAAGTAAAATAACTTCCGAAAGTAATTTTCGAGAAAATTTTAAACAATTGTTTTGAAATTACAAGCCTTTTCAGTTTGCAATAAAATTTTCTTCGGACATTTTTTAAGATATCGCTTAGTATTTTTTTTAATATAACGATTGAAAAATAAATAAAATACATAATACATATTAAGGTTTCCCTAGCAAGTTCCCAGAGTCGGGAAATTGTACCTACCCAATTCTTTTCTTTTTTTTATAATCGGCTCGAACTCAAGGGGTTATTATAACCCTTATTATGAATTAACACAATGCGAGCATTCATTTTAGAAGAATTAGTAAGACAAGAAAGATTTTTTTTCCACAGTAGATCAAGAATTGAGCGACTATTTTCACACTTAAAAAAACGACGGACATTTGAAAAATAGCTAGCCAGCCTGAGAATCAAACTGGAGATCTCTGGGTTAACAATAAAACACCTTATCTGCTGCACCACTTCCGCACAAAAAATCAGCGATTCGAAAGAGGTTGTCTTCATTGACCTCGGCTATATATACATTCTTACCTTCCTCAACGTTATAACTTGAACTCACTCGAGAAACTGTTTAAGGTTACTTTAACTTTGAAGTTGCATGAGCTTTCTAACGATCTAAAACCGACTGCATAATTTATATATTGCTTCTTGTGGATCATTTAGTAATATTTTAAATATAATTTCAGCCTAAAGCTGTGTTTTTCACATGCATGGACAGCCGAATGATACCGACCAGATTTACCGAGACTCATGTTGGAGACATGTTTGTTGGTAAGATATATAGAATTTATTTGTTATTTTGCCTACTAGTATAATGAATAAAAAAAATCAAAAACATCTATTAAGACTCTCAAACTATGTATAAATGAGTGTTATTACGGCAAGGTTACAACATTTCGGAGTAGCGCCTTACTATCAGCCTCCTAAAAGGGTTTTAGAGATATATTTTCTAGTAACTAGATCTACATTTTTCTTACTCAATAAGGTTGTGATTATATGGAGCTTTGTTTTTTTAGTACATACATAATTGTAGTTATTAATTGAATTCATGAAAATTTTATGTAAGTGCGAAATCCCGGAAATGTTATTCCTCATGCCCATCACTTTGAGGACGAGTACTTCAGCTGTGAACCGGCAGCTCTGGAGTTGGGCTGTGTAATAAACAGTGTGCGTCATATAATTGTTTGCGGCCATAGCGATTGTAAAGCAATGAATCTCTTGTATCAACTAAAGGATCCTGATTTTAGCTCACAAGTAAGAAGCATAATTACCAAATATTGAAGATTTCAAATGTTTTCTTTATTTTTTTTTTTTTAGAAAAATCGACGTCTTTCCCCTCTACGTTCGTGGATGTGCACTCACGCTGGATCTAGTTTGACCAAATTCACCGAATGGAAAAACAATGGCATGAAAGATCCTCTTATATTTTCTTCAGAAACACCAACAAGAAAATTTGTAGCATATATTGATCCTGAGGACAAATTCGCACTCGAAGATAAACTCTCACAAATTAACACATTACATCAGGTTTCTAATGTTGCTTCGTATGGTTTTCTCAAGGATAGATTGAAAACACACGATTTGCATATTCATGCCCTATGGTTTGACATCTACACTGGCGATGTGTATTTTTTCAGTCGAGCTGCCAAAAGATTTGTTCCGATCAATGAGGATAATTTCGAAAAACTTTCTGAAGAAGTTCGCAAATATTATTCATAAAAACCCATGATAATTGTAATGAGATAACGTGATATTTTTTTTTAATATACACATAGCTTAGCCATAGATCTATAATAATATTTCCCATTAGATTCTTTTATATAATGAATTCAAGACAATTTATTTAATTCATTTGTATATAATGTATATTAGGATATAGTTGAACGTTTATAACTGTTTTCAAAAAAATATATTATATATGTATTTATGTACTAAACGGAAACAATTTAAGTCTCTATAAAAAAACAAGAAAAGCGAGTAACTATCTAAAAATATATGGCAAACTGTCGTCGATATAATCTCAATGGTATTGGTGACTCACAGCATTACTATTGGGGTTTTCTAATTTTTCAAAGTACTTTCGTGCATTTCGGATATTGACTAATGTCGCTTCGGACGGCATACTGGGATCCGACATGACCACCATAATATATGTGTTGCTAGTGAAGGTGTCGATAAATGCGGCAAACACACTGTTTCTGACTTCCATTGATTGAAACTTTGCACCCAGCTTGGAACAGCTCAGTTTGAATTGTTTAATGATGTTGGAAACTTTTTCAAATCGATGTGAGTCTCGGTATTGCCGACTCTGGCAATGGGATATCACAAGGAAGGTGGCTTTTTCAAAGAGAAGCACTTCATCGGCATCTATGACATTTGCAAAGTGAGCTAGAGAGTTTTCCAGGGCGGCTACATTGGGAATCAGCATTGTTACGATACTTGACCAAGCTCTTCGCATAGGAATTAATTGTGTTATACAGGTTAAGAAAAAAACATGTTTTATTTTACCTGTACAGCGTCTCATCCCAAATGCTAGTCCTAAAGCAGGTGATATTACCCGGACGAGAGAGACGAATCAAATCTTCTTCACGTCCTTTGAACAAACTGTCCCGTTGCTCCTCAGCAACTAGATCCATTTTATGAATAAGGCAGAATATTTTTGCATTTGGAGAGTTCTGAAATTTTAAAATCATGTGTGTATTAACTGAAATAAAATGAATTCACAATAAACCTATTATGTCAATGATTTTTTTCGGGCACTGATGAAATAATTTCGATTATGCTCCAATGCCCTTAAGAAAGCATTGTGCCTATTCTGGTGGAAATATTCAGAGGTAGTTTAAACATCATCTATATTCCAACTAGTTGGAGAAAAGTCAATGTCATTTTCATTTCGAAAGCTGGCAAGCCCACACACACTGAACCAAAAAATTGTATGCCAGTTTAGCCTATCATCCTTTTTTCTTAAAACTTTAGAATGAGTAATTGAAACCCACATCCGCTTAAATTTGGGGAAAATGCTCTCCTGCAGGCCCAACATGCTTACATGAACGGTAAATCTGTTGAGCTCAGCTCTCCACGAAGTAATGAGTACTTTTGAAAAATCAATCCAATCCAAAGAATTTATTTTGGGTGCATTTCTCGACATTGGAGGGGCGGGATTTTAGTCAAACCAACTTTAACCGGCGTCAAAGTAGTGGCTTACGAGGACGAAATTGCTTAATACCATTAGGTAAGTTTATTCCCACTCTGTGTCCCTTATAAACTCAATAAATGGGACTGTATGTAAGTCCGCTTAAGACCGAACTAGTTTTCTTTACAAAGAAACGAAACGTCCCAAATATAACTGCGCCGACATTAAAAGAGACACCACTATCTGGTACAACCAAATATCTTGGAATAGTATTAGAGTAAACTAGACTGGAAAGAAAATGTCAAAGAAAAAGAAAGAAAATCTTTCTATACGTACAGCAGAAGTTTTGGTAAGAGATTGGGTCTTAGCCCAAAAACCATTCATTAGATGTACACACCCATCATCAGGCCAATTCTGACATACGCATGTTTGGTTTCAAATACCAGCGTGTATTGGTCATAAAAGTGCATACAAAGACTACTCCAATTGCAGCCCAAGAAACTTTCCTCTAAATAGCCTCAAAAGACCTTTTCACAAAGGAGCTGGCGGCCAAAAGTGCCCTAAGACTAAGCCATACCAACAACTGGAATAACGGCCATTATGGTCATAAAATCATAGAAAATTACATACACATGGAAACCCAAACCGACTATACTGTACCGCACTTAGATTTTAACACGGTAGCACTAACAGACTTTCCTACAAGAGAATGCTGGAAGGAAAACCAGGTCATACACGAAAATCATATCTCGGCCTATACAGACGGTTTAAAAACGGAAGCAGGGGTAGGTATCTGGTATCTTCTCGATAAACCCACTAATAAATAAATCTATAAAGTTGCCAAACTTTAGTAATATTTTTCAGGCAGAAGTGTTCGCAGTAAGCGAAGCTGCAAAGCACCTTTTATCTTTAAACCTGGAGAACAAAAATATTGATATTTTCATAGACACCCAAGCGGCAATCAAGGCCATATCGGAATCGTCTCCCAGTCTAAGTTGATTAACCGCTAACGCAATGATCTGCGGCAAATCAGAAACAAATCTTTTTACTCTCCGATGGTTCCCCGGACATTCCCGGAAATGAAATGGCTGATGAACTGGCCAAACACGGTTCCATCCATGGAACTAAGCCAAACCGTACCCTGGGAGCCACTGGAAAATAAGAAGAACAGAATTCATGAGAATTCCTTCAAAGCCGCAAACGAGAAATGGTCAAAACTCGACAATTGTGGCGTCTCAAGAAGTCTTTGGCCAAACATCGCAAAAAAAAAATACAGAATACATTCAAAAGCTAGGTAGATCTCAACTTTCCCTTTTTGGTTGAGTAGAATGGGCATTAGCACATCAGACTGTAGAGGGTGTCAAGACGTTGATGCAGAAGACTTGTGAATTACCCAGCCTAGCTCAGACCAAAAAAACAGCCTTGGAGAATATTTCCTCGCCGAACTGACGACGAACGTTTCAAAAAATCCACTTTAAAACATTTTGAAATTCATCAAAATCTCAAGATGGATTAAGGAGGCACCCCATAACTAATTCCCCCACCAAATTCCCAACCTTGTTCCCCCTAGTCCTGGGGACCGCAATGGATCCTTGAGATCCGATCCCCATCTATCCTAACCTATGTCAATGATATTTATATTGAAACTTGTCTGTTTAATGAATAAGAAACAGTTTACACAATAACAAGCAGTTAAAACAACAAAAGACTATAGATATTATAGCACTACCAGTTTTGTTCAAATTGATAATGGTAATAAACGTGGGTAAGGAAACGAAATTACAGATACGTATTTTCTCTTGAAAAACTTATAATTTTCAATAAACATAATTCCAGAAATAACGTAAGATACTTCATCGTCGGATCTATTCATACTAACGTCTAGCACAATTACTTTGAAGCCAATTAGAAAAAAAAGAGAGGTAGATAGAAGAATATAGGAATGATATCTTCTCTTGCTTTGGCAATAGTTCATATGTTTTATGTATTGTTTCAACATGTTTATAGGGTCTAATTACTTTAATACGAATCAAGAGGTATAATCTGTAAAACAAAAGGAGTAATTTATTTCGAATATGAAAACATTTCTATTTTTGGTTTTGAATGCTTTCAAATTGATTAGGCAAGGGTAGAAAAGCTAATCTACTAATCTCTGGTACGTCGGAATTCAGGTGCAAGCGTGAACTGATAAGCACGAAAAAGACGAGTCAAATTTTTTAGGGGGAGGAATCGAGAAATGCAACTGGCTACCTCGAGTAAGCATTTATTTTTAAAAAGAAGCCATAGAATAAGGAAAGACATGAAACATTGGGTCGGTGCTCGATAGCTGCAAATGTTTCAGAGATAGTTTTATTTAATGCAATTTGAATGCCCTTTTTTGTATTCCATCCAGCTGGTGTACGGATTTTTAAAAAGCATCTGCCCAGAGGTAACAGTTATACTCGAGTTTATGGCGTATTAACCCCCCTATAAACTGTAGCCACATCACAGCCACAATAAAAAAACTTCTTGCAGAAAACCTGAGCACTTGCCACTTCCAGCATTTATATCGATCTCAAGTATATGTTAAGCTGTTGACATAAAATATACCGAGTGTTGAAAGCTTTTCGGTTTTTTGGGTATGTTAAGCTTTAACGACAGAAGACAGCTGACAATTTTCGAAGCAATAAACACCACACGATTCCTATTACCCTATTTGACAATGTTGCGTTAATCGGAGTTTAATGAGCTTAACATTCGGCACGGTTGCGATTGCATGGCCGAAGGCGAAGGAAGTGCATCACCGAACAAATATGGCCAGCAAAGAATTTAGTTGATTAGAAGTAACAGAAAGTAGATCATTTATGATCATTTATTAAAATGAGGAAGTGATTCGGAGACAGAACGGAGCGCTGGGGCACACCAGCATTTACTTAGTAGGAATTAGACTTGAAACCGTTCCATTCAATATCTACTGAACGGTCCAGCAGTTAGTTTCTAATCCAACAAACAAGAGCATTCTCGATACCAAAAGCAAGTATTATCGATTAAGAGACCTTGATGTCAAACTCTATCAAATGCATTGGAAAAATCAAGCGCAACAGTCTTACTTTCGCCAAATCGATGTTGAGATTTGTTCCACTTTCCATACTGTCGGTGTTCCAGACATTTGTTAAGCTTATAGTTAATCAGCTTTTCCTCCGAAAAATTGAAGCAAGGTATGCAAAAATTAAAAACTGGCAGAGTGAAACTTTGCAAAACTGTCACATATGACCATCACACATCAATTAAAATAAAATTTTAGATATTTTAATTACTTTACAAGTCGATCATTGTATAAGGGTTTCAAGTTTGGTGCGGTTGAAAAACTCTTCCCATTTTTCTTTTGAACAATATTTCAACAGCCAAAATATAGGCCAATATATTTGGTTCTATTTGAGATTTTAGTTTCGCTACTTTTCTTCTTTTTTAAATGTTTGAGATTGTATTCTCAAAAATGATATTCCGACTTTTAAATTATAGCAGCAAGGAAAAGATTGAGTCATGTTTAATTTCAACTTAATAATCACATAACTTTTAATGTTTTGGCGGTTGTTTTCATAGAACATTTTGGGAAATTCGAATGATCCGCGTTATATATAAATGAATATTTATATTTATAACGTTCGGGGTGAGTAAGATATTTAACTCACTAAATATTCATTTATATATAACACGGATTATCCGAATTTCCCAAAATGCTCTATTAATAATCACAGCTTAAGCAATAAGGGCAAAGCAAAGCTGAACTGATTATCTTCTAAGAAACAGTACATAACAGCGAGTGTCGTATGACAACCAATTATATCAACTCCTTAGCGCAAAAACTATTAATGGAACAATATTTTCAAACATTTGACTCACTTGCAACAGCGCCTCCAGGCAAGACTGATAGTAATGCACATCACGCTCCAATTCTCTGCTTTCCACATCGAACACATAAATTAAGACCTCGACATTTCGAAAAATGTTATCTTTTTGCGATGCGAAGTATTGCTGCATGAATGACTCCTGTCCACCACAATCCCAAAGATTAAGAACGAGATTACCCAAAAATCTAACATGTGAATGTTCAACATCGACTGGAAAATAGAAATAACTTAATTTCTAAATTTTAAATATAAAATAAAAACAAATCTTATCACTTGTCGCTCCAAGTCTAGTGGTGTCTCTGGCGATGTAGTTGGCAAATATTATGGATCTCATACTGGTTTTACCAGATCCACTTTTGCCCATCAAAAGGACCTTTAAAAAGAAGAAATTGATTTTTGTTTGTTATATGAATATAATAAACTCAGGAAAAGTATATACCTTCTTCTTCATTTTGGAATAAATGTATTATTTATAAATTGAGGAATATGTTTTGATTGGTTTCGTTTTTACGACTTTTCTTTATCAGTTTCTGTTCTCAAAAATAGAAAATATATGTCAAAACAGTGGGTGAACAGATTCAGTGCTAAATCACAATCAACATTTATTCATGGTAAGGTAGTGTATAGTGCCGGTAAGTAGGTGCGTTTCATTTTATTTCATACATTATGATTTACGTTACAATTTGAAATATCATAGCAGGAGGTCAATTCCTGATCTGTGGAAAAATTAAAACAAACGCCAAAAACTTTTCACAATGATAAATTATTTTTCACAACCAAAAATCATCTCGTAAAGAGCACTGTGATTCTGTAACAGCGGTTTATGACAATATGATATGAAATTGCATACAGCGAGTTCATGAAATGATAATATGAAAAGTCTCTTTGAAATCTAAAATAATAAGTTTTCACCGTTGTACAGTACATTTATTTTATGTTCCCAGCAAAGTGGAATCTACGATTTCGGACGAAATGTGAGATTTAAAAGTCTCCGCATTTCCCTATGTGCTTCGGAGACTTCGAGATTGTGAAACTTTGCCGGAATCTCGTTGGAAGTCCTAGTTAGCCAAAATTAACTAATTCTTCACTGAGCACAATAAAATTGCGGTGGATAATAATGACAAAAAAGGAGAAACATGTTACCGTATAAAGATGAAATCTTATCATATCAGTTCGTTTTCTCTCTCATACTTACTGCAAATTAAGACACGTGAACTCGTCAAGTTGCGGAGAATATAATTTTGTAGAATTTGGATTTTTAAAGATTTTGATGAAATTCGAAATTTTATTTGTAAATTTCAGAGCTCTAGTTTTACCGACAAAAATATTAAAAACTCCTCAACATCTTCGGTTCCACCTTATCGTCACTAAAAAAACTAATTTTTTACTCTTCAGAGAAGGCAAACTTGCTCGCCACCCATTTCGCTGCCAACTCCACGCTGCAACTCCACGCTGCCTCACAGCAACGTTGCCCTCCTGTACTAGAAAATGTAAATTTTTTCATGGGACAGATTTTTTCCGCACTCGTAAAGTAGCAAGAGTTCTCAAAAATCTCAATACACATAAATCCGACGGCCCGGATGGTATACCCCCGATTCTTCTAAAGAGGTGTTCTTCCACACTGGCAAAGCCACTGCGTAAGCTTTTCCATCGCTCCTACTCCAATCTTTACTAGAAGATGGAAAATAGCATTTGTCCAGCCTGTCCCTAAGAAAGGTGACCCATCCTCCCCCTCCTCCTACCGACCAATACGTCCTTTCTTTCTAAGATAATGGAAACGCTGATTAACCGTCAGCTTAAGGAATATCTCAAAGATCGCAAGCTTCTCCATGACCGTCAGTATGGCTTCCACAGCAACCGTTCCACTCGTGATCTGATGGCATATCTCACCGAACAGTGGAACAAATCTTTATATCGCTTTGATATCTCCAAGGCATTTGATAAAGTTTGGCATAAAGGTCTCTTATCGAAATTGCGTGCTTTGGTTATCGATGATACTCTTGTATTAGTAACTATCTTCTGATCACTATCTAACCGTTCGATACATGTTTTATTGGACGGATTCAAGTCTGATTCCCGCAAAATAAATGCTGGTGTTCCCCAGGGCTCCATTCTGTCTCCGACTCTTTCTCATTTTTATAAATGATCTTCTGTCTGTTATTTCTAATCCACTTAACTGTTTTGCTGACGACTCTACCCTCAGCTTTTCATATTTGTTCGATAATTCACGTTCTTCGCCTTCGAACGTACAATTACAACGGTACTGTGTATCAAGCTCATTAAACGCCGATTCATACAGCATTTTAAAATGGGGTAATAGGATTCCTGCGGAGTTTAATGCTTCGAAAACTCAATGTTGTCTTCTGTCGTTAAAGCTAAACATACCCTCATTATCCATGAATGGCACTTGCATCGAAGAAACCCAAAAGTTTTCAGTACTCGGTATGTGTGTCAACGACGACATCCGTAGGAACGACCATATGTTTGAGATCGCTTAAAATAAAGCTAAGTGCTTAGGTTTTCTGTATCCGCTTAAGAGGTATTTTTCCGCTTCTGATCTGGCTACAATTTATAAAGCGTTTATACGCCCTATACTCAAGTATAACTCCCAACTCAGGGCAGGTGCTTCGCAAACATCGCTTAAGATTAATAGGAAATAGAACTGCCGCTGAAACAATTGGCCCTCTCCAACACCGACGCAATGTTTCATGTCTTTCCTTTCATTCGAAGTAGCCAGCTGCATTCCTCCACTTAAATGTTTCTCCCGTAATACTCGTCACGGAATGCTCATCAGTTCACCCAAGCACATTTTCAGACTTACCGTGAAATATAGGGATTCTTTTTTTAGGCGAACAACACGAATTTGGAATAGTTTATCCTTGCATTTTTGATTTGCAAGCATTCAAAACCAATGTTAATCGACACCTTCTCTCCTTCCCCTCCCTAAAATCCTAATGCTTGCGCAGTGTACTTACATAAATTAAAAGGGAAACAAACAATCCCTTATTTTAAGTACTAAACCATAGTTATTTGTTTGCTGAATACAACAAAATGGCTGTAAAATGACAGCCTTGTATATGAAATCTATAGTACAATCATCATCAGGGGTTGGAAACGAGTGTTATCTAGTTCGTCTACATCTCCCTAAATTTTTTGAGTTTCTTTTCATTTTACGCAATAAACGCGACATATGTACCATGTCGATCAACCCGCCTTAGGCATCGGAAGTGGCCGTTGCAGTGTAAAGCAAAAGTGTCGCGGATGCTTGAACTGTGTTGCTTTTTTTTTAATTTGTTTTACCTCGCAATTATAAAATAGTTTTCTCCCATATTATACAATAACTAAAAAAAATCCTCCCATCTCATACCTGAAACCACCGCGAAATAGAACAATAAATCAAAACATAACAACAAAAATCAGTGCAAAACTCATTCCCCATCCACCCACCATACATTCATACAGTGATACAGTCACCCATCTCTCACTTGATTTAAATAAAAAAAAAAAAAAAAAAACTGCACACATAATAGTCCTAGCCCAAGAAAAGATGTAACACAGCAAGTATTCCTTATCTTTTCCTTTCCTGCATCACGACAGACGATTCAACTTGAACATTGCGGTAAATCCGCATGAACAAGTTGAGTTGTTGTATATTGCTGCATTGATCATTGCTCTCTTTGTAACCAGGGGCGGATCAACTACACTTTATTACGAAGGTATAACACTGGTTATAATTTGTATTGTGAAGTTCAAATTGGAACTTAGTAGAGCATTGATCATAGATAATTTGTCCGATTTAGTTTTAGTTAAGTTTGTGTTTTAGAATGGTAGGTGATTTTTAAATCTGCTATGTGAATATCCGCGGACTAAGGAAGAATTTCTATGCCACGTATGTTCATACTGTGATGAACAGGCCAGCTGTATTGGCACTTAGTGAGACACAAGTCGGGGAAAATACCGATCATTCGGAATTTTCCTTGCATGGGTATTCACTAGTGCCCTTATTCTTTACCAAACATGGCCTCGCCATTTATATAAGGAATGATGTTGCATATCAACTTCAACCACAATTCGGTATGTGCTTAAACACAGAATTCAATTTCATGTGGTTAAGACTATCGATAAATATGCGCATCATTCATGTATGTTTTCTCTATAGAAGCCCAAATTTAGACAGAGTTTCAACTTCTAACGAATTTGATGCGCTGTCTGATTCCATTCAAAGAATTGTTTCCCGTTATCCTTACACTGAAATCGTTATTACGGGCGATTTTAATGTACACAATTCTAGTTGGCTTCGCTTTTCTGGCCAGACAACACCCGAAGGAAGGTATGTTGAGATTTTTGCTGAATTAAACCATCTTACTCAGCTCGTTGACGAGCCAACCCGAATTCCTGACATTGCAAGCCAAACCGCCAACACCCTTGACTTGTTTCTTAACTCTGACCCTGATAAATGCACAATTTGTATATTACCGCCTCTGGGCACATCTGACCATTGTGTCATCTCTGCAAATTTCTCGTGCCAACCCTCTCCAGTTAAAGGAAAAAATCCCAGGAGAACCGTTTGGCAATACGAGAAAGCCAATTGGGACGGTCTAAATAACTTTTTCAGGACCTTTAACTGGTCACTATGCTTCCTCGGTAGTGACATTGATGCCAGGACAGACATGATTACAAATATAATTCTTTTAGGGATGAGAAATGTTATCCCAAATAGATCGAAGAGTATCAAACCTAAGGATAACTCATGGTTTGATTCGAGCTGTAAAGAGGTTATTAGGTTAAAAAAATTAAGTTTACGTTATTATAAAGCCAACACCAACAAGAAAAACCGGAAAAAGTTTCAACAAGCTAGAAAGGCCTGTAATGTTTACATTGCAATGTCCCAAAGGCAGTAAAAAATGTTGGTCATTTCTTAAAAACGTAAAGAACTCCTCGTCATCATCGGTTCCTACGCTTGTCTTCAATGATACTCCTGTTGTCAGTTCTCAAGAAAAAGCAGATCTGCTTGCATCCCAAAATTCGCTGCAAACGAGAGCGTAAATGATTTCATGGGACCAATCTTCTTTCGTACCCGTGCAGTCGCTAGAGTCTTGAAAGATCTCAACATACACAAATCCGCTGGCCCGGATAGTATCCCCGCTATTGTTCTGAAGAGGTGTTCTTCAACGTTGACAAAACCTCTGCGTAAGCTTTTTCATCAGTCCTATTCCTCTGGGCTCTTCCCGAGTGGATGGAAAACAGCATTTGTCTAACCCATCCCTAAGAAAGGCGAATCTTCTTCACCCTCAAACTATTGACCCATTGCACTAACGTCCCTTCTTTCTAAGGTCATGGAAACGCTGATTAATTTTCAGCTTAAGAAATGTCTCGAGGAACGAAAGATTAATGAGCGGCAGTACGGCTTTCGTAGCAACAGGTCCACTGGTGATTTGATGGTATATCTCACCGAAAAGTGGAACTAATCTCTTCACCGTTTTGGTGAAAGCGAAATTATCGCACTTGATATTTCTAAGGCATTTGATAGCTTGACATCACGCACTTTTATCGAAAATGCGTGCATTTGGACTCGATGAATCTCTTCTTCGTTAGATTAGTAATTACCTTTCGAACCGCTCAATACAAGTTGTGTTGGACGGATTCAAGCCTGATATTCAAAACATAAATGCTGATGTGCCCCAGGGCTCTGTGTTGTCTCCGACTCTCTTCCTTATATTTATTAATGATTTATTAACTGAAACAACTAATCCAATAAATTGTTTTGTGGACGGCAGTACTCTCAGCTTTTCATATTCGTTTCCAGATTTATATCCATGTTTTTCGGATGTGGAACTGCAACGGCAGCGTATGATAAGTTCATTAAATTCTGACCTTGACAGCATTGTACAATGGTGAATAAAAAATCGCGTAGATTTTAATGCTGTCTTTTGTCGTTAAAGCGGAATATATTTGGGCAGGTGCTCCAATAACGCACTTGATTTTTTGGATCGCATCCAAAAAAGAGCTTTAAAATTAATTGGTGATAGAAATATTACAGATCCAATTACATCTCTTGAACACCGTCGTAATGTAAAGTGTCTTTCACTATTCTATCGTTATTTTTACAAACAGTGCTCAAGTGAAATAGCCAGTTGCATTCCTCCCCTTATACAATACCAACCGTAATACTCGCTCTGCTAGGAATGCCGACCAGTTTACCCTTGAGACCTACTTCGGACGTACAGTTAAGTATAGAGATTCTTTCTTTAGTCAAACCACGCGATTGTGGAACGCTCTACCTGGTTCGGTTTTTCCCTCCCATTTTGATATGCAGAATTTCAAAACTAATGTCCATCGACATCTCCTTTTACATCCTTCCCTTCTTCCCTAATGCGCTCGCACGGTGTTTAAACATTATAAGGGTAGAAAAATAACCCTTAGCGCGTGCCTATTATAAAAAAAATTAACTCAACTAAACAACAATATAATTAAAACCGACAAACAAGACAACACTTTATATAGTCTTTCAATATTGAATTAAAAAAAAAATAAGGTATCGACCAAAAACTTAAGAAAATAAGTCCTTATTACGGGCGCCCTACTTATATTATTGTATATATATAATATATTATATATATTGTATATAATTATATATATATATAATGCTTTGATGTTCACTTTAATTTTCTTAAATTTTATTCTACAATGTGACCGCACATATGAGCAAGTACATGCGATCCAATCGTTTAAAACCGTGCCTACGACTTGAGAGAAAAGAAATAAAATGGAGTTAATTTTTTGCAGAAAAGTATTTTACTTGCTTTTTTCAAACAATCAAAATAAAGACTGACAACAAAAAGCATACGAATCAAATTTTTAAAAACTCTTTAATAAATTTGAAATTTTATTTCACAATATGACTGTTCATAAGAGCAAGTACCGGCGATCCAATCGTGTAGTGCAATGTATGTTTATGTATTTCCATTGCTAATTTTGTAGCTCACGCTCTCAGTCGCCGGTCCCAGAACCTAAGGAAATGGGCCAATACATGCGATCTGAGATGGAATTACAAATTTTACATCTTATGCCACCCTGTATTAGATTAGATACATAATTTGTGACTTTGGCTTAGTATGTTTTGTAACACTTATACGCACATTCTCTTACGCATATACATACTTACAAATGTAGATGTTGACGGTCTAAGCTGGGATTACCATCTCGAGAAAGAAACCCAACATATCCAATGGAACATAATTAATTCAATCGGTAACAGCTCGGAATGTTGTGATAGGTATCTTTGATGAAGCTCGATACTACTTGCACATGCACATTCAATCTATCTTGGCGTTGCATTTAATGCATTTAATCGTTTGTTTGAACAGGTTTCCGTTTATATTACTTTTATGTTTTAGATGTTTTTTTATAATGTCAAGTTGTCTTTTTTATAAAACTGGAAAGACATTACGAAACTGCAAGGCTGTTTTCACTTTCTGTGCTCAAGGTCGTAGCCAGGGGGGATCACAGGGGTTTAAACCCCTCCCCCCACCGATTTTTTTTTTAAATGCATCTGTAAATCATACTTTTTCGCATCAGTATGAAATTTGCACTCAAATATTTATTGATTATGTTCAAAACTTTCTGATTTTAGTTTTAAGTCGACGTAGTTCCAACATAATTTTCGATGAATTTAATAAGGTAACTCTGACAATTTTTAAATACAACCCCAACCGACACATAGCCCCAGCCTGCCAGGTAACTTTTGCTTCGAATGCATATGGTGTATTAGGAAATCTAAACAACTCAAGAAAATTTAGTATAGGTACTAATTCGGTATGTACCTACATGAAACAATATGTATAGTATAGTATATTTTTATTTCCCTTCTTTGTGTGTATGTGTATTAGTTTTCAACTTATTCCACTTCAATTAGTTGCAACATTTTAGCCGGTTCATTCCATGCGTTTCTATTCTCTCGCCACCAATAGGCAAAAAGCAATCCTTCGTTGACTTTTTTTGAATTTTTACTTCTACATACAAAAATATTGTAGGACGGGTTTTGATAAAATCCTGTTTTTTATTTTTAGTTAAAAAAAAAATATTTTTTAAATTTTGGTATGCAGTTTTTTAGAATTTATTATAATACATGTGATTATAAAATTTAAAATTATTTTTTTTGATAAGTTTTCAAAATATTGATTTTTGAAAAAAAAATCAAAAATTAATTTTAATTAGAAAAAAAAGTTATTTTATTACTTAGATCTTCTTAAACAGAAATCTATAGAGCTGTAACCGAGAAAGCAAAAAATTAAAAAAAAACATTATATGAAAGGTCCCGTTAATAGACTTTTCCCGTATATGTGGTTCTAATCAAATAATAGCCAATACTAACATAAAAATTCTCAAAAATTTTCATCAAAATCGTTGGAGCCGTTTTCGAGAAAAATAAGATTTTCCCTAACGGTCATATGGCAAGTACCGTTATTTTTTAGGGCTAAAAATAAAATTTCAATTTCCCCTCTGGGGAATGCCAAAAGAATCACACACACCAAGTTTGAAGATAATTGCTTAAGCCGCTTAGGCTGTAGCTCGTTGTACCTACATACCGACAGACAGACAGACAGACATTTTTTCTCGATCACTTTTTTAGACTTCTCTATGATCGTAATGTCATGTTTGATTGTTATCTCAATTTTTTTAATATTCAAGAGTCCTAAACTTGCCTTATAGTCCCTATAATCGCAAGTAAAAATCACAACCAGGTGCCACCAAAAAAACTGCCTTACAGTTAGTGCCTTTCTTTTATTAGTGGGGGAACGTAATTTGTGGTAGAGACTTTCGGTAAGGTAATCAACAACTTCTACGGGCACACGAAATTTTTCAATAACACATCGGGTTCTATTAAAAAGTGAAGTCTTTCTTTAAACACTTTTGTCTGTCTTTGGTCCTCAACATGACTAAATTATAAATACTATTGCAAGTGCTTATTTCTAACTTGTTGACTTTTATTAAGATCCCGACAGTCGGTTGATATTTATCAACAATTCAACAAGTTAATTCTCCTTTTTCTTAACACTTGTTGTTTTCAAGTTACAAGAACTATGAAATTGTGAAATTTCCCACTTGTTGAAAGAAGCCAAAACAATTGTTATAGTTCTCCTAGACTTGTTATTCCGTTTTATACAAATTTCAAAAAGTTGCTGCATTTCACGGGGTACTGCCTCTTGCGAGGAACTGACGAAACCACCTCCAAGAGTCTCTAGTCACTAGGCCTTGGCTCCTAAGGAGCTGTAGCGCCAATAAATTTATTTATTTTAGTTTCGGCATGACTGCGCATCACGCGAGAATGACAGAACGAATTTGAACAAATTTTTTTTGACGTGAGAACGTCTTATAAATCGATGACAGGCTACACATACGAAATAACAAGACTCATGCTGATAAGACTAATGCTGATAAGACTCATGCTGATAGTGCTGATAGGAAAAGTGACGCACGCTGCGATACTGCGGTTCTTTCAACCAAAATCTTTTTTTACATCAAAGGTATGTCACGTATGCTTAAAAAATTAAAATACGATTTTGAACCATGGACTAACGCAAGCAAAGCCGCAGGTCACGCTAGATTTTTTAATAAATCAACACAAATATAAGAAGGTAGTTGAGTCTTGAGTTTGCTGACAACTTTGTTTTGATAGGGAGAACAAAGTGAGCAGTAGCCGGTGGTTTCAATTCCCTGAAGTCAACAAATAGCGGAATGAGACTTATTATAAACGAGGAAAGGTCTCTTACTGTATTCGAGAGAAAAGTACTATAGGGTTTTATGGCCCTGTTTGCTGTGCTAACCAGAAAACAACAAATGGCGAAGAAGATACAAAAACGAGTTATACGTTTATTGTTTTATTTACAGGAGTCCAAATCTCGACAGCAATTCCACTTGTAACGAGTTTGATGCGCTGTCTGATTCCATCTCGAAAATAGTTTCCCTTTGTCCTCGCACTGAAATCGTTATTACGGGCGATTTCAATGTACACAATTCCAATTGGCTCCGCTATTCTGGTCAGACAACACCCGAAGGAAGGTATGTCGAGCTCTTTGCCGGGTTACATCACCTTACCAAACTGATCGATGTGCCAACGCGTATTCCGGATGTTGCTGGGCAAGCCGCCCATACTCTTGACTTGTTTCTTACTTCTCACCCTGATAAATATACCATTAGTGTAACTTCTCCATTTGGCACTTCAGACCATTGTGTTATTTCAGCTAATTTCTCATCCTCCACCCATCCAGTTAAAGAAAAACTTCCCACCAGGACCGTTTGGCAATACGAGAAAGCCAACTGGGACGGCCTGAATATTTTTTTTCCGAAACTTTAACTGGTCACTATGCTTCCTCGATAGTGACATTGATGCCAGTGCTGAAATGATCACAAATGTGATTCTTCTAGGGATGCGTGCTTTTGTTCCTAACAGAGTAAAAAGCATCAAACCTAAAGAAAAGTCTTGGTTTAATTCTGAGTGTAAAGAAGCTATCAGGCTCAAAGAAGTAAGTTTCCGTTCTTACAAAGCCAACCCTACAGAGGAAAATCGGAAAAAGCACAAACAAGCAAGAAACTCATGCAACTCCGTTATTGAAAGAACCAAATTTTTGCATGACCAAAAATTACGGCAAAAAATTCTGCAGTGTCCCAAAGGCAGTAAAAATTTTTGGTCATTTGTAAAAAATATTAAAAACTCCTCAACATCTTCGGTTCCAACGCTCATCGACAGTAACAAACCAATTGTTTACTCTTCAGAGAAGGCAAACTTGCTCGCCGCCCATTTCGCTGCTAGCTCCACGCTGCCGCATAGCAACGTTGCCCCTTCTGTACTTGAGAATGTAAATTTTTTCCATGGGACAGATTTTTTTCCGCACTCGAACAGTAGCAAGAGTTCTCAAAGATCTCGATATACACAAATCCGCTGGCCCGGATGGTATACCCCCGATTCTTCTGAAGAGGTGTTCTTCCACACTGGCAAAGCCACTGCGTAAGCTTTTCCATCGCTCCTACTCTTCTGGAATCTTTCCTAGAAGATGGAAAACAGCATTTGTCCAGCCTGTCCCTAAGAAAGGTGACCCATCCTCCCCCTCCTCCTACCGACCCATAGCACTGACATCCCTTCTTTCTAAGGTCATGGAAACACTGATTAACCGTCAGCTTAAGGAATATCTTGAAGATCGTAAGCTTCTCCATGACCGTCAGTATGGCTTCCGCAGCAACCGTTCCACTGGTGATCTGATGGCATATCTCACCGAACAATGAAACAAATCTTTACATCGCTTTGGTGAAAGTAAGATTATTGCTCTTGATATCTCCAAGGCATTTGATAGAGTTTGGCATGAAGCTCTCTTATCGAAAATGCGTGCTTTTGAGATCGATAATACTCTTGTTCGTTGGATTAGAATCTATCTTCTGGACCGTTCAATACAAGTTGTATTGGACGGATTCAAGTCTGATTCCCACAAAATAAATGCTGGTGTGCCCCAGGGCTCTGTTCTATCTCCGACTCTTTTCCTCATTTTTATAAATGATCTTCTGTCTGTTACTTCTAATCCTCTTAACTGTTTTGCTGACGACTCTACCCTCAGCTTTTCATATTCGTTCGATAATTCACGTCCTTCGCCTTCGGACGTACAATTGCAACGGTGCCGTATGTCAAGCTCATTAAACTCCGATTTATACAGCATTGTCAAATGGGGTAATAGAAATCGTGTGGAGTTTAATGCTTCGAAAACTCAATGCTGTCTTCTGTCGTTAAAGCTTAACATTCCCCCAATGCCATTGTCCATGAATGGCACTTACATCGAAGAAACCGAAAAGCTCTCAGTACTCAGTATGTGTGTCAACGACGACCTCCGTTGGAACGACCATATATTTGAAATCGCTAAGAATGCTGCTAAGTGCTTAGGTTTTCTGTATCGGTGTAAGAAGTATTTTTCCCCATCTGATCTGGCTACAATTTATAAAGCGTTTATACGCCCTAAACTCGAGTATAACTCCAACCTGTGGGCAGGTGCTTCACAAACATCGCTTCACCTGCTTGATAGAATACAAAATCGAGCGTTAAGATTGATAGGAAATAGAACTGCCGCTGAAACAATTGCCCCTCTCGAACACCGACGCAATGTTTCATGTCTTTCCTTATTTTATCGTTTCTTTTATAAAAAAATGTTCACTCGAGGTAGCCAGCTGCATTCCTCCCCTTAAAAGTTTCGCCCGTAATACTCGTCTTGCTAGGAATGCCCATCAGTTCACCCTTGAGCCCAATTTCGGACGTACCGTGAAATATAGGGATTCTTTTTTTAGCCGTACAACACGACTTTGGAATGGTTTACCCGGCGAGATTTTCCCTTGCCATTTCAATTTGCAAACATTCAAAACCAATGTTAATCGACACCTCCTATCTCTCCCCTCCCTATCTTCCTAATGCCCGCGCAGTGTGTTACATTAAATGGGAAACAAATAGTCCCTTGTGCGCGCGTTAATTATAAAAAAAAAAAGCACATCGGCACAGGCCTACCCAAAAAATCTGTATCGAGCGTCTAAGATGGTGCGGCCATGTACGGCGGCTGAAAATCGACGCTCCTGCGCGCAAAATCTTCGACGCTCCAGCGCGCAAAATCTTTGACGTCATACCCGAGAGTCAGAAGCCAAGGTATCGATGGAGGGACCAGGTGCAAGGATGAGACCTCCGAATGCTAGGAATGCAAAACTGTATATGGCAGGCTAGATATGGAGTCGGCTGGATTTGCATATTATGCCATGTAGCATATCAAAATAACCTAATGTACTGAATTTGAAGATCGGATCCCCATATGGTCAGATATATTAACATACATACCACGTATGTTTTCTGGCCTACGATCGATCCATATTACTGATATGAATTCATAATCTAGTTGCACCACTTTTCAGAAGATTTATCAGGTGTACTAAACCGTTAGTCTGACATGGCAGACAAAAAGTTAGTTCTTGCCTAAGAGATTTCTAGTTAGTATAGCACCACAGCCAACACTTTTAACAAGCAGCTTCTACTAAGTAACACTTTTTAGATAAGTAGTTATAAGCCCCTGTGCAGGGACGGGGTAGAATATTCCTGTACTTAAACACCTACAAACTTTCTGACAAGTGTGCATGCGCACTGCACATTGACAGTTGACACTAAATAAAAATGAAGTGTCTGTTTTAATATCAAAATAACAGCTTTTTACTATATGCATATGAAAGTATGTACAGTACTTATAACAAAAACTCAATTTTTAAAATTTTTGTCTGTATGTATGTCTTTCTGTCTGTTTGTTCGGCTAATCTCGTGAACGGCTACGCCGATTTTGGGAGGATTTTCATTGGCAGTATTCAAACTGCTCTGTTCTAGGCAGTAACTTAGGCTATTTAAATTACCCACTAGGTGGCGCTGGGTCGTTTTTCGAAAATGTGTGGTATACCCGAGCAACGCCGCGTGTGTAACCTAGTCACAAAATAAAAGCTATCAATTGGTTTTAACACATTTCAAATTTTCTTTCACTCATAAAGGTAAGTAAGTGCGATCCAGCCGTTTTTTGTTGTTTGTTTTTCAAGCAAACAAAAAACTTTGTGTATTTATAGATTATTTGTATTTAATTTTTCTATCGTTCTTTTGATTTGAAACGCCCTGTAAAAGCTGCTTATTAGTATGTGGAAATTGCGTTCTTGCGTATACCGTTTAAAACAATAACTATATTAAAAGCAAAAATTTGTTTAGATCAAAAGAATTTGCGAAAGTTTTTTTTTATAAAAATATCACCTTAATATTAATTGCACATGCCCTTTCCGAATTTTATAGATCGAATCAATTATCACCACTTAATACACCAATGTTGAATTAACATCTCCCTTTTGAGTCACCCTGTTATAACCGGTGTACACACTTTCTAAAAACCAATCGTTAAAAGTGCAGCAGCAATGGATCACTTAATCGGCGCCGATCAACCCAAAATCAAACCTTAGTGTGCGCGTAAGAGAGCCCAATAAAAAGAACACTCAAATCTTTGATGGGCGCGGTGTTTAAATGCTGGCGGTGGTATGGCAAATCGCAAAATATCGTTGACCGATCGTCACGTCGCGTGCGTCGCTTTTATTTATTTTAGGCTGTAGGAGCCAGTAGCACTAAACTGTTGGAGGAAACGAAACTGTCTCGAGAAGAGCTCATAGAAATAGATTATTCCGGAAAATATAAAAAAATAAAACAGTTTTTCTTAAAATTTTAAATATGTTTTCAACTAAATTAATTTTTGTGTTGATTGCTAGTGCAACTATATCAATTACTAGTGCTGTTGATGGAAAGGTAAGCTTTAAGCCACCTTAAGCAAATAGTATTGTTATTCTTAAAGTTGGTCAACAAAGATGATGAGTTGGCGCCAAAAAAAATGCAAATATAGTAAACGTTAACAAAATAACTTTATTTAAATAACCGACTATTTTCTGGTGTAATTTGTAGGGGCATTTACTTAACGGCTACCTCTATCCAAATACCAAATTAATAATCCAAATTATAGATCGATTTTTTAGGTGGTTTTTATTCAAAAGAATTGTGTTGTAAATTTATCGATACAAAAAAACTATCTACAGTACCTGCAACTTAACTACACTCGTACAAATTAATTCAATTGGAAATAAACAGTTGAATGCTTAAAAGTAGAAAAGAATTAATATTTACATATTTTATAATGCAAAAGCATACAAGGGCCCTTCTTTTTGCTTCCATAAAACCATAATCTCAAAGTTAAAACCGAGCATATACATACATACATATAAAGTATTTTTTTATTTTTTAAAATTCGGAAAAAATTTAAAATACATACATTATGAATGTAATTTTATGATTTTAGGTTTTTGTCTTTTTTAACTGATCTCGACTGAGACCACAACTCTCCTGCCCAAAGGCTCCACCTTTGTGGTTCTCCGAGTTGACCTCAGAAAAAATTGAAAGGCCTCCCGGTTTTAGGACAACAAAATACAGGTTGTTTGATCTAAGAGTTTTTGATACTACATTTCTTTCGGATAGTGTTCGCAAAGAGCTTTCTCAGTGTTCTTTTTACTTACGATTATAAAGAAATTAATCCGATTGTATTTTCAATTAAACGTAGCATATACAAAATTCAACCTAAAATTATTCTAATTTTTTTTATGGAGTAGTTCTAAGTGAACTGCACTGTGTTAAGATAAAGTTGAGTTTTTTAACATGAACTGAAATAAATGGCAGAACCGTCAAGCGGAACAAGTGTTTTACTGAAATTGTATAATTTAATTGAAGGAGATTTGATCAACTCCATTTATAGTTTTTTATCTCATTTGTACGTAGAAGTGTTTAAATTTCAAGGTATTTCAAAAAATTGCAAAGTACTGCATTTTGATGATCATATGCAACTTTTTACTTACGATTATAGGGACTATAAGGCAAGTTATGGATTCGTGCAAACAAATATCTAACAATCAAACATGACATTACGATGATATTTAAGTCGAAAAAAGTGGTTCCGGAAATTCCGTCCGTCTGTCTGTTCGCACCTCCACAGATTTAATTCATAGTTAAAATATTATTATTATTATTACTATTATTATTATTATTATTATGATTATTATTATTATTATTATTATTATTATTATTATTATTATTATTATTATTATTATTATTATTATTATTATTATTATTATTATTATTATTATTATTATTATTATTATTATTATTATTATTATTATGATTATTATTACTATTATTACTATAATAAACGGATGGGCCGATTTGCTTCAAACTTGGTATTTAGTATTAATCTGGTAGTGACTCGAGGGTGTTTTTCATTTTTTGCTCTAGGTCGAAAAAATAACGGTACCTGCCATACAATCTTTAAGAAAAAGTTTGATTTTCTCGAAAACGGCTATAAAGATGTTGATAAAACTTTCAGGTGACTATTTTTTTACACCAATACATCTTTTAGTTAGAATGAATTTTTCCAAATTTGTTTTATAACGGTATATCTAATAGAACAAATGCGGGTTTTTCGTATATATTCAATTTATATTGCATTTCAAAATTTTCGATAACTTTTTTTCATTTTTTTAGAATTTTCTAAAAAAATTGGTTTTCGTATTATTTTGAATTTTTTTAAATAATTTTCCTACATTTAAACTACAGATTTTCTTATAATAACATACTAAAAAAAATTAAAATATTTTTTTCAAAAAGTTTTTCAAAAAAACGACTTTTTAAAAAAACTGGTCGAACGATTTTCGATATATTTTTTTCCACGATAGACATTTAGTTTTCAAATTTTATTACATACTTAGTTTTTCCGAGAAAACTCATATATGTACCATTTAGCATAATAACAAGTTCGTGCGACCCAGTCGTGCATTTTATTTAAATTTTATTCGACGATGTGACCACACATATGAGCAAGTACGTGCGATCCAATCATGCAATTTATTTATTCATCATTTCATCATTAGTCTTCCAGTTTCAGGCAAAAAAGGTGCCTATGGCTGTTGTAAAAAAAAATCCAAGGTCTATCTAAGTTTTTGTTGAAATGAGCTGAGATGTTGAGTACAAGTTCTAAGAACAAGTAGTCAGTTCTCCATTCAATTTTGATGGAGTTGAAAAGTGAACCTGAGCAAGATATGGATAACGCCACGGTTTTTGACGTTTCTTTCTTTCTAAAATCTGCTTTGAAAAACTAAAATTGAGCAAAGCGATTCCAAAAATTATTAGGATTCATTTTTTTGACAACAAAATTTAAATTTTTTTTCTGAGAAATCATGTTCAAATTTTTGAGAGAACGGAGATCTTGGAGGGATCAGGAACTTGGACTGGTTAAATATTGTCTCTGACAGAAATAAAAATATCCGATTACGTGAGTACCTATATGTAGATTAATTTGTTTTCGCTTTTAAGAAAATAAGAAAATGTTGGTTTATTTCGTAGAAAGTTGTTGGGTTCTTTTTGAGATAAAAAAAAACATTTCTTTTTTTAAAAGTCAATTAGATTAAAGATTTAAGTTATAGATATTTAAAACAAAATCAAATCATATCTAGACAACTTTCGGACAGATTTTTGATAATCTTACAAACACAGATGTTTTTGATTAATTTCTTAAGTAAGGGGTTAGACATTTAACAGATTACTAGTTGATACATCTAATCTGGCTAAAAACTGTGTTGCTTTTATAGATTTAATCAATTTCACTTATAAACGTACAAAGTTCAAAGCTAAAAATGGAGATTCATATATGAATCTTTTATTTTCTTTTAAAATTGTGCATAAGCCTTTACTGGAAAAGAAATATTTGTGAAGAAATGAAATAAATCAGCTATTTGCTAACCTTGTCTTCTTCATTCAGGATGTGTAGGCAATAAATTCCTAGTTATGCATTTCCTTTTAATTTCTTTTTTGGAATTGTCATTTAATTGTGAGAGCTATAAATTGTTATTTTTTTTAAAAATTAAAAGGAGATGCTTTAAATTAATAATATTTGCTTTAAGAAATTTTACAAAATAATGAGCTATTTCTAATTTAATAAAATGATTATGAATCCCAAAAGTTTTATATTTTCAACAATTGAAGGTTTTAATTTTTTTTACTGGAAAGTTATAATTTTTAAGCCAATTCGTATTCGCTAATACAAAATGGAATTTCATTTGTTAGTCTTTTTTTATTAAAACATTAAATATCTTATTTAAAGCCATACACTTACATTTTCTTTAGTTTCGACCCAAGAATTCTTCACTTTTTACAAAAATTAAAACAATCAACTATTGCTAGTTGTTTGTTGTTGTTTTAGTGGAGTTTATTGAATTAAATTCAAATTAAGGTTGAAGTCCTCTAAATATATAATTCACCATTGCTTTATGCAATGGATTTTATATAGTAGTCGGTAAACATCGACATATTATGCGTCTTAGAAAAGCTGAACGGTCTAACTGATGAGCCCACCGTTCATGCTTGGGCGAAACGCATATCCTGTAGTTAAGGACACTTCAACCTTAATTTGGAACATAAGGTTATTTTGACATTCTGAAATAATTTTTTTTGCAAACTTAAATATTAACGGTACCTGTCATATAGCCTTTAAGTAAAAGCTTATTTTTCTCGGAAACGGCTCCAAGAATTTTTATGAAAATCAGTGAAATCAGTGTACTATTGTTATGTTTTGGTGAAAAAAAAATCAAGATTGTGGGCTAAAAACGGATATTCAGGAAAATGTTGGTAGCCTAAGTAATTTATTAAAAAAAATGGATTTTTTTTTTATTTTCAATAATTTTCTTAATTTTTTTTTCAAAAATCAATATTTTAAAAACAGGTCGATGGATTTTTTTTAATGTAAGTAATTTTTGTGTTTAAGTTCGCATTCTTTTAATTTTTAAGAAAATCTGTTATATAAAAACCGTTCTTACGATAAAAAAAATCAAACTTTTTCACAATTTCTATGGAAATAAAATTGCGTTTAAATTTTTCCGCTGAAAACTATTTTACGTACTTTTTTCAAACAATCAAAAGTCAGAAAAATCCAATAAAAACATTAAAGTTCCTTTAATATTTTTCAAATTTTATTCGAAGCTGTGGCCGAACATAAGAGCAATTGCGTGCGATCCAGTCGTGCAATTTATTTAATATTGCTTGCATAGACTTAAGATGTTATATAAAATATTATAATTATAAATTTTATTAATTATAAGAATACATTAAAATTGTATTACTATTCAACAGATCAACGTTTTAATATTGTACGAATCACTGTGTCCTGACAGTATTCGTTTCATGAAAAACCAATTGGGACCAAATTATGATTCCTTAAAAGATGTCATTGATATAACATTTGTACCATTTGGAAAGTCTGAGGTAACAAAAAATATTATTTTAACTTCTAAGAGAATATTTAAAGTCGATTCATCCCTTTCAATGTTAAGAGCTCAAATTATGGCGAACAATTTACCTGTCAACATGGACCAGCTGAATGCGAAGGCAATCGCATGCAATCATGTGTTTTACATCAAACATCTGATCAAGATGCACAAGTCAAATTTGTCGTTTGCCAAATGAGTGGCCAATATGAGTCTTCCAGTTCATATTGTGCCCAATCAGCAGGTCTATCGGGGGATATTAAGGAATGCATGGATACGGAATTGGGAACATATCTGCAGTTGAATGCCGAGAAGATCACCCAAATCTATGCTCCTTCGTTCGTTCCTACTATTATTTATGATGGGGTAAGAATTATTTGAGTAAACATTAAATGCATTATATTAAATTTTTAAAATTTTTAGAAATTTGATCAGACTTTGCAAGACAGATCTTTGTCCAACTTTAAGGGTGTAGTTTGCAGTCTCCTCCAACAGCGTGGTTCTGCTGCATTTTATACTGTTTGTTGAAAGTTATTGTAAATTGTGTTACTCTCAAGAAATAATAAAAGGCGTCTAATTTTTATAATCATACAAATATTATTTTTTTTAAATTCACAGTTGATACCCACACCTTTTAAAAATCATAACTTATGTAGGTTCACTACAAAATACGCAATATTTTTCCAAAAATTGATGCATACAAAATACTTTCTTTACCACGTCGATGTTTTACCAAAGTTTTAACATTAAGATGAGTGAAAATCGTGAATGAATTATTCTTTTCCAGACGAGGAGAATTTTCTTAGATGGTTGGTTGATATGAAAAAGAAGAAATTGATTTGATACTAACAGCTTCGGCAAAAACAATGACCAATTATGAAGTGCATCCTTCTGTAGCGTTGTAGATATCTTAGTCATTGGGCTAAGGTTGTTTTTACAAATTACAGATTACAATTTGATCAAACTCTGCCAGACAGATCTTTGTCCAACATCAAGGGTGTAGTTTGCAATCCCTATCGACACGACATACATACAGTGTAAAACGTTTTCGCTCCGTATAAAAAAAATATAAAATAGAAAAAAAAAATAAAATAGAAATTGGGCATCGCTAAATTTACACCCAGCCCAGTTTGCAAATTTTTTTGTAAATCATTAACAGTTTGTGAAAGTTTTCTAAATATGAACCCTAAGGATAGGTGGGACGTTATCAGACATTGCTTTATTTGTCGAACATGCTCGCGACAACATGGAAGACGTCGGTGTTCCTCCTCTGCCGTGTGCGGATCGCAAGGATGCTCTTCAAGGCACAATAGTCTTTTACATATAAATCGTGATTCTGTAGACCAAGGAACTTCAATGAACGAAAAACTAATAGCACTAACTGTAGATATAAGCACACATCTAAGCTGCCGTCAACAGATTAGGTAAAGGCAAAATGCTGTTTAAGATACTTCCTGTCACCTTATATTTCGAAGATAACAACGTGGAAACATACCCATTTCTCTATGATGGTTCATTCAGTTACATTGATTGATGAAGAACTCGCTCATTTACTAATAGCGAGAGGCAAAGTTGAACCAATCTGTCTCAAGTGGACTGGAGATACTCATCGGGATGAAAATAATTCAAGAAACATTAACATTTCTAGCTCTAGTTCCCGCACAAGATTCCTTCTACCGAACGTTCACACTGTTAAATCACTGAACTTGCCAAAGCAGTCCCTTAATATACAACATTTAACAACAAAATACAAACATCTGCAGAATTTACCCCTCGTCTCCTACTCAAATGCTAAACCACGGATATTAATAGGCTTGCAACACTGTAATCTAGGAATTCCTCTTAAATCGGCAGAAGGTAATGCAAACCAACCCGTGGCGATAAAAGCAAGATTGGGTTGGACAGTTTTTGGATCAACACTTGCAAGTAATAAAGAACCAACAACAAGGGATTTGCACCAATTCCATATATGTGAATGTCAAAATAGCATCAGTGCGGATATACATAAGCTTATAAAGGAATACTTTAAGATTGATGGAGCAGGAGTCTCAGACCTTAAAAAAATTCTATCAGCTTCTGATGAGAGAGCGAAGCAGATGCTTTAGGCCGAAACAACATTTGATGGAAAAAACTTTACTGTGCCACTTCTGTGGAAGTATGATAGTATATCACTTCCTAGAAGCAAAGAGATGGCTGAGAAGCGATTAAGATGTCTTGAGAAGAAATTAGACAAGGAAACCGAGCTGCGCTTAAGAATTGACCGTAACATAAAATATTATCTTGAAAAGGGCTACGCAACAAAACTCAGCCCCTCGGAAGCATTAATTTCAAATAGCCATACCTGGTACCTTCCGATATTTCCAGTTTTAAACCCAAACAAACCCAACAAGGTACGGATTGTTTGGGATGCAGCAGCCAAGGTAGGTCCAACTTTGATTTCGATTCTTTTCCTGTCTTACTGTCATACTGTCCCTACTAAAAGAGAGGTTTTGAAATTTCTTTTGAGCGTGTTCGACCTTCTAGGTCTTATAGCACATTTTGTCATCGTACTAAAAATCCTTCTACAGGACATATGGCGATCGTCGACTGATTGGGTTCAACAAATAAGTGACCTACATTTTGACAGATGGAGGGAATGGATTAGACTTATACCAATAATTCGGAAGGTAGCTATAGGAAGAACATACCTTTCAAATTTATGATTCGATCCAAAAAACTGTGTCCAATTGCACATATTTGTGGATGCAAGCGAATCAGCATACGCAGCGGTGGCGTATTTCAGAGTAAGGGCAGGGAATTTAATCGAATGTGCTCTTATAGGGGCTAAGACTAAGGTTAGCCCGATCAAAAATATATACCACGAATGGAACTGGAAGCCGCTGTGTTAGGTATAAGATTTGCCCAAGATTTGACCTGTTTAGTTCTTTAGATCTCCAACGTGCTAAAAATTATGTTTATAGAGTATGTCAAAAAGAAGGTTTAAAAATCGAATATGAGAAGTTTTATGCCGCACATAAGTCTTCAGAAGAAATACAGCTGAATAAATCTAGCGCTCTCTACAGATTAACACCTTACATGGACGAACATGCTGTTCTTCGTATACAAGGACGTATAGACGCCGCCCCAGGAGTATCAGAAGGAGTTAAAAGACCAGTCATTCATGGCGAGAAGAGGAATGCCACTCAAAATATATTCCGATAATGGAACCAACTTCCGGGGGGCAAGCGAAGAGCTTAAGCAAGCCATAAAAGGTTTAGATCAGAATAAAGTTGCTAAAGAATTTGAGATGCAGTTAACATGGAAGTTTATCCCACCCGTCTCTCCTCATATGGGCGGATGCTGAGAGCGTTTAGTGCGCTCAGTAAAACAGACTCTAGCAGAAATTAACCCAAGCAGGAACCCAAGTGACGAACTACTGCTAACCATGATGGCGGAGGTGGAAAACATAGTTAACACCAGACCACTTACGTATGTTCCTATTGAAGAAGATGACAAAGAAGCTCTCACACCAAACCACTTCCTAGTAGGTTCATCTAGTGGATTAAAACTACCAGCTGAAATAATCAACAGTGGCGCAGCATTAAAAAAGAACTGGATTATGAGCGAAAAGTATGCGAACTCCTTCTGGAAGCGATGGGTAAATTAATACTTACCGAATTTGATCCGACGAAAGAAGTGGTTGGACCCGGGAAGAATGATAAAAGAAGGTTAGTTATAATTGTAGATTCAAATGGTCCACGAAGAACTTGGCCAATGGGTAAGGTCATAAAGGCATTGGCAGGGAGCGATGGTGTAGTGCGTAGTGCAGTGGTACAGACAATTTTTGGCATTTATACAAGACCAGCAGTTAAGCTAGCTGTCTTGGACGTAAAACAGTTCCAAGAAGAGTGTTACTAGACTTGGAAGCACTAATCAATAAAAATAGAAATTGGGCATCACCAAAAATAATGGTAAAATGGCAGTCAGAAATAATATGGCGGAATATCCGAAAGTAGATCAATGTGCATTTTTGTGGATCGCACTTTATTCGATAATATAAAATAAGTATATCTTTATTTAATTATTTTATCAAAACATCAAACAAATGTATGTATTAATTAACTAAGCTAAAATAAAACTAAACTAAATGTATTCTCAACAGGAAAATTTAAAAAATTATGTACTGAAATGAATTAAAAGGTTATTTAAAAAGTAAAGTACAGTTTTCTCAAATTTCGGATGTGTATTTATCGTTGATATAATCAACAAAATCATTAATCATTTTCTTCCACACAAACAAAATTGTTGGTGGTTTTAGATAAGAGTACTACTGTCTTTATTAAATTTACATTCACCCTATAACTGCCGTCGTTTTAATATTGGAAATTAATAAATTTAACCACACCAGTTTTTTACAACGAACAATTGCACATTTTTGGTGGAATATGGAAACTATTCTACATAAAACAACAAATACTTATATTATTATATAATATTGGATTTTTGTTGAAGGTCTGTGTTCAAGCAGTTGTCTATCTCCTTACCTTACCTTAAGGGCCAGTTATAGCGATCATTTAAAACCATCATTAAAAAAATTTAATTGGATATTTTTGTGTGTTAGAAAAAGATTTCAAACATGAAACTTATGCCAATCGATGGCAAATCAATTGAAATAATTTATTTTGGTAAAAAACCAACCCGGGAAACAGTATTATTTAATAGAAAAGCATTTATTTATCTTAATGATGAAAATTGGTTTTACTGAACAGCTGATTGTCATTTGACAGAATAATGCAACATTTCGTACCAGTGTTTGTGGGCCCTTTTTTTTTATGTTCCAACCCATCAGTAAAAAGTTTACTGAAGCATTTTGCATCATTAAAACAAATTTGAGGTTATGGCTGGTGTGGTTGGCCTTTAAATTCTGACACAACTTTACCGATTGCTATAACTAGGTACCCGTACGTAAAAAATTCCAGTGTCCAGCTGTTTCAAGTTTTAATGATGGATTTTTAATGATCGCTATAACTGGCGCCTTAGGTATCTCCGTATCTCCTACCGCTTTAATTTTCTAGAAAATGACTTAAATGGAAAATATAATACATAAAAAAAAAAAACGGCAACACTTATAATAGACTTATACCAAAGAATATAGAATTAATAATTCTTATAATTAGTAATAAGTAAAGGGCGTTTAAGTCGAATTATATGTGCTGCCTGTCTTTAGGAGTGTAAATGAACGTTTACATATCAGTACATATTGTGAATTTTTACGGCATTTCTATCTTTAGGAAAAATATTTTTCGGCATAAGAAAGTAGTCATTTGCATTGTCTGTACTCTTTGCGTGAAAAAGTGATAAAAATGTGGTTTGGTATTATTTAATTCTCAAGAACTAGGGGACACAGAAACATTTGGTTTTCATTTTTGTTTAAGAATTTATAGGCGCATTGAATTTGAGTTCAATTTTATACTTTTTTGCAATGAATTAAGATTTTTAAATAAATTGGTTTTAAAAAATTTATTCGGGGAAAATGCATGCCAGCGAGCCTGAACTCAGACATTCTAAATAAAAAAGTAACCCCGTGAGACAATTATGTATTATGATAAGGTACTCCCTTTTTACTTTTAAGATGTCAAACATGCATTTTAATTACTCTACTCCTTATTATTGTATAATTGAGATTGAGATTGAGAGTTATGCCACTTATGTAAATACATTTTCAGTTCTCTTTATATCTTGATCAATTATTTCCTGCCCATTTAGAACTTTTGGTAAGAACACAGTTTAAATTATGAAATCAAAATCAAAATACAATTTTGACAACAGAAATTGTAGATTTCCCATTAATTTAAGCATTAAAAAAGTACACAAAATTTAATTTAAAAAAAAATCTTATTTTAATATTTTCAAAATGCTTAATATATCATAAACTATAATTTTCACGCACAATGTAGGTAATGTTAAATAAAAATAAAGAAATCAATGCAACAAACAAATATCAAGTCCATTAAAATACTTTTTTTTTAAGTTAAAAAATTATAAGTAAATCCTACAACATTGCCTATTTTACCTTAAAAATAAGGGAATCATAAAGGGTCAATTTTAAGAACAACATCATTATACATTTTAATTTATATAAAATTTAACAATACAAATAACTAATACACAATTTGTTTTAAGTTCATTTAAACATAATTTGTGCTGAAATAAATACATACAAAAAATCGTTCGTCATCATAATAAGTAAGTTAAAACAATTATTTCAAACTGCGGTACTTGTACTTGTACTTTCCCGCTGACTACTACAGCTGCTTTTATTTGTCTTCTTTAAATCCTGATACTCTACATAACCGGACTCGTCGCTGAATTCGGAATCGGAACCATCGTGATCGCTCTTTGGTTTTTGGCAGGAGCTACCTTTAAATGGCGAATTTGAATTTGGTTGCTGAAGCTTCAGGGAGTTTTTCGAGCAAAAAAGCTCGTCATTTGAATTTCTTTGGCAATTCTCCTCTTCAAGAAATGGTTCTTCTATTGCTGTGTGTCCTTCTGTAGATGAATGACTAATAGTTTGGGTCCTTTGCTGTTGCTGCATATGACGGAATTTTAATGACAGATCATCAGCATTTGCAGTCACTGTGCTAGCTGTTTCACATCCGCTTGATATTGATCCCTCGTCACTATCCATTGACAGTTGCTTACGATTAGGGATCACTGGAACAACTCCGCCTGTTCCTTGATCCTCCAAAGATCTGTCTTCATTGCTCATGCAGAGGTGCTGTATTTTTCGCATCGAATTCCTATGAAGTATGTTCAATATACTAGCCTGGCGAAAAAACAAATCATCTGTAGATAGCTGTTCTTCGTCATCATCGTCACTGCAGAGCCCTCCAATAGTAGTTTCACAGGGCCTTTCATCTTCGTCATTACACGCAGATGGTTCGTAGTTCGGATGCTCTTCCACCAGTAGACCTTCTTCCCCATGTTTATCTTCAAAAGGGTTTGTCAGGTCCGTTAAACTCATACTATTAGTGCTTTTAATCATCTGCATGTCAAAATACGGAAGAAGTTCTCCAGCAAGAGGTGAATCAGTGTCGTAGTTATTAAAGATCAGTAGTTTTTCGTAATCGTCTTCGTCGGAGCCCAAATCCGCTGACTTTTTGTTTTCGTCAGTTTCAACTTCTTCGATTTGTTTATCTTTGTTGCTCTCTTTGGTTATACAGCATCCACCGTTGTTCCCTTTGATGTTGTCAAACGTTTCGCAAAAGTTCGGTCTTGCCTTTCCCGTCCGCCTAATCGAATGACCTCGTCTGCATCTTCTCCTTCCTAAAGTCATAGCTGGATAGAGGGAATCTTTTTGACAGCAGGCTTTCATTTCTGGTTCATTGGTTTCTTCAACATCTTCACCATCTTCCTCGCCGATCGCTTCTTCGATCGCCATAAGCTTTGGTGCCGACTTTGATCGCTCTAGAGGAGGCCGATAGTTATTTCCACCTACCGAGAGAAGGATTTTTCTTCTAGGCAGACTTGGGTTGTCATATGCCGAATTCGCCAAACTTAACCTTGCATTCTGTTTGAGGATTTTCTCTCGCTTAAAATCTCTTAGAGCCCGGTCTAGATTTTCCTGCAAAATAAAAGAAGTGTAAATTTACGTCTTCAAATAAATTACTATTACTACTCACTTTTAAGGTACTGCATATTTCCTGCACGATCTTTTCCTTGCTGCACAATATAGCATGACATCGTAACTCGTGTTTAAGTTTTCTCCCTTCATGTCTGTAAATCCAACAGAATATTCGTGGGAAGTTCTTGGGAGCACAGCAATGGGTTATTCGATTAGCCCAGTATTCGGTTAATCCATGTTGCCGTGTAGTAGCTTTTAGTCCAGAAGCACATACCTTAATTCGCATTATCACATCGGGCTTGTTATTCTGTTGGTAGTTGCGCCAAAGGGTATTCAATTGCTTTTCAACGCAACCTTCTCCTAGAAAAATAAGAAATTTGTAAGTTTTGTTGAAAATGTGGGTAAAAGTATTTGTTTATTTTTATCTACATATGAGTAACTAACTAGGTTTATTAATTAGGTATTTAATAACATTATACTTAGTATGACATAACTAACAGCTATGAACAGTGACGGAATAAAAGGTGATAACACGGCTTTTATCAAGACGGATAACCATTTCCGGAAAGAATACCTCTTCTGGAGGTAAAGAATTCATACAGATCAGACAAGAGCAATAACGCATAAGACGATGGCACAGAGAAAGATCAGTATCTGCTCGGGCTTTACGAGCAAAGTAAACAGAAAAGCGGCGGCTTCTAAAAAAAAGAGGCAACATAAATAGAGAATTAAAAGTTAAGAAGAAATATGTTAGAAGAATCGCAGATGCTGGGAGAGTTTGTAGCCCAAGACTATAGAGTGTACAAATGTGATGACAAACTGAATTTTTCTTTCATGCAAAGTATACCAGCCGAGCTCAGGTTATTGACTTTAATAGTTATTCCAACTATAGAGGTGTGAGGGCCTCAACATCCCATTATATGATTTCTTTCTTTTTTTCTGTTATATAGTATTGTGGATTATAAAGTAATTCACCAACAACCTTGCAGATCAACATAAGAGTTACTTGAGGAAGAAGAGATTGATAAAATATTCAAAATAAACTAGATATTAGAAAAACCCAGAAAGTTCATCATATAAGGCATCTTTCTCTTTTAGCTGAGCTTACCACTAAGAAGAATCTGAGCGAATAGAGTAAATAAAAATAAGTTCCCGGCCACTTATAAAATTCAAAATTCTGGTAAAAGAACGACCAGAATGAGAAAACTCTTGGCACCAATTTGTATTGAACATTTATTTTTAATTTTCCGCCTGTAAAACAATATGTTCAAAGGGTAAACATGTGTCCCCAAGAGCCAAGAGTTTAAAAACACCCGAAATCCACCTTTCTCTACCAACTTCTACTCTCACCCCCACCTGGTCAACATCGGGTGCCTTGCCTAGTTCTTCAACTGGAAATTGGGTTCCAACCCATTTGGAAAGTTGTTGTGGCAGACCAAAGTGCGGCCCGTGGTTTGTATTTCTTTGGCCCGCGACAAAATTATAAATTTGCTATATTTACGAAAATAAATATTACAAAAATAGAATGAAATATTCGTTCGTAAGGCAACAATCATAATTATAGAGTTCCTACTGAGGAGTTTGTTTAAGCATACAATTTTACATTCTTAATAAGCTTGATTAAGTGTTCCAATGCATTTTAAATGGACTTTCCAACTGAAGTTTTTCTTTATCTACTGCAGGCATCGTATGAATATGAATGTTTGCGGTAAATTGATAAGGGCATCTGAGTTTGTCTTATTGTGCTGAATGTTTGAGTTGATTTTTTTTATGCAAGCTGTCTTATGGGCATAACACCTAAGACAGTTTGTTTATAACAGAAATTAATTTGGACCTTCACTGCACAGTTCGACATTGTCAGAGTTGTGTTTCGAATATAAGTATTTTTAAATGGTAAGTGATTTTTGTGTCATCTATTACAATGTTCGCGGCCTAAGAAAGATTTTTTTCCACGCGTATACGTTTGCACTATACAGTACGCTCGCCACCCATTTTCCTGCCAGCTCCTCGCTGCCTCACAGCAACGTTGCCCCTCCTGTACTTGAGAATGTAAATTTTTCCATGAGACAGATTTTTTCCGCACTCGTACAGTAGCAAGAGTTTTCAAAGATCTCGATGTACACAAATCCGCTGGCCCGGATGGCATACCCCCGATTCTTCTAAAGAGGTGTTCTTCCACACTGGCAAAGCCACTGCGTAAGCTTTTCCATCGCTCCTACTCTACTGGATTTTTTCCTAGAAGATGGAAAATAGCATTTGTCCAGCCTGTCCCTAAGAGAGGTCACCCATCCTCCTTCTCCTCCTACCGACCCATAGCACTTACATCCCTTTTTTCTAATGTCATGGAAACGCCGATTAACCGTCAGCTTATGGAATATCTCGAAGATCGAAAGCTTCTCCATGACCGTCAGTATGGCTTCCGCAGCAACCGTTCCACTGGTGATCTGATGGCATATCCCACCGAACAGTGGAACAAATCTTTACATCGCTTTGGTGAAAGTAAGATTATTGCTCTTGATATCTCCAAGGCATTTGATAGAGTTTGGCATGAAGGTCTCTTATCGAAAATGCGTGCTTTTTGGATCGATGATACTCTTGTTCGTTGGATTAGAAACGATCTTCTGGACTGTTCAATACAAGTTGTATTGGACGGATTCAAGTCTGATTCCCACAAAATAAATTCTTGTGTGCCGAAAAGCTCTCGTTCCTCCGTAGGAACGACCATATATTTGAAATCGCTTAAAATGAAGCTAAGTGCTTAGGTTTTCTGTATCGGTGTAAGAAGTATTTTTCCCCATCTGATCTGGCTACAATTTATAAAGCGTGTATACGCCCTAAACTCGAGTATTTTTCCCAATCTGATCTGGCTACAATTTATAAAGCGTGTATAAGCCCTAAACTCCCACCTCTGGGCAGGTGCTTCACAAACATCGCTTCACCTGCTTGATAGAATACAAAAAAGAGCCTTAAAATTAATAGGAAATAGAACTGCCACTGAAACAATTGCCCCTCTCGAACACCGACGCAATATTTCATGTCTTTCCTTATTTTATCGCTTCTTTTACAAAAAAAATTTCAGTTGCATTCATCCCCTTAAAAGTTTCTCCCGGAATATCCGTCTCGCAAGGAATGCTCATCAGTTCACCCTTGAGATCAATTTCGGACGTACCGCGAAATATAGGGAAACCGGCGAGGTTTTTATAAAAAAAAAAAAAAAAAAAAAACTAAAACAGCGCTTATTTGGATGTGGTTTCGTCGTTGAAGGCAGAATCCGGCAAAAGGGTTTGAGCTACAAATGTGTCAGCGAGCGCTAATGACAATCCGGATTAAGGCCAAATTTGCGCATAGTCCCACAGAGGCAAAAGATGATGACAGCAAAGAAATGTTCTTTGAGCTTCTGGAAAAAAACATATGAGTAGTGCCCTAGCTATGAAATTAAAATTGTCCTAGGCGACTTTAACGCCAAGCTAGGGAGAGAAGATGTTTTTTGTTACAATCTTAAAACACAGGCTAATTGACTTTGCTACGGGCCGAAATATTATAATAGCTAATACCAAGTTCCCACACCTCAACATTCAATAAGGGACATTGGAAAGCAAGATTTTTGACAGAAACAAGTAACATTTATTTACGTTGAAAATAACACAGTTTGAACTTATGAAAAGTATCAAGACCACAATACTAAACGGTTTTAAATAACAAAGAATTTATGAAAAATGTTTTCGAAAAATGTAGGACCGGTTTTGATAAAATCCTGTTTTTTATTTTTTTCAATTTTTTTTTTTTGGAAATTTTAAATATTTTTTTGTTGAGTTTTAATTATATTGATTTTTCAAAAAAAAATTCAAAAATTAATTTCAATTAGAAAAAAAAAGTTATTCAAAATGTTGATATGCAGAATTAATTTGGCTACTTAGGTCTTTTCAAATATGAAATTTGACGGAAATCCAAAGAGCCGTTACCGAGAAAGCCCGAGATTTAAAAAAACGTTATATGAAAGGCACCGTTAATAGACTTTTCCCGTTAGTTTGGTTCTAATCAAATGATAGGCAATACCAACAAAAAAATCTTTAAAAAAAATCATTAAAATCGTTGGAGCCGTTTTTGAGAAAAATAAGCTTTTCCTTAACGGCCATATGTTTGCGTTATTTTTAGAATTAAAAATAAAATTTCAATTTCCCCTCTGGGAAATGCCAAAAGAAGATAATCGCTTAAGCCGTTTAGGCTGCAGCTCGTTATACATACTGACAGACAGACAGACATTTCTTCTCGATTAATTTTTTTAGACCTTTCTATGACCGTAATGTCATGTTTCATTGTAATCTCAATTTTTTTTATATTCACGAATCTTAAACTTGCCTTGTAATGCCTATAATCGTAAGTAACAAAGGGATTATGAGAAGTGTACCGAGGAAATGGAGAGCTCATATTGCAGGAATGAAGTTCGAAAATTTTACCAAAAGGTACAAAGCTAGGCGAAGTAGACCAAAAATTCCGCCACATCTGGATGAAGTAAAGTTAGCTAGCTAGCAACGAAGCCACCGGAGCCGATGGCCTAGCTGCCGAACTCTTCAAAGTTGTAACCTCGTCAACATCGCCAACAAAATCTTTTCTGTTATATTGTGTGAACGCGTAAAACCATTCGCGTCAACAACAAATGTTGAATGAAGTCTGTTAACTCTGTTGTTTTATTCTAATCTCTCAGAGCTAAGAAAGAAACATATTTTTTTTATACAGTTTGACAGTCTCTACTATGAACTCAAAAAGATAAACGCTCTTAGGCGAGCTATATAGAGCAAAGTCTTTAGAGACATTTTATTAACTTCCAGAACTTTATTTTATTTCCAACCTCGAAGGCAGATCGGTGATTCCATTAGGAAAGAAATATGAACAGACCCTCGAACTAAGAATGATAAAGCATTTCTTTATATGGTAACAAAAACAACAGCATTTTATTACGTTGAATCTAATTTTAAGCAAATCTCAGCTCTTCGGTCTTACTTCCATTTGCTTCATGATATTTCCAGTTGCTAGTTGCAAGTTATCCGTTCGAAAAAAATTGCTATAATACAAAGAATTGTTTCCAACTTTAGGACTGCTTTCGTCCGTTTTTGTTGAAATAGCTTTGGGTCAACTCGTTAGAGGTGTTGTTTTGAAATCATACTTGTTTGAATTGTTGTTTCTAACGCAGAAAGTTCATTGGGCATATTTTATTTAGGTCTAAATAAATAAATTTATTAGCGCGACAGCTCCAAGGCCTAGTGACTCGTACTCTCAACCATTCCTGTGTGTGTGTTGTTAATCGGCAAGAATGGAAGGGACCTACAATTAACGCCGAGTCCGAACGGCTACATGAGATGCACTTTTTCGAGACAAAGTTTTACTCGTGGAGATTATGTCAGTTCCTCGCAAGAGGCAGTACCCCGAAAAAGAAGGTGTCTATGAGCGGGAATCGAACCCACACTCTTCGCTTAGCAGTCCGACACACCAACCACTAAGCCACGGGGCACTTTGGTCTACATTGTTAAAAAATCATCCTCAATATTTGTATGCTTTGTATACTTGTGGGAAACGTAATTTCAAAACCCAAACAAAATTAAATGCACGACTGGATCGCACGTACTTGCTCATATGTGCGTTCACATTGTAGAATAAAATTTAAGAAAATTAAAGTGAAGCATTTATACGATTTTTGTGACTTTTGGTTGTTTGAATAAAGTACGTTAAATTGTATTGAGTGAAATAATTTAAACGCCATTTTATTTCTTTAGGAAATATAAAAAAGTGCGGACTTTTTTTTCCAAATCGTAGGAGCGGTTTTTAAATAAAACGGTTTTTTTTGACAACTTTTTTTAAAAAATTAAAAAAAATAATGCAAGAATACAAACTTAAGCACAAAAATAACATACATTTAAAAACAAAATTAAAAAAAAAATTTACTCGCCCGTTTTCAAAATATTGATTTTTCAAAAAAAAATTAAATTAATAATAATACAAAAAAAAAGTTTTAGAAAACAATTTAATGCGAAATTACTTGGGCTATCTACATCTTCTTGAAAATTTTTGATAGTAAACGCATCATCAGTTTTTGAGAAAGTCGAAGAAAAAAAACGGCCCTATGGGAGGTACCGTTTTTAGCCCACCATATTATTTTTTTTTCACCAAAATATAATGCTTACCTAAAGTAGTACACTGAATTTTTTTTCCTAAAAATTTTTGCAACCGTTTTCGAGAAAAATAAGCTTTTACATAACGGTTATATGACAGGTACCGTTAATTTTTGAGCTAAAAAAAAATTGAAAAAACTCCTGTGTAGAATGTCAAAATAACCTTAAGTTCTAAATTTTAACACGATTGGCCCAACAGTTTAGGCTACAGTCGAAATACAAACAGACAGACAGACAGACAGACGGACAGAATTTTGCCAGTAACTCAAATATGTTTCTCTATCATCGTAATGTCATGTTTGATTGTTATCTCATATTTTTTTTGCACGAATGCATAACTTGTATTATAGTACCTATAATCGCAAGTAAAAATAAATTTTGGCTTATTGAAAAACATATATTTGATGGACGCTATGTACTCTTTTCCTATGTTAAGGATTTTTCGGGAACATTTTCTATCAGCTTTTTCGATAAAGCTGAAGAAAAAACTACAAATAATTCAATTTTCTCTTGTCATCAGCTTCCAGCCAAACTCCCCCGTTTATACAAGATGTCAATAAAAGGTGCATGCTGTCCCATCAAGGTCTGTAAGGACGCCACAGATATAATTATCAAGGATTTAGATAAAGTGGAGATCTGTAATGCGGCCCTTTTGTAAAGGAACGTCTTCAGGCGAATCTTAATACCCAACAGCAGTACTTTTAGAAACCTAATCCTCAGCCACAACACTACAACAACCAACAATATCATGGACGTGGGAGTGGGAGTGGAGGAGCTGGAGGATACAATCATCATCCGGCACGGCACAACAACAACTCGCAGCAACAGCATCGCTATGCTAACGAAGAGGAGCAAGTCAGCAGCCGCAACCGCCGCAGCCTCATCCTGGTCAGTACTTTAGTAATTTAAATCACAATTCCAATTCCAACTCAAACAATCATAAGCAGCATCCACCAAACTCCAAGCGAAGAAGAAATGTTTGCCGTCAATTACGTCGAAGCTATAATTACCTGCATCAACGACAGGTTGGCTCTTGGAATTCCATCACCCCTAATCGTATTCGAAGATTTTGGCACCAATTACATAGTACATTCTAAGCAATACAATGGAGATGATCCGTTGAGGAGCAGAACTCTTGTTATATATGGGAGTCAAGATGCATGTTCTCCTGAATTTGTCTGACCTCAGAGAAGACAACTTATTTAGTACGCTGCTCAAATTAAAGTTCCAGTAGCATCGCAAGTAGATCCCCGAATTCATGCCTGAGAACATGAAATGCATTTGTTTTGACCTTGAAGCTTGCTGGGAATGATCTGGAGTTTGATTGTTATGCTGTAATGTTTGTTGGTTGAGGCCAGTACATTCAATTGACCAATTCTATTTTTAACGTCTTATAAATCGATGACCGGCTACACGAACGAAATAACATGACTCATGGTGATAAGACTCATGCTGATAAGACTATTCAAAATATTCAAAAAGACTGATGCTGATAAGACTATTCAAAAAGAACAAGAGAAAAAGAAATAAAAAATAGGCGGAGTTTTGTTAAAGTAGAAAGTAGATGTAGATATTGGGGTGTGTGTGGGTGAATTTAACGAGAGGGTTTGTGGGTGTGAGTTAACGGGCGGTATGTTGATGTGGCTGCGATCAATGTTTTTTTATGACGTTATCACGTAAAATTATCGTCCGTAAACCGACTTTACAGACTCTACCAACTCTTTTTTATATTAATATGTACTAAAAATCATTCTAATTTTTTTATCAAAACATGTTTAAAATTCCAAAATAGCAAAAAAGGATATTTTCATCCAAATCCTTCATGCCTTTGAGGCGTGATTGCGGAACAAACATCCAAACATACAAACATTCAGATTTATAATAAAGGTTATTTTTTAGAGGCATAGAACTTTATGTTAGCAACACTATTTAAACTGGCGGCAATTTTCTCAGCTGTCAAATGATTTGTTTTTTAGTTTGGTTTGGCATTTTAACATGGATAACCTGGTGCCTGAACAACGCTTCCAAATTGTGCAAATTTATTTTGAAAATCATGGTTCTGTTCGAAATACGTATCGCGCACTACGTCCATTTTACGGTCAACATAATCATCCATCAGAGCAATTAATTCGATTAACTATGGAATGCCAAAAATCATACTTTAATTATAATGCCGGAAGATTATCTCTCGAATAAAGTTAATTTCATGTCAATTTAAAAAAATCATTTTTGTTTTATTCCATTTCAAAGTTCTTCACCTCTAAAAAAACAGTAAGTAGGATATTTATTTCATAAAAGTAACGCATTATATGAAGACAAAGAATATAACATTATGTTTGGTCATTATTTATTTTTGTAGATTAAAAGTAAATAAATTGTTACATTTTTAAAATTAAATAAAATTGTTTGGACTTATACTTTGTTGAAACCAAAATCCTGCAAAATGTTCCTAAACCATGATATCAAGCTAAAAAAATGCGCGCATGATTTGAAAATAGCTGCTAAAAGTTAAATATTTTTTGCTAAATTTTGCAGGAAATATGCTAAATTGGCCACACTGGGTACTATAGGCTACTTCTTGCCAAAACCAATTGAAAATTTCAAATGAAGCTTGAGTTTAAATACTGAGTTTAAAACTAAAAGAACTAGTTAAAATTATTTTAAATACCTAACACTAATATTTAATATCATCGACTGATCTAAATAATCAATCTCAATAAGGGAATCGCAACTTGAACTTCAAATTTGACCCTACTTTATTTAAATGCCAAGTTTTTCTTTTTATTCACTCTGTGTGACAACTCACATGACAATAATAATAATAGCTTCTCTCCTCATAAACAAAGGGATTTTTTTATTGTTGTAGATTCAATTAAATATGCAAACAACTAACCCTAATATTAACATAAATTACTTTTGTTTTTCTTTTTTAATTAAACACCTCCAGAATCAAACATTTAGCACATTACAGCAACTAGAAAATACAATAATATGTATATTATATACAATATTTTTTCTTTTGTTAAATAGATAGTTCTGGATTTTCAAAATCGAGTTTGTTATCAGCGAAGTAGCGAAACATCATCGGTCACATTCACATTTTGTTTAATTATTTTTTTTTTTGTATATAATTTAAACCTGAGCATCAGGTTTTTGTGCGATTTAAAAAATACAATGGAATAAAAAATGTTACAAATCAAAGAATGAATAAATTATAATTTTTTTTTAATAATACAATATTCCAGATTTCAATGTGTTAATGGACTTCTATTTGCTGAACAGACTATACTTTATGCTGGAATATCAGCCGAGCTTCGGTGGAATAATATATTCAATGTTGGATTCTTTTTGTTATAAAGAATTTAAAAGTTTTTTTTTTTAAACACAATAATAAATGGCTGAGACTATTATACCGTCAGATAGTTTTTATAAATTACAAAAGCTGAGAAACTGGTCTTAGACACGTGTTTCAATATTTTGCTTTATCAAGAATTCAGTTACCAAGTGTCAATTTGAAAAATTGCTTTTGATGTATGGTTGTGAAATTTCTTCAAGTTGTAACTATGCTTGCAAAACACACCAAGCACCCTATCTGTTCGAGAGGATTACAAGATTCTCTTCATGCAGGTTTGATCATCGGTTAATTAATACAACCACGATACGGATCCTTGACATCAGAACATCAATTCTTTATTAATGCTATACTTCAATGGAATTCGTTACCTCAACATATTAAAAGATTAAGCAATGATATAAATTTTAAAACCAAACTGCGATAATTTTTATCTGTATCTTGAAATTTCGCTTCCATTCCATCCGTCTGTCTGTCTGTCTGTTCGCCTAAACGGATGGGCCGATTTGCTTCAAAATTGTTATTTAATATTTATTTGGTATCTCGAGGGTTTTTTTCATTTTTGCTCTAGGTCGAAAAACAACGATACCTGCCAGACAATCTTTAACAAAAACTTTGATTTTCTCGAAAACGACTATAACGATTTTGATAAAACTTTCAGGGTGCTATTTTTTTACAACAATACATCTTTCAATTAGAATGAATTTTTCGAAATTTGTTTTATAACGGTACCTCTCATAGAACCGTTTTTTTCAAATGCGGTTTTATCGTAAGCCATTATCCCGATTTCAATAAAATTTGAAATGACACTAAAAAAAATTTAAATACATTTTTACTTGCGATTTAGGTACTATAATGCAAGTTCTGGATTCGTGCAAAAAAAATATCTAACAATCAAACATGACATACGATAATAGAGAAGTTGAAAAAAGTGGGTCCGGAAATTCCGTCCGTCTGTCTGTCTATTCGCGGCTCTACAGCCTAAACGGATGGGCCGATTTGCTTCAAACTTGGTATTTAGTATTTATTGCATCTCGGGGGGTGTTTTTCATGTTTGCTTTAGGTTGAAAAATAACGGTACCTGCCATAGAATTTTTAACAAAAAGTTTGATTTTCTCAAAAACGGCTATAACGATTTTGACAAAACTTTCAGGGTGCTATTTATTTACAACAATACATACTTATTTCAATTAGAATAAATTTTTTGAAATGTGTTCTATAACGGTACCTCTCATATAACCGTTTTTTCAAGTGCGGTTTTATCATAAACTAATATCCCGATTTCAACAAAATTTTGCAAAAAGGAAGTAATTTATAATTCAATTAATATTGCATTTCAAAATTTTCAAAAACTTTTTTTTCGATTTTTTTAAATTTTCTAAAAAAAAACTTGGTTTTCGAAATATTTTGAAAATGGGTTGATTGAATTCTTTTAAATAATTTTCCCGGATGACAACTACAGATGTCCTTAAAATGACATACTAGAAAAAATTAAAAAAAAAAAATTTCAAAAAGTTTTTCAAAAAAACGACTTTTTAAAAAAACTGGTCGAACGATTTTCAATATCTTTTTCCTCGATAGACATTTTGTTTTCAAATTTTATTGCATACTTAGATTTTCCGAGAAAACTCTTAAACAACATAAACATAATGTAATTTTTTTTTTTCATTTACATATGCAGCCACTAAACAATTATATAGCATAAGAACAAGGTCGTGCGACCCAGTCGTGCATTTTATTTAAATTTTATTCGACGATGTGACTGCACATATGAGCAAGTACGTGCGATACAGTATCCAATATGCCAATATCCTCCTCTTCAATTTTTGTGAACAAAAATTCGTTCAACATGGCCCGATAACGATCGCCTTTGACTGTAACGGCCACTCCAATTATGCCTCTGGACCAAAATCCGCACCAAACAGTGACTCGTTTTGGTGTATCGGCTTTTCAATGTATGCGTGCGGGTTTTCTGTGCCCCAAATGCGACAATTTTGTTTGTTTACATACCCGCCAAGATCAAAATGAGCTTCATCTGAAAAGATGATTTTTTTTTGGCAAAATCGGCATCTTCTCTAAGTCGATCGCAAGCAGTAATGTCGCAATATTTCCCAGCGTATACACAACCATTTTCGTTCAGCGAAGGATAAAACTAATTATCTGTCATATCAGACATGAGCTAAGTATTACCATTCACGAAATAAGCACTAGTTGAAAAAAAAACCGTAGATGGCGGACCCGTTATATAAAGGGTGTTTTTTTAGACGTGTGGTTTCGCCTATAGTTTAATGTTATGTAATGTTATGTTTTAAAAATGATTTCGGGGAATTGGCCGCCGCGGCTGGCTCGAATAAATTCCAGCCGAGGCCCAATTGTGAAAATCGGGATCGGTGGCCATCTCGTTTTGGGCCCATTCACCGAACGTGTGACGCGCTTGATGGTCGTTCGGCTTCAATTTTTACACTAGTTGGATTTTGTAAGCCTGCAAACCAAGATCCTTACGCAAAATCTTCCATAAAGTGGATGGGCACATTTCATTCGGGTCCTCTTCGATGCTCTGCTCCACCGAAATGAACCATTAATTTGGTAATAAATTTGCACAATTTGCAAAACTTGTTCGGGAGTAAGTCTATTCATTATGAAATGGCAAGCCAAACAGCATAAATCAAGTGACAGCTGTCAAAAAGAACAACTCCAAAAGAAGTATTGCCAGATTGTCTATTAAAATAAAAAATTGTTTTTTTTAGAAAATTCTTTATTTTTTTTTAATTAGCTTAAAAGTTTTCTCGGAAAAACTAAGTATGCAAAAAAAATTGAAAACTAAATGTCTATCGAGGAAAAAAAAATATTGAAAATCGTTCGACCAGTTTTTTTAGTCGTTTTTTTGAAAAACTTTTCGAAAAAATATTTTAATTTTTTTTCTAGTATGTCATTATAAGGAAATCTGTAGTTTTCATCTGGGAAAATTATTTCAAAAAATTCAATCAACCCCTTGTCAAAATATTTCGAAAACCAAATTTACTTCTATGTGATGAGGTTTCTGCCTCAGCTTTTTCGAAACATGATCTTATGACCTATGACCTTGGCAAAGATTGCACTCTTACATGATCTCTGGAACGAGACTCTAGAAACATTGAATGGAAGGGGCTAGGGGCATATCATTTCCCATTGCCTTACCTCAGTAATCAGAAAACAAATTAGGCGGTTTTCGCAGCGAACAAATTGCCCATTTTCCTCCCCACGATAAGAGGTGTCCCACAAGGCTCAGTACTAGGTTGTGTGCTCTTTCCCCTTTAATTAAATGAGCTATCAAAGTAAATATCAACATCTTCCTTTCCTTTATACGCTGATGATGTCCAATCATTCAAAAGCTGTCCGCTTATTCTCATCAAAGATTGCTTAAAATCTGTCAACTATGATTTACAATCTCTTTTTTGTCTATTAGAAATAAAAATGGAAATGGTTAAATCTATATATTGTCATCAACAGAAAAACCCTTTATTTATTATATTTTTTCAATATAATCTCAACAAAATCAGTCAATATACATATATGTAGGTGCAAATTGTAAAAAATCTAGGAATTACATTCAATAGTATATAACCTTGGTTGAAATGACGATGAAAAACGTACGCTGTTCTTTAAAGGTCGGTAAAGACCTCACTAAAACCTTTGATGTCAAAAAAGGATGGCTGCCATCTGTATTACAGTGAGTAAAAAAAGCTAATATAACGAGGAACTGTACGGAAACCAATGCTCCACCTCGAAAATCTCCGACTCCACCTGGAGAGACGTCCGGCGCTGTAGAGGAAGACCGAGAATTAGATGGTGCAGATTTCAACCTCGATTAACTCCACGTCCAAAACTTGAGGCAGTGTTGCCACCCTAAGAGCAGAACTTCCTCGGTTATAGCTACTTGAACTTTAAGCCTCAACGACAGCTCTGGATGTTAGAGTGAAAGTGACAGATGAGATTTCAGATAGAGGATTATTCCATTACCAAGTTTCGAAGCAGTTAACTAGTTATTTTGTTAAAAGAATTGAATAGTCTTATTATTCTGATTAAATAAATAGTGGCGAAAAAACTTTGAAAAACTTTTCGAAAAAATATTTTAAATATTTTTCTAGTATGTCATTATAAGAAAATCTGTAGTTTTCATCTGGGAAAATTATTTCAAAAAATACAATCAACCCATTTTCAAAATATTTAGAAAATTTAAAAAAATCGAAAAGAAGTTTTTTGAAATTTTTTGAATGCAATATTAATTGAATTATAAATTACTTCTTGTGTGCAAAATTTTATTGAAATCGGAATAATAGTTTGTGGTAAAACCGCATTTGAAGAAACCGGTTATATGAGAGGTACCGTTATAGAACAAATTTCAAAAAATTCGTTCTAACTGAAATATGTATTGTAAAAAAATAGCACACTGAAAGTTTTATCAAAATCGTTAGAGCCTTTTTTGAGAAAATCAAACTCTCCGCGAACAGACAGACAGACTTTTTTCAACTTCTCTATTATGCATAACTTTCATTTTAGTACCTAAATCGCAAGTAAAATTGTGAATGATAAATATTGAGAAACTATTTATATCAAAATTTTAAAATAAACGTCAAAAGGCATACTCAACTCATGTTAAGTAAATCAAAACAAACTTACCTTTAGCCCATCCAGTGAGCACATTGCCCAAGTAGGAGACCTTAAACTCAGGATCTGGATTACTTATGTCTACACTATGCGTTCTCTTCCACCACAATTTTCCCAGCCCGCGGGAAATCGTCCGAAAAGCTTTCGCACTTAAGTCTTTATTGCTGTCATGAAAATTCTCCAAATTCAGTGCTGCCACATCTTTATTACTAACACTCAAATTTGTCATTGCACTCAGTCCACTTCCATGACAACCACTTCCAATATCAGGCAAATCCTCATCCTCCTTGCAGCACTTTTTGAATCTCTCCAAGTACGGTCCATTAGTTCTTCGGCGTCCACCAGAAAACGTATTGAATTTCGTCTTCACATCACCACCACCAGCCGCAGCCGCCGCCAGTTCCTTTTCAAATTTCTTTGTATTATACGTGTTCCCGAGCAACCGAGCTATCGAGGCAGCCTTCACGAATTTATGATGTTGGTTATAGCAATTCTGTGCATCTTGAGGCAAAGATCCCATAAGTGACGTTTGCAATTTGGTATCGTTCGTTAGTGTCGAATCGTTTGTGACAACAGCCGGACTTGATTTGTCATTAATTTTTTTGCTGAATGCAAACAATGACAACCTATCCAAACTGGACAAAGATACTTTTAGGTTGCCTTTGACGTTACTGTCACTGCTGCTATTAACGGTATTGTAATTATTTCTATTTGGTAGCACTGTTTTCTTTAACCCATTCTGCATCTCACACTTTTTGCTATAAACTTGCTGATCGATCGGCACGTCATCCTTTTTCCAATCCTGGTGTATAACTGTCGTTGCTGGTGGTCGAAGTACAAAATCAACTTCATCTTTGGATTGGGTTCCGTGATTGGTCATTCTATTGCCGATCAGGCAATTGTTATTTGTGCTAGAATTAATTGTGCTCGAACAATGATTTATATTTAACATCATTTTGCGGCGTATTTACATTTCATCTAAGCGTGTGTCGATTAAGTAGGTTTTATCTGTAATAACAAAAATGAAACTAAATTAAACAAATTATTTTATTAAAAAATGGAATTAATTTGCACTTTGGTGGGCATGAGCGTGTCTAATAACAGTCTTACATCGCGCATCGCTCGTCACAATAAATATCAAGACAAAATAATAGAAATGACAAATAAAAACGTTCGACACGGATAGTGGGATGTGTTAAGTGACACTAATCCAATCTTTGTCAATTCGCACTGCAAAACGACGATGACGAAGTTGTCGGTCGGTAGACGGCGACTATAAGGGAGTTATTTTAAGACTTTTCATTTAATTTGGTAATTTTCCGCAAAGAGGGTTGTTTGCTTAAAAATTAGAATGCGATTCTGGAGTTTGTTGCAGGGTATTTGCTTTAATTGGGTGAGCATGCAAAGGAACGGAAATCTACTTCACTTTGCTTAAGCGAGAAAGGTTTGACTTGGTTTCAGATTGTTAACCTTTGTAAAGGCTGAAAAATCCTGGCTTTTAAAATAAAACAATTATCACTTAATTTGTCAGTGTCAAAGTAGGTGTTTTGCAGTTTACACTATAAGAAAAAAAAAACACCATTTGGAAAAGTGCATGGGAACAAAGAGTTGATATTTAAGGATTTTCTTAAAAAAATGTTGAAGAGGAAGGAAAATACTTATACTTTATTCTAGGTAAACCATTCAAAAAATATACTCCTATGTGATGAGGTTTCTTCTCAGCTTTTTCGAAACATGATCTTATGACCTATGACCGTGGTAAAGATTGCACTCTTACATGATCTCTGGAACGAGACTCTTGAAACATTGAATGGAAGGGGCTAATGGCATATCATTTCCCATTGCCTTACCTCATTAATCAGATAACAGATTAGGCGGTTTTCGCAGCGAACAAATTGCCCATTTTCCTCCCCACGATAAGAGGTGTCCCACAAAGCTCAGTACTAGGTTGTACCCCTTGATTTATTATATTTTTTCAATATAATCTTAACAAAATCAGTCAATATACATATATGTAGGTGCAAATTGTAAAAAATCTAGGAATTATATTCAATAGTATAATAGTATATAACCTTGGTTGAAATGACGATGAAAAACGTACACTGTTCTTTAAAGGTCGGTAAAGACCTCACTAAAACCTTTGATGTCAAAAAAGGATTTAGACAAGGCGATGGCTGCCATCTGTATTACAGTGAGTAAAAAAAGCTTATATAACGAGGAACTGTACGGAAACCGGAATTGTCTTATTATTCTCATTAAATAAATAGTATTGTGCTATAAATATAAATTGCCGTTTTTCCTTTATGGTAAAGAACTACAACAGTGGCGATGAGGATTTCTCCAATTTGTTTGAATTAGTAAAAAACCATCACGCATCATGGCAGAGAATAATCAAAGCATGCCTCCTCCGCATCAACTTCCACCACCACATCAGCCTCCTTTGTAACAGCAGAAGCCACCTCCACAACAAATGCAATAAGTTCCGCCTCCAATATAGCTTCCTATTCAACCTAACCTGCAATTGCCGCCACCACCTCCCAAGATCCCACAAGACTTCATTACATTTGTACAAGTGTCTTCTAAAGTGTTCTAAAAACATACAAATATTTTACTACGATGGAGAAAATGGAGTCACATTTTCCCAGAAAAGAGACAGCAAATGGTTATGGACCAAAGCATGTCAAGATGCTTTCAACAACTTCAAGAGCATTCTAAAGTCAGATCTGGGTTTAACGCATTACGATCCACAACTACGAATCAGAGCAGCTGACACATCAAACACCGGCATCGGTACATGCATTTCTCACCGAATCAAAGACGGCCGAATCAAACCTATTCAACACTCTTCACGGACACTGACTTCAACTGAACAGCAGTACAGCCAAGTGGTAAAACAGGGTCTTGACCACTTCTGTCAATTTTTGGATTAAAGAAAAGAGTTCCTGTGTATACCGCAAATCAGTTACAGCGTTGGGCGTTCATTTTGCTCAGGTATGATTTTTCTATTGAGTACATTTCCACTAGTGACATTGGAAACGCGGACGTTTCATCGCGTTTAATAAGACAACATCCAAGGCTACTACTACGGTGGAAGAAGAAGCTTGTGCTGATTTGAAGCATACCATTCTACTACTGCCTCTTACATTCGTCATGGTGCGCAGCGCTACCTTAAGCAATTCAGAACTGAGTCGAATAAGTAAGTTCATCAAATCAAAGTGCCCAAACAAAAAGTAAATGAGCTTCAATACTACAATAGACGGGAAGCATTGTCACTCGTTAACAGCTTCATCATGTTTGGTGATAGACTTACTATCCCCGATTGTTACCGTACCAAAATACTTCGTCACGTACACAGAGGTCATCCAGATATCGAAAACATGGAGGCGATAGCTAGAAGTTGCATTTACTGGCCGCAAATCGACAGAGACATCGAACATTTCGTAAAGCAATGTTAGAAACGTCATCTTCAACCTCTACAGCTACGATCAACATCTCGCGAGAAATGTTGTCCAGACATGGATTTCCGAAAACACTTGTATCGGACAATGGAACGCAGTTTTGTAGTCATCAGTTCAAAAGCTTCTGTGAATCAGCTGGTATTTGTTACATGAGAACTACACCATTTCATCCCCAATCGAACGGTCAACCCGAAAGGTTTGTCGACACGCTCAAACGATCGCTTCAAAAACTTAAAGGGGGTGTAACGATGCACGAAGCCCTTCAGCATTTTTTGTTCATGTAAAGGACAACTCCGAACCGCAACACACCGAATGGTATTATATAATATATATTATATTATTATATATATATTATATATTATAGGTATAATAGAATAAATTGCACGTACTTGCTCTTATGTGCGGTCAGGCGGTTACAGCGTCGATTAAAATTTGAAAAAAATATTAAGGGTACTTTAAAGTTTTTATTGGAATTTTCAGATTGTTCGAAAAAAGTACGTAAAATAGTTTTTGCCGGAAAAATTAAACGCCATTTTATTTTTTTAAGAAATGCGAAAAAGTGTGATTCTTTTTTTAAATCGTAGGAATGGTTTTTATTTAACTTTTTTAAAAATTAAAAAAAAAAATGAAGAACGCAAAATTAAGCACAAAAATAACTTTCATTTAAAACCAAAATAAAAAATAAAAATCCACTTAACTGTTTTTAAAATGTTGAACCGGAACGGTTTTTAAGTTAAATTACTTAGGCTACCTACATCTTCTTGAATATCAAATTTGATTGTAATCGGGGTACCGTTTTTAGCCCGCCAACTTAATTTTTTTCCACCAAAATAAGGAAAAGTACACTGATTTTTCTTCATAAAAATTCTTCGAGCCGTTTTCGAGAAAAAATAAGCTTTTATTCAACGATTTTATGACAGGTGCCGTTATTATTTGAGCTAAAAAAAAATTTAAAAAGTCCTCAATAGAATGTCAAAACAACCTTAAGTTCTAAATTTGAAGACGATTGGCCAAACCATTTACTGTAGTCCAAAATACATACAAACAGACAGAATTTTGCCAGTAACTCAAATATGTTTCTCTATCATCGTAATGTCATGTTTGATTGTTATCTCTAAATTTTTAATCTGCACGAGTGAATAACTTGCATTATCTTTAACTTTACTATCGTTGGATCTTCTATTACAACCAAAGTTAAAGCAGCCACTCATCAACGAAAAGCAAAACCAGAGTTTTAATAGACATCACGGAGCGAAGCTCAGATAGTTCGCAATAAGCTAAATCGCTTAAAGAAAAGCAGTTGGATTCCAGGTAAAATACTGGATAGAGTTGGAGCAGTCAACTATAATGAATCAACTAGTGAGTAAAAGAGACAAGTTAGTTCGTGCTCATGCAAACCAAATTCGACCAATCTCAACTACACAGACAACATGGACATTTTGTTGCTACTTTGGATCGATTTGTTTTTATCACTCTTGCTAATAATACAACACACTTCAATTCTAATGGAAAAAATAAATTTCAGATAGCAGGTAGCACTTGATGAGGCAGATTTATGAATATCACTGATAAAAGGAACGTGTTGATACTCATTCATAATATTCGCATTTCACTGGAATTGGCATATTTTGTTTAGAAATTAATAATATTTTTCCTAATAGACAATTCGAGTGGCAGCGTTTCTTTGATAGGTTTTCAACGACATACAATTGGCTGAATGGTGATTTATTATAAATAAATCAATCAAAGTGATAAAGGACTTCCTGTGATTGGAAACAAAAACTTCGCATTCTTTCATCAGAAGATTTTGGTTCATTTGATATACATATGTATGTATATATTTATCAATACATCTAGAGGTATATTCAGCTGTTTTCGAACGAGATCACCTAAAACAAATTGAGATTTCTATAAGAGATTGTTGCCTTTGAAGTGGGTATTAAATTCATCCTCGAACTTGAACACGTTGGTTTATTTTCATTAAAAAAAATCATTAAATGCACATGTCAGATTTGATTGCGTCTGACATACCGGCATTGGCATTGATTTAGTTTGGAAGAATGAAAGTAAATGACATTTAATTAAACAATAAAAACTTTCACAAGAGTTTTTTTCTTGAATATTGAAAGTTACAAATAACAAGTAATTTTCGCAAAGACACTGAAATACAAAACGTGATACTATTCACAACACACCTATCGATTCGGTGTCAATAAATTGAACTAAAAAAAAAACAATATATACAACATAGTTCACGTAAATAATAATATTGATACACATAAATTTAGAACTTTATTCGTACTGCGCGCTTTTAGGTCAACAGCGTCAAAAACAGGTGCGGCGTCACAGCAAGTCTTGAAGATCAAGTTTAGTTTTGGAAGTGTGTATTGTTGTTTTTTTTATTTTTTTTTATAAGACAAGTAAAATTTTTAAATTTTGAAAGTAGACAATTTTCTATTATAAATAAAATTAAAGTGCACCACTGGGTCGCACGTACTTGTTCTGTAGGTGCGGGTGGTAGGTATATACTACATATAAAACAGTTTGATATCATGAATACTAATACAGGCTACGATTTGACATTTTGTCTTTACATACAACTCTTAAAATTTAGATTTTATTCTTGCATTAACATATCTAAATTACCATTTGCTGCAGTATAAGCTCTACATTTTTAATGCAATTTGATGGGTAACATACAAGTAATATGTTTAATTAATTTGAACAATAAAGATTAAGCCACTTTCTTGTAATATGTAGCATTTAGCTGTAATAAAAAGAGGATAACAAAAATTCTTGAACTGTGAGTGAGCATTTTGATCCATAATTGTGGGATACATTTGTAACTAAAAATAAACTAAATATAATATCTCATCAAAATCACTTCAGCCGTTTTTGAGAAAATTAAACTTAACTTTAAAGCTTGTATAGTAGGTAAAGTAATTCTTTGAGCTAACATTTGTTTTCAATTTAACTTCTAGGAAATTGTTTAGAAACCTTAATACTTTGAACCTAAACATTTTACTTCTTCAGACATCGAGAAGTTTTCGAAAATATAATGTTAGATATTCGTTGGATCACCGAAGAATTCAAAATAAGGAATTTTCATAAGGAAATGTCTCTTCTTTATTATTATCATTGACTTACTGCAGACAGGTGGTAGACCGCAAAATACAATATTCTTTGTTGAAAAAGCTATCATAAGTGAGGATCCTACATCATTGAAAAGCAGATTTAAAGTTTTTTTATTTTTATTATTATTTATTTACCACGACATAAATGATACATGATTTAATTAAAAAAACTACAGCACTAGCTACAAGGATTTTGGCTGGTGATGAAATGCAAAACATCAGTATTTAGTTAGACTTAACTGAACCTTTCCTAAGGTTAACCAGAAGAATTGTAACATCGGATAACTAAAATAAATAAGTAAAATGGGAATTTTTTATTTTGGATTCTGCTAGACGAATTTAAATTTTAAACGCATGTTATATTATTTATTCAATCGTACATTGCATCGCAGAAATTATCGAATTGTTGAGAATCTTTGCTCAATAGTTTTCACATTTAACGTGATCTACCACCCTGGTTTGTTAGCTAAGACATATTAAGCCTTATCTAACGATGAACTGGGATTAAATAATGTAATAAATAATACTTTAATTAATTTATTCAATCAAACATCAATTTATTGATGCCACTCACAGATTAATTGATACTTAGTTATCACATCATTATTTTAGTCAAACATGCAACTTTAATAGCTCAAAATATTATTTCGTCATTCCTAAGAAATTAAAAAAAAATTAAGATATTTATCTTGAGTAGAATAAGTTCATAGAGTTCAAAGTATTTTTATTTTTAAAAGAGCAAAGCATTATTCAATTTGATGAAGAAAAAAAACAATTGATTGCCCGCAATTTCAAGAATTGAACAACTTGGTCAGTCAGAAAAAAGTGATCTTGATTTCCATATAAAATGTTTTTGCATATTGTAAATCAATGTGATGTATAGTTATTAAACAGGGGTTAAACCAAAGTTCTAAGCAGAACAGTGGACTCAAAGTTAAACTATAATAAAAATGAAAAGTGATTAATATTTTACAAAAAAAAAAAAAAAAACTACTAACTGGGAAAAGTTTCGTGCAGATTGCGAAGAAACTATATATCTTGCATTATTCCTTGCAAACTTTACTCAATTTAGAATTCGACAAGTCACAAGTTTATAAATGTCGTACAAGATGATACCTGGGACAACACTCCGTAAAACAGCAGAAATTTCATTACCTAGCGAGCACAATGTGTCATTAGAAATTAAAGAACTTTTATTTAAAAGTAGAGCACCCAAAAAAATCGCAGCGGTTCACCGTTTCTCAAGACAAAACTGTTTGGAATCATCTCTACGTTAAAGTCATAAATGCAATCTAAAATGACTCTAAGGCAATACGCGGTGTTAAAAAGTTGCAATTAGCATCAAATTTTATGTTTCCAGTAAAAAGAATATAGCAGAAGTAATTATGTTTGCAACTATAGAAATGTCGGGCCAGAAGACATGTTGTTTTTCATTAATTCTTCATTCCTAGAGATCGTAAAGCCCAAATCCTCCATCGAAAAGTAGACAAAACATATGATCAAATACTAACTATTACAAATAAAATATTGATTAATTGAGAAGCAGCTTTGTGCCAAATGCTATAATCCCACAGATATTGATATATCTTTCTGGAAATGACAAGTTCAGTTTTGTACTAATTTACATCCAATTCACCCATTTGACTACGTTTTTAAGAGCCGCTTCCATTGCATTCGTTCTATTATGGTTTAATGTTGTTCTTATAATAGAGCGATGGCACCGTTCATCTATAACTAATTTATTAATTAAAAAAGCATTGATCAAACAGTTTAGTAAAAAAATGAGTCATAGTTTAATCGGTAAATACTTATTTTTGTTTTACTTTTTCGTGGGATCTCCGCTTGTTTAAAATTGTATACAAAATGTAAGAATTTCATAACATTATATCGAAAAAATTGATACAATGCTGATTGAATTTGTTGAATACTGTAATTTTATAATTCACAAATGATTTCAATTGGCATGCCCGCACGATTGTTTTACGTTTTTTTGCATTTTTTTTAAATGTACATAATTTCAAACAAAAATGAAATTGCATGATATCATCAGTTTACTGATAGGTAATTGACAGGAGAAGTAATCGCATGTTAAGCCTAGTTGCGTTGTGTCATTGCTGTCATGTCAGTGAGATAATTGTTTAATATTAAATACTTTGCATACTTCGGTCAATTTTGCAAATAACTGAAAAATCATTTAATTATCAAGAAAATGATTTTAAATGATTCGATTAAATATTTGAGTAACTAACTATCTAACTGACGTTTTATTTATGAGGGCTGAATTAACTTTTTTTTTTATCTATTAGATACATGTGGATTCATTAATGGAGACTTAGCACAACAAATGATTATATGAACAAATCATATAATTGATTATAATCGAAAAAAAAATGTTTTAAACATTAAAGATAAAAAATTATATTTTATATTGCTACACTCGAACCGAATGACAGAAACGCAAACAGCGTTGTTTCTATTGCACTTACACTTGCTTATATCTCACAGATATTAAAGTTATACTCACGTGTGACAATGGTGCCAGTGCCAGTTTCAGTGAGAGTGGCCTAACAGATCTACTCAAACAAAAAAGTAAATAAAAATATTCATAGAGCACTTATGCTTTCTCCACATTCTTATACATGTAGTTATTAATTTTATGACGTGAAAATTTCACTTACAGATACTTCTATGTATGGCCATTTAGAACAGAGTTCATGCTTGGGTCACGTACGATACAATTGTATCTTTTTTACATTAAGTACGAATAAAACTATGAAATATAATTTTTCTAGTTAAGAAGATCGGGCAGGTTGCAAACAGACGAGATTATATGATGGCTTGGGTTTGTAAACATCTAGTATATTCCATTTACGTACACAAGCCTTGGACAAACCTATTTTTTTATTTGCAGCGAACATTAAGAATGATAAAAGTGTGCACTGCATTCAAATACCCAGTATTAGTAATTGTTTAAAATTTAATGGAGCTAATATCAAATATCGCAAAAGGATTCGGGAATGGGCAACAAACTGATGTTGGTTACCTTTATTTCTCAAAGGTATTTGATCGACTAAACCACTGATAACCATTAGTATTTCAATGGTCGCACCCAGTACGTAAAATCTAAAAATCATAGATTAACAACAATAAACGTTACGTCAGTAGTGTCCTGTGATTTAGTGGTTAGTGTTTCGGAATGAGCGAATGAGCCTGGGTTCGAATCCCGCTCATAGCCATCTTCTTTGCCGGGGTACTGCCTGTTGCGAGGATAAGCAACGCACACAAAGGAATAATTGAGAGTATAAGTCACTAGGCCTTGGCTCCTTAAGGAACTGTCGCGCCAATAAATTTATTTATTTAAACGTTACGTTTCGAGTACGCCAGAGAAGCCATTTAGGACCTCTCTTTTTTACAATACCTACATAAATTACTTACCACACAAAATTCAAAATGTTAAGATATTATTGACGTATTCAAATCCTGAAAATTCTATATGTCTACAGGGTGGTTTTGATTTTCTCTTCTCGAATGGACAAGCTAGGTATAAATAAACTATCACTTAATGTGTCAAAGTGATCATGACCTTCTCTCGAAAGCTGGTGTATCAAGAATGATAGAGGGAAGGACAGAAGGTGTCGATTAACATTGGTTTTGAATGCTTGCAAATCGAAATGGCAAGAGAAAATTTCGCCGGCTAAACTATTCCAAATTCGTGTTGTTCGGCTAAAAAAAAGAACCCCTATATTTCATGCATTCCTTCCGAGACGAGTATTACGGGAAAAACTTTTAAGGGGAGGAACATTTCTTATAAAAGAAACGATAAAATAAGGTAAGACATGAAACATTGCGGTGTTATAAAGGCCAATTGTTTCAGAGACATTTCTATTTCGTATTAATCTTAACGTTCTTTTTTGTATTATGTTGCTTGGAGTTCGTTTGCCAAAAAGTGTCAACCACATATGCTACCCATATTCAAAGGATTTAATATGTCCAAAAACAATTTCTGTTATTTTCACTTCGATATTTAAACTGCGAACTCGGTTTTTGGTTCCAACATACCGTCAAAGTCTATTACCTCAATGTTAAAAAGATAAAGTGAAGCGGTCCCAAATGACTTCCTTGAGGGACCCTGGAAGCAGTGGGAAATGGGCTAGATAGTGTATTTCTGATGAAACGCACTCTCTAGCATCGATTTCTATATTACGAAGATATCCATTTTGTGGAGATCGGGTCAAAGCCAAGTGCAGTAAATTTGAAGTGTATAAGACTCTTTGAAACTTTGTTAAAGGCCTTACTTAAATCAGTGGAGGTAACATCGACTTCCATTCCTTTTTTTAGTGCTTGGGGAGAAAGAAATAAGCCATGTTTTTTGGGAAAGCTATCGGCAGTGCAGTGGGATTTCACAAAAACACTTATCCACCGTCACCTGTTTTTTTATTTCAAAAATGACATCTCGACTACTTATACCTAGACAACGGGGTTTGTTCGTAGACTTAGGTATTTGCCATAAACTTTTATGATAAAATGGCAATTGTGCTTGTTTGAACTGTTTGGGATCATTTTAATAACGCAACTATGTGCGTTCAAAACTGCAAAAGTACAACAGTTAATGGTAATTTTTGTGTTTTTTAAAACGTGTTCCTTATTTAGGTTTCATAATTTTAAGATTGGCTAAAAGAACGTCCGAAGAATATTTGATTTGGAAATTACAAATACCTTAATAATGCTGCAATTTTAAAATTTAAGAACTTAAGAGTTTCACTTTTGCATTTTTTTGCAAAAATAATGTACATATGTATAGGTACAGTTCAGTTTTGTTTAAAACTTTTTATTCTTATACGAATCTTAACATTTTAAGTTCCATTTTCTTCTGTTGTTTTGGTTGGAAATTTTGTTTGTAGTTGTGAAAGAGATACAACTATTTTTTTATTTACTGTTTTACTCTGTCTTAAATATTCAACTTTCACATTTTTAAAAAGCCTTTTATTTATATGCATGTTGAAATTTGCAAGAAAAAAAGACACAAATTATAAAAAATAATACTTGTTCCATAGAGAGGGAGACAAATTATAGTAAAGACAACCATTATAACATTTCATCTGCACAATTGTTTGATTTAGTCCCGAAAATACAGTTTAGTAAAAACTTAGCATTATCGTAATGATCAAAAGTTAATTAGAACATAACTTTAATGAAATCTTTGTTTGTTAAACATAAAAAGAGGAGCAATAACTTCGAATTTGTTAGAGCTCGAAAATCTATCTGCAGCCAGACTTAGCTTCTGCTTTTATCGGTAGTTTGGTGTTGTATAATGCGTGTAAAATCCTTCTGCGCTACGTATAGCTTTGCCAAAAAACACGGCTGTTGAAATGAAAAAAAAAAACAATAATATAATAATAATTATCAAAGTAGCACAAAACAATTACGTGGTGGAAGTTAATAAAGAGAATTGTTTATAGAATTTATCACAAGTGCCAATGGTGTCATGGCGAAAGAAGGAAGCTAATCCTGATATTGTTTTCGGAAGTAATATGAGTCTTCCTGAAATTATTTTAAAATGGTTTTATTAATGTCTTTTGTCTAATTCAATTGTCTTTTTAAATCGGAACGAATTGAATATTGAAATGCTATGGACGTACAACAGGCTTGCCAAAAACTCATTTATTTTAAACGATTGCCCCCGCCAAGAAGTACAACCTCGGTTGCATATTATTCATTTGATACGATCTTTTCCAATTGAAATAAAAAAGGTTAATAACTTTCGTAAGCTTACATTTTGTATTTTTAGAATTTTGTGCGTTTACGCTATCTCATAGTGTATACCTACGGTTAGCTCTATTTGTTTAAATATTTAGATAAAGGTTAACAAATTTTGCACAAGGGTGGCAAACTTCAGTCATTTGCCTAAACAAAATTTATTCCCCGATTTATACATTCTTTTTTTTAAAAAGTCATCAAAGGAATAAAATATGTGTGTTGTTTCCCTCTATGGTTTGCTGATAAGCATTAACATTTTTTTTTTGCTTGATGATAGAACGTGAACGAGCTGCTTTCTATAAAAAAAAACTATATAGCGAAGCCTCCTTTTTAAGCCTGTACAATAAACCATTGTAGACTTTCGATCCGAATTCGTGCATTGTATATTCCAATGAAGCACACTCCTGTCAATGTACACAACAAACAAAACCCAGAAGACGCAGGCAGACGTCAAATTATGGTACCTGTCAGTCGGTAATAACTTTGGCATAGTTTTTTTTCACATTATATGCGATTGTGTGTAAGTAATTGTGTATTTGATATTGGAACTATAAAATATTGTTAACTTTCATATTATCGCCATTAAAGTGCTGCAATTATTTATTCGTGGGGCTTGTTCGCTTTGCCAATGCAAATATAGTTCATTCCGCCTGGGAAACAAAATACAGATATCGTTCCCGCATACAAGTGGGTACCCGTGCGATAGAAAAAAGCGTGAACGTCGTATCACCACCAACACGTATCTCAGGCCTTAAAACACGACCAGGTCCGTAATTGATGTGTTATAGCCGCCATCGCCACCACAAAATTCATAGATACTGATTGGTACGCTGCTGTGCCGTCGTCGAACTGTCGCTCGGCTAGGTTTGAAAAACTTAAAAATTTTTCTCACGTAAGCATTTTGTTTCCCAAATTGAACTGGAATTCTAAATACCAGCAGCAGAGGCAACTGCGGCGGCCATGTTGTTGTTAGTAGCAACTCGCCCGTTCAATCGTTGGCCGCACGTATTAAGCAGATTGACAGCGCATAGCTCCGATTGAAGCTCGAAATCGAGTGCTGTCCCCGTAATTATAAGTTTGTTACCTAAACACAGATAAAGTGTTCCCAATTGGCTGCATTCCACAGGTACCAACTACAACTACCAACTTTTTTTATGGAAATCATGCATGCTGGCATGCAAAGCTTAAGCTGGTCGTATACGCACCGCGAGCCATTCACCTAAAGCCATAGCCACAGCCCATTTCATTTTGGTGAAACCCTAAAATGAAATCGCAAATATTCTCCTGTCTGCTCCTGCCCGCAGCTTAACTTATGCAAAACCACACGCAATTTATACTGCACCGCACTATTCGTCTGTAGCCAGAGCTGAATTTAAATTACTAGTTGGTTATGCGGCCATGCCAATAGTGGAATCAAAAGCTGGCAAGTTGTTACTCTGCTTCCAAGTTTAACGTAAAGAGCTGGTTATCTGTCGGTTGGCTTGTATGTCCATCATTACATTACGCTGGCAGCACTGTTAACAGCAATAAGTCGACTTAAATGTATTTTTATTGTTCAATTAACCTGCATAACATGATTCTTTTTTCTTAATAAATGGGGAGATTGTTGTTGAATGAATTTTATTTTCAGGCCTAAAACCCCTATTTGCCATCATGGCAAATACCAGAGGACAACCAGCATCTTTAAGCAAGTTGATTATCGAAAAATATGAGTTAAAAATCTAGTAAAGGGTTTTACTTTTGGAAGTTTTTTTTTGCAACTTGTCTACCTTGATGGCTTTTATAACCTAAATAGTGAAAAGGAATTCATTGTGTTTTGTATATGGCACGTCGATTGGCGAGTGATTACTTTAAGCTTCGACTGATATATTCTTTATGGGTGGCCATATGGCGATGAAATAATTAGTTTATGGAATAAGAAAAACTGCAGATGTTAATTTAAAAATATAAAAATGAAGAAAGTATAAACATTTTTAGAAACGCACAGACTTTAGCTTTTAAGTTTATTTCTCTTCAGAAACAACAGAAAACAAACCTCCAGATATGTATGCTTCCGTTTTGGCTTTGTTTGACTGTGCACAATCGGAGTCGTACCAGGGGTTTCTCGGAGTTGGTTGTGGGAAGTTTAACACCTCTGACGCTGTGTTGCTTTCGACTTGTTGAGTTCTTCGGAGTTCATATTGACAGAAAAAAGACATGAAGATGCCGCTCTAACAAGGGCAGAAGGACGGTTTGAGGAATCGATCGTTTTAAAGTAATCGGCTTGCCAGCAGGTTGAACTGATAAGGTCGTCGTCGCCTCAACTCAAATATACAAAATTAGGGTTTTAGAGTCTTAGACGGTTCAGTAGGTCTGTGTCCTACCGAGACCCAACGACATGGTAAGACAGGAGAACTAATTTAAATGGTTAACAATTGAATCGGTCATTTTAAAAACCTCTTAAGTCACATTTTTTGTAAGTTGCTTTTTTTACTGAAAATGGTGCCTTAAAGGGAGATGCGTATTCTGGGTAAAAACCACGTATGTAAGTCGATACATTCCTTCCTCTTCCAATAATATCGTGTAAAAGAAGTTCATTGCATAAAAAACATTAATCAGTGACTTCAGACTACTAAATGGCGGGAGTAGTTTATGACTGAGTCCATTGTATATAAACTGTCATATCATATATCATGACGTCTGCATGACCGTGGCGCCACAAGCGGCTCGTGAAGCAAACTAACTGCCAACTGGGTAAGTTGAGAGAGACGAATAAAGAGCATGGTTTTTAGTGTTATGCTTTGTGCTTAGTTTACTGCGCTTGTGCAATGTGAGGGAGGAAAAAAAGGAAGGAGAACATGAAATAATTCAGTATCTTGTTTCGCTTAGCTGAGCGAATAATTTTTTGTTGGGATTTATACACGATCCAACATTTTCATCGTTAATTTTTTTTTTATACGTACTTATGTATAAATATGACAAATATGTATGTATGTAGGTAAGTGCTCGTACAAATCTTGAAAATCCTAAGGCATTCAAATCAAAAGTCTGGTCAGTGAAGTACCAGAATAAATACTTATGTGAGAACCATTTCTCATATTACATATTCCATATAATAAAATTGTAAACAATGAAAACGTTGGATCGTGTATTAATCTTTACAAAGAACTATTCGCCTCAGCTAAGCCCTTGTATATAAAGTGCAAGACTGCTAGCACTTTATATACTGAATTATTTCATGTTCTCCTTCTGTTTTGTCTTGCCTCACATTGCATATGCGCAGTAAATTAAGCACAGAGCATAACACTAAAAAATATGTTCTGTATTCTCTCTCTCTCAAATAAAATGTCTCTACGCTCCAAGGGCTCGTGAAGCTAAGATTTTTTCTCGTCTCGTACTATAGACAGTTTATATACAATGACTGAGTATAGATACTCATAGAGATACACATAGAACTTAAAACTGAAGATGTTTTGGAATTTAAGAAATGGTGGCCAAATTTGTACAAAAAAATGTTTGACAACTTAATCTTATGGAAAAAAGTCCCAAATGAACAGAAAAAATCATTCGCACCTTCTACATACCTACATAAGTTTTTAGTACGATTCAGATCAAAAAGGTACTATCATAGCCGAGGAATATTGATGGATTAATAAAACATTCATTCTCATAAATAAAAAAATTCCAACTTCTGTTTCTTTCAATTCCATCAGCCAAAGCCCACCTATACACATAAGTAAAAATTAAGTGTCTGCTTACAAATGGATTGTGTATAAAAATAAAACATATCAAAATTTGGAAATTTATGACAGCCGTACTTAAAAAAGGGGAATCGATTTTCATCGTTTTCTTAAATATTGCCCTTAAGTCTTAACAAAGCAAAATGTTCCTGCCACCAAAAATCAACATGACGAAAATATTTGGAAACAATTTCACCGCTATCGGACTTGTTACCGATTTGTTAACAGAGCGTTTACATTATACAACTTTGGTGGTACAGACAAAAGTATGCTCTGAGCCTCTGATAAAACATCGTTTCCCGATAGATCAGCGAAATCAACCACTGTAGTCGGATGGGGAACCCTCCGAAACTAACCGAACCGTGTGCAATTGACTTACTATGTTCTCTCTCTGTATTCAGTTTTTTCTTTCTTCGGTTCAATATGTCTCTCTGGCAATTTGCAGCTCGCTGTCGTTGCTTTGCTATTTATTTACCTCAGAATCAAAACGGTAAATTCATACCGCTTGCAGGCTGGTTTCACTAGAGAACAAAAAACACTGAATAATGTATCAAATGAAGTTTTGTTGCGGTGTAAGTCAAATGTCAAAATGAATAATTGTATTCGACGAAGAAAAAATTAAGTACGGCCATTTTTTTCAAGTTTTTTAAAGGTTTGCTTAGAGCAAATGATTTTTTTATTACATTAAGAAAAAATATCGCCCAAAATCGTAGACTCTTAACGATTTATAGCCCGAAGTGTGATTGATTGGGCTACTATTTTGAGATTGTTGTCGGAAATTTACAAAAAAGATAGCCCAATTTATGATAAATATCCCAAGATGGCAACACTGCTCGTAAGTAGTGCTGCCACCTATTCTTGGTTAAGCGCAGTATATATGAAAAAACCAGGTTTACATTACAGGTTCAGGTTTACCATACATTTTCTGGATCCCGACAACAGCGCCACCAACGTAACCGTGTTATTGTTGATATGAAAATATACCTATATGCAGGAAAAACTATATTTTCGGTAATATTCAAAATTTTGCAAAAGACTCATTTTATTATATTTATTTGAATATTATAAATATTATAACATGTTTTGATTTTGAGTAAAACCGGCCCATAAATTAAAAAAATCGAAAAAAGGCACCTAGCGCCACCAATGGGTATTTAAAATAGCCTAAGTTACTCCTTTAAAATTCAGCTACCTAGATGTAAAATTTTCCGCAAAAACGTTTCACAAAAAGGAATTTTTTTTTTTTTTTTTCCTAAACCTTCGCGTAGCAAGCAACCTACCTACTGCGTCCAATTGAGTTTCCAAACTAACCAGGAATCCATTGAAACATACACACAATATTGCATCCAAATCTGTCCAGTCGTTTGGGACGTTTTTAATTGAACCCGCTCATGAAAAATTGTTTCAGTTTGATGTTTTTGACCCGCAACCCGCAAGATAATGTAATTTGAAATACTCGGTGCATTCAGATTAGACATGGTTGTACATTTAAAATTTATATTTAATATTGGATAATGTTTAAAATTTTCAAAGAGTAGATTCATTTTGCTGCGCAGTAGATTGTCGTAAGGGACTAAGCGCAGTAGATCGACTGCTAAAGAAGTAGGGTGTTCCTGTTTTCGTAGATTTATGTTCGGAGTAGTAGTATAAATGTAATGTAAAGCCAAGTTGTACAACAAGTTGCATAATTTGAACACGTTTAATGAATAAATTCGATTATAAATTTATTTGAAAAGAGCTTTATTATAAAAAAACAATGATGCGATTAGCATCAATCGTGATTTTTTTTTAATCAGCGCTATACAAACAAATACTGTAACGACATCTGCTGGATACATTGTGTACAACAACCATTTTTAATATGTATTGTGTACAACAACCATGCTTATAAAAATATGCTACATATTTACAATATGTTTTGAATTAGTACTAATTCGAACTCTAATTAGTACATACAACCGATAGCTTAGATTGTGCCAGAACCAGACGGAAGCTTCCAGAAGTTTGTACATTTGTATAAATACACAAGTAGATGGCATTGAATTTAGTTTATTTTCGAAAGTGGAATTGTTAACGTTAGTAAAAAGTGATTGAATTGAGATTAAATAAAAAGAGTTGAAGTATAAAAACGTATTTGAATTGTGAATAAGTGGAATAAGTTAAATTTGCTGTTATTTAAACTGAAAGCCGTTGTGTTTCATAAAATAAAGAGATTTGTTGAATTATTTTGGAATTTTCATTGAGTTTTTTTTTTGTCGAACCCCAGGCCAAAACTCATTTATTTGACCCATAAATCCAAAAAATACGGTTTACCATTGGCATGGGCTTTCATTTTCGGTATTTTCATGACTCAATGAAATGAGCTATATAGCTATAAAATTATGCCAGTTCTCTAATTGTAAAGCTAATAAACCTGCACAAACAACAAATTTAGGCGCAGAACATCTATACCTTTTAAAACGCCAAACATATTAGTGTTTGTTTATATACTTACAAAACTTCAATTAATTAACAATAAAACCCAAGTGCATCATAACATTGCGACTGTTGACCTTTTTGGTTATAATTTAGACTCACACATGTTTTCTTGATCCTATACTTAGGTTTTCATTTCCATTAGCCATATCCATTGCAAGATTTTTTATTCTTTTTATTATAATGATTGACTAAAAATGCCAAGTAACATTAATAATTTACTACATTCTTTATAGATGTGTGTGTTTTTTTCAATCGCATTGAAAGATGAAAAAACAATAAGAAACGAATATTATATCTCTCTGCACCACACACTCTTGCCACGCCAACATTTGTTATGTCCAAAGTGGGAACAAATTTTCTAATTTAATATTTTTTTATCGCTCACGGGATATATGATAACATTTAATTAGATGCCTTAATGACGTTGAGAATATGTCAAATGTCATAAGCGATAAATTATTATCTGGTAAACACAAAGGGCAGATTGAGCCAAAAAGTCAAAGAATTAATGGAATTACCAATTGACCGACGCGGAGGGGTTTGTGGAAGCATTGCTGTTGAATGTGGAATTTCTATAGGGTATACAATATTTTAGATGAACTCATGGTATTTTTTTGTTTGTTCTTTATTTTTATCTGTAGATCGTAGAGTTAATTTTAACTGCTTGATCCCGCAGTGATTAAACATAAAAATCTAATTATAAATGCTGCATCGTGCTGGCTTTATTGTTTATTTTTAATACGCACGATACGCCTATTCTTAAGCAGCAGGTTGTGTTTTTTTTTATTCGAAACATGTAGTGTATATTGAGAGATATTCGATACGACTAGTACCTACTTGAAAGATATCATAAAACATAGGAATAAAATCTTAAACTTCACAGCTGGAGTAAAATATCTTCGCAGTAAACAAAAGTTGAAATTAATTAAAGAATTTATTTTCAAAAGAAAAATGGATGGGAGGCTCGAAGAAGCATTGAATAGTGGAGGAGGCAACAGAAGTTACGGTCCCAAAGTGAACAGCTACCACCACCACGATGAAGGGTGTGATGTGCTACTTTATGCAAGTGTAGGGCGTATGTGCTACTTGTTATGTGTGTTTCATATTATCTTTTTTATTTCTCAGATAATTATGTCGTTATATGAAATGCTATGTTCACCAGAAAGAATGAAGAATGCTAGACGAACGGCACAGTTTTCTTGATCATCCTCTTGAGCACCCTCTGAATTGTGCAAGCGTCAGAGGCATTGATCATTTGAAATAATGTCTTTTGGGATGTAATGGGCAAATCCTTTTAAAAAACACTTCATCATTTTCAAGGATGCTTATGTATGTAAGTTGTAAGTAAATCTATAGAAGCGAGCTACATATGTATATACACTATAGAACGCCCAGATATATGATCTTTTTTGATGCACCATCAAGGTGGGCCAAGACCTCATCCACAACTTTAAAGTCAACAAAATGGAGACCGAGGCGCCGAAAACTTCAAATTAATTAGATTGTGAAAACTAAGGACCCGCACTACAGGTCTAACACCATCCTCGGTCCAACTCCCTTAGATACGACGAATACGTTGCTTACACACTTCATCTTCACTTATCTCGCAACCGCAATAATTTGGTTATTATTTATGTTGATTCACTCACAAGTATCATTCTTGTCTATTTCCTCTATATGGTTAATATCACTCACAGTAGTACGCTTGTATCTTCTGCTTTCAATCGCCTTTATCTCTTACATGACCAAATCCTTCTTGAAGAAATACACAGGTATACATAAGTCTTTTTTAAACATCGCCTACAAGGTCCACTGATATATTATGTCAACGAATGAAGCAATTGAATGATGAAATCATTGGCCCGTATGATTGCAGTTCCAGGTCTGGAATGTCTTACTTACAACAGCTGATTTTCACATTACGTGAAATCCTGGAGAAGACTTAAAAACTTGATATCGGTACACCTTTTCATCGATTTCGAAGCAGCTATGACAGAAATGAGGCCAATCGTGTCATTTCAAGTTTTGGTAACTCCGCCATGCTGATACACTTATTTAGGATGTTCTGAAACTATCACATTGATAAAATTTATCGAGAAACGTTGAAAATTAGAAAAAAAAACTCATTTTATCGTATCATCCTGGTTCTGTAACATTGACAGTCGATAATTTTATCGAATGGAATACATCGGAATGAAGAATGCGATAAAATGGGGTTCTATATCTCTCAAATACGATTGGTGAATTTTCATTTTATATTTGTACCTTCTCTGAATATTTTTGTTTAATATTTTATGAATGTTATCGACAAGAACACGAATACATCTGCATCAATATTATTCCTGGGAGAGTTGTGCGACACAACATCTTGAAAATGCATATGACTTCGTAGCATTCTCTAGTATGGAATCAGAACCGAACAAAATTATTTTTGTTATAAAGACAAAGTGAATTTGTCTAGTTTGGCATGTTGTGAAATGTGAACTATGCAAATAACGACAGCGTGGAATAGCTTTCGCTAATCGCTGTTTTTTGCGGCCTCTAAACCATAATCGAAGAGTTAAATGAAACGCTGTACAATACTTTCATCATTCCCTATTTGTTGTATGCTACAGAGGCTTAGATTCCCTTTATTCCTTGGAGAGAAAAACTCTATGCACGATTTATAGTCCAGGTTGTGTCAATAGGCGAAGACGATAAAACGAAGAACTTAAAACATTTTTTTTAATCCACCATTTTCGAGTTATCGCGATTTTAAACCGTAAGAAATACGAATAAGACTGGGGCCCTCGCCCTATTCCTGAAATCGAGTCGAGTAAGTTTTCATGTGAGATCGACAAATTGGTATTCTCGAACACGACTCACTAATTATCGGTATTCCCCAACTCGAATGTCGAACGTCAAATGACACTCGAATGAAACTAATACCTATTCCTGATCTCGAAAGTGACGCTTTTTCAGAAAGAAATCATTCATGTTTAAAAGTGTTCGGGAACAGAAGTGGTGGATGCAAAAATGTAGATTAAATTAGAAAAAGACTTAAAGTCGTAATTTTACCGTGCACAAGGGACTATTTGTTTCTTTTTTAATGTGAAACACAATGCGCGGGCATTAGGAAGATAGGGAGGGGAAAGATAGGAGGTGTTGATTAACATTGGTTTGAATGTTTGCAGATCAAAATGGCAAGGGAAAATCTCGCCGGGTAAACTATTCCAAATATTGTTTGCATTTAGAAAATAGCAGCTTTATGTGACCATAAAATTTAAATAAAAAAAATAATTTATTATGAATAATAAGTGTGAAGCAAATGTTAAACATTTTTTGGTGGTAGGTATTTGGCATAGACGACGATCTGGCGTTTGTTTTAAATTTAGACTCGGCAAGAGTACAATAACTGCCGCGCCATTTGATAACTGGATTATGTAGAGGTGAAATACAAGCATTTTTTACTATGAAGGGGGGGTCTATCTCCCCCCGTTTAGGCAGGTGGGGCAATTTTATAAAAAAGCAATTGCATTAAAAAAAATTTTTTTAAATAACGGCAACACTTACAATAATGCGCTAGCCTTTTTTGAAAGTCAATGATCTTTTCTATCTTACAGTTTTTTTAAATAATGTCTATTAATAGCTTTTGCAAACTCAAAATTTTAGAAAAAAAATATAAAAAATAACGTAAAATAATTTTTTTTTTTAAATTTGAATAATAAATAAATAATTTGCTCTAATCATTTGTTACTTCTAATAATTATTAATCTAACACTAAAATATAGGTGATTCAATATATTCTAGTTTACGAGAAACTTGAAATTAACAAAACCTATTTTTTTGTATCATTTGTTTGGTATTTACATATGTATTTATATAGTCTTACAATTTAAACATTTCCAATCAATAAACGGTACAACTTAAATAAGCACAATTATTTGCGCAATGTATTTTCTAAGTAGAACTTCTCAAAAAAATAGTTGCAGCTTTCACAACACCCAATATCTGGTTTATTTGTTTTATTAATCAATAATAACAAAAAACATTTTTTTGAAAAAATTTAACACAAAAAAAAATTATCAAACTTCATAAATTACGGTTAAATTCATAATTAAAAAGTGGCACAATTATTGTCACACCCAACAAAGCTGGAAAAATTATTTGCACAAGGGCAATCGATGACATGGGAGTGAGAACCTTTAGTTAATGTTCGATTCAATCAATGCGAAGTGATGCGTGCTGCTGGTGGAGTAGTCTAGCGTCATTCTCCATCAAGGTAACTTGTTTTAAATGTGTAAAACTAGGGAAATCGCGTTAGAAACCTGTGCGGCGATTGTTGCAGAATTTAAACTCGGTATTTCGGCTGAAAAAATCTCTGAAAAATATCACTGCGCTGGGTTTATTATCTGATAGATAAAGAAAAAAAAATAATAGACTTTAAAAAATCAAACCGGAAGAGGAAGAAAGTAATAACAACGAGTCGGGAAGACAAACTTATCGTTCGACATTTTAAATGTAACCCTCCTTAAAAAGACCGAAGTGTGCAAAAAACATTAATAAAAATCGCGAGACCAATATTAGTGAAAGAACACTGCGACGAAGGTTGAAAGAAAACCATGTTAAAGCTTACGTTTCCCAAAAAAAAACCTTCATAAAAAAAAAAACAGAAAAGCAATATTGAAGTGCTGACTTAAATTGTATTAAAAAATGTTTGGCATATTGCGTAGTCTAAAATTCCACATAGTATTAGGCGGTCTGCAGATGAAACATGGAAAGTTTTTTAACGGCTTGTAGTTCTATTACAGCAGAACAAATTCAACAATAGACTCAAAAAACTGAAAGTAAGCGGCAAATATTAGGCTTTTAGAAAAAGTATAACATTTAAATGTTAGTGTTGCCGTTGTTATAAAATAATATTTTTTTTATTTTAAGTATTTTTTTATAAAATTGCCTCTCCTGTCCTATAGTAAAACATATTTGTATTTAGTCCTTCTACAAAAATCCGTTATCAAATCGTGGCGCCACAGTTATCCTACTCACCCCTTGGGCTCCATTACTCGCGGCAAATATAAAAAAAATTATTTCTTCACTCGGAAAGTTGTACAAATCTTTAAAAATATTTAATTTTATTATTTTGTTTTCTACACTCTAAATATTTCCAAACTAAACTTTTAAAAAATTACCTTTTGTCTTCGTTAAAAAAATATCTCTGTATTTATTATTATTTTTTCTTGCACTTTTACGATTTAAACTGATTAATTTACTATCAAATTACATTCAACGATGGGTTCTCCAATCAAATGATTTTTTTTGTGAAACGTCAAGTAAACATTTTTTAGTGAAGTTAGCCACAATTCAAAGGGTGTGTTCATCATTTTCAGAGTCATGTCGTGTTTTTGGCTCTCACTAGAGTTGTGGAATACCGATTCTAACTCGACTCGACTGTGAGCCCTCGAGTGACATTTCACTCGACCCGTATTTAGGAATAGGCCTCCTGGGCTAAACGCTGAGACAGAAAATAAACGAGAAACAGGCCTCATCTCCAAAGGCGTTGCCCAGTTTAGTGAGATATAAGCTGAGTTGTTATTAAAAATTTAAAACCGAAAGCTAGATATTGAAACAGCTGATGGAATCTTTTACTTGTTAGTGAAAGAGGGATCTGCGTTAAAAAAATCTTCAGCAGTTGCTCTACGTGTTAAGTATAGGTGCTTTTAGGCGAATTTCCCTCGTTTTTGTCAAGAACAACTACTTTAAGAAATTCTTTCACTGTCAAAATACCGTAAGATAATAACAAACATTTCAGCTTGCAACTATTATTACTGAAGGCACATGTAACATTGCTCATTATGTGTACAGACCTTCATCGAAGCTCTGAAGTGCACTTCTCACGTCAATCAAAATTTCTCTTACTAAACAAAGTATTAAAAAAATACATTATGATGGTAAAACAACTTTCTACGAATCGTGTTCCAAATTGGCAACCAACTGCAAGAAACACACTCGATTGCAACATGAAAATACCGATTACGAGGTTTTTTTAAGCCTTGTTACCTATGGACATACCACATACCTTAAATCAAAACAAACATAAAAAGTATGTACATAACAACCAGACACGTGATAGAGTATACAACAATATTTTGCATACCATGTTTTTTAATGTACATTAAAGGAAACGAGTGAAGTTATTTTTATTTCCATAATTATTTTACCGTTGAATTCAAAAATATGTTACATGAAACGTAAGCCAACTTAATAATTACGTATGTAATTATCAATTCTAACAATAAGTATGGCCCTTTTGTTATTTAGTTTTTTTTGATGAAGTTTGTAAAAGGTGCTGACAATTAGAATAAATGCGTATTGTTTAAGCAATTTGTCGACGCACATGACCATGATTTGAGCGTAATTTTACAAAAGAAATTGTTACTCGGTTGTTAAACTAGTGTCAATGACTTTGGACTGAAAGCAATTTTACAGAATTTTTTACTAGTGGAAAAAGTCAACAATAAAATTATTATGTAAGGGTTATTAATAGAAAAGTGACGGCAAGAATTGTTGTGCGTTTTAATATAACAGTGGGAGAGGGAATTTTCTTCCCATCGCCATTTTGTTTAACTTTTTGACAGTTCTGACTTTATATATTCTACTAGCAAACTAGTGCATTAATATTTTCCGTGCGATTGACAGAATACTGCAACAAAACATCAAAGTTCGCGACAGTATTGTGAGGGCTTTTCAATGAATGATTGCACCTAACTTCGATGAAATACCCCAACACGTCAAGTCGAAGAGGTTATCGAGGCGGCTCAAAACTCTAAAAAAAGGAAAAGTGATAGGGCCAGAGATTTGGAAAAAGATGGGAGATATGTAGGTGTCTTTCGATTCTCGTCTCAAAACTTCTTAAAGGTGAGGTGATCGATTGCCTTTTATCAACAGAGAAAAAGTTACCTTTGCAAATATATAAAAAAGGGGAAGGGTGATATGCGAAGCTGTCATTATTACCGATAAATTAAGCTGATGTCAAACACCATGAAGATCGTGGAGCGGGTTATTGGGTGGTCGACTGCGAAATGTAATGCGGCTATCCGATGACCAGTGCGGTTTTGTCGCGGTTATATCAACTACAAATGCAATCCAAAGTATAAGGATCAGAATGGAAAAACATCGTGATTTTTGATTGATTGATTTTGAAAAAGCATTCGATAGACAGCCACGGAATCTGATATGGGTGACTCTTAGAAAACGAAGAGTTGCGGAAACCCGGAATCTTTGATCTTTATTACATTCCTTGAATGTCTGCTTGAAGGTAAAGTGACGGACCCAAAAGTACATCAGTTTTCTTTGCTGACGATGGAGCCATCATAAGCGATGATACTACATCCTTGGCAGGTGGACGTTTTAGAACGAAACGGGTACCGTATTAGTCCAAAAAGATTGAATATATGCTGCCCGTTTCTTAAGCTGAAAGGCAGGCTCTACACTGCAGCTGGGCATCCAACACTTGCATACGGTTCACAATGTTGGACAATTTACAAAACACATAAGAGTAAATTGAAAGCAGGAGTAATAAAACTTGACCGAATAATAAGTACGACAATCCGAGGAAGCCTTCACGTCAAAAACACCATCTTAGAAAAAATAAAGCCCGACCGTCTAAGGTACATTGTATTGTCATGTTTTAAGAAGAGATTCTGAAAACCCCGTCAAAAAGGTAATATCATACAACATTCCAACACAATCGAGAAAGAGGAGAGACTGGCCTAAGCACTCCTGGTACAAACAAATGCAAAAACATGAGGGGCCTATTCCTGAATACGAGTCGAGTGGGATGTCACTCGAGAGCTCACAGTCGAGTCGAGTAACAATCGGTATTCCACAACTCTAGTGAGAGCCAAAAACATGACATGACTCTGAAAATGTTGAACATACCCTTCGAATTGTAGCTAACTTCACTAAATGTTGATTTGACGTTTTACAAAAAGTCTTTTGATTTGAGAACTAATCGTTTAATGTAAAATTTGAAGGCAATTAATCAGTTTAAATCGTAAAAGTACACACAAAATTAATATGATAAGTACAGAAATGTTTTATAACATTGATAGTTTAATTTAGAAATATTTAGAGTGTAAGATTCAAAATAAAAAAAAATAAATATTTTTAAAGATTTGTACAACTGTTCTAAGTAAACAAACCAATTTTGTATATTTGCTGCCAGTAATGGAGCGCACATTTTTTTTTTTTTTTTTTTATAATTAACGCGCGCACAAGAGACTTTTTGTTTCCCTTTTAATGTAACACACTGCGCGGGCATTAGGAACATAGGAAGGGGAGAGATAGGAGGTGTCGATTAACATTGGTTTTGAATGCTTGCAAATTGAAATGTCAAGGGAAAATCTCGCCGGGTAAACCATTCCAAAGTCGTGTTGTACGGCTAAAAAAAGAATCTCTATATTTCACGGTACGTCTGAAATTGGGCTCAAGGGTGAACTGATGGGCATTCCTAGCAAGACGAGTATTACGGGCGAAACTTTTAAGGGGAGGAATGCAGCTGCCTACCTCGAGTGAACATTTTTTATAAAAGAAACTATAAAATAAGGCAGACATGAAACATTGCGTCGGTGTTCGAGAGGGGCAATTGTTTCAGCGGCAATTCTATTTCCTATCAATTTTAACGCTCGATTTTGAATTCTATTAAGCAGGTGAAGGATGTTTGTGAAGCACCTGTCCAGAGGTGTGAGTTATACTCGAGTTTAGGGCGTATAAACGCTTTATAAATTGTAGCCAGATCAGATGGGGAAAAGTACTTCTTACACCGATACAGAAAACCTAAGCACTTAGCAGCATTCTTAGCAATCTCAAATATATGGTCGTTCCAACGGAGGTCGTCGTTGACACACATACCGAGTACTGAAAGCTTTTCGGTTTCTTCGATGCAAGTGCCATTCATGGACAATGGCATTGGGGGTATGTTTAGCTTTTTAGCATTGAGTTTTCGAAGCATTAAACTCCACACGATTCTTATTACCCCATTTGACAATGCTGTATAAATCGGAGCTTGACATACGGTACCGTTGCAATTGCACGTCCGAAGGCGAAGGACGTGTATTATTGAACGAATATGAAAAGCTGAGGGTAGAGTCGTCAGCAAAACAGTTAAGTGGATTAGAAGTAACAGACAGAAGATCATTTATAAAAATGAGGAAAAGAGTCGGAGACAGACTTGAATCCGTCCAATACAACTTGTATTGAACGGTCCAGAAGATAGCTTCTAATCCAACGAACAAGAGTATTATAGATCCCAAAAGAACGCATTTTCGATAAGAGAGCTTCATGCCAAACTCTATCAAATGCCTTGGAGATATCAAGAGCAATAATCTTACTTTCACCAAAGCGATGTAAAGATTTGTTCCACTGTTCGGTGAGATATGCCATCAGATCATCAGTGGAACGGTTGCTGCGGAAGCCATAATGACGGGCATGGAGAAGCTTTCGATCTTCGAGATATTCCTTAAGCTGACGGTTAATCAGTGTTTCCATGACCTTAGAAAGAAGGGATGTCAGTGCTATGGGTCGGTAGGAGGAGGGAGAGGATTAGTCACCTTTCTTAGGGACAGGCTGGACAAATGCTGTTTTCCATCTTCTAGGAAAGATTCCAGAAGAGCAGGAGCGATTGAAAAGCTTACGCAGTGGCTTTGCCAGTATGGAAGAACACCTCTTCAGAAGAATCGGGGGTATACCATCCGGGCCAGCGGATTTGTGTATATCGAGATCTTTGAGAACTCTTGCTACTGTACGAGTGCGGAAAAAAATCTGTCCCATGGAAAAATTTACATTTTCAAGTACATGAGGGGCAACGTTGCTATGCGGCAGCGTGGAGCTGACAGCGAAATGGGCGGCGTTTACTGAAGAGTAAACAATTGGTTTGTTATTGTCGATGAGCGTTGGAACTGAAGATGTTGACGAGTTTTTAATATTTTTTACAAATGACCAAAAAATTTTACTGCCTTTGGGACACTGCAGAATTTTTTGCCGTAATTTTTGGTCATGGAAAAATTTGGTTCTTTCAATAACGGAGTTGCATGAGTTTCTAGCTTGTTTGTGCTTTTTCCGATTTTCCCCTGTAGGGTTGGCTTTGTAAGAACGGAAACTTACTTCTTTGAGCCTAATAACTTCTGTACACTCAGAATTAAACCAAGACTTTTCTTTAGGTTTGATGCTTTTTATTCTGTTAGGAATAAAATCACGCATCCCTAGAAGAATCACATTTGTGATCATTTCAGCACTGGCATCAATGTCACTATCGAGGAAGCATAGTGACCAGTTAAAGTTTCGGAAAAAAATATTTAGGCCGTCCCAGTTGGCTTTCTCGTATTGCCAAACGGTCCTGGTGGGAAGTTTTTCTTTAACTGGATGGGTGGAGGATGAGAAATTAGCTGAAATGACACAATGGTCTGAAGTACCAAATGGAGAATTTACACTAATGGTATATTTACCAGGGTGAGAAGTAAGAAACAAGTCAAGAGTATGGGCGGCTTGCCCAGCAACATCCGGTATACGCGTTGGCACATCGATCAGTTGGGTAAGGTGATGTAACCCGGCAAAGAGCTCGACATACCTTCCTTCGGGTGTTGTCTGAGCAGAATAGCGGAGCCAATTGGAAATCGCCCGCAATAACGATTTCAGTGCGAGGACAAAGGAAAACAATTTTCAAAATGGAATCAGACAGTGCATCAAACTCGTTACAAGTCGAATTGCTGTCGAGATTTGGACTCCTGTATATAAAACAATAATGAATGACATGCTTGCGGACAGTGAATTTGAGCCACAAGAAGTTAAAGTCCGTGTTGGAACATTGCCCATATTGGGGAAGGCTCTGGCAAGCAATATCATTCCTAACATAGACCACGAGACCATGATGGGAAAAGAGTAATGGCACCAAGCTATACCCATGTAGAGCAAATTCTGATAAATCAGTATTTACTCCAACCTGGGTTTCACTTAATGCCAAAACAGCTGGCCTGTATTGAACAGTATAGACGTACACGTGAAAGAAATTCTTTCTTATACCACGAACATTAGAATACACGACACAAAAATCACTTACCATTTAAAAATACTTACACACAAAACACAATTCTGACTAAGTCGAACCATGCAGTGAAAACAAATTCCAGATTTTCGTCTTTACCAAATACCTACCACCAAAAAATATTTAAATTTTGTTTCAAACACTTCATCATTCATAATGTACCAAATTATTTTTGTTTTATTTAAATTTTATGAACACGTAAAGCTGTTATTTTCTAAATGCAAACATTTGCAAATAACAATTTTAAAACTACAACTTTATTTTCTTGGTGTAAGAAATCGGAGGTGCCAAAATTCAAAACTTAAATTCAAATCAGCTGTTGGCAGAAGTTCGTTTTCAGAGAAAGGAGGAATTTATTTGCAAATTGGGTTAGCTTTTTTATTATATCAAATATTTCGTAGATTAGACAAAATATTGCTTTCGTGGGTCATTTTATTAACTTCTATTTATTTGCCACTTTTTAAATGAAATAAATGTCAAAAAATAGAGATGTTGCACTGAGCTGTTCCATGTTAAATCAACACCGGAGCAGCTATGCAGTTTGACTTACCGCACTGACATTCCCCAGTGCGCACTGGGGCGGGGAACATCGAACAGACCTATGTATAGTTGAACTTACCATACAAGACTTTTATGAGAAAGGTGGAATGTCGGCGCTATCGATGGCGTCTTGATTAATATTGAATATTCAAACAATGAAGCCGCTTTTGTGGATCGGTGTGGTAAGCATTCGCTTAACTATATGGCAACATGTGGACCAGATTTTGTTGTGCCAAAGTGCTAACTTACAATTTTGTAAAAAAAAATCTCTAATTTATATCCAATTTTTTCCTGCTATGTTTAAACTCTCTATTGCCATTAACCACATTTTTTTCTGTTTTAGTTAATGAATCAGAAAAAGCACCAACAAAATTTTGTTTGTTCGTTTTCTCTGATTTTGGACAAAATGATTATCTTTTTTCTTTGGAAAACTTACGACAATTTTTTGTAGCTTGACTTGTTAAACTGATTCAACAAGTTAAAGGAATTTTTTTTGACATTTAATGTTGCTTTTTTTTTGTGTTACACAAAAGATTTTCACTTGTTAAATAAGCATAGTTAAACAAGTGATTGTTGACGAGTTGACTTGCTGTTCTGTGTTATATTTAGGCCCCAGGTCTCAAAGTTCCTAATGCATAAGAAGGAAATTCATAAACACTGCTGAGTTACCGATGAGTGTTTTCGTAATAAGCTAAGACAAATAGCACGCCTAATATTACTCCGCAACTTGTAGAAGTTGATTTCAACTCAAGATTTTTATTACTCACATGGGTGGTAAGCCATTCCAATTGTTGTTATATAAGTTTGAAAAAAAACATACATACATTTTCAAAAAAGAGAAGATTCGTAAAATGCTTTGAGTTAACTAGTTTCCCGTTGACTATGACATAATGTACACAAGAAGTTGTAGAATGTTTTCGCACCAACCTATTATTTGCAGCTTTGATAAAGTAATACTACCTATGTATATTGTATTTTAATGTTTTTGACTTGGAAATCATGTGTTTCTAATAATGCACCAAAAAGCATGATACAAGGGGTTAACAAAATATATACATATATATAGTAAAATCAGACAACCCATTTTGGAGTCAATTTATGGGAACATTGATTTGTTTTAAGCATACCTACTTACATATATTTATGGATTCATGGAAACATTTAACATACATACTTATATTGCATTAACTATAAGTATGTAGGTACTTATGTTTCTTATATAAATTTATAATACTTAAACTTCCAATTGATAGCTATTTTTATTGGAATAACTTTTGAACTAAAGTGTTAAAGTAAGTCAAATTATTAATTACACATCAAGGTTAAATAGTAAAATTTCTTCTTTTTTTTTGAGAATTTCAAACTTTTCAGCAATTATCATGCGCACGAAAGAACATCCGGTTAGATTTGTTTACAGGAAAATACATTAAAAACTTATTAATCCTACGATGCCACTTAATATTTCAAGGTTAGGTTAACAATACCTACTCTTGATGACAAATATCTTCTACTTAAAAATAAACATGTACATTGTACACCTGTAGTTGTGTCTTAAAGAGCCTGCCCTATTTTATAGGCTCAGATTAATTCATTATATACATTATATACATTGCAAAATTAAGCAAATTTTAGCGCTGACTTTGAATTCGATGGGAACAAAAATATTTAACCCTTCCCCTAATGAGTCTACAAACGATTGTGGAAGATTCAATTCTGGTTTCATGACGAACGTTTTGTAAGTTAGAGGCTAGTGGTAGAGGTGGCGTTGGGGACCATACGAATGGCTGAGGAAATTTATTCTATATTAACTAGAGAAACGAGACCCCGAGACCTTTTATGTGTTTGATTGAAATATTCTCTCATACACTGTCACATATCATATAATGATATTCCTAGTGGATAATGCGGTAGCCACTGGAGACTGGACTGGTCACCAACGAATTCGCGGACCGTACATCAAATCTGTATGAGTTTTAATTGACTCTGTGGCGATGACTGATGATAGTGATGAGCACATCAAGTCTCCTCGCTGTTTTATGTGGGCTGGGAAGAAGATTGGGAAAAAAATAAAAGAAAAAAAGTCTGACGTGAACAAAGTTGACAGATGAAAAAATTCTTAATTCTGCTCATCATAGAATGGTCAAGTGGGGTAGAACGTGGAAGAACATATTTATAATATGAATACATACATCAACTACGACTTCGAATTCTCTTAAGAATGAACCAGTGGTGTTGCGTTGGTTCATTATTTCGTTAGTTGATTCTTTCTCTGTTAGCAGGAAATATTAATGGAGATTGTTGTTTTTTTTTGTATTAAATATGTATCGAATGTTACGGTTATGCTCCGATGTTTATTTTCTTTTTAACAAATGTCCATGAAAGTTATTTTTCAAAACCAATCCCACGAACCACGACCCATTTTTTCTGTAGCTTAATAGCCGATTAAGATATACTCTGGAAGGGCAGGTTAACGATGTAGCTCTGTAAAGTTTTCATGTTCAACTCGATAAACCAAAGCATAAGTCAATTCTATTTTCGAATAGAAATGCACGGGGGACTTTAGGAGTAGAGCGTTTGCATGTCCATAATCGGAAGAACATTTTAGTATACCAATTAAGGTGCTTGTAGGGGGATCAAACAACCCTTCCAATGGAGAAAGAAATATCTTTTTTGTCAATATTAGTAAACCAGCTTCTGCCCTAAACTACCCGCTTAAGGTGTCCGAAGTGCTCTCGAAATTAAAAAAAAATTGTTACGTTCAGAACAGCTTCATGAATTTGACAAGTTCCAGCAATATTGTGAAAAGAAAAGTCGAAGTTTGAAGGCTGATAAATGTAATTTCAATCAGCTTTTCAATTTACCAATAGAAGAAACTGACTGATATTTCCTTTAAAACTTATTCAAACATATAGGTACATGTGTGAAAACCAACATATTTTTGTATCAACAATCATACTAATTACATACAATTCTCCACATTTCGCTTAGTTGCTTTTGAAAAACAATAGAAACACAAATTTCTTTAAAGCTTTCGACAAATGGAGTGAATTTAAAGAAAATTATGTTCAACGATTGTTTTCTTTTGTGCATAGCTTCAAATGTCAAGGGAGTAATTTTGGCCCTTTGTTGTTTGTTTTAAGTCTTAATCATCGTCCTTATATTTTAAAACATTTAATGCTTAACATAAAATCAAAAACAACAAATTAGAATAATCAGCATTTATTTTTGGACTTCTTAAATTATTGATTCAAAATAACTTTGTGCGAAAATAGAAATAAGAACAGAAGGCTCTGACTCAGCATTATTTTTGTAGCCATCTTAATTTTCGTTCACCAAAACGTAACCCAAACTTACAATGGTCCACTGTTTTTTTTTTTATAAAAAAATTCTTGGAATTGTTTACGAGAAAAATAAGATTTTACTTAACCAACAATTTAAAATTGCTCTGTAAAATGTCGTTATGTTCTTAATTCGAGAACAATTGGTCTAACCATTTAGCCTGAAGTTTCAAATACATCCATACAGACGGACAAAAACACGGACAGAATTTTGCAACTAACTCAAAAACGTTTCTATATTATCGTATTGTCATATTTGATTGTTATGGCAATTTTTATAACTTGCCCTGCTTTAGTAACTAGAATTTCAAATAAAAAGCAAACACTACTACATTTGATTTTCTCAAAAGATTTTCTCCTTATTGTCATGATCATGATGCTCCATATTTCGTTAAAATTCTCTGTTTTATTTGTGTCCAGTCCTCAAAAACGAATCCGTAGTTTGGGTGCCATATTAATCTATTCACGCATTCAATATACAAAATATCCAACGAAGATTTGCTCTTCGTTTTCTCCCTAGTGAATAACATTAACTCCATACACTCAACTGGTAAACCTAACATTTCTTTCTGTTTATTTATATTTTTACTGGCTGACCCACCCGGCGTTGGTCGTGTTTACCATTCACCCACAAGCGTTGAGTTGTAATTTTCGACTAAGCACTTTATTAAATACACACATTCTTAAGCATCGCATGCGACGAACGCAACGAACAAAGTAGACGAACTTTTAACCTTTTCACTCCGGCAATCCGTTTGAAAGAATTACTTAAAATCTGAGCACCGAATTTAGCATTAAATGGGATATTCTACAAAAATATTCTTTTAATTTACAAAAAAGTACCTACTATTCGGAAATAATACCTTCTTCTATTTCCAAATAGTACCTTTTGTACATTACTTGATATGTATATAAATCGAGCTAAATGTTCAAAGATGTAGTTACAAAATTTAAGAAATTGTACAAATTTTCGAATTTACACTGATTTAAATTTTGTTAGAAGTGTAAAATTTGGAATTTTATTTTTTTTCTCAAGAAAAATCCCCTCCGTCTAAGCACTAAGGGTTGAAATGTGTATTTGTAACAACTATTCTTTTTAGGCTTCTTAAAAATATGAATCAAAATTACAGTTAAAAAAAAATAATTCTGTTGATCGCTGCCAAAGTTCACAGAATCACTCGTTCCCGTGTGTCAAAAAAATTAAACGCTTAGATTTTTATATATTTTTGATTATGAGCAACTTGAACTTGTCTTTACTGGCGTACACCATACATTTCTGGATTGCGTCAACAGGTGCTCCTACCCGGTCCAACTAAAGTTAAAAACCACTATGGGAACCATTTTCAAACTCTCAAAAAAATATTTAAAATCGGTCAAGCCATTCAAATTTAATGTTGTTGATATGAAAATATATACAGGGATAACAAAATCTTCGTACATATCTGCTCCCCAGCGTCACCTATCGGGTGCAAATGTAACAGGTTCACCAGCTGAGTTAACGTTAGGATTGCCTAACAATTTCACCAAAATCAGGAATATAATGACTGCCCCGGCGATACTTGCAATACAACACATTTTCTGGATCCCGACAACAGGTTCACTTATCGCTCTTCTCGGCGATTTCTCGTTCTTCTTCCGTGTATTGATTTGCAATATTACGAAGCCTAATTGAGAAAGATTAGATCTTTTAGGTCTTGGCATATTTATTAATAGCACTCGCACGAAACAAAATAAACCGACCGGAAACTTTTATATATTTACTTTGTTGAAAAACAAATCACAGACAAATAAAATGGGCACGACTGGGTCGCACGTACTTGCTTTTATATGCCTGATTACATTGGAAACCAAGATCTTTGACAGAAACAAGTAACATTTACGTTGAAAATAGCACAGTTTGAACTTATAAGAAGTATCAAAACCACAATACTTAACGGTTTTTAGTAAAAATTAAGTATGCCATCACACGTCTTAAATAACAAGGAATTTATGAAAAATGTATTTCGAAAATTGTAGGACCGGTTTTGATAAAATCCTGTTTTTTATTTTTAGTTTTTTGAAAAAAAATAATTTTTTAAATTTTGGTATGCAGTTTTTTAGAAGTTATTAAAATACATTTGATTATAAAATTTAAAATAATTTTTTTTGATAATTTTTCAAAATATTGATTTTTGAAAAAAAAATTTTCAAAAATTAATTTTAATTAGAAAAAAAAAGTTATTCAAAATTTTGATATGCAGAATTAATTCGGCTATCTAGATCTTTTTAAATATAAAATTTGACAGAAATCCAAAGAGCCGTAACCGAGAAAGCCAAAAATTAAAAAAAAAAACCGTTATATGAAAGGTCCCGTTAATAGACTTTTCCCGTATATGTGGTACTAATCAAATACCAACAAAATAATTCTCAAAAATATTGATTAAAATCGTTGGAGCCGTTTTCGAGAAAAATAAGATTTTCCTAAACGGTTATATGGCAGGTACCGTTATTGTTAGGCCCAAAAATAAAATATCAATTTCCCCTCTGGGGGAATGCCAAAATAATAACACACACCCAGTTTCAAGATAATGGCTTAAACCGTTTAGGCTGCAGCTCGTTATACATACTGATAGACAGACAGACAGACAGACATTTTTTCTCGATCACATTTTTAGACTTCTGTATGATCGTAATGTCATGTTTGATTGTTATCTCAATTTTTTTAATATTCACGAATCCAAAACTTGCCTTATAGTCCCTATAATCGCAAGTAAAAATACACTTTTGTGATTTACAATTTGAAATCACAGTTCTTTTCATTTTTTTTACCGTGAATAATTCCAATATTTTAATAGCTATTCTGCTATTCGGACGGAGACGAATCTAAGAAACCATAGATCACTAAAATCGGTTCAGCCGTTCTTGAGTTAAAAATGGTGTAACTAACACGAATTAGTTTTATGTATACAGATATTTTAAATTATTCGTTTAGAGTAAACGTGGTTCAAAAACGTTCCATATTTAATCAAATTACTTGTGCTGATGGACGATTGTGTCGACTATAAAATGGTAGCGTGCGCGATAAGTTTCAAGAACAGAACTATGTTTTTCGAAATTAATTTTGATTTTTTCTTACTCGATAAATAAATATTTATTATAAAAACAAAAAGCAGGCAATAATTAATATTCCAATCGAATATATCACTTAAACAAAATGACATAACATTTATTAATAGCTTTTGTTATTGTTTCCTATAAATCCTCCATTTTATATACTATAGTCTTCATCAAATCACAAAACTTATTCATTACATGAGTGTTTGAATCTAATTACCTGAGTTTTATAAGAAAACAAAACAAAGACGCAAACAAAAAATAAATTAAGTTACCTAAGTATGTATATATGTATATATATACATAAGCAAGTCACTGTCACATTCGAGCAGTCAACCGATTCGGCACGAATCTGCTCTAATTTAGTGCCTGCTGTCATCCTAGCCATATACATCATTATCATAATATCTACACAAGTTTTTTAGATATGTCTTCTATTGAATCAAATATTAGGCATTCAATTAATACAAAAAATAATACATAAAATCTATCTTCATATGAATCTACATATTATATGTACATTAGGATATATTATAAAAAGATAGATCAACATAAGTTTTGTGCGAAATGCCAGACGCTGAGTTGCTTGCTTAAAATAAATGTATTTACAAGTTGTTTTAAATGTTACATTCAAGTGTTTATTTTTTACTTGCGATTATAGGGACAAGGCAAGTTTAGGATTCGTGAATATAAAACAAATTGAGATAACAATTAAACATGACATAACGATCATAGAGAAGTCTAAAAAAGTGATCGGCAAAAAAATTCTGTCTGTCTGATTGTCAGTATGTATATCGAGCAGCAACCTAAACAGCTTAAGCGATTAACTTTAAATTTGGTTTGTGTGATTCTTTAGGCATTCCCCAGAGGGGAAATTGAAATTGAACTTTTAAGGCCTAAAAGTAACGGTACTTGTTATATGACCGTTTAGGAAAGCTTATTTTTCTCGAAAACGGCTCCAACGATTTTGAAGAAAATTTTTGAGAATTTTTTCGTTGGTATTGGCTATTACTTGATTAGAACCATATTTACGGAAAGTCTATTAACGGTACCTTTCATGTAACGGTTTTTTTAATTTTGGGCTTTCTCGGTAACCTCTTTTTGGATATCTGTCAAATTTTATATTTGAGAAGATCTAGGTAGCCAAATTAATTCTGCATATCAAAATTTTGAATAACTTTTTTTTCTAATTAAAACTAACTTTTTTCTTTTTTTTTTTGAAAAATCAATATTTTCAAAACTAATCCAAAAAAAATATTTTAAATATTAATTATTAATAAACTCTAAAGAACTGCATACCAAAATTTCAAAAAAAAAATATTTAAAAAAAACTAGAAATAAAAAACAGGATTTTATCAAAACCGGTCCTACAATTTTCGAAATATGTTTTTCATAAATTCTTTGTTATTTAAGACGTATGATGGCGTACTTTATTTTTACTAAAAAAACTTTAAGTATTGGGGTTTTTATACATTTCATAAGTTTAAACTGTGTTATTTTCAACGTTAATGTAACTTGTTTCTGTCAAAGATTAGGTACATAAGAGCAAGTACATGCGACCCAGTTGTGCCCATTTTTTTCTTTTAGGTGATGTAAATTATACTTAAAAAAGCTGAATGTTGCTTGAAATTGGTTACATATATATGTTACCGGCAAAACTGTTCTGCCAAGGCAAAACTAGTTCAACCAAACACATTTAGGCTAAACTAGTTTTCCCTAGACAAAACTAGGATGAACATGGCCGTGAAGTAAGGTAAATGGTAATAAGGTCGATTCGATCTTATTTCCCTAAAAAAAGGAAATAAAAGCGAACTTCGGTTTTATTTACAGTCGACCCTATTTCCGACAAAAATGGTAATAATGTCGATCAGAATGTCGGCGTTATTAACGAATCAAGCAATGGAATTGCTTGAGATTTTATCTCCCAATCAGTATGAAGTAGGTATGGGGCATGCTGCCCCCCTGCAACGCCCTGCTTGGACGTACTATAGGATTTGGAGTAGGTGCGAGATTAGGTTTATGCAAATGTTCTTTAAATCGAAAAGAAACTTTGCACATTCCCAACCTTGCACCTACTCCAAATCTTATTGTGAGCCCAGGCAGGGGGGTTGATGCACTAACATTTTTCGAAGTGGTACATATCTCCCAATTTAGTTTTTTGTTTGTTTGGGTCTTATGCTGGTCTAAGTGGCTTTTATTGCCAATTTTTGTCTTCGACAATATTTCCTTGAATTTAGGAAATATTGTAGAAAACGTATGATCGGTCATCGGTCTTATTTCCACTTCGAAGGAAATAAAGTCGATGAATCGATGAATCGACTTTATTACAATCTACGTTATTTACGGCACCGGGTGATCTAGTTTCGCCTAGGCAAAGCTAGTTTTACCTGAAAAAGACTTTTGACGGTAACATATACATACAAATCTGCTGTGCGTCTAATATGCATCTTCTATATCGCATTGCTTTTCGACCCACGAACACTATGTGAATGAAGAACGACGCTCCAGCCAAGAATATCTTCGAATTCTAGCCTCCATTTTGGAAGCGACCAATGGAATCCGCAATATCTCAGGTTGAGACCCTTCATGGAGAAGTACGATAATAAGGTGGTGTTTTCAGCACCAAAGAGCAAGTACGGCTGAACCAGTTATGCATTTCCTGAGTTTTCCTATGCCAACCGATTGTCTGACAATTAAACTGTTCTCAAGTGACCAGTTCTGTAGTTAACTGATAAGAAACAAGTTGGCGAACATTACCCCCAATCAATAAAATAAATCTGTTTGCTGATAAATTTATTTCAAGTGATTACCTATTTATTTATTTAAGGTTCTTTGGTAAGGTTTATTGTTTTATAACATAGAACACAAGGGTACAAATTGTTGCTAAAATTACTGAATTACTCACCATCCATCAGCTTGTAAATTTTAGATTGTAGGTAGTATTAAGATTAAATCGATTGAAGTATTTTTTGCATATTTAGAAAGGAAAGGATTTCATCCATTGAGACAGAGCTCCATTGATAAATTCAATTCTTTTTTAAAAGACTCAAAAATTTTGGTCACTTGATTTCGTTACAACGGCCACCGTCAAGTTCGGAGTGCATTAAAGCGTGAGAGGTAAAAAAAAAAAACAAAAATTTTATAATTTAAATAAAATAAATAAAGGTAAACCTAATTAAGATTCGAATTTTATTTTAAACAAACATTAATTCTGTCTAGACATATGCACTTGACTATCCCTTTTATAAACTTGTAAATTTCGTAACTAATAATCACTTAAATCGATTCCCGGCAAATATCAAGTACCCTATTACAATTTTTTTAAATGTAAATAAGAAAAAAATGATATTTTAAATCGTAGGTTTTATAGTTTTACTTAGTTTAAGTGCCTCTTGTCATAAAATATTTTTAGAATGATTTACGCTTCTTTCAAAATTAGTTTTAAAATGTTTAACGAACAGTTTTTAATATCCCTTAAGGCATAAATTACTTTTTGAAACCTTCTTTAGAATTAGGTACATATTTATAACAACAAGATGAATATGTATATAATGCTTTAAACGAAATTTGTTCATCAGAACCAGAAATTGGAAATTGGCATGGCCATGTTGGAAAGTTGAATTATTTCATCATCTTCTAAAGATATGATGGTTTCAATTACTGCTATCTGAATCCAATTGTAGTGAAAGTAACTACACTGTTCCAATTCAAAAATCTTAATGTCATTTTCGACAAAAAAACTAAACTGGTATTCCCTTACCACCTAGATTATTTGGGCAAGCAGGATATAGTAGGGCTTTAGCCATTCGATTTAAAAACATAATCCGTACCATGTCTACCGGATGTGATGGCTACGGAATATTCTTAGAGAAGGCATTTTGAGATAGAATACCTGATAGAATACTCCAAAAATTGACCAAAGAAGTCTAGTATAGAGTAGGTGCAGGTGTTTAGGGACCTAGAAGCAAAATTTCTGTACCAATGAGAACTAGTCCCATTTTGAAATCTGGGCATATACCATCATAAGGAAGGGCATTAAAGGTCCCATCATCCAATTCTATTCTAGCTGTCAAGCTGTCTTAAAAGCACTTTCTTCGAATACTATGGATTCAAGGTCGGTTAAGAGCTGATACAATACTTTGAAAACACAACGCTCAAAAGCGTTCTGCACTACAGAGTAAAGAGGGAATCAAAACACTCCTAAAAAGAGCCTTCCCTTAACTCCTTCATTCTTAGAATATCGAATTCATAACACATGAGACATGACACAATAGATCTAACAGCGCGCATGGTCTGGCTACTAGAGCCTAGCGTTCTTAAAAACAATACATGGATGCGTCTTATTTTATTATTAGTATTATTTACTTTAATATTATTATTTTTTTTATTGGAAATGCCATTATTATGGAACTTTGCAGTTTACTGATGAAAGGTGAATATTTATATGAGTACCAGCAGACTTTAAAAACAGCCTTGAAAAATCTGATCTTTATAAAGATATCGTACAAAATATAATGTAGCTGCCCTCAAACAAGTGACATGGAGTGTACTTCCAGCAAACAAAAAAAAAACACCAAGCTACTTATACTTAAAATAATTGTAATCAAATAACCATTCGCATCAAGCCGTAATGGATATGCATTTCCATCCTGATCGTTACACGAGGAAGAAGAAACGAAAGAAAAAAACTCAAATTGGCACTTTCCATTCCTACGCCACGCCGCCGTCGCGCCGGCCACCACCCAGCAAAATGCTTCCGACCAAATCACTTCCCATCATTAGCTTATTCAGCCATCTTTTTTTCAGCAAGGAATAACACCTTCACATTTATGAAAACAAGATAGTTATTTAACTATCCTACTTTACTCGTAAATAATTAAACTGTTCACAATAGATAAAACCAGGCGCGATCGCAAGGGGGGTTCAAACCCCTCCCGAAATATCTGGAATAAAAATAATGAAAAAACACCGTGCTAATTTCTTGCTATATTGAAAATTTTCTGTTGATCTAAAGAATTCATTCTTTTTCTGCCTTCGTCAAAAGTAAGTCGGTAAAGTTTTCCTTTATTTTTGTTTAATTTTCTGGATTTATATGTGCTATTCCTGTACTTTTCATCCAGAATTCGAAGTTATTGTGAACAAAAACGAGTAAAATGAGTAACTCAATTCTACTATTTTTTAAACCAGCGAGTAAGAACAGTGCCCAGCTCCGAGCGATAAGAATTCGTAATTCGTACAAATCGTCTGTGTAGGCAGCCTACCCTAAAAAAAAAAAACAAAAACCCGAGGTTTTACCAAATAGTGAAAGCCGTAATGTAAGTTCAATTTACTAATTATCTTATTTATTTAACCAGTAACGGTTCTCTGATGCTGTTTTGTTGTTCTTGATTTTACTTGCGGTTATTAGTATTTCTTAAACATCGATAGTTATGGATAGTAAACGACTATCGAAAACATCGATTGTTTTATTAACTATCGGCTAACTATCGCATGTGCCATAATATTTAAATATGATGAATTCTGATTACTTGATTTTAGTTGCGATTAGTATTCCTTAAACATCGATAGTTATGGATAATAAACGACTATCGAAAACATCGATTGTTTTAATAACTATCGGCTAACTATCACATGTGCCATAATATTTAAATATGGTGCATTCTCATTTGTATCCTTTTAGTTGGATTTTTGTTGTTGTAATTGGGTGCATTTATATTCTTACCATTGCAATTTCGGATACCCGAAATCCGATTTTTTTGAGCGAACAAACCCAACCCCATAGGTTAACACAGTAAATTGTACTTCATATGTTCCTTTAGACAGAAAAACAATTTTTGTCCATATGTTCTACAATCAGCTGTGTACCAACTGTTTTTAACCATGCTAAAATAAATAAGAGGTGACCCAATGAATCCGTTGCATTATTTTGACAGCTTGAATGAAGCAGACAACAAAAAATGTTGTACGATCCAGCGATGGGTAGATGGGTGAGCAAAGAGTGTTACAAAATATTAAAATTCCATCAGAGGATATTTTCGAAAGCTTAACAAATATTGACTGAATGCCGCAACAGAATAAAGCCCAAAGTATTAAATGAACTGCCTTTTTTAAAGCAAAACTATGCCATATTTGAATAAAATAATTAATTTTGTGTAAATATTCTCAACTATTAACATTATCTAATCACAAAACAAGTAAAATAGTTTTATTTTTTCGTTGGGTAAACTATTCCAAATTCGTGTTGTTCGGCTAAAAAAAGAATCCCTATATTTCACGGACGTCCGAAATTGGGCGCAAAGGTGAACTGGTGGTATAAAAGCTTTATAAATTGTAGCCAGATCAGATGGGGGAAAATATACAGAAAACCCTAAACACTTAGCAGCATTTTTAACAATCTCAAATATATGGTCGTTCCAGCGGAGGTCCTCCTTGACACACATATCGAATACTGAGAGCTTTTAAAGTTTCTTCGATGTAAGTGCCATTCATGGCTAATGGCATTGGAGATATGTTTAGCTTTAAAGACAAAAGACAGCATTGAGTTTCCGAAGCATTAAACTCCACACGATTCCTTTTACCCTATTTGGCAATGCTGTATAAATCGGAGTTTAATGAGCTTGACATACGGTATTGTTGCAATTGTACGTCCGAAGGCGAATGACGTGAATTATCATACGAATATGAAAAGCTGAGGGTAGAATCGTCAGCAAAACAGTTAAGTGTATTAGAAGTAACAGACAGAAGATCATTTATAAATAAATTGTACGACTGCATCACACGTACTTGCTCATATCTGCGGTCACATTGTAGAATAAAATTAAAGAAAATTAAAGTGAACATCAAAGCATTTATTCGATTTTTGTGACTTTTGATTGTTCGAATAAAGTACGTTCAATTGTATTGGGTGAAATAATTTAAACGCCATTTTATTTCTTTAGGAAATGTAAGAACTCGTGAATTTTTTTCTCAAAATCGTTAGAGCCATTCTTAAATAAACCGGTTTTTTAACAACTTTTTTTTAAAAAAATTAAAAAAAAAAAGAATTCAAGAATACAAACTTAAGCACAAACATAACGTACATTTAAAAACAACATTAAAAAAAATTCACTATCCCTTTTCAAAATATTGATTTTTCAAAAAATTTTTTTTTTAAATTATTAAAAATACAAAAAAAAAGTTTTTGAAAAAAAATTAATGCAAAATTACTCAGGCTACCCACATCTTCTTGAATATCAATTTTGATTGTAATCGGATCCACAGTTTTCGAAAAAGTCGAAAAAAAAACCGGTCCTATGGGAGCTACCGTTGTTAGCTCACCATATTAATTTTTTTTTTCATCAAAATATAATGCATATCTACAGTAATACACTGATTTTTTTTTATAAAAATTCTTGGAGCCGTTTTACATAACGGTTATATGACAGGTACCGTTAATTTTTGAGCTAAAAATGCTGAAATGCTGAATTACATCTTATAGAGTATAAGAATGCAATTGGTTTTGGGGAGATAAGTGAGTGGAAAAGAAATCGAAGTCAAGAGTAGAGTAATATCTCTAGAAATACATTTAAAAAGTTACCTTGGAGAACACAATCTTTTGGATTAAGAAAGAGAATGACAAACCCAAATTTAATAACTACATATGTAAATGAAATGACCTAACATTGCAAAATCTAAAAAAAACGTTGAAGAAACTTGTACTAAGTTTATAATTCTTATTGTTTTCTTATTGTTCGTATTTTCGCTTTGCAAATAAACAAAATAATTTAAAAGTCATAAACAAGTTATTTTGTTATTTAACAAATAATTAGCGAGTTAAAAAATATAAACAAATGTGAATTTAAAATCTAAGAAAAAACGGGCCAATTGTGGCCATCACTGTATGCATATAAAAAAGGATCGTGTTTTGTTCGGAAAAAGGACGCTTTAAAAGTGAAAACTACTGGACCAAATTCGATACTTTTTTAGCGCGGGTTTGTTTGTAATTGCTACTCGAAGGTTTAAGATAAAGAGGCGGGAAATTTGAAATGTGGCTGTAGGCGCATATTTTGTGTTTAAGTTGAATTTAAATGTTTTATTTATGGACCGATTTTGAAGGTTTTTTTTTATAATTAACGCGCGCACAAGGGATTATGTGTTTCCCTTTTACTGCAGAACACACAGCGCGGGCATTACGAAGATAGGGAGGGGAGAGATAGGAGGTGCCGATTAACATTGGTTTTGAATGTTTGTAGATCAAAATGGCAAGGGAAAATCCCGCCGGGTAAACTATTCCAAATTCGTGTCGTTCGGCTAAAAAAGAATCCCTATATTTCACGGTACGTCCGAAATTGGGCTCTAGGGTGAACTGATGAGCATTCCTTGCGAGACGAGTATTACGGGAGAAACTTTTAAGGGGAGGAATGCAACTGGCTACTTCGAGTGAACATTTTTTGTAAAAGAAACGATAAAATAAGGAAAGACATGAAACATTGCGTCGGTGTTCGAGAGGGGCAATTGTTTCAGCGGCATTTCTATTTCCTATCAATCTTAACGCTCGATTTTGTATTCTATCAAGCAGGTGAAGCGATGTTTGCGAAGCACCAGCCCAGAGGTGGGAGTTATACTCGAGTTTAGGGCGTATAAACGCTTTATAAATTGTAGCCAGATCAGATGGGGAAAAATGCAAAACAGTTAAGTGGATTAGAAGTAACAGACAGAAGATTGTTTATAAAAATCAAGAAAAGAGTCGGATACAGAACAGAGCCCTGGGGCACACCAGCATTTATTTTGTGCGAATCAGACTTGAATCCGTCCAATACAACTTGTATTGAACGGTCCAGAAGATAGCTTCTAATCCAACGAACAAGTGTATCATCGATCTTAAAAGCACGCATTTTCGATAAAAGAGCTTCATGCCAAACTCTGTCAAATGCCTTGGAGATATCAAGAGCAATAATCTTACTTTCACCAAAGCGATGTACAGATTTGTTCCACTGTTCGAAGGTGCTTTCACAGGCAGACAGCTCATGTTGTAAGAGGTAACGTAGGCTATTTTAACTATCCCTAGATGACAGCGCCATCCCGCTTGCCGTAAAAGGCGACAAAGGGAGAAATCATATCTATGCAATGAACATCAAGATGAGCTTAGCCCTCAGCGATACTTAAACACCTAAAATCTTTCCCACCAGTGTGTATGCAAACCATTGGGTTGACACGACTGGAGATCACTGGTGTCGTTAAATAAAATATCAAACACAACAACAATGGAGCATAAATGTGTCCTGCAGAATTGTATCGCGGAAGGACAGGCGTAAAAACTCGTGTATTGGCCATAGGTTTGCCCAAAAAGCATACAACATTTTCTTCGATCTGTTTGAACTCCTTTCATTTTGTACCCAAGTATCCGTTCCGAACCGATTGACATTTCAGAGAGATATTCTGACGAAATATAATGCATATTATCCCGATACGATGATTTTTGTTTTCCATAAGATACTATTCTCACAAAAGCTCGCACAGGGTTGCCGTAGTAAGCATTTATTTAATATACCAGCATCTTGAAGAAGATACATATGTATAAGTAAAAACTATCAAAGTAAGCTGATGGATTTTGCACATTTTTTTAACGAACTGCGATGTTAATTTGTGAAGAAAACTTTATTTATTTCATAGAAATTAAGAATTTGTAGTGAAAATTTATAAAAAAGGCAATGTTCCAACGCACGTACTTATAGCGAGTTTCATTCAAGAAAAGATTTGCTCTTTCTGTCAAAAGATTTGATCTTTTTCAATTTCGAGAGTTTCATTGCAAGAAAAAGAGCAAATCTAGATCAAATCTCAACACGAAAGATTTGATCTCTGATGGGTTGGCAGATTTGATCTGAATACACACATTTATGTATGTAAATAGTCTCTCGGTTAAACGTCAAATGGAAAATATTTTGTTATTTTTGTTGTGTGTTGTGAACTTGTGCCAGCCCGTGCTTAGTCAAAAAATTAACAAATATCCATTAAATATACAAAATAACAAATAAAGGTGTTTTTGAAGTGAGAAAATACAAATATGGCATTTTAAATATATATACTGTACATGCCTGGTATTTTTATGTGTGATATCAAATACTGTGTATGCTCGTCAGTGAATGACCAATACTAGGATTAAATGATGAAACAAGTTTCATTGAAAAGAGCAAATCTTGATTTTCAGATCAAATCTTTGAAATTTGAATGAAACTCGCTATTACAAACGTCTTGCCTTTATCTTTTTGTAAACACAACGACTTATTTATGTCATCAGCCGTCTGTTCTAAAGTATTCTGACTGTTCTGATATAAATAACGGTCAAAGAATCAATATTTCTTTATTGTTCTTTGTTTTTACTAGTCCCTCTAGTAAATACTACTTTCTTATGTTTTACAATTTTTTTAGCATACATTTTCACATACAAGTTCCTTCACTAAACTTCAAAATATTTATGTTTCATCCAACGGATTAATTAATTTTATGTACTATGTACATTCACATATCGGAATTTTATATCTTATCAACATGCTTATGGCATTTCAAGCTTTTCTTTTTTGTATTGATTTTTTTTATAAATTATGTACATACATTATACATATGTGTTTAGGCTTTTCTGCGCATTTATTTCACCAAGCGATCATTAATCGCTCTGCATATAAATATGCCTCATAAAAAGAAAGAAAAAAGTTGTTAAATCAACTAATAAAAAAGGCTCTTACCAAATGGCATTATGAAACCTCACACTAAATATCTTCTGAGAATTGTGCGAAAATAAATAAATAAGGTGCGTCCCCATCTCTTAAATCGCGGATAATCGGCTTGAGATTAGGAGCAGGCAGAATCATTCGCAAATCGACTGGGGAGTTGGTCCAGAAGATAACTTCTAATCCAACGAACAAGTGTATCATCGATCTTAAAAGCACGCATTTTCGATAAAAGAGCTTCATGCCAAACTCTGTCAAATGCCTTGGAGATATCAAGAGCAATAATCTTACTTTCACCAAAGCGATGTACAGATTTGTTCCACTGTTCGAAGGTGCTTTCACAGGCAGACAGCTCATGTTGTAAGAGGTAACGTAGGCTATTTTAACTATCCCTAGATGACAGCGCCATCCCGCTTGCCGTAAAAGGCGACAAAGGGAGAAATCATATCTATGCAATGAACATCAAGATGAGCTTAGCCCTCAGCGATACTTAAACACCTAAAATCTTTCCCACCAGTGTGTATGCAAACCATTGGGTTGACACGACTGGAGATCACTGGTGTCGTTAAATAAAATATCAAACACAACAACAATGGAGCATAAATGTGTCCTGCAGAATTGTATCGCGGAAGGACAGGCGTAAAAACTCGTGTATTGGCCATAGGTTTGCCCAAAAAGCATACAACATTTTCTTCGATCTGTTTGAACTCCTTTCATTTTGTACCCAAGTATCCGTTCCGAACCGATTGACATTTCAGAGAGATATTCTGACGAAATATAATGCATATTATCCCGATACGATGATTTTTGTTTTCCATAAGATACTATTCTCACAAAAGCTCGCACAGGGTTGCCGTAGTAAGCATTTATTTAATATACCAGCATCTTGAAGAAGATACATATGTATAAGTAAAAACTATCAAAGTAAGCTGATGTATTTTGCACATTTTTTTAACGAACTGCGATGTTAATTTGTGAAGAAAACTTTATTTATTTTATAGAAATTAAGAATTTGTAGTGAAAATTTATAAAAAAGGCAATGTTCCAACGCACGTACTTATAGCGAGTTTCATTCAAGAAAAGATTTGCTCTTTCTGTCAAAAGATTTGATCTTTTTCAATTTCGAGAGTTTCATTGCAAGAAAAAGAGCAAATCTAGATCAAATCTCAACACGAAAGATTTGATCTCTGATGGGTTGGCAGATTTGATCTGAATACACACATTTATGTATGTAAATAGTCTCTCGGTTAAACGTCAAATGGAAAATATTTTGTTATTTTTGTTGTGTGTTGTGAACTTGTGCCAGCCCGTGCTTAGTCAAAAAATTAACAAATATCCATTAAATATACAAAATAACAAATAAAGGTGTTTTTGAAGTGAGAAAATACAAATATGGCATTTTAAATATATATACTGTACATGCCTGGTATTTTTATGTGTGATATCAAATACTGTGTATGCTCGTCAGTGAATGACCAATACTAGGATTAAATGATGAAACAAGTTTCATTGAAAAGAGCAAATCTTGATTTTCAGATCAAATCTTTGAAATTTGAATGAAACTCGCTATTACAAACGTCTTGCCTTTATCTTTTTGTAAACACAACGACTTATTTATGTCATCAGCCGTCTGTTCTAAAGTATTCTGACTGTTCTGATATAAATAACGGCCAAAGAATCAATATTTCTTTATTGTTCTTTGTTTTTACTAGTCCCTCTAGTAAATACTACTTTCTTATGTTTTACAATTTTTTTAGCATACTTTTCACATACAAGTTCCTTCACTAAACTTCAAAATATTTATGTTTCATCCAACGGATTAATTAATTTTATGTACTATGTACATTCACATATCGGAATTTTATATCTTATCAACATGCTTATGGCATTTCAAGCTTTTCTTTTTTGTATTGATTTTTTTTATAAATTATGTACATACATTATACATATGTGTTTAGGCTTTTCTGCGCATTTATTTCACCAAGCGATCATTAATCGCTCTGCATATAAATATGCCTCATAAAAAGAAAGAAAAAAGTTGTTAAATCAACTAATAAAAAAGGCTCTTACCAAATGGCATTATGAAACCTCACACTAAATATCTTCTGAGAATTGTGCGAAAATAAATAAATAAGGTGCGTCCCCATCTCTTAAATCGCGGATAATCGGCTTGAGATTAGGCGCAGGCAGAATCATTCGCAAATCGACTGGGGAGTTGGCTTCCATCGAATTCCGCACACGAATAATGATGACAAATGGATGACTCGGTAGGTGAAGTAGAAGTAGATACGCAAATAAATAAAGACAAACAAACAAAAACCAGAAAGCAATTAAAGTCGAAAGGTTTCTTCGTTGTTTTTTTAACAAGTTTAAATATATAATCTGCGATTGTAACACTTGACTCAAGAACTCAAGTGCAATTGACCTATGGCTGCTTTAATATGCAGACATTTTGTTGCATTAAGAGAATGATTAATTTACATTTCGCTCGATGACTACAGCAACATTGTTTAAATGGCGCGGCTCGGCGCCCGCACGCTTCCGATCACATTGCCTACTTTATACAATCTGCAATAAAACGTTTAAAAAATCTTGCAAGCTGCTCTCCGCGTATATTGTTAACAATATTTTGTATCTTTATCTATTGTTGTAAGAATTGACAAATTTCAAAATTATTACCTTCGGTTTTATGAGGTTGCGTATCTTTAATTATCTTACCAAGGAAGTTGTAATGAGGACACGCTCAATATTTGTGAGAAGGAAACAGTGGGTAAGTTTACACTAAATGGATCAGTGGCACACCGTGCACGCAAGTGATGGTAGTGGTATTCTTATAACCAGTATAAAGAAATTGTTAAAAAAAACTCTATAGCATTCGCAACTACTGTCCGTGTTAAGTTACTCAATACTTGTGAGTACCTCTATTTATATTTTTCTTTTTTTTTTATTTTGTTAAATGCAATCTGATTATTTGTGTGAAAACATTTGAACATGCAAACACCGTTGTTTAGAGAAACTTTTAGTGATGAGGTAAGGAGGAAATGTAACACTCAGTTCCTGCTACTGAATTTGCTAAAAAGTGGTGTATCAACATTTAAGGCTTTGGTTACATCACGTTAAGCAAGAGTGATTGACAGCGGAAACTAGAGGTGTATGTTCATATTTAGGACATGTAACATAAAATAGTTGGCTTTTTCGTGCAAATTTGAAGGAACTACATAGAAGAGAAAATTTCTTTTTCATTCAGTTTTATGGGGCTAGAAATGGGAGCTTTAAGAAATCTTGCCCAGTAACACATTAGGTGTCATTTCAAAGGTGAGGCAGGCATTCATAAGCATAGCCCGGAGATAATTGAGCCAACTACGTCTTCTTCTTTAACCAACGATTTTTATGATCTTGACTGGACCACATCGCTCCCACTTCTCTGTTTATTTCCTAAAGCACCCCTGGAGTTCGTCGGATTGAACTCAGAACATGGATTTGGACTTGTCCATGTCTAAGGCATATTTAGTTAATTTTTTTACATCCAGGAGTTCTTGCGTCTTCTTTTATCTCATGGTAAATTTTGTTCAACACATGTATGCTTCATTTTTTGCGCTGCCTTTCTCTAATGATAAATTTTGTTCAACACATGTAGGTATGCTTTATTTTTTGTTTTTTCATATTTGATTTCCAATCGTGTAAGCCCAGAGATTGGCATGTACACTTCTGGAAACGTTTTTAGGGGTTTAAGTGCTGCCATACACACCTTGATGTTGATTGAAGCACTGTATCATAAAAGGGATTTATTATAGCATAATTCCAGAGGATTTGTTCAACTTTACCTGTTTATTGGGTAGGAAACCATCCCTTGCTTACATAAATGCCCAACCATCCTTATTTAAAATTCTTATGAATGTCTGCATGTGCTGATGCTGTTGGCGTCGCGTCGTGCCGGCAGAAATGGAAAAGACACATGAATTTCCGCGGAACCCGAATGAATTACGTTAAATGCAAACTTTAAAAACAAGAATGAATGTAACGGCCTTGATACGTATGAGGGCCCTTCTGACAGCTATTAGAGAGATAGTAACATATGAATCGTTAAATTCATTAGCGAATATAAAAAAATGTGGCTGTGATGAAAGCAGGATGTTACATCATTAATTGCAAGAATAAACAGAAAAGACCTAGATGGCTTCCCTGGGGTACATCAAAATGAGCATTAAAAGAATTCGACAGGAAATTTCGAAATTTGACCAAACATGATTTGTTTTGTTTTTTACTATACAGATGGATTTTTTTTAATTTTGTTTTTAAATGTGTTATTTTTTTGCTTAAGTTTGCATTTTTCAATATTTTTTTTTTTATTTTGAAAAAAGTTACATATTAAAATTAAATCATTTTATTTAAAAACCGCTCCTACGATTTTGAAAATAAAATCAAACTTTTTCACATTTTTTAAAGAAATAAAATGGCGTTTAAATTTTTCAGCAGAAAACTATTTTACGTACATTTTGAAACAATAAAAAGTCAGAAAAATCGAATAAGAACTTTCCCTTTCCAAGTTGTAACAGCACATAAGAGCAAGTACGTGTGATCCAGTCGTGCAATTTATTTATATATACATACCTACATAAATATCTGAAACTAAATTATTATATTTGTTTATTTTTTTATTTGAAATATTATTATTTTCCTTTTCCCCGGTGTCTTGTCACATGTGTATCAATTTCTAATTAGATAATTGCAAAATGTTGTTACGTATCTTATATACGCTTCGACTTAAACCAGTATGATGATTCACCTTATCCAACATATTGCAATATTTCCGAAGATATCCAAGCCTTTTAACTTTAAGGCTACAAAATAAGCAACAAACTATCTTCCTAAGCCCACCGCGCAGCAAATACAAGAATAAAAAATCCACTCGTTTTGTAACCGCAGCAACCACACTTAATTTATTCGAAATTCTTAATTCAGATTTATTATCCATCCCCGCGATATATATTATATAAATTTATCCTACCCACCTGCCTCCCTCTACCAAGCAATTCTAATTTTGCAGATTTCTTCAACACCGTCATAGTTATCGTAATAGTTATAGTTAAAGCTATACCTAATAGATTCCACAAGAGAACCATGTGTAACATTCTGAGTGGCTCTTTATCTTTCCACATCTTAACATATCTATGTACATGTACATACCTTACCTAGTAAATGATACTATGTGTGGTTAAGGCTTGGTATAAAAATACAGAACACTGTTTAGAATTGCTAGCTAGCAGTGCGCGCATAGGTAAACTGTTATAAATTCAGAAAATATACATCAATTATATTGGCTCTACAATTGAGTTGTATTTTTTTCTATCGTTCATTGTTTTAAAGCAAGTTATAAGAAAAGATGTCAAGAGATTCCGTTGTTTCGCCATTCTTTTGGCTCATGCATAATAGTTGGCCACCAACTTTATTGTAGCCAGCCAAAGACAGTCAGCAAACATCCGTTGAGGAATGTTATTTTATTTATTTATTAATTATACTATACTGTGTGTAGTGTCCAAAACAAATTTACCTTTTAATACAGGGACGGATCTTGAAGTCGACTTATCAGAGGGTAAAGCCGAGCAGAGGTCTTACTTTAAGTAGTAATCATGGCGTCGACTAATTGTCGACTTTTAGTTGTCGTTCAATGGTTTCATTTTGACTAAAAGTTCGTCGATTAAAAGTCAGTACACACCATGACCGCGCGCTAGCTTTAAATTCAAATTGATCGAGATTTGAAATCGAAAAGATGCAAAATGCTTTTGTTCGGCCAATTTGCTCGTTCTTGCTTTTGGCAGGGAAACCTGAGGTGGAATCGGCTAAGGTGATAGTTGACTGTCACTGTTTTGATTATCAACTTTTCTGCATAAGGTGATCGCCAAAAAACACTGTCAGCACTTGGCAGCACTCACAAAATAAAATATCATTTCGATCTGCTGTTGTGTTTGTTGTGAAAATTCGTTTTAATTGTTTTGTGTTCACCTTTTTTTCCAAAAATATATGTAAGTATATATTTCTTGAAATATTTACATATGTATATTTTAAGAAAAATGTTTGTTTTCATTAAGGACGGCTACAAAAAACAAATTTCGATGATCTCGGCGTATATGGAAATGCATCCCGGGCTGGCCAGATCCTACAATGCCCTCTCAAGCTCTGGGCGAACATTATTATGAATGTATCTTAAAAGTATCAACGGGAGCAGTATGTGAGATCCTTGAACGTAAATAGGCCGCCAACAAAATTTGTTTCAGAATGTAAAAATATTTGTTTTGTTTCTTAAGTTATTTTGAAATTTGAAGCAATTGAACTTTTGTTATAATTGTCTCCTTTCTCGTTGTGTTTGCATTGTGTAAATTACTACATTTTACAGTTTTTGCTTAAAATTTAATTTGTTCATGTTCAATGGAAATATAATAGAACTCAAGCCGACACAACTTATTTTTCCCACAAATTGTATACACAAATGTATGAAAGTGACAACTAAATAGATGTCACCCGCAAACCATAGCAAAAAGGTGATGGTCACTTTGATAATTAGCTTACGTGGAGCAAAAGCATTATTTTTGATGATCAACAATCAACTATCACCTTAGCCGATTCCACCCCAGGTCACCGTGAGAGTTATCTCAGACCAGTTTTTTCATTATTTGAAGAATGGGACTTATTGGATCATGGCTTTCTGACGACTATTGCGGGTTCGTGTTGGGTAAATCAAACACTGATGCAATCCAGAGTAGGTATAAGAATCAGAATGGATAAATATGGGAATCGTCTTGAGTCCTTTGCTCTTGACTTTCTATTCAATAAATAAATAAATACAAATAGAAATACGTTCTGAAAGGAAATAGCTACCTAATTTGCTCAAAAAAGACTGAATCCCCATGCTGCCCATTTTTTAACTATAAGGGCCTGTTCCAGAATTTTTTTTGAACAGTTCTTGCCAATTCAAAAAAAATTAAATATTTCAGATCTATAATCTATAAAGAAGAATTTTGTGATGACGACCTCAAGCATAGCGTAAGTAAGGTGAATCAAGTTGCGGAAAATATCTGCCATCTTCTTTGATCGAAAAAATGTCCTAAACTGAAAGGCAGACAAGGAAGTTATTCGTCCAGCGCTTACATGCAATTCACAATGTATGTAGGATTTAATTGACGGCAGCTGAAATGAAGAGGATTCGCAGGAGTGACAAAGCGTGATCGAACAAGAAGCAACAAAAATCAAAATGCCTTGGAAACCAATTTAAAACACAATTGCGGATGCAGAAACTCCAAAATCAAACAAATGCAAATTGAACTATCCAAAACAGGGTGGCCAGCTTTAGTTTGCTGAGGCAACCCGGCGGAGGTTTAAGAAGAAGTACTTAGGGGACCATAGCATAGCTTCCAATTCCAAGAGGGTTTCAAGTAAAGGCTGTATCGATGGAACAGTTTCATTTTCGTATATTGTTCAAGAAAGATTGAGTATAATTAAGAAACTGTCCTCTAAACGAATCAAATTGTAGGACAAACAGAAATGCTTTAATAAAGATGATGATGATGCATGTATAAGTCTGTATTAAAATCTTCAATCTTCGACTTTATTGCCTCCAATCTGCATTCATAAACATAATGTATACAAATCTGCACATTAGTAATTCTCTATATCATTTAAATTCGATTTATAATAAGTACCTCATCTTCTGATTTTGCATATGTCGGTATGCAAATCAAGTGAGCCAACTTAATCCAGATGGACATTATTTAACTCTGAGATCTAAGCTGTTTACATAAAACCATAATAATTTAACTTTAAACGGTGATGAAAACGTTATTGCAAGTATTTTTTTTTTTGGTCTATATTATGGGCCCTAAAACTCTACCTAGGCGCTTGATTAGATAAATTCAGCCCTGCCAATGTCCAAAACACAACTGACCCTCTTACTTAGCATAACAAAGTCACAAACAACAACGGTTAAGGGGAAAGGAATTTATATTATGAACGGTCATAAGACCACCTGTTGCTTCAAAAATTCAGCGCATGCAATGCATTATTACATATGCGCACCATGCAATTTGACTGTCATTCCAAAACAAACATTTTCGCAGAAACAACTTGTTCGCCATTTTTTATTAAATAATTTTGCAGAACTAATATTAATTTAACTTACCTTGATTAGGTTTAGTAATTTGGTATCCAAAAATTAAGTATTAAAGTTATGACTCGATTGCAGTTGAAAAGAATTCGTTGAATTAAATTGATTGTTTTTTTTTTTTTTTGTAATGACAGTTGGATTTTTTATCACAAAACCACAAAAATTATAAACCCGATATCAATATAAAAAAAATGACGGTTAGCACAAGCACGAGGGAAAGACACAAAGCACAGTCAACGAGACAATAGGAGTAGCAACAAGCAGCAGCACCAACAACAGAAATTCTTTTAGGAAAGCTGTAGCTTCTATGGCAGCGGATGTCTGTACTGTGGTAGAGCCAGGAGGGCTCGATGGGTTCTTTTTTTGTAATGTTGTTGGTATTTTGTGGATGTGGTATGTTAGAAAGCAACCGGTTTTCGATATTAATTTGCTTCCAAAGCCATATAAACACCAATGAGCGTGTATATTTTTAATTTTACTTTTTTTTTGGTTTTGAATTAAATTCCAATGAATCTGTTTTTCTTTGCAGCACTTTTTTCCAACAACTGTATGTTTTGAAAACAAAACGACACAAATCTTCCCAAACACAACGCAATATAAAGGAAATTTAATTTCAAACGACCATTTTGTAAAAATCAACAAAATAATAAGCGGAGAAAAGAGAAAAAAGATTAATAATTACAATTGATTTTTAGCACATATTGGGAGACTTAGGAAAACACTTGAAACACAGTGTGGTTGCAACGGAAACAAAGTAATTTAAAACCAAGTGCACAACCAAAAAAAATCTTATTTGTATTATTATTGCATCGAAAAAATCCCAACATAAAAGTGTTAAGGGAAATCGCAAGAAATCGCTCTTTTCTGTCACATAATCAACCTGTAGATTGAACGTCTGAGGAATGACTGGCGATTGGGGCCGGGCCAGTGCATCTTTTTGGTGGTTGGGGAAAAATATTTTCCCAGCAGAAAAGCGCCATTCCATTCGCCATTCAATGTCGGTTTAGGTTCCATGGCATTCCACATTCTGTTGAATACAGCGAATGCAACGGAATTGGGTATGTTGGATGGTTTGAAAACAAAATGTTTTTAATGTGTTTTGTTGTTGTTTTGAATATATGTGTGAAGGGGTATTTTCATATTTTTCTTATGCGTTTGTGCTGGATAAGTGCATTTCTAGAATAGGTGAGTTTTCAAATGGTAGAAAATACCAGTTATTTTGGTATGCATTTGTTTTGTTTATGATTGTGTACCTATGCAGTACAGCAGTACAGAGTTTATTTCGTGGGAAAATTAATTTATCCACCTGTTTGGATATTTGTCGTATGCAATAGCAGTGCTGACATTTTGTAGTTTATTTTTGGTACTTTTTTTAAATTCAGTTCGTTAATACGAAAAGTCATTTCATGGAAAAATGCGTAGGTAGGTATGTCGAGAAAGCTAAAAATCTAGGTATTCTGTTTAATCGCACTCTTACTTAGGATGATCATATTCAAATGATTATCGGAAAAGTATACGGCTCCTTACGTAGTCTTTCTCTATAAAAGCATTTTATTCCCCAGCATGTTTGGCTAAGCCTAGCAAAAACATTAATCCTTCGGATTATAACATATGGATGTCAAATTGTAAGTACCCATAACTCTGAAACGAAACTTGACAGTAGCGTTCAATAATATTACGCGTTATGTATACAATCTCCGGAGATATGGCCATTTTTCAAACTATACAAACAACATCCTTGGCTGTGGTCTCTACACATATTTTAAATATTTGTTCCCTTAAAACACTTAACAAGATTTTAATCAGCAAACAGCCAGCATATCCTTTTAAAAAATGCATTGTGAACTCATCTCGATCATTTATGTTATTGCAACTCAGATTTACTTGCCGTAACTCTGAGCGTCATTTTTTTGGTGTTATCAGGCAGTGGAATAGTTTACCCTATGTCATTAGAAGACTTCGCGGCACGACGCAATTTCATGCGGCTTTATTCAGATACTTACAGGAAATTAAATTAAAAATATATAAAATTGAAAATAAAACATATGTACTTCAAATGAAAAAAAAAGAAACAAAGAACAAAGGGTAATTTTAAATTCAATGCAAAATACGTATGTCTTTTTTGTCATTTTTCGAACTTAACTTATATTTATAAAATTTAACTTGAATTTAAACTTAACGAAATCTCTTTTTAACTTTTACTACCTATTTTATAGGCTTCACAGCCCATTGTAAAAGCTTCCATTAAATAAATAAATGAAATGTCATGTTTGATTGTTATCTCATTTTTTTTATATTCACGAATCCTAAACTTGCCTTATAGTCCCTATAATCGCAAGTAAAAAGGGCAGTGTTAGACTTTTTGTATCAAATCATGTTTGTGCCTTTTGTCATAAGATTATCATGACAATAAAATTTTGCAAGATTGATTTTTTTCCTTTCTTTGTGGAAGCAAATACATGAAACAGATATTTGTGATTTACACAATCCCGCCATTTTATTAATATTTGGAGGAATTTTCAATACTCTTCGTAAAGGTACTATTTTTCTTCTTGATACTCGTTGATTAATATTCCACAATACAATATTACCCACTAAGCATGACCGAGGAGCTACTGAGACTGGGGAGTGATTTCTAAGAAAAATTGCAAACATACGAGCGAAGTTCGATTTTTAATGGGTTCCCATGATTTAATATACCAATGTTAAACAAATGCTATTGAATACGAGTAGGAACTCAAATTAAACGAAACATACATACCTCGACCACCTTTAAAATTTTAATGATAAGAGAAATTTGAAAATGTTTCTGAATTATAGTTAATTTTTATTATTCAGTGTTACCATCATCGGCGCAACTACCAGGTCCAATAAGTTTCTCCATACATCCTTATTGTGAGCGACGATGCTATCAAGTGCACCCGAAAGCTGTGGTGCCCCTGGTCACCGACATCCTTCCAACGTATGCAGTCAACCATGTTGCGTTCTTTCATAAAAGAACCAACAACGACTTACAGAGCTCTTTCCTCTTCGTTCATACGAAAGGCTCGGGTCACCAGCTTTTTTCGCAACACCTGCTTCGAGATAGATTTCATACAATTCATGATTGCATCTAGTCCGTAACCGTCCTCCTCGCACACGGGGCCAACGAAAAATTCTTCGTAAGACTTTCCTATCGAACGAAGTTAAGAGTTCCTTTTAGTAAGAATCAAGTCTCGAATCCGTATGGAGTACTGGTAAGACCAGTCATGTACAGCAGTTTAGTTTTTATAGCAAGATTTCTGGGAGCCTATTCCTGAATACGAGTCGAGTGAGATGTCACTCGAGAGCTCACAGTCGAGTCGAGTAAGAATTGGTATTCCACAACTCTAGTGAGAGCCAAAAACATGACATGACTCCGAAAATGTTGAACACACCCTTTGAATTGTAGATAACTTCACTAAATGTTGACTTGATGTTTCACAAAAAAAATCTTTTGATTTGAGAACTAATCGTTAAATGTAATTTGATAGTAAATTAAGCAGTTTAAATCGTAAGTGCAAAACAAAATTAATATGATAAGTACAGAGATGTTTTATAAAACAATTTTTGTATATTTGCTGCGAGTAATGGAGCACAAATTTACAACAAACGCCAGATCGTCGTCTATGCCAAATATTTAAATTTTGTTTCAAACACTTCATTATTCATAACAATTAGAAAATTACAACTTCAAGTCTTTTTTTTTATTTTTACCTACATTTTTGCATCCATCACTGCTTCTCTCGAACACTTTTTAAACATGAATGATTTCTCACAGAAAAAGCGTCACTTTCGAGTTCAGGAATAGGTATGTATCATTCGAGTGTCATTTGACGTTCGACATTCGAGTTGGGGAATACTGATAATTAGTGAGTCGTGTTCGAGAATACCAATTTGTCGATCTCACATGAAAGCTTACTCGACTCGTATTCAGGAATAGGGCCCCTGGATTCGAAGAGTCTCGACATACCTTAGTAGTTTTAAAAGTATATTCTGTTGGCTTTTAGCAGCCGCCCGCGTATTTAAAAACTACAAAAAGGTTCTGTCTATTAATTACCATTGTATATGAACTTCTATAGTACTATCATGGTGACATGTGGACCGTGGCGCTCCAAGCGGCTCTAGGTAAAATTAACTTGGTAAATTGAAAGAGGCGAACGAGGCGAACAAAGAGAATTCTAAGGGAAACTCTGTGAACATGCACTTTACTCTTTGCAGTTTGCAGTTTACATATATACAATGATGCGAGTATAGTATTTTTTTGCACAACTGGATTGCTTCACACAAGCAGGGTGACGAGATGGCTAGTTAAAAAAAATGACAAAAAAGAAGAAAAACGACTTTTGTAAATGAATGGTGTCTGGGGGGTGGGTATATGTTTAAGCTGGTTGACAAGTTTATTTTGAGTTTTATATTTTTTCATATGTCTGATATTAGACGATGAAACTAGATGCATGCACCTTGTTCGAATTCTTCTTTGTTTTTTCATCTCTGTCGCAAGTGCCATTACACGATGAATTTAGTTTCATGAAACAAGTTTGACAGTTCTCTTTCACTTTCATTTTCCATAATCATTTGCAATGAATCTGCTCTTTTAACCCTATGGATGTAATGACTGTGTTTAACCACGTACACATTATTCATGGAATCATAGACATAATATCTCCAAATTAAGTACCTTAAAGCACAAAAAATTACATTCCACTTTATGTTCACTCATTTTTGTTCCTTTAATTTGAGTCTTATCAGAAGTTTACTCCGGGCACAACGAAACCAAGTGATAAAGAATTAAAGAAAGCGAACAAGAGAAAAGAAAAACGTCAAACAGATTCTTCGAACATGCTACCCGTGCGACACACGACAGCTTTTTTCCTGTCTCAACTTTTCGCTTTTTTTCTCCCTTTTGCACTTACTATGTTCGAAGAATTCGAACAAGGTGCATGCATCTAGTTTCATCGTCTAATAGCAGACTATAAAACTTTCCAGGGTAGGTAGATATTTAGGTATGTACCTACATACATACCTACATAATGTGTGTATTTACTTAGGTATACTTGTTATATTATCTTTGATAAAATGTTCAGCTAAATTCAGGTCGATCGGTCGGTCGTCGGTGTGGTAGAAGGTGTAAGCGAGGGTGAGGGAGATACTAACAAGGAAAACTTAATAAGCACATGTGTATATGTATTGTGTATATCCTGTTCTCGGTGACGGTGAACAACGAAGAGGATCGACAATGATTTTATTTTTTGAATTTTCATTTCATTGGCTTCGTTATCGTTGATGTTGAATTTTATGCACAAGTAGCTTTGTGATTATAGGGACTATAAGTCAAGTTTAGGATTCGTGAACATAAAAAAATTGTGATAATAATCAAACATTACATTACGATGATAGAGAAACATATTTGAGTTACTTGCAAAATTCTGTCTGTCTGTCTGTAGGTCTGTCTGTACGGATGTATTTTGGACTATAGCCTAAACCGATGAGCCAATCGTCTTCAAATTTAGAACTTAAGGTTATTTTGACATTTTACACAGGAGTTTTTTCAATTTTTACTTGCGATTATAGTGATTATAAGGCAAGTTTAGAATTTGTGAGTATAAAAAAAAATTAGATAACAATGAAACATGACATTACGATCATAGAGAAGTCTAAAAAAGTGATCGACAAAAAATGACTGTCTGTCTGTCAGTAGGTATGTATAACGAGCTGCAGCCTAAATGGCTTAAGCGATTATCTTTAAACTTGGTGTGTGTGATTATTTTGGCATTCCCCAGAGGGGACATTGAAATTTAAATTGTAGGCCTAAAAGTAAAGGAAGTGCCATATGAATGTTGAGTTGAGTTGTTTTCTTGATTGAAATTTTTGCATTCAGTAGGTAATCGAGTATTTTTTTTATTTGTTAGTTGTTTTTGCATGTTTATGTGTTTATCATAGGCGTCCTTATTATTTATTCTGTATGCTGTATGCTGTTACGATCATGAAATGCTTTAAAATACATAACGATAAATAAATAATAATACAAATAACGAAGTTTGCTTTCATTAGACTAGTGGCAAAATTTGGGGGAAAATATTAAACAAATAATTTTTTATGAAATCAAAAAACACTATTCATAACGTTTTTTGGAAAAAAATGTTGTAATCCATCTTATTTCTTTTGCTGCTTTCTATTTTATAATTTTTTTCATTTCAAAATCGTTCGACCAGTTTTTTGAAAAACTTTTCAAAAACATATATACAATTTTTTTTGACTATGTCAATTTAAAGAAATCTATAGTTTATACTAGGATAAAAAAATAAAAAAATCTATAGATTCGTTTTCAAAATATTCAAAAAACCAAATAGGTTTTTTAAAAAATTATTAAAAATTAAAAAAAAATGTTTTTGAAAATTTTAATAAGCAATATTATTTAAATTATAAAACACTACATATTTTGAAAATTTTATCAAAATCCGTCAATTAGTTAACGAGAAAGTCTAATTTCAAAAAACCGGTCATATGAGAGGTACCGTTATAAAACTTTTTCTGAAAATCCATTAAAACTAAAAGATAGATTTTGCATAGAAAACATCATTCTGAAAGTTTTATCAAAATCGTAGGAGCCGTTTTCGAGAAAAATAAATTAAATTAATTTAAATTCTCTATCATCGTAATGTCATGTTTGATTGTTAGAATTTTTTTTACGAATGCATAACTTGCCTTATAGTCCCTATAAATCGCAAGTAAAAACTATTCGATTACTACTGAATGCAAAAATTTCAATCGAGAAAACGAAAGCTTACACCTGCCCCTAAATAAACAAATTAGCACACATGAGCAAGTACGTGCGACCCAGTCGTGCCTTTTATATGTATATTTATTTTTTTCTGAAATTCTTTATTTAAAAAATAGTATGATTGAACAGACTTTTGGCTTTAAAAAAGGTATAACACATTATTTTAAATGTTGCCGTTATTTTTAAATATACCTATATAAATATATTTTAGTGTAAGATTACTTAGGCTACTTACATTTTTCTGAATATCAATTTTGGTTATGCATTCGTAATCATCGTAATGTTATAGGTATTTGATTGTTATCTCAATTTTTTTTTCTGCACGAATGCATAACTTGTACTTAGTACCTACCTATAATAATTGCAAGTTAAAATTAAACAATTAGGTATTACAAATGTAAAAAACCCGTGGTATTTTTAGCAATTCTATAGAAGATTAGTACAAAGAAATATTTTGGTTTAACTATAAATTTCTTTCCCGCGAGCTAAGCTGGGTACGTCAACTAGTACCTATTATATAAACCTCAAACAAACAAAAGATCTTTGTTACTATAAATCAATAATATATAATCAATCAATAATAATATAAATCAATTTACAAACAATTTTTGATTGAATTTCTGCACATAGTTCATTCAGATAGGTACCTACATATGTATGTACCTATATGTATATGTAGGTACCTATCTGTATGGAAAGTTAAATTCAAAACAAAAATCCATCCACTGCAAGGACGTTTGTATCTTTGTATAAATATAGCAAGAAGTAAGTTTGTGTTTAAATTTCAAGAATGAATATGTACATTATTTGAAGACGACAACCTTCATAATAGTAAAAAAATTGAAAATCCTAAAGAATTCGAATCAAAAGTCTGGTCAATGATGTATGTATGTACAAATATGACAAATATGTATGTAGGTAGTGCTTGTACAAAACTTGAAAATCCTAAAAAACTTAAACCAAAAGTCTGGTCAGTGACGTACGCATGTATAAATGCTTATGTGAGAACCAGTTCTCATATTACATATTCCATATAAAAAAAACGTAAACAATGAAAATGTTGGATCGTGTATAAATCCTTACAAAAAACTATTCGCCTCAGCTAAGCGAAACCATTGTATATTAACTTCAAAACTGCTAGCAGTTTATACACATATATACAATGAACAAAACAAGATACTGAATTATTTCATGTTCTCCTTCGGTTTTTTCTTGCCTCACATTGTCACATTGCACATGCGCAGGAAACTAAGCACAAAGCATAACACTAAAAACCATGCTCTTAATTCTCTCTCACTCAAATAAAATGTCCTACACTAGCACTCCAAGCGGCTCTAGGGAAAAAGATTTTTTCTCGTCTCATGATAGTACTATAGGCAATGTATATACAATGTTAATTACGGAAAAAAGGAATTCTTGTTCTGGTTGATTCTCATCAGTTAGTGTAACCAAATATGTAAATAGCAAATATGCAACGCTGTCACATCTTTAGAACAAAGTAGAAAATTGTGAAATTTCATTTATTTTAATAAATAAACACCACACCGCTCATCGTGATGTCAGAAACTTGGGTAGCGAAGAATTTCATCTGAAACAAAAAATCGAATTCCTTATTTTATTACGAACTCCAAGAGATCTTTTATCTTTGAGATATTTGTACCATTCATAGCAGAATAACAGATTTAGCAGTATGGCCGGCAAGAGAACGTTAACTTTGGTGCCGCAAAATAATAATGGATTCATATAGGACTAAATACAAACATGTTTTTACTATAAGAGGGGGTTTATCGCCACTATTTAGGCAGGAGGGTTAATTTTCTAAAAGGCAATTGAATAAAAAAAATATACTTGGAAATAACGGCAATATCTACATTAATGTGCTATACCAATTTTTCAAAGCCAAATATCGGTTCAATCTAATTTATTATATCAATTTTAATTTTTTTAGATACAAAAAAACAGTAAGTTTTTAACAGTAGTAAGGCTGGAAGGTACTACAGATTTATAATCTTAGGGTGAAATTGTTTGAGGTAAAACAAATAAACATTTTAATGGAGTACTGGAAAGAAGCAACGATATAATGAACCACATGAACCATTCATTGATGTTCTTTAACTTTTGACACCAAGATATCCTGATGGTTGCATCTACCTTCGAGGACATTTTTAGTTTTTTTTCGTGTTGAGCTTTCGTTGTTTTAAAATTTTTTTTTTGTAATTTCTTCAAAATGTTCTTCATAATTGACAGTTTTGCACCAAGTTCGAATTTTAACTAAAAACTAACACCCACCTAATTGGATCCCTATTGGCAATAGAACTGGGAGTATGTTATTAGCTTATAAGTATTTGGTTCAGCATGTTGTATGATTCCCAAGTCTTCCAAACAAACTGTTTGCCTTTATGTCATTAACTTTCATCATAATTCGAATTGTCTTTGCTCCCAATTTAGTAAATATTTCATATCAAATATGTACGAGATAAGTCAAGCTTTTTTAAAGGCAAACTAGCGGATATTTCAAATATAGTCCCTTGTAGATCTGCTGCTCCATACTAGATTTAATACAAAACTTTTTAAAAATGAATACCCGGCTCTTCTAAAAAAAGAAAATCTTGCTTAGTTTACAGTTTAATTTTTTTTAGTTTGTTTTATTTATAAAATTTGTTTTAAGTTTAAGACACCAACTTAAATCCTTGAAGGGTACAGCATCTGCAACAGATAAGAAATTGTTCCATCAGTAAAATCTTGGAATAAAAAAGAAATGTAATTTTGACTTACAATGCGAATACGATGTCCCATAGCATGACCGGGCAGATTTCTGTTGAAACGGGCACGGACGGAGCCAGTGTTACCGTGTAATCGGGTAACTTTGCCCCAGATAGCGCGCAGTCTCGTCTTCCTTTCAGGGTGCTGTGGCACGCACTTCCTGGTCTGTGCTTTGTATACATACACGCAACGCTTTCCAATATAGAACTTTCCGTGTTCTTTCCTGCGGCAACCTTCGATCTGTAATCGAAAATAAATGTGTAAACAAAACTTCTTGCATTCGGGTACTCTTGCAAATACTTACTTTGAGGATGACCTGGTTTTCGTGTTGATTCCTAAGACCACGTTTGTATCCAGTGAAGACAGCTTTGGCGAAGAGCCGTCCGTGTCTCTTGAGTGGGCGAACGTGTTTTTCGTTCTTATCAACGACTTTCTCAGCTTTTGCTGGTTTCGATGCCTTAGCAGGGGCTGCGGCGGGTTTAACAGCTGCGTCAACCATTGTTACCTGAAAATCCATTAAATAACATGTTCGATATTTAAAAGTACAAAAAAATCACAACAATAATTTGAAAGATATATTCGATTGGCTAGTGAATGTTATGAAGCAACTAACTACATCAATTTTTCGCTCTACTACTAGGGCAAACTTTTATCCACAAACATCGAATATAATTTAGGTAAAAATCACTAGCCAACTACATTTTTCATTGAAAAAATACTTCAGCTTTACAAAATAGAAGTAATTTTCTATATAAAAGATTTATATTTTTGAAATTTTATTAAATTTATTTTCTTATACCTAAATTTGCGTACGTACCGGAAACTTAACAAATGGCGAAAGAGAGAAAGCATGACAGAAATGTCAAATTTTGGAAAATTGCTTCAACGGCGCCATCTGGGAACTCGTAACAAAATTACAGACAATTTTTTTATTATATAAAGCGGCACTTACACTGATCAAAATCTCATCAACATTGGAGTGTGTGTTTTGTAAATTCTGTTTTACATTGCATATACACACTTCAACAGGCAAATTAATAAACGTGGAATACCAAAAGGTTAGACCAATCACTATGGACTAAGTGCAAAATGTTATCAATAAAACAGAATTCCACTGATCGACGTTTCCTAAGTTAGTCCACAGAAAAAGGTGGATTAGCGAAGGAATAAAAACCAGAAGTGTCAAATTTATTCTGAAATATATTATTAGGTGCGTTTAATAATGTGACCTTTGTTATTGTTTTAATCATACAAAAAAATCTAAATTTGAGAAACTTGGGGAAAATTTCAAGTTACTCAACGTCAACAGGAATCTTGCTTAAGTCCCCTTTTATGTACATAGGCATATGTCGCAGAGTGACTTAGTATTTAGGAGAAGGGGTTGAGGAGTGTAGTGGGGATCACAATGACGCAGGGACCGACAATTTGTTGCGATTCTCTCATTCTCGTTTGTTATTTTCATTGCTTGCTTTATTACTATCTTACTCAGTTTGTGGTCAATGTATGTTTTGTTTTAAGTAAGAGCGAGAGCGTTGAAATAAAGAAACGTAAAGAAATAGTAATGTTTGTCATACACTGTCGCCTGACGCTGATTCAACGTGTGAAAGATACAGGCGTGCCCAAAAGGGAAATGATGAAGAATCGGCGTCATATGATTGTGTGTATAAAAGGGGACTTATTGTAATAGATTTTCTTAATGGATTTGTGGTAAACGTCATTTTACTATTTCTCGTACATTTGTTTTTATTAATGAGAAATTTTAGTCCGTAGATTAACTGGCTGAACACAATGAAACCGCAGCCGCATACGGAGCCGCAACTGCAACAGCTGTCAAATATTGAATACACACGAATTCAATATTGTGAACACAATGGAATGCAACTGCATACGGAGCCGCAAGGGTTGGTTAACTTTTAACTTTGTCGTACGAGTTTGTTATTTTTGGTTGTCAAAACAGAAAAGAACGTGATGGACGAAAACGAAAAAAATATAGAAGCCGTGCGCGCTTAAGAAATTTTGGGGAATTTGACCAACAAAAATTACAAAAATATTCATTATCCATTTTAATAACTTTTATTGATTTTTAACAACAATTATTTGCAAATTAAAAATGAACACAGACTTCAATTCACTCTGATAATGGCCCCGTTCGGTATCTCATAGAAGCGATACCAAAGTATTGCATTGTTGTTGTAATACGTGTAAAAAGACAGCTGATCAACAGCTGCTTATGGTCATCAGCTGTTGATCAGCTGTCTTTTTAAACGTATTACAACAACAATGCAATACTTTGGTAGCGCTTCTATGAGCTACCGAACGGGGCCAATATCAATAAAATCTCAAATGTCAAAAAATCGTACGTCTCCATTGTAGGCAGTTTTAAAAAAGCCGTAGGTACGAAGCATTTTGACAGCTCTCTGCGGCTCCGGCTGCGGCTCTCATTGTGTTCAGCCAGTAAGTCTTATTGCATGGTTTAGTTTTCTCGTAGAATAAAGGTGGAATAAGCGATTTTTATTAATATGGCTGCTATTGGTTAATAAAATTTCCAATGCATTACGATAAGTTTTTTATCATTTAACATTTTTACAGATCGGGAATTGACGCCAGGGAGAAATTTGTTTACATTTCGTTACATAACCACACACCACATTAAGTTGGCAGGGTTTTTTTAACATGTTTAAAATTGAGAAAATGCATTATTTATGAAATCTATAGTACTACTATGAGGCAGCATCTAGTTTAGCGAGATACTGCCGTAATAGCGCTGCAGTAGTTCTTGATATACATTTGTATGGGTTTTGGAGAGTAGAATGAAATATAAAGGTGAAAGAGTAGGTATGTTATATCTTCAGAAACGTATGAGTTAGGATGAATGAAAGAATTTGCAGGAATAATGAATAATAAATACGAGTGAAAGGTTCAAAAAGTGACACTAGACCATATGGTATGGTAGAGTAAGGGAAAACATTAGTATATTTCCCTTTGATTTTTCGTAAACAAACCAAGATTGTGTATTTTCAATTATTTTTGGGATTTTGATTTTTTCAAGAAATTTTGTTATTTCTGTAGCTTATACCGAAATCAATTACCAATGTTGCCATATTCGGATTTGACTGTTTAAAGTTTTAATATATATTGCTAGTACAATCTGTTCCACGCTCCGACGTTCGCCTGTCATAACAAAGCTACCAATATTAAAAACTGAATGTGCTAAATCAAGTTGGTGTTTAACGTCAAAAACTTCCATTTGTGTTCAAAAGTGTGTACGGTTTTGCTTATTAAAAAAGATTATTAAGATATAAACAACACGAATTTGGAATAGTTTACCCGGCGAGATTTTCCCTTGCCATTTTGATCTGCTAACATTCAAAACCAATGTTAATCGACACCACCTATCTCTCCCCTCCCTATCTTTCTAATGCCCTCGCAGTGTGTTCTACATTAAAAGGCAAACAAAGAGTTTCAGAGATACATATTTCCAACCCACTTTAACTACCTGACACTTTGTAAGGAACAAATTACTTATTCCCTTTGTTCGACTACATATTTGTCTTCTACATTATTCATTTATTTTATATATTTGGATTAAAAAATGAGTTTGAGTTAGTTTTAAATAGCATGAGTTCATAATTTCAAGCAACTCAAAGTTCAGTAATTTCACCAATCATAAAATTAGCATCAGCCTTGCGGTTCCTCGGTAGTTGTAGCTACCAAGGTTCTGTCGGAAACGAATTCGAGCTATAGCTCTCACAACCTGCAGTGTCCGTTGTTTTAAGGGGCCAGTTATAGCTATCATTGAAATGCATCATTGAAAAAATTTAAACAGATTTTTTACATATTTTCCTTTGATTAGTAACACAAATGATATACCAATCTATAACAAATGATACGAAGAATTTTTTTTCGACAAGAAGAAACCAATTTAACTAAATGTATTTATCTGTTTTCCTGATGCAACTTTGTTTTTCGTGTCAGCTGATTGTTTTTTTGACAGAAAATGGAACAACTCGTTCCACTGATATGAATTCCAATTTCGTTCAATTCCAATGACAGATTTGTATCCGAAAAACTTTTTCGTGTGTATTTCAACCAGGAAAATTTTTCCAATGACAGAAAATTTCAATGATTGCTATAACTGATCCCTCAGAAAAATTCCAATGATTTGCTTCAATGATAGCTATAACTGGCTCATAAGCGAAGTTCTTGACGTGCTTGAAAAGAAAGTTGTCCGGCCTTGGATAAGATAAATATGACCAATTCGGAAAAGCAACAACAAGAAATGATTTCGATGTTAAATCAACACCGGGGCATTTATGTAGTTTTTTGGCAGTTTGACTGACATTCCTCAGTGCTTACTGGGACGGGGAACATATAACAAACCTATTATTTAAACGGAAAAGAAAAAAGATTTGTGTTCTTTAAAAACACACGCTTTTCAAAATAAACTGATTTTGTATTTAAAGTCACCAGGATTTACAGTTTGACCGATTCTGACAGATAGAGATGAATGTTCGCTAATGGTAATAGAACGAGTTTTCAATTTGCCACATTTTATGACATATGAGGGAAAAGTAATTAGGTGATTCGAAAACAGTAATACCCTTGTATATAGAACCTATAGTACTACCATCAGTGTTCGAAAACTAGCGCCATCTAGTTCGTCTACATCTCCCTAAAGTTTTTTCTCTGAGTGAAGACCGCAATGTAGACTTTTGGTCGGGGAAATGTATTTAACACATATGCAATGTTAGAAAAAGACAGAACGACAAAGATGTATATAAAGTAATAGCAGTCAGGCATTTTCTTTAGAATAAGCGATAATGAGAGAATGAAAGATAGAAATTTAGACAGGTATTGTGAACAAATTTTATTTCTGCCTTGAAAATACACTGTTTTTGGGTGGGTTTTTTATAGATACGGCAACAGGATGAAATTTACCCTTTTAACGATTTTTGCTGAAATTTGATTATTGGTTTGGTTTTTTGTCTACAATTTTGAATGGTTACCATGTTTGATTATTAAATCAATTTTTGTAAGTCTGCAAAAATTTTATTTGGGTTGAAGTACCTGCCTAGTTACTTATTTTACAAATAAAAGACATTGTTTGTAGATATTTGTAACTATTTTATTGCTTTAGAGTATCTGCACTTATCACTTCAAAAAATCTAGTACTAAATCTACAACTAACTGTAAAATATAGTACTATATCTACTACTAAGTACTAACTCTAGTACTAAATATAGTACCAAAACTATGATAGTACTAAGTACTAAAAATCTAGTGCCAAAAATACTATTGTACCAACAACATAGTACCAACTGGCACCAGTTTTATATTTAACTAACGTTCGAAATTGAACAATATACATTATGACTTTAAAGAGTCAAATCCGAATATGGCAACATTGGTAATTGATTTCGGTATAAGAAATACAGAAAAAAAAGACACACAAAACAAACCATACAACCTACTCTGTCATCATTATATTTCTTTCTACTCTCAAAAACCCATACAAATGTATATCGTGTTGACAGAAAAAGCTATTGCAGCGACGTTGCTGCTCTACCTCGCTTAACTAGAAGCTGCCTCATGATACTACTAAAGGTTTCATATACAAAGGTAATACCAAATATTCGCATTCGCCAAATATTTAGGGCCCTAAAAACTCTCAGAGGGAATGACGGCTTGCTCTCACAAAACGCCATTTTGAAAATAAAAGTACACACAAATCCTGCCTAAATCCAATAACAACAAAATTCTCAAAGTTCTCAAAATTTCAAATTTGATTTTAACTAGTACAAGTTTTTTTTTTGTTTATAATTTAGAAAAACTTAGAGCAGAACTAAACATTTTAATTAGTGTGAAGAAGAAGAGGAACTTTATTACTTTTAGTTTGGTATTAAAACTTCTATAATCTTGCGCCCTACACTTTTAATGTTAGTGCCAAATTTTATTTGTTTTAGTTTGGTATTAAAACGTCTATAATTTTGCGCCAATATATTAAAGACAGGGGCCCAAAATTATAGACGCTTTAATACCAAATTAAAACAAATAAAATTTGGCACTAACATTAAAAGTGTTGTTCTTTAATTATAGACGACTTAAAAATTATTTTTTTCTTAGTGTGAAACTAGATTTTTAATAACAGGAATCCCCTGCATTATCTTTTTAGTGTGATTTAGGATCTTTCTCACAAAACGCCATTTTGAAAATAAAAATACACACAAACACTGCCTAAAACCAAAAAAAAAAACAAAATTCCCTAAGGTTCTCAAAATTAAATTTTATTTTATTTTATTTTCATTAATTAGAGAGTCATAATCTCTTACAGACTTATTAAATAGGAATATGTACATTTTTGTAGGTGGTGGGTATGAATATTATACAATAAATACACTTAAATTTATACGCAACTGTTCAATAAGAAAATAAATAAATAAATGCGTTGCATATTTTAAATAATTTTTACTAAAATTAAATAAGGTTAAGAACATAAGATTTAAAAGCATCTCTCGTACAATTCGTATTGAAATCAATTATAGAGCATACTGCATTAGCTTCTCTGATGCAATGGGAAATGGGCTCATTGCGCCCATAATTTCTGTGATGAAAATGTTCATATATAACAAATCGATGGCGTGTAATTCTCGAGGGTGCCTTACTTTCATAGAATAAATCTATAAGCGGAGGGCATGTAATATGCCTAGTTATTATATCCCGGACTAACATTACTGAGAAATATTTCCAGTTTCCAGTGATTTCATACCAAATAATAAGCACCTAGTTTCATAGGAAGGTCTAGGGATTCTCCATCTCAATTTAAAGAAAGCATATCTCGTAAAATTTCTTTGACAATTTTCTATTCTTTTTGACGAATTTGAATAATATGGATTCCAAACTGTACAACACTACTCTAGCACGGATCTTACCAATGCATTATACAATGTTATAAAAGTGTTGGAATCATTTCTTTTAAGAAAACCCAGCATCTGATTAGCTTTGTTGATCATATAATCAAAATGAGGACGAAATCATATAATCAAAATGAGGACGAAATGACAGATTAACGTCAAGAATAACACCCAAATCTTTTTTTTCCGCCACCCTTCCTAATTTAATGTTATAGGTGCCGTAATCAAACATAATTGGGTTATGGTTCCTGTGACAGGATAAAACCTTGCACCAAGTGGCCAATCTATCCAAGTCGGCTAACAGAAGGCTATAGTCTGAATTGCTGGATATCTTTCGATAAAGTTTCAGATCATCCGCAAAAAGGAGAAAGAGTGAATCATGAAAGATAGTGGGAATATCATTGACAAAAAGAAGAAAAAGCAGTGGTCCCAAATGACTACCTTGTGGGACACCTGATGGGACATTTATATCATCTGATTTATAGTTTTTAATTTTCACAACTTGAACTCTTCCAGTCAAATAAGATTTAAGCCACAGTAAAAGAGATGAATGAACACCAAAACAGAAAAGCTTATGAAGTAGAATTTTGTGATTCACTCTGTCGAAAGCTTTAGCAAAATCGGTAAAGATAATATCAGTTTGATATCCTTTTTCAATATTAGAAATAATGGCATAAGTCATAATCATTAAATTTGTTGATGTTGATTTGCCCGTTACAAAACCATGTTGAAAGACTGATATTTTGTCTTCTATAATTAATGAAATTCTATTATAAACTATTTTTTCAAATAGTTTTGGAATAGCAGATATCTTGCAGATTGGTCTGTAATTTGTTATTTCGTGTTTAGACGCTGATTTAAAAATTGGAGACAAAAACGAAATTTTCCACGATTTCAAGAAATTGCCTTTGGAAAGAGATAAATTAAAGATCTTTGTGAGAGCGAGCCGTCATTCTCTCTGAGAGTTTTTAGCTTCACACTGAAAAGATAATGCAGGGCATTCCTGTTATTAAAAATCTAGTTTCACACTAAGAAAAATTCAATTTTTGAGTCGTCTATAATTGAAGAACTACACTTTTAATGTTAGTGCCAAATTTTATTTGATTTAGTTTGGTATTAATTTATTATTAATACATTCACTTCACACTACTTAAAATGTTTAGTTCTGCATTAAGTTTTTCTCAGTTGTAAACAAAAATCCCCTGCACTAGTTAAAACCAAATTTGAAAGTTTGACAAACTTAGGGAATTTTGTTGTTATTGGATTTAGGCAGGGTTTGTGTGTATTTATATTTTCAAAATGGCGTTTTGTGAGAGCGAGCCGTCATTCTCTCTGAGAGTTTTTAGTTTCACACTAAGAGAAAATCAATTTGTGAGTCGTCTATAATTGAAGAACTACACTTTTAATGTTAGTGCCAAACTTTATTTCTTTTAGTTTGGTATTAAAGCGTCTATAATTTTGCGCCATAGTCATTTAGCTCGACACTAAAACTTATTTAGTGTGAGACTAGGTTGAAATTTGTATGAAAACATCAGCTAGTTTCACACTAAGTTTTTGATAATGTCGACTTTATTTGTCTATAATTTTGCGCTATTGTTTTTAAATTATCGTTAAACAAACTTTCATAATTTCGAAATTTTAAATCGTGATAATTACATAACTTTAATCAAAATCGTGTATGTAACGTTATTTCTATTCCATGGAATTATTGTCCGCTTTAGATTTTTTTTATGTTAACATTCATATATATGTACATATGTATTGTGTACCAATTATAGACTGAAAAATCCAGCACTTTGAGAACTCTTTTTAACCTTACAATTAAACAGAATGCAAGTTTTATTCTTTGAACTTTATCAGAGATTGACACAAGTTTTCAAGTAACTTAAAGAGCTATCAAAAACCTGGGTTTTAACGCGGTTTTTAAGAAATCCCCAATACTTCTAACATAAGATGTGGACTTCAAAGTCTTACATAAATAAGTTTCAATAAAATAAATTTCACATGTTTTAAAATCTTATCTTATCTCAGTACAAGTTGAGGCCAGTCTTGAAGATCAAAAACTGTGTAAGAGTGAATGACTTATTTTCCGGATTAATGTAAACAAAAACAATTAAAACTTTATTCGATTTCGTGGTTTAAACTGCTTACGCAATTTTTAATGTCAACCACAATCTCGCCTTTGAAATTTGAGTAATTACGACAAACGCAATCGAACTTACAATGCAGTTTAAAAGTATTTAACTGATTTCTAAATTCTAAAACCGAAAACATACATTCTAATAAAGGTCATACAACAAGTAACTGATCTTCATCACCAAATCCTAGTTTAATAAAAAACAATTCATAAAAACGGTAATTTTAAATATCAGTGACGAATATTCTGTTATTTTTTTTATTTTAAATGTCATAATTAACCTACTATTTACAAGAAAAAAATCTAGCATCCCTCTTAAGATACATTCAGTTATAAAAAAACTCAATTTCTTTGTGCATGGTCTTGAAACACACAAACAAGATAGACCAGCAGTCTTAAAAAGAAATCAAAAATAAATCGATAAAGAAATATGTATAAGTTTTAAGGAATATCTTGCTGAATTGCGTGCTTTAATGTTTGAATATCTTTCGAATGTTCTTTTGTTTCGTGTTGAATAGATTCAAGAACTTTGCATTCCTGTCTTTTTTGTTTGAAATGCATTGGGTTAATTGTTCTTTTTATTCAATACGATGCATCCAAGGGGCCTGCTTTGGGAGGCAAACTGTTTTATGGTTGGCGGGTGGATATGCTTAGAGACAGGCGCTTACTTAGTTGAAGTGGAATTTAAACTGAAAAGGCGAACCGTGTTGGAAGTGAGCGAACGGACTACCACCACCACGGAAACCCTGTTGCCCGGCCTCGGGGTCTAGGGGATCTTCGCCATTGTCGAATTGCTTCCTCTTTTCCGGATCTGTGAGTACCTCTTTGGCTGCTGCAATGTCGATGAATTTCTTCTCTGCAACTTTCTTCTCCTCATCTCGGAAGTTATCCGGATGCCATTTTTGTGCGGCTTTCCGGTAGGCTTTGGTGATTTCCTGCTTATTGGCATTTCGCTTCACACCCAAGATCTTATAGTAGTCCCTTCGTTCTGCTTGCTTTTGTAGGCGTTTTACTTTTTCGATGCCTTCTTTGGCACGTTGAAGATTCTCGTCGAATTCCAGAGCAGCCTGGAAGTCGTGTATGGCATCGTCGTACATTTCAGCCCCGATGTATGCATCGGCGCGATCACAAAGTATTTGAGCGTCTCGCATGATGTCCAGAGCTTCTTTGCATCTGGCTATTGCTTTCGTGTGTTGTTCATCGCGCGTGAGACATCCACATAACAGTCTTTTAGCTTCGAATATGATCATATCTGACTCTTTTTCTTGGTTAAGCACCGATTCGGCCGATGTAACGCAGTCGGCGTATCGTTTTTCTTCCTTTGCCGTCTCGGAATTGGTCAAAGATTTTTCCACCTTGCGCAATTTCTTGTAAAAGGGGAAACAGTCTTTGTGTTCAGGATCGAGTTTCAGACACTCGCGGATCTCTTTAAGGGCACTCGAAGCATGACCAATTCGGTAAAGCAGCTCAGCAAGTCGGAAGTACCCATGTGTACTGTCTTGGGTAAGTTTATTTACCGAGCGCAGGTCAGAAATTGCAGCCAGGTAATCGTTTTGGGCAATATAGGCATTGGCTCGTGTCTGGCGGAAGACAGTGGACCATGGAGAGATCTCAAGCAGCTGAGTCAGAAGGGTTATTGATGAGCGATAGTCTCCACGTGACATTAAATCAACAACCATCGTCCACTGTTCTTCAGCAGGGGCAATTCGGGTGTAATGTTCATTTGCAATTTCATTGTAGGGTTCTTCATGAAGCTATACAAAGCAATACAAAATTAGCGTATTCCAACAAATATAATTTTTTACTTACCACATGTGAGAAGTCCTCCGCAGCTAGTTGGTATTCTCCTGATTTCATAAAGACTGTGCCTCTTTGTAGCCGAGCAGCTGTAAAATCTGGCTTCAGTTCGAGAACCTTCGCGAAGTCCTGAATGGCAAACCGAGTCTTTCCCAGTGCAAGATAGACGGTGCCTCGCTTGAACAAGGTCAAGTAATTGTTTGGATCTCCCTCTAGAGAGATTTGTTTTGAATGAATTTATTTTTAATAAACTTGTATTCCAACTTACCAACAGCTGCATGGTAATGTGTTAGGGCGTCTGCTAGCTGCCCCCTGGCTAGAAATTCTTTTCCCAGTTCCAGGTGGTTTTCTATGTCGGCGCTCTTTGCAGCTTTGGCACCTACGCAGATACGAAAAAATAGTAAAACACGTTAGACCTGTACAATAAATAGATGATTAAGAAATAGCTCACCATCCAAAAATAATTCCAATAGGAGTAATAACACACAAGCAGCGAATTTTCGATCTCCTAATGGAGAAATATCACTAAGAAGATAGGCGCTCATATTTCCCGTTGGGTTTAATAGATTCCAGAATTTGGTACTGTTTAAAAATTTAGAAATGTTTAAAACATAATTTTAATGGCTTTTAGATAACTGGGAGAAATGAAACTATTTTTCTTTGATAGCAATTCTTGAATGGTTGAGAGTTGAGGATTTTTCCAGCGACTTGGAAATATATATTTTGACACACGTCAGATATTTCAGATGGACGATATTTTTGTATGCAAGAAGCATAAGTGTGACAGGGACAGCAAGTTTATTTTAGTGTAAGATGGAAAATAAAATAAATGTGGGTCACGCTGATTGGTGGACTAGTTTTCAACATCTGACATATAAAGGTGGATACGTATTAGAAAACTTTCAAGGTTCTGGGTGTACAATGTGTAGTATTTTTTTGCGAATGAAGCATTTTTATTTGCAACCAACTGTTTTGTTGGCAGTACCACATAGAAAAAGAAAACAGAACGACAACTGAGAGGACAATTCTCCCTTCGCCTACAAACTCAAAAATGCCCCGTTCAGCGACATATGTGTACCGGTCCCTGTATATTACTTGTGGGACTACTAATACTAATACGTTTGCATTTTTGTGGACACGAAATGTATAGTTGATTGGCTGCTTCTCACACGAATTTCACACGTATTCACATACACAAATAAAATTTCAGGGTTTGCAGGCCAGATCGGTACGGGTCGCAGTTCTTTTTTCTTTTGTGCTCACATAAATGCAAACGTATTAGTAGTCCCATAAAAAATGTACAGGGACATATAATGTCGCTGAACGGGTACTTTTCAGTGTGTTGGCGAAGAGAGAATTTTCCTCCCAATTGTCGTTCTTGTTTATTTTTTCTATTGTCAGATCTATGTTTTGATATAAGTAAGAGCGAGAGCATTGAAATAAACAAACGTAAAGACATATGCGTGAAACAGATTGAACCAGCAACAGCAACAGCATCAGCAACAGCGGCCGCCATTAATTTAGAACCAATGTATTTCAATGGCTCAAATTAGATTAGACCAGCACCAGCAACGTCACCAGCGTCGTTAGACAAGTCCTAAATTTGCTGTTGCTGTTCCATGTTTACCAACTTTGAGCAAGTGAAATTCAGGGGCAAAAGAAAACTGGTCAGCGTGCTGTTTGCTGGTCAGCGTGCTGTTTGCTGTTGACGGTGCTGGTGTTGTCGCTGGTTCAATCTATTTCGCGCTATAGTAACGTTTGTCACGTACTGTCGCGTGACGCTGATTCAACGTGCAAAGTTACTGGCGTGCCCAAAAGGGAATTGATGAAGAATCGGCGTCATATGATTATGTGTGGAAAAGGGGACTACGCACTTATGCACTACGATATCACGATTTTCAATATTTTTGGTTCCACGAAATTCGTAATACATTTTGAAAATTAACTCTAAAATTTGGGAAACTTCACTATATGTCAATTTATATACATATGTTCGTTTTGTAATATAAATTGATAACCTTGTTTTTTTTTGTGATTTAGCCAGTTCAAGTTTATGAGCCATCCGAAATTTACGTTTTCTCAGAAACATGGCTTCTGAATCCTAAATGGTTTTGGATTCTCTTACTCAATTTCAGTTTGTCAAAGAAAACTTTCTTTTAATAGGATAGAGCGGTATACACAGTTTTTTGGCATTTGCTGTGAAGCTATTGTGTTCAGATACATTTTTCAGCTCCATCAAAAGTGAATGAGAACTCCGAAAGCTTAAGGAACATTTATCATAATAATTTATCATTAAAACTTACCCTTTTTATTGGTAATGGATAATTTTTAATAATTATTATATTAATTAATTTAGAATCTTGCAAATTTCTTTTAAATAAAACAGCGCAGGTTATATGAAAGTAACATAATTATTCGCGGAAATCAAGATCAGTATAAACGTAAAATTTCAACGTATGTGTCCAAGAAAAATGAAGAAATAACCTAAAGGACGGATCATAAGAATAGGATAAACTTTGAAAATATGTGATACGACACTCCGTCATAGATGGTCATATTATCATAACTCTGTCGGAATGTGTCGGTTTATTTCATAGACTTTCATTAAAATTGTATATTGACCGATAGTATCACTTGTACCGCTGACAGGTAGTGCCAGATAGTGCGGTCTTAGTTTAAAAATTTATTAAAGTAGTGCATTTATTAATTATAATATTAAAATAACAAAAAAACAACAAATAATAACAAAACCGCCGCGTCGGAATCTTGAGGAACGGATGTGAAACTGGGCAGGAGTGGATACTACATTCACGAATTTGTTTTTTTTACACGAACGAATAAATTATAATTCTAAAACAATAAAATAAACACAAAATTGTTAAAATTATAAGAAAAGACGCGTACCTGAAAAACAAATAAATGAAAATAGCTAAGCAGACATATTGATTTTTGTTGACATTTGAACTTAAACACACTGCACAATATGTAGCAGATAAGGAAATTCCCTTCCAAAACCATCAGCTTTGTGTCTGAGAATAAGAAAAAAACGTTTGCAGACCGCAGGGCACAATTTTCAGAAAGGGAATTGATCTTTACATCAAACAGCTTGTTGAGTGAAAATGAACTAAGTAGCCGACACAATTTTTAATAGCAACATATGATTAATTTTATTAATTAATTTCGTATTTAAAGAGGCTTTAAAATAACTTGTACTTCACTGTGTGATTAGTTAAATTCGACTGCCTCGCATTGAGCACAGCAGCAAGCTTCAAAAAAAAAATGCTTGTGTGTGTACATGTATGTGATTTTTTTTAGTTATACAGTTATTTTATTTTTAAGTAAATAGAATAGGTATATGACATAATATTAATGTGGTCAACGGCGGCAACATTATCCTCCTCGTAAGCGAGCTATGGTGAAGTGAGCTTGCTGTCATTTTTGCCGACGTCCAGGATAGCGATTTTATGTGCAGGTCGTTCTAGTGTTCCTGTTTGAGTCCTAATGGTTGCTCTACGGACTTGTCCGTCTCTCGCGACTATCACGCTCTCGACAATGCCTTTAGGCCAGCAGTTCCGTGGTAAATTTTCATCTGCGATTACCACGACGTTGCCAGTAGCTAACGGAGGTTGTTTGGTAAACCACTTACCTCGTCGTGTCAGTATGGGTGTATATTCCTTGACCCACCTGTGCCAAAACTCGTCAGCAAACTTTTGCGTCTGGTACCAACGTTGTCGCAAGTCGATGTCCTCTTTGCATATGGGTTTGTAACCGGTGGTCGAACCTAGTAGCAGGTGATTTGGTGTAATTGCTTCGTCGTCACAGGATTCTAAGGACACAAACGTTAGTGGCCGAGAATTGATAAGAAATTCTACCTCCCATAGTGCGCATCTTAGACTTTCGTCGTTGAAGTTATTCGGGGCCATGTTGTATAAAATGGTCTTGATGGATCGGACGAGCCTCTCTCAGGCACCGCCCATGTGTGGTGCCGCTGGCGGGTTGAATCTCCATTTGACATCGTCGTATTTGGAAGCGACAATTGAGTAGTTGATGCGTTTACTCTCTTCACAGAAGATCTTCTTCGTTGGCTTGAAATTCGTCCCGTTGTCGCTATAAATTTCACGGGGCATTCCACGACGCGATATAAAGTTGCGTATGCACATGACGCAGGAGCTTGTATCCAGGCTGTGTGCCACCTCTATATGGACTGCCCGTACAGAAAGGCATGTGAAAATCGCACCCCATCTTTTTTCACGTCTGCGTCCAACTATGATGGATATCGGCCCGAAGTAGTCGATCCCGACGAAAGTGAAGGGTCGCTCGAAGACGCCTAGTCTTGCTGGTGGTAGAGAAGCCATCATAGGGGGTGCTGGAGTTGCGTTCTTGATTAAACATCTTTGGCAGGTTCGGCGAATCGTTTTGAACAGCACACGTAGTTTCGGAATGAAGAATTTTCCTCGAATATTGTTGATAACAGTCTCGTGCGAAATGTGATGATGGTCTTCGTGAAAGGAGCGAACAATTAAAATCGTGACGTGGTGATTTTTCGGCAGCACGATAACATCGTCACCGTTTCGCAGATGTCGAGCACGGCTTTTGATTCTTAAGATTCCGGTACTGTCTAAGTAAACATCGAGAGATATTAGTTTGGAATTTAAGCTTATGTTCTTACCGCTTGTTAGATCCGAGATTTCTCGGCTGAACTGATCCTTTTGGGCAAATCTATAAAGTAGTTGTTTTGCGTTTTCAAACATATCGAAAGATGGTTGTTTAGGACTTGTTGTTTTCTTGACGATAGCATGTAGTCTTGTCACGTACAGTTGAAAGGTAGCTAGTGCTCTGTAAAGTCTTCGCCAGTCAGAGAAGTACTCGACGTTGTAATTCAGAACGTTGCTAATCTAGATTGGATGAGATTTTCGTTGCTAGGTCGGCTGTGTTCAACTTCGACGGAACCCATCTCCAGTCCAGAACGTTGGAATTCTCTAATATTTCGCTTACACGAAACATTACGAATTGTTGAAACTTTCTTGGATCCATTCGTAGCCAATTCAACACGGTCTTCGAGTCTGACCACCAGAACTTGGAGCTAATTGGAATACGATGAACTGCTTGTATTTTGGTGAACAGTCGGACGCCCAGTACTGCCGCTAGAAGTTCGAGTCTCGGTATTGATATTGGCTTGAGTGGAGCCACCTTGGACTTAGAGGCCAACAGAGACACTGAGACTTTTTCTCCACATTGAACGCGAAGGTAGCAAACTGCTGCGTATGCGTGTTCACCAGCATCCACGAATGTATGGATTTGTACTTTCTGGGCTTTGGTTAAAAATTGACTGTAGCATCGTGGGATCTCGACAGATTTGATTTTTGGAATAAGTGATTTCCATTGGATCCACTTTGAGAGAACAACGTCAGGTAACTCGTCGTCCCAATCAATACCATACCGCCAGACTTCTTAGAGCAAGATTTTCAGGCCAATAGTATAACAGGCTATGAAACCGAGCGGGTCGAAAATTGACATAAGTACTTGCAAGGTTTCGCGTTTAGTCGGTCTTACGTTTTCGTCCAAGACGTCACGTTTCAGTCTTGCAAATCTGAAAATATATTTAAACACATCGTTATTAGGATCCCAATACATACCAATAATTTTCTCAGGGGATCCTAGCGCTTTGTGTTTTTGTGTGTCACAACTATTGTTGGCTGTCAACCGCTCAAGAACCTGATTTGATTTTGAGGCCCAATTGTGAACTTGGAAACCAGCGGCCGAATGAATCTTCGCTACTTGAGAAGCTAGACTTAACGCGTCTTCGGGGGTGTCAACGCTATCGATGAAGTCATCCACGTAGTGATAGTTCTTGATGGCTTCGACGGCTCGAGGGAACTCCGCTTCAAAACGATCAGCATTCTTGTTGCGTACATAATGCGCAATACAAGGAGCGCAGTTGATGCCGAAAGTTAAAGCGTTCATTACATAAATACTTGGTCGTTCGGGTGGATCGTCTCTATCCCACCACAAGAAACGCTGAACTTGCATGTCTTCCTCTTGTACTCCGATTCGATGGAACATCTCGGTGATGTCGCCGCAAATAGCTACTCTGCCCACTCTGAAAGCCAACAGAATTTCTACCAACGAGGTCAGCAGGTCCGGTCCAGTTAACATAAAGTCATTCAAAGAATATCCGTTCGATTTCGCTGCGGCATCCCAGACAAGGCGAATCCTATTCGGTTTATTGGGATTAACGGTGACAAAGATGGGCAGGTACCATACAGGATTGCGAGTTGAAGATGTCTTGGCATCTATAGCTGCAAGTTTCTTTGCGTAGCCTTTTGACAGAAGATTAGTTATTTCAGCTTGCATTTTGTCCATCAAGGTATAGTCGCGTTGGAACTTCTTTCGGAGACACATCAGTCGATTATAGGCAGTTTTGTAGCTGTCAGGCATTTCTGGATCATTGTGGCGCCAAAGCAAGCCCACTTCGTATCGATTATTCCGTAGACGGCACGTTGAGTTCAGAATATTTTGCGCTCTTTCTTCTTCGTGTGAGCGTACGCTGCCTGTGGTTGACGATTCTAGCGCAAAAAATGCTTTCATGTCTTCATGAAGACTGTCGATGTCGGAGGGATTGTGGCATTCGCACGTATGAATATTCAATCGGTAATTCTGTTGACATATCCCAAGGCTGCCTTGCAAAGTCCAACCAAGGCGGGTTTTTGTAGCAATCGGTTGCTTACCAGAACCTTCTCGAACTTTCAGCGGCACACCAAGTTTCCAATTGTCGACTCCAATCAGGATTGTTGGTCGTGCACGTTGATATGATGCAATTGGAAGGCCGTCTAAATAAGTATACTTCTGGGCGAGCAGGTTCATATCCAGAGATTGTACAGGAAGCGATAGATTCTCGATTGTGTGGACGTCATGTAGGGTAAATTTCGTTTTGTTCGTCTGACTTGAGATTTTTAGTGAAATTCGAATTGATGTTTCTTCGACACGTTTGGTTTCACTGGTCCAACGTAAACATAGTGATTCTTGCACACCTGCCAAGTCGAGACTGTCGAAGAGTTCTCTTTCCATGAGTGTCACAGAGGAACCCTCATCTAAAAATGCAAAAGTGTCTTCAAATTTGTCATTTGCATAAACGCGTATGGGAACGATACGGAACAATGGTCTCTCTCCTTCGTCAGCACCACTGTGAGTGTGTACGATCATCTGCTCTTTGGGTTTGGGATCAGAAATTATGTTTTCACTTACTTGATTCCGTTCCGAATTAATTGTCTGCGAAGCAGGTCTGTGGAGCAGCTGATGATGCTTCGCTTTGCAGCTTTGAAAACCGCACTCCTTTGAACTGTGGCATTTTCGGCGATGTGTATTGAGACATTGACGGCATAATTTATTTTCCTTCACCAAATTCCATTTTTCGTCATAAGACATCTTTTCGAAGCTCGGGCACTTTGCGATGCGATGGTCGGTTCCGCTGCAAGCTATGCATGTTTTTCTCATCGGCGGCGGCGGCGGCGATACTTCTTGCTGGAGTGTGTGAGTGTTTACCACTCCACTCTTTTTAAATGGTGACACAACTTGACTTGCTGCTTCTGCAATGTAACTTAACCAGATGCTGAATGCCTTAAGTGCAGGAACGTCGTCACGTTTCTGTTGCATAGCCCAACTCAATTTGTATTGATTCGGCAGCTTATCTAGGAGTTCTTTCACAAGCAAGGGGTTGTTTAAATGTGCATACATCTCACACGCTTCCATTGTGGAGCAAATATTTTCCACAGACAATGCGAAGTCGTTTTGTTTTCCAACTTGTCCTTGGGTGGCGCAGTTTTACGAACTTTGTCGATCAAGCACTCAATGATGTGCTCAGGTCGACCGAAGTACATCTTAAGAGTTCGCATGATGTCCGGAACTAAATTGGGCAGAAAAAGTTTATTTTTGACGATCTCACGCGCCTAACCTTTTAAGCAAGCTTGCAACCGAATTAAATTCTCTGCATTGCTATATCCCGCTAGTGCGGTGCTGTTATTAAAACTGCTCACGAAAAGAGGCCACTCCTCTGGATCGCCATTGAAATTTGGGAGATCTTTTGGCAGAACCTGCCTCGCTGCCATCTGCTCTGACCTGGTGTGCGTAGTAAACTCGGAATTGAAATAAATATTGTTGGAAGTTGTACATGTACTTCCTAAGATTTCATATTTCTTTTGAAGAAATCGTTGCTGCAATTTTGTCTCTTCTTCAAGCATTCCCAGTTGCAATTCAATTTGCCGTTGTGAGAGATCAACGGGACTTGACGTCGCTGCTGGTATATGTGACATTTGTTCACGTACATGATTTGTATATACAGCTGATGACGTCGTCGTAGTCACATGTGAGTTTGCATTTTGGTGTGCTTGAGAAGTTGTGCTACCCGGTTGACGTGATGACCATGTAATCATCGTTGGTGCATATGTGTGAGTAGCTGTGCGCTGTAAATTAGCTGACACTGATGAAAAGGAAAAAACGGTTGGTGGTGTAGCTGTGGTGGTGTAATTTGTTGCACATGATGCCATCGAATGTTCTGGGAACAAGAAAAACTCCGTTGGAACGGTCGTCGTAGTCGATGGAGATGAAGTTGACTGCTGGTCGGTTGCGACTCCTGATGGAAGTGTGCTGTTTTGACTCGTGGTCGGAGTTTGGCAAAATACTCGCTTGCGGCGCTTAAAGGTCACTCTTTTGATGTTTCTACTTTCCTTTTGTCAACAAGGTACAACTTAAAAAAAAATAAAAAGTCTTTGAGAAAGTCTCGCCAAGTTCGAGTCAGAACTGATCATTTTTTTTTATTTTTGGATTGGGGGTGCGGTAAGGTGAGCTTTTGAGAAAGAGGTAAGATGACTTGACAGCAATCAGGATCGCCGAGATTGGGGAATCCCTAAAATTTTAAAGCCGACGGATTCAAGGTTGGGTGCGAAAAGGTCCACCCTGCGACAACAAAAGGAGGGCATCCCAGGTGTGGTCGCCAATATAAGCCTTGTATGCACGCATGCCCCCACAGAGGAAAAAGATGATGACACCAAAGAAATATTTTTTGAGCTCCTGGACAAAACATATGAGCAGTGCACTAGCTATGACATTAAAATTAGCTGGGGAGAGATGTCTTTGGTGGTACAATCGGAAAACTCAGCTTGCACGAAACAACCTCCGATAACGGATTCAGGCTAATTGACTTTGCTTCGGGCGAAATATTTTAATAGCAAGTACCACACCTCAAAATTCACAAAGGGACATACAAATATCCTGGTCAATCAACTTTCAACCAGATTGACCACATTGCGATCGATGCAAGGCAGTACTCCAGTATGATGGATGTCCGAACTTTCCGAGAGGCAAACATTGACTCGGACCTCGTTGTAGCCAAGATACCACTGATGATATCTCCACCAACGTCAAGAAGAGGTAATACTGTGAGGAAGTTTAACGTCGGACGGCTGCAATCGCAAGCAATGTCCAAGTCCTTTTCCGATCGAGTCTCAAATAACCTCCAGAGAAATCCTTTACCGCCAGCATCAAGTATTGAGGAATACTGGGTTTTACACGGCCACCACAACGAAACAAAAAGCATACAAGGCGGCGTTGCAGAGAAGGACTAGAACTGCCCGTGCGCCCTACCAGCAGAAGAGTAAAGAAGAACACTGGCTTCTCAGAAAGAAACAAATTGCCACGGCTGGATCGCACGTACTTGCTTTTATGTGCCTAATTATATTGGAAACAAGTAACATTTACGTTGAAAATAACACAGTTTGAACTTATAAAAATTAACGAACCCACACTACTTAACGGTTTTTAGTAAAAATGAAGTACGCCATCACACGTCTTAAATGAAGAAGAATTTATGAAAAAAGTATTTCGAAACTTGTAGGACCGGTTTTGATGAAATCCTGTTTTTTATTTTTTTATTTTTTGAAAAAAAAAAATTTTGAAATTTTGGTATGCAGTTTTTTAGAGTTTATTATTATTATTATATACATGCAATTATAAAATTTTAAATAATATTTTTTGATTAGTTTTAAAAATATTGATTTTTCAAAACAAAAATTCAAAAATTAATTTGTATTACAAAAAGGTTATTCAAAATTTTGATATGCAAAATTAATTTTGCTATCTAGGTCTTTTCAAATACAAAACTTGACAGAAATCAATGAAGCCGTTACCGAGAAAGCCAAAAATTAAAAACCGTTATATGAAAGACTTTTCCTGTTTATGTGATTCTGATCAAATGATAGCCAATACCAACACAAAAATTCTCAAAAAATTTCATCAAAATCATTGGAGCCGTTTTCGAGAATAATAAGATTTTCCTAAACTGTCGTATGGCAGGTACCGTTATTTTTAGGCAGAATGGTCCATTTCATCTGCGTGAAGTAGGCAAACAATTCCGTTCACCATATTTGGATGAAGTAAAGCTAGCTATATCTAAGCTTAAGAACAACGAAGCTGCCGGAGTCGATGGCCTAGCTGCCGAGCTCTTCAAAGCTGCAGGCGATGACTTGGCTATAAGTATGCACCAATTAATAAGCAAGATATGGTTAGAAGAAAGCATGCCCGATGAATCACAGCATAATTTGCCCGATCCTAAGAAAAGGAGACCCTCTGAACTGCACCAACTAGAGGGGTATCAGTCTCCTCAACTTCGTCTACAAGATATTTTCTGCTGTATTGTGTGAACGCCTAAACACCATTCGTCAACAATCTGATAGGTCCATATCAGTGCGGTTTTAGGCCAGGAAAGTCCACTATCGATCAAATATTCATATTATGGCAGATCTAGGAAAAAACCCAAGAACTTCAAGTTGATATCGAACTCACTATCTTTTCATCGATTTCAAAGCCGCGTAAAACAGCATTTATAGAGATGAGTTGTATAGATCAATGCGCAGTTTTAACATCCCTGCCATCATCCCTGCCTGTGAAAAATGACGAAAACGCACGCTGTTCCGTCAATGTTGGTAATGACCTCACTGACACCTTTGAAGTCAAAAAAGGATTTAGAAAAGGCGATGCGCTGTCGTGCGACTTTTTCAACATCATGAAAGTATAGTGCAGAACTCTCACGCCAACACCAGAGGCATACGCCGACGACTATTCCTAATAAACAGCTTTATTTAAACAAAATAAAAGAAGAGATTAATGACTTTACAAAAAGGTATATCATGGCATTGTGAGTGTTAACGTTGTTTTTTTAATATTTATTTCAGTTTTAATACATTTTTTAAGAAAATTGCCCCTTCTTGTCTTGACCCAACCTACACGCTCTACCTTTTTCACATGTCTCGTGAATTATCCTGTATAGCGATATACGCCTGTGATCCTGCTAACTTGATCAACTGAACAAAACTAAAACAAAAAAATCCTAAAAATAAATTGATTTCACAATTTGTCTACGGATAATTTACGGCAAATTTTAAACCTATGTAGATAATTGTAGGCGCCATTTATAGAAAGATATGCGTTTGGTCATGCTAACTTTATATAGTTGGCAGTAAATGGAAAATCACATGATCCGACTTCGCGGCAATTTTTTTTTCCACGGATAATTTACGGCAAATTATAGGATATTTGTTTTTAGTCCAGCTCAAAATGGTCATGCCAACTTTAGAGACCTCTCTCTCGGGCAACAAATTGTGCCTTTATAAGACCCTCATTATCACAGTCTGCTGTATGGTGCAGACGCATGGACGCTGACAAAATCGGATAAGGACGCTTTAGGCTGCTTCGAGAGAAAGATTCTGCGGGTGATTTTTGGTCCTGTATGCATTAACGGAGACTGGAGAAGAAGATACAATGAAGAACTGTACCGGCTGTACATGTACAACGACGACACAGACCTAGCCAAAAGAGTAAAAATTCAACGTCTCAGATGGCTGGGTCATATAGAGCGGATGGACATCAATGCTCTGGCCCAGAAAATCTTCGAATCCACCCCAGAGGGACGGCGCAGTAGAGGAAGACCGAGACTCAGGTGGCGCACACAAGTGGAAGTGAAATATTTAAAAATGTTAACTTTTTAGTGTTAAGCCTTCAATTAAAATAATTTGTGTCTGATTTGTTGGAATTTTTATTCTCTAAATTCAATATTCATACAAATTTGATTTTATTTACATTGGCACAAAGTTATAGTCACTGGGTTTTAAGTAGAGTTCAATAAGTAACACCAGTCTAACTTTAAGAGCAGATTATAACTTTGAACTTAATTATAAACACTTTTCAATCTTCCTACAACTAGAATCTACTTAAGGACACAGTGAATATAAGTAAAAAAAAAACCAATAAATAACAGTTGGAGAAATAGAATACAGTTTGAAGGATTTAAAAAAAGAAATAGTGTGACAGATTAAAGAAAAAAGAAAACATTAGAATACAGTTTACAGTTTTGTATTTGAATTGTCCAGCAAGCAACCACTTCATACAAATGGAAACAGAAAAGGTAATTCAAAAATAATCCAAACTTAATTTATTTTATGAAGCAAATTGTTCGTTTTTTAAGTCAAAAAGCACCAAAAGTCAGGGAGTTCCTCCACTTCGAACAATTTGTGAGAATTTCAGAAAACACCACCAACGACGGAGAATACTTGATACAAGATACATTTCTCATCAGGCACGTCGTCGTAGTCTTCCAATGGTGGTATTTTATGAAATTCTCACAAACTGTTTGAAGTGAAGAAACTCCGTGAATTATTGTGTCCTTTTTACAAAATTAAACTGCTTATTCGTTTTATTAATGATAATAAGAACATAGTTCTCATTTTCACTATCACTACACAATATTCACTAAACAATTTGCTGAATGTTCATTTTGATATATGTATTTTAATAAAATTTTCTATCGAAAACAATTTGTACCTCTAACTTGATTTCTGTTATGTTGTTGTTGACGTTTTAAAAACCCACCTCCACCATATCGAGCGGGATGTGTTCGAAATGTATTCCTTTAGGCTTAAGGTGATTTTCTTAGTCCTTCTTGTGTACATGATTCCTTTTTTGAAGAAACAACCGAAAAAAGGAATCATGTACACAAGGTCTATTCGTACGAAAAAATATATAGTGTACAATTTTCTAATATAAACCAATATAATGCATTGTTTTTCTTTTTAAGTTTGTAGGATTAATAATTTGTTTGAGATTATTTATTTTACGTTGTGTTGAGATTATTTTACAACGGCATTCTAAACACGGCGTTAGAGAACGTCAGACAGAGCTATCCGCAGCGCGTTTATATTTGAATCTTGACAATATTAAATGACACAAAATAAGTAAAAAAAAAGAGTAATTTATAAATTTCTACAACAAATTAAGAATAACTTAATTCAACAGGCACAAAATATTAAAAAAAAACTTTCTTTAGAACGCCGTCAAAATAATCTGAACACTGCGTAAAATAATCTCACCGTCGCGTTAAAAACGCATTCTGTTTAATGAAGAATTAACGCGACGCGACGTCAAAAAAAATAATTTGTAAATAATCAACAAATTTGACACCGTTTATAAACTTGACTCGGCGTTGAAAACGCGCTCTATCTCTATATGACTGGGGATATGTTATACTGTATATTACATCGCTGCGTCAGAACGCGCTCTGTTTGACTAAGCTTTTACTCCTATGTATGCGAGTATAATAGGGTGTATAATACAATCTTGCAAATATATATTCTGACCGAATGCTTGTTTAAATTCATTCTTAGAACAATCAATACACATCATCAGTTTATGTATCAGGTAAAATGGTTCAAACTCTTGAATATTGCCTAACCAGTTTTAAACGTTTAAATATAGTTTTCAAGCACACAATATGTAAAAGGCAGGGAAAAAAATAATAAAGTATAACAACTTGCATTCGAGTAACTTGCTTGAAAAAAAATAATTTCCGTTTTAGAAAAAAAAACGGAAAAGTAAGTTTTAATTGATGCAGGTTTGGTCGAATGTCTTATCTGATTGTTTTAATATACATTTTAGGTCCACTAACAACACTTCGTATTCTTCCCAAAAATGGTAATTTAATTTAGTCAGTTTGGGTCACTGATGACTTCAAATTTCATGATGGCGCTTTTCATCATCAAGTATCTTCCAACACGCCCAATTTCGTGGTGAAATAGAAAAAGAAACTGAAAAGAAGAGGTCAATTATTTGACTACTACACTCTCAATCGGCGTCAATTATTTGACAGTTCAGCACTACTACACTCTCAGACGGTCAATAGAAGGCAGTAGATTTCCCTCTTTATAGTATAGTTACTCTATGGTTAGAACTTTGCAACTTTTTTGCCGTTTCTCTTTATCTGTATTCTATGTTCTTATTTTGCTTCATTGGGCTCAGACAAAACGTTACAAGAAGATAACAACGTATGTAGGATACGTACGTCTCCGATATGAGGACGACATATAAGGACAGCAAAGACGGCAATATATGAAAACAACGGTAACCATTACTGTAGGATACATACTTTCCCAACGTGACGATGCTACAAACCTGAAACATAATAAGACTAACCTCACCAATACGAAGAAGAACGAACAAGACAGACAAAGAAGACACAACGATCAGTTTTATAGCTATAGTTTTATAACGATCAGAACAATTATTTTCACATTGATATTTTTTAAGCGAATACCTTACGAATTAATAAAAAAACAAAACTCGTTTTTACTGGCAGATATAAGCCCGTTTTTATGTCCCAACGTGTCCTAATACGTTACGTTACGAGTTTTTGTTTATAGATTCTGTAAATACTTTTACGTTTTTGTTGTTTATTATTAAATTACACTTTTCCAAATTCTAAAAATGGTTTTCCAAATTTGTCCAAACCCCATCCATTGAAACCAAAAAGTCTAATTTTGTTTCTATGTGCTGCTATCTATACGCCAAACCTTTATTTTTTAATAACTTTTAAACTATAGTTTTCCAAATTCGGGCACCAAAAAAATCAAATTTCTCGACATAGTGCATACGGGGGTAAAAATCTAATCAAAATTGATATTCAGGAAGATGTTGGTAGCCTAAGTAAATTTTATTTAAAAATATTTTCGAAAACTTTCTTTTTAATAATTTTCTAATGTTTTTCAAAAATCAATATTTTGAAAACGGGTAGATGGATTTTTTAAATTTTGTTTTTAAATGTAAGTAATTTTTGTGTTTAAGCTTGCATTCTTAAATATTTTTTTTTATTTTTTAAAAACAGTTTTATTTAAAAAACCGTTCCAACTATTTAAAAAAAATCACACTTTTACAATTTCTGAGGAAATAAAATGGCGTTTAAATTTTTTCGCTGAAAAATATTTTACCTACTTTTTTCAACCAATCAAAATTCAGGAAAATCGAATAAAAACTTTGAAGTTCCTTTAATATTTTTTCAATTTTTATTCAAAGCTGTGACACATAAGAGCAAGTACGTGCGATCCAGTCGTGCAATTTATTTTTTTAATACATTCCCATGTACGGTAGGATTTCCCAAAAAAATGTTCCGGCGATAGTCTATTTGGTTGGTTGATCAGCTGTCAAATAATTGAAGTGCAAAAGAAGTAACAAATTAGTTTTTATCAAAGTCAAAGTCAAAAAAAAGAAGAACTACTATCAATTCAAATAAAAATATAAAATATTCATCAAGAAATAGTAATAAACGTTCAGATAGTTAAATTGTATTAAAATGTATCCTGTTTGCAGGTGTTCTGTGATTAAAAGACTATTATGGCGGTAATATTGAGTTTGTGCTCGAAACATTCATCTGCGAGCGCTTATATATAGAAATCTCTTAGTCTCCTACTTCGACCAGGCCACCTTTTGCTTCCTGCTTATTTTTACTACTTGAAATATGTTTTTTTAGTTCAATACTTTACTTTTTCCGTTAAAAAAAATCAATATATTTGTTTTCTTTTAGAAAAGTCAAAATATTTGTTTGTTTTTTTTTTAAACTACATGTCAAAATAGGGTTGTTCGTAGAGTAGGCCAAACTTTCTTGGACTTCATTTACATACACATTGTTTGTTACGATTTACAATTTATTAGGATTCATTAAGCAGTTTTATAATGGGGATTATAGAAGTTATTTTTTATAACACTTTGTTCCCAAAAATCGAAATTCCGTATTTCAGTCGAAACCTCCGCATTTCGAACTGCGAGACTTCGCCGAAATATTGTTAATATCTCATTGGGAAACCTGCTTTGCCAAATTGCACAATCAGTAAGATCATCTATTCTCATCTTAAGTTTTCTTTTTCTTACTCACTGCAATTTTGACACGTGAAATGTTTAAGTTGGTGTTAACATCTTTTTAAAGTTTTTTTTTTTTTTTTGATCTGAGATACATTTTTTTTAATTTGAGATCAAATTTAATGTTCGTTTATAAAAACAAATCAATATTTTTTTATCTAGTTCAATTTTCGGAAATATGGATTTTTAGCGAGATTTACAATCATTTGCACACACACTACAATATTTAACAATTCACAAATATCGCTGAAGTTTGTATTTTATTTGGATATTCGTCTTGTTTTATAAAATCGTTATTAGACATGATATTTACGTCATCATTTTGCAATTTTAAAATTTCGAGTATCCGAAGCTATTTGGTAGAAGATAATCAGCTGTTGCCATTTTTACAATACTAAACTGTTCTTTTTACATTCCAGAGCAACACATCCATATTATTAAAAATCATAATACGTTTTATTCGTTAGTGTTTATTTTCTTTGAACCATTGTTAAGTCCATCACGCGGTATTACATTTAGTCCCATTTTATACACATAGGCATATGCCGAAGCGTGACTTAGTATTTAGTCGAAGGAGTTGAGAAGTGTAGTGGGGATCACATTCACGCAGGGACCGAGAATTTGTTGCGATTCTCTGGGCGTGAAACTTTACTGGGCGTGGATACTTTTTTCTTTCAAAGGAACATGTGATCAAAAGCTAACTATTTAGATTTTTTTTGTTATGTTAGATCATATTTTTTTTTTTGATCTGAAATATGATCTGAGACCAAAAAATATTTTTCGTTTGGTAACAGATCAATATTTTTTTTGATCTCAGATCATATTTCAGATCAAATATGAAATCTCATTTTCAATCAAGATTTAACACATTTGCACACTCCTACAATAATTGACATTTCTTAATTCTAGGATTTCATTGTGGAAAAAGAATTTTTTTAGAAGAGTGATCAAAGTTTTTAAATAATAATAAATAAATACAGATGGTTCAAGTGAAAATTAATTGAGAATTTATAAATAAATAGGTATCTATGAATTTGAAGTATATTTTTACTTATCATATAATTATTTGCAGCTACTATATTATGGTCAAAACAGATGTGTAGATAATTTCGTGTAGGAAAATAAAATTACACAGGCTCTTATGGGGATGTAAACCCAAAATTCTGCAAGGTTGCAGAATCTGCGCGATGTCTCTATTGGTGAAAACAGATGTGCAGTTGTTTCCGTGCAGTCAAAATAATTTACACAGGCTCTTATGGGACCGACCAACCCAGTTCCTGCAGGGGTTGCAGTGACTGCAAGATGTCTCTGTTTCTAAATTGGCTGCCTAGTTTCAAATTGTGATGGGAACCATTTTATTAGGCCATTGTAAGGTCATTTTATTGTTTTATTTGGATTTAACTTTAAAAATTTTTTATTTCAAATTCTTCAAATACGACACCCCCGTATAGTTAGCAGCACTTTGTCGGGAATTTTGATTTTTTTGGTGCCCCGAATTTGGAAAACATTTGGAAAAATTTGGAAAACCATTTTTAGAATTTGGAAAACTATAGTTTAAAAGTTATTAACAATTAAAGATTTGGCGTATAGTTAGCAGCACATAGAAAAAAAAGTGGACTTTTTTGGTTTCAATCGATGGGGAATTGTTTGGACAAATTTGGAAAACCATTTTCAGAATTTGGAAAACCTTAGTTTATTAATTAATTAACAAATTGTAAATAAACCATTCGTAACGTAACGTGGCTATATTGTTATTAAATTAAAAAACACTTGCACATGTAAGCCCAGTTTTCTTGTCCCAAATTCTGTCGCAAGCAATTGACAGCAAAAATCAAAACAAAAAATTCAATTTCATTTTCAAGGTAGATAGATTTTAAAATTCCTTTATTTTATTTTGTAATAATTTTCCGTAACGCAATATATTTTTTTTCTAGCGCTTTTTAATCCAGCGATGACGATGTGCGGAATCTAGTAGTCCGATTCAACCGACCAAAGTTGATGGTCAAATGTCGCTATCTTGCCTGTCTTCTCACAATGGCAAAATGCCACTTCCAACTACAAAAGTCTGGGGATACGGGTAGCCACGCAAGTGGAAATTTAAGATCTATTCAGATTTAGAAGATAAAACGTGCAACCGAGTTTATCTAGCACAATTGCCGCTATCAATCGGCTGGCATTCTCATCGGATTTGGAGGAAATAATTATGAATTCGCCACCGAATTCCCAACAAACACCAGGTTGCCAAGAGGAAGCAGACGAGAATATAAAAGCAAAAGAGCGGAAGGCTAAGAAAGCACAATCAGTGGTTTCGCCTAAGTCTGCATTTGAAGAACCATCGCTACAAACAGTACCTCCGGAATTGCCACCCGTCGAAAAAAGACTCAACTTATTTGTGGTCGAAATTGTCTGAGATGCGGATGAAGACAATAGTATTCCGGATGAGGTCAAAATGTCGTCAACTTCTTCAACATCAAGCAAGTCAAGTTGCATTGTAGAAAACTTATTTGCTACCGCCTATAAGTTTGACGGCAGCGACATCAAATCCATAACGTCGACAGACTCCATTAAACAAAATTACTATCTGGTTCACGATTACGGATATACATCGCAGCCAGCTGTTAAGGCAGATGTTCCGTAACCAGAAGTTTTCAATTCTAGTGCTCCAGTGAAATATGGTCCAGGTCGACCAAGAAAGGGTTTAATTCAGGCACAAAAGAAAAAGGATGAAAAAAGGCCTGTTCTCTTGTTCTGCCCAAGAAATGATTTTACTTTATGAATTTCTCACGCGTGGAATTGACTACATTCGAAGAAGCTGCGAGTAACATCTACAAGAAGATTGCTTTGGTTACTGGTTGAACAACAATCATTGGGAGGATCACTGTGTGACATGACGAAACATCCGACCGGCTGTGCCCATACCGAAGGCTACTAAATACAATCTTGACGTCAAAGACAAGGCCAAGCACTTATACCATCACCCTAAAGCGGCATATACACACGTCAACATCTCATCAAGCATTGGAGGAGGAGGAGTGTAAGTAAATTCTGCTTTACATTGCATACACACTTCAAGCACAAATCTTCAATCATTCATTTTACGTACATTATGAATTGAAAGGACGTAGAGTTTCTTATCGTTCGCTTTGTATTTTGTTTAGTTCAAGTAAGTTGCCTCGTCTCTGTCCTGAATATAAACACATCAATGCTTGCTACTTGATTAAACAAAAATCAAAAAAAATTGATATTGCTTTAAGCAGACACACAACATATACATGTGATATTTTCACAAACGCAATCTCCCATGCTTGATGAGATTTTGACCTGTTTGATAAAGTAAATATATTATAAGGAGGAAAATATTTCGTACGTTCCATCCTCCAACACTCTAAACACACATCGGACTCCCTGCGATCCATTATCGCAGATTCTGCCAAAAAGAGGTAAAATAAAAATCTTTTTTTTGTTCAGTCAATTCATTATTTTTTACTAATTCTTATAGATAAAAGCAACTTGGCTCCAACGGCTGACGATAGTACATTTCAATTAATTCCAAATTCAGCACATATTTCCGACGGCACATACAATATTTAACCTCTTAACAACAAAATTCAACCACAATTTTCTTCATCTACAATGCGAGAAAATTCAGAAAAAAGATTGAAAAACTAACAACAAGAACATGCAATAACAGAGTACATAAATGGTGTATGTACATATTTAATTATTGGAATTTCAACAACAGAAACCGTGAAACAAAATTATAATTATTACTGAAGAAATGCTTATATGAAAAAACATCATAAGTTTTTCGTTCCATCAAACATAATTAAGCTATTTTAATTTATTTGCTGATTCCTAGGAATCTTTATGTCAGTTGTTCAAATTTTTCCATACTAAAATACAAACCAAACTGAAAAAACCTTTATATCTTTTTATTTTCAAATATTATATTATTATAAACAGGAAACAAGTGGAAAGGTAATATACTAAACAACTGGAAAAGCTAACAGTCCTATATACATATTTATGTGTTTGTCTCTTTGTCGTGACGAATTTTCGTTTCATTAAGCTTCAATCAGGTTTGCATTCAAAGATTTCTATTTAGAATGCAGTCTAAAAAAAGTGTCTTTTAAAAACTAAATGCAAAGATAGTGAGAAAATTAAAAAATAAGAATAAGGATATCTCCGAACCTAGAAGTCCTAGAAAGAAGATAAATACATTTCCAGAATCAGGTTAGCATCCGGCAAGAAACTGCATTCAAAGATTTCTATTTAGAATTCAGTCTCAAAAAAGTGTCTTTTGAAAACCAAATGCAAAGATAGTGAGAAATTTAAAAAATAAGAATAAGGATATCTCCGGACCTAGAAGTATCAGAAAGAAGATAAATACATTTTCAGAATCAGGTTTGCATCCGGCAAGAAACTGCATTCAAAGATTTCTATTTAGAATGCAGTCTAAAAAAAGTGTCTTTTGAAAACCAAATGCAAAGATAGTGAGAAAATTAAAAAATAAGAATAAAGATATCTCCGAACCTAGAAGTCCTAGAAAGAAGATAAATACATTTCCAGAATCAGGTTAGCATCCGGCAAGAAACTGCATTCAAAGATTTCTATTTAGAATTCAGTCTCAAAAAAGTGTCTTTTGAAAACCAAATGCAAAGATAGTGAGAAATTTCAAAAATAAGAATAAGGATATCTCCGGACCTAGAAGTCTCAGAAAGAAGATAAATACATTTTCAAAATCAGGTTTGCATCCGGCAAGAAACTGCATTCAAAGATTTCTATTTAGAATGCAGTCTAAAAAAAGTGTCTTTTAAAAACTAAATGCAAAGATAGTGAGAAAATTAAAAAATAAGAATAAGGATATCTCCGAACCTAGAAGTCCTAGAAAGAAGATAAATACATTTCCAGAATCAGGTTAGCATCCGGCAAGAAACTGCATTCAAAGATTTCTATTTAGAATTCAGTCTCAAAAAAGTGTCTTTTGAAAACCAAATGCAAAGATAGTGAGAAATTTAAAAAATAAGAATAAGGATATCTCCGGACCTAGAAGTATCAGAAAGAAGATAAATACATTTTCAGAATCAGGTTTGCATCCGGCAAGAAACTGCATTCAAAGATTTCTATTTAGAATGCAGTCTAAAAAAAGTGTCTTTTGAAAACCAAATGCAAAGATAGTGAGAAAATTAAAAAATAAGAATAAAGATATCTCCGAACCTAGAAGTCCTAGAAAGAAGATAAATACATTTCCAGAATCAGGTTAGCATCCGGCAAGAAACTGCATTCAAAGATTTCTATTTAGAATTCAGTCTCAAAAAAGTGTCTTTTGAAAACCAAATGCAAAGATAGTGAGAAATTTCAAAAATAAGAATAAGGATATCTCCGGACCTAGAAGTCTCAGAAAGAAGATAAATACATTTTCAAAATCAGGTTTGCATCCGGCAAGAAACTGCATTCAAAGATTTCTATTTAGAATGCAGTCTAAAAAAAGTGTCTTTTAAAAACTAAATGCAAAGATAGTGAGAAAATTAAAAAATAAGAATAAGGATATCTCCGAACCTAGAAGTCCTAGAAAGAAGATAAATACATTTCCAGAATCAGGTTAGCATCCGGCAAGAAACTGCATTCAAAGATTTCTATTTAGAATTCAGTCTCAAAAAAGTGTCTTTTGAAAACCAAATGCAAAGATAGTGAGAAATTTAAAAAATAAGAATAAGGATATCTCCGGACCTAGAAGTCTCAGAAAGAAGATAAATACATTTTCAAAATCAGGTTTGCATCCGGCAAGAAACTGCATTCAAAGATTTCTATTTAGAATGCAGTCTAAAAAAAGTGTCTTTTAAAAACTAAATGCAAAGATAGTGAGAAAATTAAAAAATAAGAATAAGGATATCTCCGAACCTAGAAGTCCTAGAAAGAAGATAAATACATTTCCAGAATCAGGTTAGCATCCGGCAAGAAACTGCATTCAAAGATTTCTATTTAGAATTCAGTCTCAAAAAAGTGTCTTTTGAAAACCAAATGCAAAGATAGTGAGAAATTTAAAAAATAAGAATAAGGATATCTCCGGACCTAGAAGTATCAGAAAGAAGATAAATACATTTTCAGAATCAGGTTTGCATCCGGCAAGAAACTGCATTCAAAGATTTCTATTGCAAAGATAGTGAGAAATTTCAAAAATAAGAATAAGGATATCTCCGAACCTAGAAGTCCTAATTATAATTTAGATACAAACATTGAAGAGAATCTTTTAAGGCCAAAAAACCATAAATTCACATGTACATACGTATATATTCAAGCAGACAGATAACTACCTAATTGTTTACACTGTTATATCATAGTAATGACATGTAACATGTTTGATTGTTATTCCGATTTTTTACATATTCACGATTCCATAACTTGAAAAAATAGCTCTTCAAAATATTACAAACATTGACCTTATATGTATGGACTTTCAGGAGCCAACTTCACGTTAGTTTCTTACAGTGCTTGAATCAAACTGGTTCTCAAAATTTCAATGAAGAACCGTACCTACATCGGTAGGAGGCAGAAGGGCAACTAGTCCCTCTTATCCAAAAAAAGTATATATCAACAATATATTAAATAATAAATGATAACTAAAGTTTACTTGTACCAAATTTTATATAACTATTTAACTATATAACTAACAAGTTATGCATTCGTGCAGATTATACATTTTGAGATAACAATCAAACATGACATTACGATGATAGAGAAACATTTGAGTTACTGGCAAAATTCTGTCCGTCTGTCTGTACGGATGTATTTTGGACTGCAGCCTAAACGGTTGGGCCAATCGTCTTCAAATTTTAAACTCAAGGTTCTTTTGACATTCTACAGAGGACTTTTTTCAATTTTTTTTTAGCTTAAAAATTAACGGTACCTATCATATTTATATTTATTTTTTTTTATTTATATTTTTACATATTACCGTTATGTAAAAGCTTAGTTTTCTCGAAAACGGCTCCAAGAATTTATATAAAAAAAATCAGTGTACTACTGTAGGTATGCATTATATTTTGGTGAAAAAAAAATTAATATGGTGGGCTAAAACCGGTACCTCGCAAAGGACCGGTTTTTTTTCTTCGACTTTTTCGAAAATTGGTGATCCGATTACAATCAAAATTGATATTCAAGAAGATGCAGGCAGCTTGAGTAATTATGCAAACATTTTTTTTCGAAAACTTTTTTTTGTGTTTTTAATAATTTAAAAAAAATTTTTTTTCAAAAATCAATATTTTGAAAACGGGTAAGTGAATTTTTTTTATTTTTTTTTTTAAATGTACGTTATTTTTGTGCTTAAGTTTGTATTTTTGAATTATTTTTTTAATTTTTTTAAAAAAAGTTGTTAAAAAACCGTTTTATTTAAAAACGGCTCTAACGATTTTGAAAAAAAAAATTCACTTTTTCACATTTTTTAAAGAAATAGGCGTTTAAATTTTTCCGCTGAAAACTATTTTACGTACTTTTTTCAAATAATCAAAAGTCAGAAAAATCGAATATAATCTTTGAAGTTCCCTTAATATTTTTCAAATTTTATTCTAAGCTGTGAGCGCACATAAGAGCAAGTACGTGCGATTCAGTCATGCAATTTATTTCTTATTGCAAAACTTTATACTTTTGCTTATATTATTCAATTTAAAATGTTAGGAAAAATTCACATCATAATGAACTTCAGTTACACTCCTTGTTCATATTCTAGAGACGCTTATTAAAAATTAATTCTTTTCTAGGAAGTAAAAGTTTTAATTGAACAATGTATGTATTTAAAAAAATCGACTCAAAATCCTATTGTGGCTTAGTGTGTTTTTTTTTTTGTTGGTAGTCCGAAATCGGTCTTATATAACATACATAGAATATAGATTTCAAATAAATTTATTTTGAATTCCATTTGTTTGTAATTTTTTTTTTATTTTCAGAACATTTAAATGTAAGAAGGCCAAATGTTGTAGTTTTTAGTATTTGAATTTGAATTCAGGCTGCACTTTTTTTATAAGCTGCGCTTCATTTTCATATTTGAGTAATGTGTTTGTCTTCTTGAGTAGATTCTGACTTCAAGGTGAGAAGCAAAATTCCCTTCTCAGAATCGTCCAGAAGTTTTTGTTGCAGTGGAACGATTGCAGAAAGAGTCAGACGACCAATTGAAAATGCTCTAAAAGAAAGAAGTATTAATATCAAAATCCTCTTCCGATACTGTGTGAACTTATGTCGAATTCGTTTTTAATTTTCATATTTGATCTCAGATTTCAGATTTTTCTTGCAAAAACGAACATGAAACGAGTTTGATTTTCTTTTATTAATTTTGTGAGATTGTGAGTACCAGTTAACAAACTTGCTGTCGTACTTTTTACACTTCACAGTAATTTGCAAGGGCATTGTAAGCAGACATAACACAAGTACAAGGTACAAAAGGATTTGTTTCGATTTAGAATTTAATTAAAATATTAATATGAATTAAACATTGAAAAATTATTTAATAAAATAATGTGAGAACGAATGTGGTTATCACTATTGATATACGTATATATGGGTATGTTACTCCATCAATATAAAATGTTCATTTTGTTATTGTAAAAAGGAAAAAAGCTGATTTAACTTTTACAAAATTGCTTCTGAAACTCAAACAAACGACGAAGAGTATATCGTGTCTAATTTGGATCCTTTGGTTGTATAAAAGCGAACATGGAATTTGATTTTAGATAAAAAAATAATCACAAAAAAAGATGTCTTTTAAAAACGAATTCAACATTACCTTGACGTCGAGTTAATTATATTGCCATGCCACCCTACGTGAAAATACATCCATGTATTCCGGGTGTAAATGGCGCTCGCCAGATCGCTTGTCCTTTAAAAGAATAAACAGAAAACAGTATAGTTTAAAGATACACAAATTTGTTTGATAAAAAGTATTCTCATCAGGCAACATATCTACGTCGTTGTCGTCTCCCGATTGTGATATTAGTTTCTCAAGCAAATTTGTGGAAGCAAAGGAACTCCGTTAATTATTCCATTGAGATGTTGTGTCCTTTCTACAAAATTAAACTGTTTATGTTTATGTGAACTGATTCACATCGTTCTTATTGCCACTACACAATATTCGCTTCACAATTTTCTTCAATGATCATATTGATACATATTTTAATAAAAAATTCTAACGAAAACAATTTTTATTTAACTTATCTGTTTGTTTACAATTCTGTTTAGACTGGCAAAAGACACGACACACGGCAGAAAGTTGTCAAAAAGCGCTCACACAACTCCAAAAAAAATCAACCTCGTTTTATGTTCGTTTTTACAAGAAAAATTTGAGATCAAATCTGAAAATTAAAAACGAATTCGACATAAGGTATTTTATTTTCCGATTTCTATAATGAAAGCTTCAAAAACAAAAATAAAAACACAAACTGACATAAGATTGTCAAAATCGTCATCGCCCAATTTGGGACAGGAAGTCCAATTGTACTCGCGTTCATTTTTTAGATCGATAGCATATAGATAATTTCATATAAATCCGTTTTGCACTTTCATGACTGTAAACTTGAATAAATGTACGATATTTAAACAGTTGTTTATAACTAATTAGTTAAGGTTTTTCAAATTCTGGAAATTTGTAAGGAGTTTACTGAAATAATTCTTAAATTTGGAAAACCTTTTTCAGAATTTGGAAAAGCATATTTAAAAAGTTATGGACATTTGTTTCACAGAGATATTTTTGAGAATTTTTTGTATGGGTAATTCTTAAAATTTTAAAAAATTGTTTATAACTAATTAATTAAGGTTTTCCAAATTCTGGAAATTTGTAAGGAGTTTACTGAAATAATTCTTAAATTTGGAAAACCTTTTTCAGAATTTGGAAAAGCATATTTAAAAAGTTAAGGACATTTGTTTCACAGAGATATTTTTGAGAATTTTTTGTATGGGTAATTCTTAAAATTTTAAAAAATTGTTTATAACTAATTAATTAAGGTTTTCCAAATTCTGAAAATTTGTAAGGAGTTTACTGAAATAATTCTCAAATTTGGAAAACCTTTTTCAGAAATTGGAAAAGCATATTTGAAAAGTTATGGACATTTGTTTCACAGAGATATTTTTAAGAATTTTTTGTATGGGTAATTCTTAAAATTTTAAACAATTGCTTATAACTAATTAATTAAGGTTTTCCAAATTCTGGAAATTTGTAAGGAGTTTACTGAAATAATTCTTAAATTTGGAAAACCTTTTTCAGAATTTGGAAAAGCATATTTAAAAAGTTAAGGACATTTGTTTCACAGAGATATTTTCGAGAATTTTTTGTATGGGTAATTCTTAAAATTTTAAAAAATTGTTTATAACTAATTAATTAAGGTTTTCCAAATTCTGGAAATTTGTAAGGAGTTTACTGAAATAATTCTTAAATTTGGAAAACCTTTTTCAGAATTTGGAAAAGCATATTTAAAAAGTTAAGGACATTTGTTTCACAGAGATATTTTTGAGAATTTTTTGTATGGGTAATTCTTAAAATTTTAAAAAATTGTTTATAACTAATTAATTAAGGTTTTCCAAATTCTGAAAATTTGTAAGGAGTTTACTGAAATAATTCTTAAATTTGGAAAACCTTTTTCAGAATTTGGAAAAGCATATTTAAAAAGTTATGGACATTTGTTTCACAGAGATATTTTTGAGAATTTTTTGTAGGGGTAATTCTTAAAAATTTAAAAAATTGTTTATAACTAATTAATTAAGGTTTTCCAAATTCTGGAAATTTGTAAGGAGTTTACTGAAATAATTCTCAAATTTGGAAAACCTTTTTCAGAAATTGGAAAAGCATATTTGAAAAGTTATGGACATTTGTTTCACAGAGATATTTTTAAGAATTTTTTGTATGGGTAATTCTTAAAATTTTAAACAATTGCTTATAACTAATTAATTAAGGTTTTCCAAATTCTGGAAATTTGTAAGGAGTTTACTGAAATAATTCTTAAATTTGGAAAACCTTTTTCAGAATTTGGAAAAGCATATTTGAAAAGTTATGGACATTTGTTTCACAGAGATATTTTTAAGAATTTTTTGTATGGGTAATTCTTAAAATTTTAAACAATTGTTTTTAACTAATTAATTAAGGTTTTCCAAATTCTGAAAATTTGTAAGGAGTTTAATGAAATAATTCTTAAATTTGGAAAACCTTTTTCAGAATTTGGAAAAGCATATTTCAAAAGTTAAGGACATTTGTTCCAGAGATATTTTTGAGAATTTTTTGTATGGGTAATTCTTAAAATTTTAAACAATTGTTTATAACTAATTAATTAAGGTTTTCCAAATTCTGGAAATTTGTAAGGAGTTTACTGAAATAATTCTTAAATTTGGAAAACCTTTTTCAGAATTTGGAAAAGCATATTTAAAAAGTTATGGACATTTGTTTCACAGAGATATTTTTGAGAATTTTTTGTATGGGTAATTCTTAAATTTTAAACAATTGTTTATAACTAATTAATTAAGGTTTTCCAAATTCTGAAAATTTGTAAGGAGTTTAATGAAATAATTCTTAAATTTGGAAAACCTTTTTCAGAATTTGGAAAAGCATATTTCAAAAGTTAAGGACATTTGTTTCACAGAGATATTTTTGAGAATTTTTTGTATGGGTAATTCTTAAAATTTTAAATATGTTTATAACTAATTTATTAAGGTTTTCCAAATTCTGAAAATTTGGGCGGAGTTTATTTAACTAATTTTAAAATTTGAAAATTCATTTTTATTATTTGGAAAAGTTTATGTTTAAAGTTTTTGATAATTTAATTTTTATCTGCATTGTTTCTTGAAAAGGTTCAACATTTAAATATACGTTAATAACGAATTTATTAAGGTTTTCAAAATCTGAAAACTTCTAACGAGCTCAGTCACAAGATTTATAAATATTGAAAATTATTTAAATGAAAATTTTTTTAACATATAAATAATGAAGATTAGCTATTATGTTAAGGTTTTTTGAATTATAAAAACTCATAAAGAGTGTTAAAATTGATTTCAAAATTTTGCAGTTACTATTAAGAATTTGAAAATTATAAATTAATTATTCATAAACAATTATTTTCGCGTTGATATTTTTTTAAGCGAATACCTTACGAATTAATAAAAAAAAAAACTCGTTTTTACTGGCAGATGTAAGCCCGTTTTTATGTCCCAACCTGTCCTAATGCGTTACGTTACGAGTATTTGTTTATAGATTCTGTCAATACTTTTACATTTTTGTTGTTTATTATTAAATTACACTTTTCCAAATTCTAAAAATGGTTTTCCAAATTTGTCCAAACTGTTCCCCATCGATTGACACCAAAAAAGTCTAATTTTGTTTCTATGTGCTGCTAACTATACGCCAAACCTTTAATTGTTAATAACTTTTAAACTATAGTTTTCCAAATTCTAAAAATGGTTTTCCAAATTTTTCCAAATGTTTTCCAAATTCGGGGCACCAAAAAAATCAAAATTCCCGACATAGTGCTGCTAACTATACGGGGGTAAATACGACGACTTCACAAAACGTCAAATTTCAAATGTACTTTTGAGTTTGATAGAACTCACATTTCTCCCCCAAGAAATTTTCTGGTTTAAAATAGGGAATTAAGGGGAAGTGTTTTTTTCTCTTTTTTCCCTAAAACTCAAATTTTTGGGTTTACGAACAAGATTTGTGTAAGATTGTTTAAAATTGTGTGTTTTGGGGAGTAAACGATCAGACCTATATACCACACTTGTTAATCAGCGTTACCGCTGTGACACTTTTGCCACCACTTTTAAGAACACACTTCATCATAGTTTGTTAACTATGAGCTGGACTTGAACCCAGGCTCCTTCGCTTAGCAGTCCGACACACTAACCACTAAGCCACGGGGACTACCACTTACATAAATACGATACTTAAAAAAATCAAATTGTTGTCGGATTTGTTGAAATTTGTATTCTCTAAATTCAATATTCACACAAATTTGATTTTACTTAGATTATTTTTAAGTCAATTTTTTTCTTAAGTATAACAAGTTTTTGCAACTTTTTTAATAATGTCCAGTGGTAACGCTGCATTTTGGCATTAATACAGCAATACATAACGCGTTTTTCTTTATTCGTTCAGAGCAGTCTGAGTTGTCAAAAAAGAAGTTGTGTTTCTTTTTTCGCTCAGAGCGTTCAGATCTTTAGAATTGTATTTCTTTTTTTCGTTCAGAGAATGATCAGAGCGTGCTCTGAGATGGCTGTATGCGCTCCAGAATAAATTGACTGAGCATTCTGAGAAAATGCTGAACGAAATCAACGTCACTTAGAGTTGTAGGCTATTTCACTCTATCCCATGCACATTGCCTACACTAATCTTCGAAAAATAGATGCCAAGACGAAAGAGACAATAGTATTATGTGCATAATATTACCGCCTGTGAACAAGCCATATGAGAAGTGTCGATTTGTGACAGCCAAGTGCTAGAACGTATTTCAAAATTATATCTGAGCGCTCAGATCACGCTCGGTTCAGAGAATTATCAGAGTATGCTCAGAATGCTCAGACTCTGCTCAGAAACCTTTTCTGAGTGAATAAAGAAAAACGCCTATAAATGTAAAAAAATATGCACGTCTGTTTTAGGTGTGGTTCTGCGCGCAGTTATGCGTGAGAACAACTGCACATCTGTTTTCAGCTTTACATGATAGTTGATATATATTACACAAAAATCTAAAAAAAAATTGCCTAAAGATTATTCCAAAGAAGATATTATGACATAAAAATCAAGCTTGTTAGACATTGTCTTATGATTAAACATGCCTCAACATAAAAACGTCAAAAGAAACACACTCAATAACAAAACCAAATCAAATCTGTTTCAATTTCTTTTCGGCGGGAAATCCGATCAAATCTGCATTTCCCAAAAAAATATCACATTATGTTTTGCTTCTGCTTCGAATTTAAGGTAACCTATTTGGTTAGGTTTGTACGCTCACAAAAAAAAATTGATTTTTGGTATGCAAATCTAGTAAAACTATGAAATCAACCAATGCCGAGGAATAAAGAAGACGACCAACAGGAATGTCAAAACGACGCGATGCAAATCGTATTGTATGTAGTGTATGTATATTCTATAAAACTTGTCCCAGCAGTCCATACTTAATAGATCCAGTGAAATAAGAAATACAACTTTTTTTGGCAACTCAGACTCTGCTCTGAATGAAAAAAGAAAAAAACGCCTATTAAATACCCTGCTTTATCACGCTAAACACTTCCATCGGCCACTGAACTGGAAATATACCAATAGATGACATATAGCATTCCACCAATCAGAAATCGACAAGTTGGTTCCTTTCAAATGATGTGTCAAATTTTACGCATTTCATTTTCAATTTTCACCGGTTTTTGAGGTAAAACTGAAAGCTTATTCGTAATAAATAAAAACATTACTATAATTCATCAAATCATTGAAGCTTACACAGTTTCTAAAATTCCACTGAACAAAATTTGTATACAGTTACCCTAAATAAAATCAAAACTAGAAGCTGTAAAAAAATAGAACTGCCAGAACCCACCCACACGCGTGCTATCTTCTATAAATTATTAATACAATTTAATACTATTCAAAATGAAAACACAAATATTTATTGCGTTATTTATTGTATTTATTGCACACACAACAGCTGGCCTTAAAGAGGAAGACTGTGAAGGTAAGTTAATTCAAGATAAATAAAAAACCGATTTTTTTTGGCAAACTTTCTCTTTGTTCCCAGTTTGTGTAAAGACTGTCCGTCGTTTTGCCGATACTCTCAGTGAAGCTACAAAAAAGGATCACAAGCTGATCGAAAATGAATTTAAGAAATTCTGCAAATCCCAAAAGAACAAAGAACAGAGATTCGTAAGTTGTTTCCGTCTCTTAATTGTCGAATTAAAACTGTATCTCTTTTTCTCATCCTCCTAGTGTTACTACCTGGGTGGCCTTGAAGAATCTGCTACAGGAATCCTAAATGAACTGTCCAAACCTCTTAGTTGGTCTATGCCCGCCGAAAAGGTTTGCGAGAAACTGAAAAAGATGGACGCCCAAGTCTGTGACCTTCGTTATGGTAATATCATTTCTTCCAGTTCTTCCAGGAAATTTATAACTTGTATTGTTTTTGTAGAAAAACAAATCGACTTGAGCGCTGTTGATCTTAAAAAACTGAAGGTGCGTGACTTAAAAAAGATCCTGGGCGATTGGGATGAAAGCTGTGATGGATGTTTAGAGAAGACAGACTTTATTAAGAGAATAGAAGAGTTAAAACCTAAATATGTACGTAACGAGTTATAAGAATAAACAAACTGCATTCGTTAGAAAATAAATTATGACTTGTAAATGTTTGTTAGATTAATAAAATAGGTCACAAAAAAAGCAATGTTACTCTTATCAGTGATCCGGGTTTCTGTGAGGTATGGCAACGAGTAGGAAGTAAATTGCTTCAGATCAAGGTAGACGTTTTGATAAAAGACCTGTGGTATATAATCAGAGTCTGGAACGCAGTTTTTGTCATAGGGCACATTCAAAATGCGTACTTATACTTTCCTTTGGGATTTCAGATTTTGATCATGATAGTGTGGAAAACACATAAAAGCACATTAATTCTAACAAAATATACTTGACTCGGGTCAACTTCTTTCACCTCTTCTCCCTCATTATATGTATGAATCCATACGAATTGTTGGCTTATAAATAGAGTGGGGTAAAAGAAAGAAAATCCAATAAACATGCTGTGTGAGCTAATAAAAATGCTAGTCGGTTCAATGTAATGGTCATAAAAAAACTATTCTGAGAACAGGCTTATCATTTGGCTGCGATGGTGGGATGTGTAGTGTAGAACGTCGGCTTCGCAAAAGCTGGATCTCTTGTTCAAACCCAGCTCGGGACCAAAAAGGTTTCTTCGATAAAATTGAACATAAAGGAATAAAGCACCACTAAAGGAGTCTGATGATGATCGGATTGGCCCCCGTGAAATAGCTATAACTCCAGCCTATGAACTTGGTGGTAGTATACACAAGATGTTGTTTTTCACACAAAAAGTTTCTACTGTGTAACAGTATAGATATCAACCTAGTTGCAAGTATGAAAAACACATAAAAAAGAACAATTATTCCTTTATTCGCCATCATTGAACTGAACAATAAATTAGACAGACAATAAAGTATTTGTATACACCAAAACAAATACCATTTGTTTTGGATTTCATTTATTTTAAACATGAACACAAATTTTAAATTTGCAATAAAAAAAGGACTCTATTTGATCTGATGTAAAACTACGAGAACAAAATTGATTCAGAACAAAAACTGTCATTAATTGCCAAAGTACCACTTTCAGAAGTATTCAGAATGCTGCGCAAGTGTAAACAACAAAATTGCTAGTTAAAGTGGTCAGTAGAAAAAGTGTTTATTTGTGTTAAAACATCATGTAAGTTGGTTTAAATAGTTTTATAAATTGGTAAAGACATAAAGTACTCAGTTTTTCCGTCCGAAATTTCTTTTATTTCTTACTGTTGTGAACTGTTCGGTTAAAGGAAACTAAATTTCATGAGTTTCCTTTCCCGAACACTACTGTTCGGAAATAGGCAACTGGATGAAATAATTTTTTCATCATTTTAAGAGTAATTATTGACATAAACTGTATTATCTTTCATATTTTATATACAAAATTGCATAATGCTTGAATGTTCCAGTAACCGAACAGCATATTCCTAAGTGTTCGGGTAAAGGAGTCAACGACTTTCTTTGGATCCTTTGTCCGAACATTCTCTAATTCTCAATCATATAATTTATCTGACAGATTCACAGTCATAATAAGGTAAGTTGAAATGGAACGCTCCCTCAAAAAATACGATGATAGTTCCCTAGTAGCTGCTTAGAGGGCAATAAGATCTAATGCTATGATTTTAAGAAAAGCTAGCAGAGAATTTGGGGTGCCAATTACAACCCTTCACGATAGAATTAAAGACAAAGTTTTAGATTTAACTAAAAAAAAAGGTCCAGCAACTGTCAGATAGCAAAGAGAAAAAGTTTGTGGAGTGGTTCCTTAAAATAGGAAAATGTGGTTTCTCACAGAAACCTAATGACCTTTTGGACGTAGTTCAAAAAATCATTAAGGACGATAAAAGGAAAACCCCTTTTAAACAGTGAAGACCAGGAAGAAAGTGTTATAATGGAGCCCTAAAATGGCACAAAGAGCTTTCGGAGACCGTCAGCAAAGCAAGAGCAATTGTAACTGAGTAATCGATTCGAAAATGGTTTCATGACTTAAACGATTTTTAAGAAGAGCAAGGCTGTAGACATTATGTTTGATCCAAGCCGAATTTATAACGGAGACGAAACATCCTTCAGCTTAGCTCTAAAGACGGGAGCGGTGATTGGTCGAAGAAATTATAAAAACCTATTTATTGTTATTATTTATTTAGTTAATTTTATAAGATTAAACTAGAATTTAAAGTTTTGTGAATTATTGTTTTTTTTTTTTATTTTACTTTAGTTAAGCTAAAAAATGTAAGTATTGTCTTATCATGAATTTCCTACTTGTATTTATTTATGTTTTTAATTTTATTTTCAACAGTAAAATATTTAATACCTATATTTTTGCCAGAAAATGTATTATTATTTATTTAATTTAATGAAATTTAATTTAAATTTGAACTAAAAGTTATGTGATCTTATTCACATCTTTTTTATTTATTATTATATTTTTATATAATTATACTTTTAAGAAAACTATGTTTAGCTAAACTAAAGAAATACAAGTTATATATTGTCATGAAGTTCCTATATATTTATATTTCCAATTTTATTTTTAACAGTAAAATATTTTATATATTTTTGTATGTCTAAACTGAAGTTAAAATAAATTTACTCAAAGATCATATAAAAAGCTGTCTTCATTTTTGGTGGTCGGAGCCCAGGAAACCAAGTGTTCGGAATTGGGAAACTTGTGTTTGACAACTGGTGAAAATGAGGATTTTGGAGTTTTTACTTTTTTTTATAAATAAACGATTGCATTTAACTATAACTATAAATTTACTTTTTTTCTGATAAAAAACATTCCATCTATCGCATTAAATTTACATTATTTGTTTTTCTTTTAAACAAAAAATTAGATGGCGTTTTTACTTCCCCATTTTAAATTATGTATTACAGTGACATCTTTTGCATCTACCTACAATACTTCAGCTATTTCTGATTGTAGTTTTTGCTTCTGACCGCTATCTTTGTATATAAAATCTATAGTAGAGATTTTTATAGGGGAGATTTTTTGTGTAGTCCCTCTATAGAGCTGAAGCAGAACTAATTTCCACAACTTGTGGAATGTAAGAAAATGAAGAGGAAGTTGTACTAAGAGAAAATTTAAAGTGAATATCACATCAGGAGGCTGAAGGCGTTTAATTTACATAGGTTAGGTTAGGGGTGGAAATATGGTATTATTTGCTGATATTGCTTGAATATATTAGTGTATAAATACATTCTTGGAACAAGTATTGAGTAAGGTAAGTAAATTATCGAGACGATCGTATATGCTTATTTTGCTTGGTAGGTAATATATGAATACATCCTTGGAACATGTTTTGCAGCCAGGTTTTGAATGATGGTTGAAAAATAAGGTAGGGGTGGAAATATGGTATTTGGTGATATTGCTTGAATACATATGTAGGTATATTAATCCATTCTTTGAACATGTATTGAGTACGGTAAGTAAATCATGGAGACGACGAGTAAAATAACACGTTGCCACTTTTTGAAATGATAGTAGTATTGTTCGATAAGGTGTATTTTCGGATATTGTATAAGAATACAATCTTGAAACATGTATCGTGTAAGGTAAGACAATTATAAAGGGACCTTTTGTAAAACAAGACGTTGTCACTTTTTCAAATGATGGTAGTAAAATAATGTCGTTAAATGCTTTTAGAAATTTTTACTTATTACAATTATTGTATTTAGTTGTGAAGTATAAGGTAAAAATGTAAAAGTTTGTTAAGTGTTTGTAAATACATAGTGTTATTTGATTGTAGTGCCCCGTGGCTTAGTGGTTAGTGTGTCGGACTGCTAAGCGAAAGAACCTGGGTTCAAATCCAGCTCATAGCCACCTTTTTTTCTGGGGTACTGCCTCTTGCGAGGAACTGACAAAACCTCCAAGAGTAAAATTTGTCTCGAAAAAGTGCATCTCATGTAGCCGTTCGGACTCGGCGGTAAACTGTAGGTCCCTTCCATTCTTGCAGAGTAACAACACACACACAGGAATGATTGAGAGTATAAGTCACTAGGCCTTGGCTCCTTAAGGAGCTGTCGCGCCAATAAATTTAATTTATTTATTTGATTTAATTGTAAAGGAAAAGATAAAAAACCATAACATATATTGTTTATGCAGTTTTAGAAAATTGTAAAGAAGAAAAAAAATAAGAGTTTATTCAATAAAAAAAAAATAATTTTAAAGCAAAAGAATTGTGAAGTAAAAAATATACCTATTATTTTGTTTTGAAAATTGTAAAGAAGAAAATAAAAGAAATGTATTTATTGATTTAATTCATATGTTTAGAAAATAAAAAATAAAAAAAAAGTAAGTGTTATTATTAGTTAAATTGTGAAGTTATTTTTTTATAATTAAGTGTGTGTAGTGTTTTAAAGACTTTATATATTGAGCTTTTTATCGGAAATAAGGAAAATATGTACTGAATTTTCTTTCATTATTTATTACTCCTATTGTTTTTTTTGATCGAACTCTTAACATTAGATGATTCTTTGACTACAAGTTTTTGAGAAAATTAGAAATTTCTAAGCCTTTCCTCTAATAATTTGTTTGATATTTACGTGATTAGTAAAGGGGTGCATAATGCCCCCCCCCCCCCGCAACAGCCCTCCTTGGCATTTTTAGTTTGAAGTTGTTTTTTTTTCAAAAAACTGTTAATTAATTTAACCTGTTTTAAAGAAACTAAAATTAAGTGTAAATTTCTATCTTTCAGAAAAAAAGGTTTATAAGGACTATAGGTAAGAAAAGTTATGCATTCGTAAAAACAAAAATTGTAACAATCAGACATGACATTACTATAATATGGAAGTCGAAAAAAGTGGGTCGGAAAATTCTGTCTGTCTGTCTGTCTGTCTGCCCATATCGATTCCTACTGCCTAAACGGTAGGCAGTAGGAATATTTTGAATATTTTGTTTTTTTGAATATTTTGAAACTGAATCGATAGATTTTTTAAATTTTGTTTTCCTAGTACAAACTTCAAATTGACATACTCAAAGAAATTTTGAAATGAGATCTCGAAATGAGCCCTAGCCACTAGTAAAATAAAAGTAAACTTCGTCGTGCACCTATGTATTTTAAAGCAGCACATAATAAATAATTAGGACGCATATGATAACACATAAAACACAAAAACAACTAACAAATAAAAAACTATTCGCAAGTACGTGCGACCCAGTCTTGCCTCTTATTTACCTACTATATAACCATTAAGAAAAAGCTTATTTTTCTAGAAAACAATTCGAAAATACCTAAAGGAAATTAAAATAGGTATCCTAAGTAACCCCCGAGAATAGTAAATATATGCCTGTGAAAACCCCGCCAAGATCTGTCAACAAATATGAATTAAAAAACTACCCCTATCGGATCCAAATTTTACAGGATCACCCGCGGAGCTAACAATAAGATTGCCTGAAAATTTCAGCGAAATCGATCACGACACGGTTTGGCTAACTTATGTAGTTATATCTGACTCTTTGAAATTTTTTTCTTGCAGCCAAAACATAAGAATAAAGTCAAATAGGTACTTCTATACACAGCTGGTCAAAAAAATAGGTGTGACTATTTATATTTTATTAGTTAATTTTTTTTACATTTTTTTCAGTTGCATTATAATTTTTTTATGTTTTTAATAAAACTTCAATAACAAAGAAAATAAAAGACTTTAATACGATCTTGAATTAATAGGACATTTTCATAATAAGTGGCCGAAACTGTCGTTTGACGCATTTTAGCCTGGTCAATAAAATAGGCGCATCTTCCTAAAGTATTAAAAATATTGATTTTATTAACATTTAATGTTGGTTACCTAAATTTTCAATTACCTAACTCTAATAACCAGAGTATCCTCCATTGTTAGCTTGAACTTTTTGGAGTCGGCGTGGCATTGATTCCACCAATTTTTGGCATGTCTGGTTGGGTATAGAATACCATTCTCTTTGAACGCCTTCCCACAATTGGTTTCCATTTGTGAAATATTGCCCGCCTAACTTTCGCTTGAGTGCATTCCACAAGTTCTCAATGGGATTGAGGTCAGGGGATTGACTTGGCCACGGGATAAGAGATACTTCCTTCTCTTGAAACCAATCTTTTACGAGACCCGCCGTGTGTTTTGGATCGTTATCCTGTTGAAAATGCCATTGGAGGGGCATGCTTTCTTCAGAAAATGGAAGCATGACATTTTCCAAGATATCCCTATACTCATATTTTGTTCATATGGTTTTAAGGAGAAATATAGGACCGACACCGTACCAGGAAAAACATCCCCACACCATAATATTGCTACCTCCGTGTTTGATTGTTTTTTGTGTATAGCGGGGATGGTATTCTTTTCCTTTTTTAGCTCAAAAAGTTCAATCAACTTTACAAGGTTTTCCTTTGGCCAAAAGTACTCACTGTTTTCACGACTTTTTTTGCAGATGGAAGCGACATTTTCAAATTTTTCAAAACAAATGAAAATAAAACGTTTATACCTATTCAGAATCAAATTTATTTGTCTTATTTATGAAAAGTAGATTAGAACCAACAACATGTACAGTAGCAATTTTTCTTTTGCAAATTTCCGAAACGCAAAGAACAACACCAACAACAACAACCAAAACAACAACAACAACCAGAACAACAACAACAACCAGAACAACAACAACAACAACAACCAGAACAACAACAACAACAACAACAACAACAACCAGAACAACAACAACAACAACCAGAACAACAACAACAACAACCAGAACAACAACAACAACAACCAGAACAACAACAACAACAACAACAACAACCAGAACAACAACAACAACAACAACCAGAACAACAACAACAACAACAACCAGAACAACAACAACAACAACAACCAGAACAACAACAACAACAACAACCAGAACAACAACAACAACAACAACCAGAACAACAACAACAACAACAACAACAACAACAACAACAACAACAACAACAACAACAACAACAACAACAACAACAACAACAACAACAACAACAACAACAACAACAACAACAACAACAACAACAACAACAACAACAACAACAACAACAACAACAACAACAACAACAACAACAACAACAACAACAACAACAACAACAACAACAACAACAACAACAACAACAACAACAACAACAACAACAACAACAACAACAACAACAACAACAACAACAACAACAACAACAACAACAACAACAACAACAACAACAACAACAACAACAACAACAACAACAACAACAACAACAACAACAACAACAACAACAACAACAACAACAACAACAACAACAACAACAACAACAACAACAACAACAACAACAACAACAACAACAACAACAACAACAACAACAACAACAACAACAACAACAACAACAACAACAACAACAACAACAACAACAACAACAACAACAACAACAACAACAACAACAACAACAACAACAACAACAACAACAACAACAACAACAACAACAACAACAACAACAACAACAACAACAACAACAACAACAACAACAACAACAACAACAACAACAACAACAACAACAACAACAACAACAACAACAACAACAACAACAACAACAACAACAACAACAACAACAACAACAACAACAACAACAACAACAACAACAACAACAACAACAACAACAACAACAACAACAACAACAACAACAACAACAACAACAACAACAACAACAACAACAACAACAACAACAACAACAACAACAACAACAACAACAACAACAACAACAACAACAACAACAACAACAACAACAACAACAACAACAACAACAACAACAACAACAACAACAACAACAACAACAACAACAACAACAACAACAACAACAACAACAACAACAACAACAACAACAACAACAACAACAACAACAACAACAACAACAACAACAACAACAACAACAACAACAACAACAACAACAACAACAACAACAACAACAACAACAACAACAACAACAACAACAACAACAACAACAACAACAACAACAACAACAACAACAACAACAACAACAACAACAACAACAACAACAACAACAACAACAACAACAACAACAACAACAACAACAACAACAACAACAACAACAACAACAACAACAACAACAACAACAACAACAACAACAACAACAACAACAACAACAACAACAACAACAACAACAACAACAACAACAACAACAACAACAACAACAACAACAACAACAACAACAACAACAACAACAACAACAACAACAACAACAACAACAACAACAACAACAACAACAACAACAACAACAACAACAACAACAACAACAACAACAACAACAACAACAACAACAACAACAACAACAACAACAACAACAACAACAACAACAACAACAACAACAACAACAACAACAACAACAACAACAACAACAACAACAACAACAACAACAACAACAACAACAACAACAACAACAACAACAACAACAACAACAACAACAACAACAACAACAACAACAACAACAACAACAACAACAACAACAACAACAACAACAACAACAACAACAACAACAACAACAACAACAACAACAACAACAACAACAACAACAACAACAACAACAACAACAACAACAACAACAACAACAACAACAACAACAACAACAACAACAACAACAACAACAACAACAACAACAACAACAACAACAACAACAACAACAACAACAACAACAACAACAACAACAACAACAACAACAACAACAACAACAACAACAACAACAACAACAACAACAACAACAACAACAACAACAACAACAACAACAACAACAACAACAACAACAACAACAACAACAACAACAACAACAACAACAACAACAACAACAACAACAACAACAACAACAACAACAACAACAACAACAACAACAACAACAACAACAACAACAACAACAACAACAACAACAACAACAACAACAACAACAACAACAACAACAACAACAACAACAACAACAACAACAACAACAACAACAACAACAACAACAACAACAACAACAACAACAACAACAACAACAACAACAACAACAACAACAACAACAACAACAACAACAACAACAACAACAACAACAACAACAACAACAACAACAACAACAACAACAACAACAACAACAACAACAACAACAACAACAACAACAACAACAACAACAACAACAACAACAACAACAACAACAACAACAACAACAACAACAACAACAACAACAACAACAACAACAACAACAACAACAACAACAACAACAACAACAACAACAACAACAACAACAACAACAACAACAACAACAACAACAACAACAACAACAACAACAACAACAACAACAACAACAACAACAACAACAACAACAACAACAACAACAACAACAACAACAACAACAACAACAACAACAACAACAACAACAACAACAACAACAACAACAACAACAACAACAACAACAACAACAACAACAACAACAACAACAACAACAACAACAACAACAACAACAACAACAACAACAACAACAACAACAACAACAACAACAACAACAACAACAACAACAACAACAACAACAACAACAACAACAACAACAACAACAACAACAACAACAACAACAACAACAACAACAACAACAACAACAACAACAACAACAACAACAACAACAACAACAACAACAACAACAACAACAACAACAACAACAACAACAACAACAACAACAACAACAACAACAACAACAACAACAACAACAACAACAACAACAACAACAACAACAACAACAACAACAACAACAACAACAACAACAACAACAACAACAACAACAACAACAACAACAACAACAACAACAACAACAACAACAACAACAACAACAACAACAACAACAACAACAACAACAACAACAACAACAACAACAACAACAACAACAACAACAACAACAACAACAACAACAACAACAACAACAACAACAACAACAACAACAACAACAACAACAACAACAACAACAACAACAACAACAACAACAACAACAACAGCACATAATGCTTGCAATTAAATGCTTAAGCGACTCGTTCGCAAACTCTGCGGAAAAAAATAAACTTTACCACAAACAATGCCTGACCCAATTTGAAAAATTTGATGAGTTCATCAAATCGTTTGATGAATTTAACCAAAACAATGCACAATCCTCGACCTACCTTAAAAGAGATATAAAGAAAATAAATGAACAATTATCTGCCCTCCAACTCCCCATTACAAACAACATTAACATTGAAATGGTGGCTAATATAAAAAAAACAATTTCTAGTGAAATAAAATCAACAATTTCCCCCTTAATAGCGTCATTTAACACGCTTCGGACTGTGATTGATATTCAATCACAAGCTCCAGCCCCAAGGACTGTGTCTCCTCCGGATAGTTATGAACCCATTCTTTTTAATCTAATATGTCAGATTGAAGAACTTAAAGACAACATCAAAGACACTAGTTATGTAGTGAATGGTTTCGCCGAGGAATTAAAACTAGCAACAAGGAATGTCCTCGAAGCTCCATCTAATCCCCAATATAATACCTCAATATTGGAGGAAATATTGGACACTATTGAGGTATCTCCAAATCTGCCCATCTCCATACCTCTACACTCCCAACCAAATAACAAAACTGCCTCGCCAACTCAGGAACCTACCCTTAAACGTTTCGGTACTTTGTGGAAACTCTCGGAATGGAACAACAGACTGAAAAAACTCGATGACGCTAGTGGCTCCACTTTTCAATCCAGCAGTTTCACTCTTGAAAGAGTTCCTTCCCATGCGGACTCAAAGTGGATCCAGGACTTTTTTAGAAATAAGTTTGATATAAACGTAACTAAAATTGAAAAAATTAAACCCAACACTTTCTTAATATCTTTCCCTACCCAATATGAATGGCTGTTCCTCAACAATGTTTTCAAATTGGCCAATATGTTGATATCCAAACATCCCAAGTCATTAACACCCAAACCTATATTCCAAGCGAATAAACACCGCCCTCGCTCAGATCCTAACTGGTCGTTCAAAACGCACATAATGCCAGATTTTACACCTCCATTTATAATTCCAAACCAACCCCATCATTATTCACAAACCGTTTCCGATGCAAGAGCCCAACCTAAGACTCAACATAGACCCCAACCAAATCACCAACATATACCCCAAACTAAGCCTAAACCTAAACCTCAAACTAAACCCCAAAATATACCGCAACCTAAGCCAAGACTGTCTTTACTTAAATCCAAAGTGAAAGACCAGTAAACAACAACAACAACAACAACAACAACAACAACAACAACAACAACAACAACAACAACAACAACAACAACAACAACAACAACAACAACAACAACAACAACAACAACAACAACAACAACAACAACAACAACAACAACAACAACAGCACATAATGCTTGCAATTAAATGCTTAAGCGACTCGTTCGCAAACTCTGCGGAAAAAAATAAACTTTACCACAAACAATGCCTGACCCAATTTGAAAAATTTGATGAGTTCATCAAATCGTTTGATGAATTTAACCAAAACAATGCACAATCCTCGACCTACCTTAAAAGAGATATAAAGAAAATAAATGAACAATTATCTGCCCTCCAACTCCCCATTACAAACAACATTAACATTGAAATGGTGGCTAATATAAAAAAAACAATTTCTAGTGAAATAAAATCAACAATTTCCCCCTTAATAGCGTCATTTAACACGCTTCGGACTGTGATTGATATTCAATCACAAGCTCCAGCCCCAAGGACTGTGTCTCCTCCGGATAGTTATGAACCCATTCTTTTTAATCTAATATGTCAGATTGAAGAACTTAAAGACAACATCAAAGACACTAGTTATGTAGTGAATGGTTTCGCCGAGGAATTAAAACTAGCAACAAGGAATGTCCTCGAAGCTCCATCTAATCCCCAATATAATACCTCAATATTGGAGGAAATATTGGACACTATTGAGGTATCTCCAAATCTGCCCATCTCCATACCTCTACACTCCCAACCAAATAACAAAACTGCCTCGCCAACTCAGGAACCTACCCTTAAACGTTTCGGTACTTTGTGGAAACTCTCGGAATGGAACAACAGACTGAAAAAACTCGATGACGCTAGTGGCTCCACTTTTCAATCCAGCAGTTTCACTCTTGAAAGAGTTCCTTCCCATGCGGACTCAAAGTGGATCCAGGACTTTTTTAGAAATAAGTTTGATATAAACGTAACTAAAATTGAAAAAATTAAACCCAACACTTTCTTAATATCTTTCCCTACCCAATATGAATGGCTGTTCCTCAACAATGTTTTCAAATTGGCCAATATGTTGATATCCAAACATCCCAAGTCATTAACACCCAAACCTATATTCCAAGCGAATAAACACCGCCCTCGCTCAGATCCTAACTGGTCGTTCAAAACGCACATAATGCCAGATTTTACACCTCCATTTATAATTCCAAACCAACCCCATCATTATTCACAAACCGTTTCCGATGCAAGAGCCCAACCTAAGACTCAACATAGACCCCAACCAAATCACCAACATATACCCCAAACTAAGCCTAAACCTAAACCTCAAACTAAACCCCAAAATATACCGCAACCTAAGCCAAGACTGTCTTTACTTAAATCCAAAGTGAAAGACCAGTAAACCCCATTAACACCGAAACACGCTCACCAACGAGTGTCTTTCAACATCAATCTTAACTATCCTTCATCACCTTTAAATTCCTCGAATCCTACTGAATCTCCTAAGTTTGCAAGCTTCGACCTCACCACAGGGGCAAAATACCCTAACTTTGTAAGCTCTCATATTTTGAACCCAAACTCTTCTTTGCCTCCAACAGATTCACGTCCACCCCCCTGCTTTGATCCTCTCATACCAGCTAATGTAAAACTAACTCAACAGACCCTTGTTGATTCCACTGAGTCCCGTTATGCCCTTTCCAAACTAAGAGATAACAAACCGTTAGACAACATTCGCCTGTACCTAGCCTATCTCCACGATAAACCTGACGATTTGTGCAAAGACGGTAAAACGAAAAGTTATGTGTCAGCGTCAATTACAAAGGAAGGTCTGCCTACTGATATGGTACCATTAAGGCAGATATACGCCAAATATCACGAGCTTCTGAACATATCCTCAAAACGAATCTCCAAAGATCTTTCCGCCTTTTCTTCGTTTCTTCATTCTAAAAGAATTTCCTACCTTCAAAGAGTACGTTCCGACTCTGGTAAATTTTATCGCTCCCAACACTATCTCCCCCCAACTACTCTACAATCACCACCCTCTTTCCCTTTATTACCAAAATGTAAGAGGTCTTCGCTCTAAAACACACTTTGTGTATTCACAGTCACAAGCCCTACCCTATGACGTTTTTGCGCTTACTGAAACAAATCTTTCTAAAGACATTAAAAGTCAAGAGCTGTTTCCTTCGTTCTTTAATGTTTTTCGCGACGACGAAGAGTCTCTTCTTAAATCTCCGTGCAGAGGCGTCCTTATTGCTATCCATAACAAGTTCGATTCGACCCTGGTTTCTTCTTCCTCCTCAAACATGCTCGACTACATATCCATTAAACTATCACTCCCAAATCAGTCCCTATACGTTGTGTGTTTCTACATTCTTCCTGGCCAACCCGTTCAATCTTAAAAGCTTGTTGTTGATGCCATTGATGAAGTGCTAGCTATTTCTGAAGCACAAGACGAAGTTCTAATCTTTGGAGACTTCAATCTTCGTCAACTTCAGTGGAACATTTCTGATGATGTACCATCCTTCGCTGCCAATCCCGTTTCATCCAAGGAATCTGTTTTTGTTGACGGTCTTTCTGATTCCGCCCTTTACCAAGTGAGTGGAATTCAGAATAACATGGACCGGCAACTCGATCTTATCTTCACCTCTGACCCGATTAACTCATCTGTTTCAGAAAGCACCATCCCATTATCTGTAGTTGATCAATTTCACCCCCCTCTCCTTCTCTCTTTTTTCATTTCCTCTCCATCTACTCTCCCTAATATTTCTAACTGTTCATTCAACTATCATAAGGCTAATTTCAAAAAAATAAATGACTACCTCATCCATACCTCATTCGATTTTACAAATCTGTCACTTAATGAAGCAACTAATCTTTTTTATGAAAAAGTGCAGTTTTGCATAAATTTTTATGTTCCCTTTTCGCGTAACAGGTATTTTTCAACTTCTCTCCCGTGGTACAGTCATAAACTACGCGAGCTACGAAGCAGGAGAAATAAGCTTTGGGTTAAATATCTTCGCTCTCGTTCAATTCTCGATTACTCTGACTACTTGGGAGTATTTAATAAATTTTGGAATCTATATGAAACGCTCTACAATGACTTTGCTTCCAACACCCAAGCAAATTTATTAACGGATCCTAAATCGTTTTATAAGTTTATTAACTTTAAAAAGAAAAATGATGGTTTCCCTCCCTCTCTTCTCTACAACAACCAATCATCCAATGATCCATCTACCATCGCCAATTTCTTCGCAAGTTACTTCAAACAGTCTTTTGCACCAAAAACCTTAGATCCTGACAAATCTTATTTTTCCTACCTTCCTCATTTTAATACTGGCCCCTTAAATACGAATTATATGGATACTTCATTAGTCCTAAATGGCATCCTTGAACTTAAAGACGAGTATACTCCTGGTCCCGATGGTATAATTGCAATTTTACTTGAAAAATGTTGCTCGAGTTTGGTCCTTCCAATTACTTACTTGTTCCACCTGTCCCTTTCCACCGGATCTTTCCCCGATTTATGGGAAATATCCACTATCACACCAATTCATAAAAAAGGTCAAAACGAAGTTTGTAATTATCGGCCTATCGCCAAACTTTCTCATATCCCCAAACTCTTCGAAAGCATTCTGTATGACTCACTCACTTTCCAATGCAAATCTCTAATATCCTCAACTCAACACGGTTTTTGTAAGGGAAGATCTACCACAACTATCAAATCTTGTTGAGTTTGTTACATTTTCACTCTCTGCCATGTAAAAGGGCTACGAAGTAGACGTCATCACTACAGATTTCAGCAAGGCTTTCGACAAAATCTCTCACAGTTTAATTCTTTTTAAGCTTTCCTTTCTTGGATTCAGTCCTAACCTTCTTAAATTTATATCCTCGTATCTTGACAACCGCCAATACAGAGTCCGTTTTCGTTCTGTTCTTTCAGTTCCTTTTGTGGCCACCTCTGGGGTACCCCAAGGTAGCCATCTTGGACCTCTCTTATTTATCCTTGCCATTAATGATGTTGAAAAGATAATCCAATCATCTTCTATCTCCCTTTATGCTGATGATGCTAAAATTTTCAAGGTAATCTCCTCTTGGTCGTGATTCTCTCCTGCTTCAAAATGACCTCAATTCATTTGTCAATTGGTGCAGTAGGAATTTTCTTGAACCCAACATTGCCAAATGTGAGCTAATTACGTTTTCTCGAAAAAATAAAAGGCCTTCCCTTAGATCTTATTATCTTCAAACCCTTTCCATTAACCGCGCACAGGTTATCCGTGATTTAGGCGTCCTCTGTGATTGCGAATTAAATTTTCGCTCTCATTACGATAATGCTAACTCCGCCCTTGGTTTTATCAAAAGATGGTCCAAAGAGTCTCGGAACCCATTTGTAACCAAATCCCTCTATATTTCCTTATAACCTCTCATCTCTGCCACCCTACCTTGACCGACTCAAAATTATACATCTACACCCCCTTGAAGTCCGTAGGAATGTGTTTGATATCATTTTCATTCATCGGATTCTTACAGGTGCCACTGACTGTTCCTCACTTTTTGATCTCATCTTGTTTAACACTAACCCACGCAACTTAAGATCATGACGTCTTTTTTTACCTTTCTCCCCATCGTACTTGCTATGGTCTCAATGAACCTTTAACCCGCAATTCGATCTCTCCTCTTGTCGATTTCAACCTTCCAAGCCCAGCTCTTACATCATCTTTCCTCCTTATAAGTTTATTTAGTTTAATTAGTTTTTAAGTTTAGTTAAGTTTAAGTTAAGCTTGTATTAAGCTAATAAATGGGGCGTTAGCCCCACCAAAATTAAATTAAAATTAATGAGGCCATAAGTTTACATACACCTAAAGTTCGTTCAAAATCTGAATAACTCTCCGTGGTTTAATAAAGAATTAATCAATTTGAATAATAGAAAGAATAAAGCTTTTAAACTGTTTCGAAATTCTAATAATACTTCAGAATTATATGTTAGGTACTGCTCGTTGCAAAATAGTTTTGATTTTCTACATAAGTTCTTATATAAGAAGTCAGATCCCAATTCATTATTAAAAAAAGAAATCGGTTGGTATTCCAAATAGTATGTGATATTTTTTCAGATCTTTCAACAATTTGCAATTTTTTCCGATTTTTTTTTGCTCAGTATACGTTAATCCTTCAAGCGATGTACAATTTGTTGATAGCATTAAATATAGATAGCTTGATTCTTACTGCAAATGAAGTTGAAGAGGAGTTGGTTGAGTTGAATTCAGACAAAAAGCATTTCCTCCTGTTATCCTTAAAAAATGTTCTCAGGCTATTTCCTCTCCAATATCTATTATATTTAACCGTTCTCTTGAGTTAGGATTGTTTTCTCGATGATTGGAAATAATCTTTTTTAATTCCAATTCATAAGTCTGGTTCAAAAAATGAAAAAAATTGAGTTTAATTCAGACAAAAAGCAAGGCATGGGTGGATTTCCTCCTGTTATCCTTAAAAAATTATTATATTTAACCGCTCTTTTGAGTTAAGATTTTTTCTCGATGATATTAAATACTCGTTTTTTAATTCCAATTCACAAATCTGGTTCAAATGAAAAAAAAAAATGAAAAAATGAAAAAAATTACAAAATAATTTACAAAAAAGGGCTATCTAAAGAAATTATTTCACCCTTGCAACATGGTTTTATTACTGGGAGATCTACGAACACAAACCTGGTAATTTTTTCAAATTTTGTTCTGTGTGCACTGGAGAACGGTCTAATATGTGAAGTAATCTACACTAATTTTGCGAAAGCGTTTGACAGGGTTGATCATAATATACTTAGGATCTGTTCAATATTTCTGTGAAAATAACAATTTACATTTGAACGTCTCAAAGCTTAACTTTTTGTCGTTGCTTGTCACCATTAAACTTTCAATATTATATTAATGATATACCTCTTGCTAAATTTTCTGAAAAAAAAGTTTTAGCTGTCACATTTGATGGAAAATTTAGTTTTAATAGCCATTGTAGGTAAATCCAGTTCTATGTTAGGTTTTATAACTAGAAACTCAATACTTTTATGTAAGATCAGTCCTGGAATATTGCTCTGTTATTTGGAACCCTTTTTATTCCATTCATCATAAAAGGATAGAAAATGCTCAAAAACGTTTTACCAGATACTTATTTCATCTACTACGTTGGAATATCCCCCGTCCTTCCTATGATACTCGTTGTTTGCTAACACCCTTATTGCGATTGTCAATTTTGAATTGAAAGTTGACATTTATCAACAATTTTTTTAAAACGCTATTGCGATTGTCAATATTCAATATATTTTTGGTCTACCTATTGTGAATTAACATAAACCAACCATTTTGAATTGAAATCCAAATTGCGAGTGTCAATCGTTTTCAATTATATTGCATTTTAACAATATTTATGTCAACCACACAATTTCGAATGGTGCTGCTGTAAAATGTAAGTTTTTTTTAATAATTTGAAAATGTTATATTTTAAACAAAAGGGCTAAAATAGTTAGCAATAAAGTGCAATTAACGAAACTGGTGATGCTGATGGAAGAGAATTTGGATGTTGCAAAGGGTTTGTGTTCAAAAGTGGCGACGCAAAGAAAATGGGAGCAGTTTGCTGTGATTTTAAATGGTTTAGGTCCTCCTGCACGAGAATGGAATAAATGGCAACAAGTAATTAGTTCATAAATTTTAATGTTTTTTTATTTCATAAAATATTTTCTTCTGACAGAGTTTATTTTTTTTTCTGTAATTTCTAGTATGAAATATTAAATGTCAAAAAAATGTCATTCACACCTATCAATTTGATTCACAATCGAAAATGCTTTAGTCAATTGAATTACACAATACCAAATTTCAAATTGATTGATAAATTTTTTCAATGTTCAATCGGTTGATAATTTACAATTGCAATAAGGAAGTAAGTCTAGAAATGCGTGGAAAATATTTTGATATCATTTTTATTAGAGATATTTTGAACTATTAAATAAATTGCCCTGTTTTACTAGATTTGTTTGGCTTTAATTGCCAGACACATAACTTGAGAACTTATAACACCTTTTATGTTCCCCGCCACAGGGTAAATTATGGTCTAAATGAAACGATCTCACGTTGCTTAAGGCAAGCCAACTCAGTATCTACTAATAATAAAATTGATTTCTTCCAATTCATAAATAGAGATACTTTCAAAACTTATTTATTAACTGAATTAAAATTCGGAATTATTTATTATTTGTTATTAAACTTTAATTTGTAGGAATAAATAAATAAATAGTTATTGCAAAAAGCAAACAAAAAATCAAAACTCAAGGTCACTTTACGACCAATTTGAAATACCAAAAAGTTCATTATTGTATTGCAACTAGCAATATTACTCATATCATTTTTCCTACGCATAAGGCAAAATATCAATATAATTTTTGTGTAGAGCTCTGCTCTCTATTCAGGGGTGCCAGCCTAGCACGTAACTTGATTTAATCGAGCATTGATGATCGTCACTGAACTCGAAACAAATATTTTGTGGCAGCACGTAACTTGAAACGAGTTTCATTGTGGACTGCACTAAGCAATGTCATTGTGAACTTTGTAGTAAATGTCAAATTATGTTTTTTAGTTTAAAATGTACTCAATTTGAAAATTCCCAATCGCATTGAATGAACATTGTATTTTTACTTGCGATTATAGGTACTATAATGCAAGTTATGCATTTGTGCAGATTAAATTTTTTCAGATAAGAATCAAACATGACACTACGATGATTGAGAAGCATATTCGAGTTACTGGCAAAATTCTGTCCGTCTGTCTGTCTGTCTGTACGGATGTATTTTCGACTGTAGCCTAAACGGTTGGGCCATTAGTCTTCAAATTTAGAACTTAAGGTTATTTTGACATTCTACAGAGCAGCTTTTTCAATTTTTTTTAGCTCAAAAATTAACAGTTCCTATGTAAAAGCTTATTTTCTCGAAAACGGCTCCAAGAATTTTTATGACCAAAAATCAGTATACTACTGTAGGTACGCATTATATTTTGGTGAAAAAAAAAATTTAATATGGTGGTCTAAAAACAGTACCTCCCTCCCATAGGACGGTTTTTTCGACTTTTTCGAAAACTGGTGATCCGAAATCCGATTATTCAAAATTGCACGACTGGATCGCACGTACTTGCTCGTATGTGCGGTCACATTGTTGAATAAAATTTAAGAAAATTAAAGTTAACATCAAATCATTTTTCGATTTTTGTGACTTTTGATTGTTCGAATAAAGTACCTTAAATTGTATTTAGTAAAATAAACGCCATTTTATTTCTTTAAAAAATTTTAAAAAGTGTAATTTTAACATTTAATTTTTAAATAAAACGGTTTTTTAACAACTTTATTTAAAAAATAACGAAGTTTGCATTCATTAGACTAGTGGCTAGGGCTCAACCGAGCAATATAAAACAAAATTTGGGGGAAAATATTAAACAAATAAAATTTTTATGAAATCAAAAAAAACTATTCATATCGTTTTTTGAAAAAAAAAAAATGTTGTAAGCCATCTTATTTCTTTTGCTGTTTTCTATTTTATGAATTTTTCATTTCAAAAAAAAAATTGAAAAGCTTTTCGAAAACATGTTTTAAGATTTGTTTGCTAGGAGAAAAATAAAAAAAAATCTATACATTCGTTTTCAAAATATTCAAAAAAGAAAATAAGTTTTTTTTTAAAAATATTACAAATAAAAAAAAAATTATTTAAATAATAAAACACTATATATTTTGAAAATTTCATCTAATTCCGTCAATTAGTTAACGAGAAAGTCTGATTTTAAAAAAATCATCATAAATCCATTAAAACTAAAAGATAGATTTTGCATAGAAAACACCATTCAGAAAGTTTATCAAAATCGTAGGAGCCGTTTTCGAGAAAGTTTGAATCATATCGGCCGTTTAGGCTATAGGAATACATACTTAAGCTAAAAATTAACATGCAATTAAAAACAAAATAAAAAAAAATCATTTACTCATTTTCAAAATATTGATTTTTCAAAAAAAAAAACAATATTAAAAATACAAAAAAAAAAAGTTTTCGAAAAAACTTAATGCGAAATTCCTACATCTTCTTGAATATCAATTTTTATAGTAATCGGATAACCAGTTTTCGAGAAAGTCGAAGAAAAAAAACCTGTCCTATATTAATAAACCTGGGGGCCTATTTCTGAATACGAGTCGAGTGAGATGTCACTCGAGAGCTCACAGTCGAGTCGAGTAAGAATCGGCATTCCACAACTCTAGTGAGAGCCGAAAACATGACATGACTCCAAAAATGATGAACACACCCTTTGAATTGTAGCTAACTTCACTAAATGTTGACTTGACGTTTGACAAAAAAAATCTTTTACAACAAACGCCAGATTGTCGTCTATGCCAAATACCTACCACCAAAAAATATTTAAATTTTGTTTCAAACACTTCATTATTCATAACAATTAGAAAATTACAACTTTAAGTCTTTTTTTTATTTTTACCTACATTTTTGCATCCATCACTGCTTCTCTCGAACACTTTTTAAACATGAATGATTTCTCACAGAAAAAGCGTCACTTTCGAGTTCAGGAATAGGAATGTATCATTCGAGTGTCATTTGACGTTCGACATTCGAGTTGGGGAATACCGATAATTAGTGAGTCGTGGTTGAGAACACCAATTTGTCAATCTCACATGAAAACTTACTCGACTCGTATTCAGGAATACTAATTTATTATATTTTTTTCACCAAAATATAATACTTCTACCGCTGTAGAAGCATAAAAATTCTTGGAGCCGTTTTCGAGAAAAATAAGCTTTTACACAACAATTATTATTTTTAATTTTTAATTACAAAAACAAAATAATTTTGATTTTTTTTTTTATTATTTTATTATTTTTTTTAACACAAATTTAACACAGTTTTTATTTATTTAAAATGCAACGCGTTTCGGAATAAATTCCATCATCAGTCGTAGTCGGAATTGGAAATGAAATGGAATTTATTCAGAAACGCGTGGCATTTTAAATAAATAAGAAAACTGTGTTAAATTTGTTTTTTTTTTTTTAATAATTAAATAATAAAAAAAATCGAAATTATTTTGTCTTTGTAATTGAAAATTAAAAATTTTAAATAATAATTGTTTGAACACCTACACAGACGAACCACATACTTAATGATATTTTACATAACGGTTATACGACAGGTACCGTTAATTTTTGAGCTATAAAAAAATCAAAAAAACTCCTCTGTAGAATGTCAAAATAACTTTAAGTTCTAAATTTGAAGACGATTGGCCCAAACCGTACACACAGACAGGCAGACAGACAGAATTTTGCCAGTAACTCAAATATGCTTCTTTATCATCGTAATGTCATGTTTGATTGTTAACTCAAAATTTTTAATCTGCACGAATACATAACTTGCATTATAGTAGCTATAAATAATCGCAAGTAAAAATTATCAACTTGTATTTACTTTTCTTGTTTACAGCAGGAATGCGGACCATCCTCGCTGCCAGCTTCTTTTGCAAAACACACAAGTGCGTGCATTAGATTGCGGTTTCGTTGGAAGCGAATTTTACGGGCACGAATTAAGCGAAAGTAGCCGAATACAATCGCGCGAATAGAGTGGTTCTGGTGCAAGCGAGTTTTACTCGCGCGAAGTAAAGCGAATTATTATTTATGGAGATTATTGGCCAAAAAAAGGTTCCCCGAATCCATTTTTTTCCATGAAATTCAATACACACAACTACTAATATAAGCACAAATCCTTCAAAAGTAAACAAAATTTCGCTTTTATCGCGAATTTTATTTCATCGGAAATTTGATTCGCACAGATTCGCTGAGCTCGCGCCAATAAATTTTAAACACCGAAATTAATGAATTAATGTCCCACCTGATCTTTTTTAAATTTCAAACTGACGTAAAATGAAACTCATTTTTCTGTCCAAAGAATTTTCTTGGGCTGAAATTGTCAAGAGAGAGAGAAATATTTTACTCTTTTTGTGTCTTGTGGAACAGTATTTGGCTGTTTTTCGTAAAAATTGGTTAAAATTCATAGTTTTGGGGAGCATGTGGAACAAAGCTTTTTTCTGCTAAAGTTTGTTTCCGCCAGTGCATAATTCTTTCTTCTCAATTTTAATATTTGTTTGCATGTATGAAGCTTGTTGAAATCTTCTATCCGAGTCTTGATATGACTACTCACATAAAAGTAGTGAAAATTGTGGTCCGATTTTTATCAATCGATATACTTTGCTTTGATTTCATATTTGTTTTCAATAAAACATTACTCCCGACGATAATTTTTACTCGCGATTATAGTTACTATAAGGCAAGTTATGGATTATTGCAGAAAAAAAAATTTAACAATCAAACATGACATTACGATGATAGAGAAGTCGAAAAAAGTGGGTCCGGAAATTCCGTCCATCTGTCTGTCTGTCTGTTTGCACCTCTACAGCCTATACGGATAAAGCCATTTGTTTCAAACATGGTATTTAGTATTTGTTTGGTAGTATCTGGGGGGATATTTTCATTTTTGCTTTAAGTCGAAAAATAACGGACCTGCCATACAATCTTTAACAAAAAGTTTGATTTTATCGAAAATAGCTCTAACGATTTATAATATAAATAAATAAAACTTTCATGGTGTTATATTTTTACAACAATATGTACATCTTTCAGTTATAATGAATTTTTCGAAATTTGTTCTGTAACGGTACTCCCATAAAATGCTTAAGCGATTAAATCAAATTTGATATTCAGGAAGTTATAGATAACTCTTGTTTTTTTATTTAAAACCGTTCCTACGATTTTAAAGAAATCATTTTATCACATTTTCTAAAGAAATAAAATGGCGTTTAAATTTTTCAGTTGAAAACAATTTTTTTCAAACAATTTATTAAAAGTTAGAAAAACCGAATAAAAACTTTAAAATTCCTTTAATATTTTTTAATTTTATTCAAAGCTGTGACCGCACATAAGAGCAAGTACGTGCCATTCAGTCGTGCAATTTATTTTCTATCGACCGAAAACCATCGATTGAACCAAACTATGTTCTGTCGATTGTTTCAAGTTACGTGCTGGAACCCTAGCTTGTTAAATAGAGCGTAGAGACTCTGTAGAGAGGGTAGAGAACTCTACTGAATATGTTTACATTACAAAAAAATCTCGCCTAAAAACCAGCGTAGAGTGACTCTCAGTCTACCGAGCGTTTTACATTTCTCTGGCGAGATTTTGCTCTAGTTTTACTTATTTTTCTCTACAGTGTACACAAGGCTTAAGAAAACTACATCATCAAGTCAATGGAAAATTTAGCCATTAAATAATGTCAAATTATATAAAATGTAAAAAACCTCTGGTCGCAGACTGTTTCTTGTTCGTTTGGCGATAAAATGTCCACTTCCGGTTTAGTGTTGGCCTATCTCATCGGGTAGTGCCCCGTGGCTTAGTGGTTAGTGTGTCGGACTGCTAAGCGAATGAGCATGGGTTCAAATCCAGCTCATAGACAACTTTTTTTTTCTGGTGTAGTGCCTCTTGCGAGGAACTTACAAAACCTCCAAGAGTAGAATTTGTCTCGAAAAAGTGCATCTCATCTAGCCGTTCGGACTCGGCGGTAAATATATATATATATAAAATAACGGTACCTGCCATATGACCGTTTAGGAAAACCTTATTTTTCTCGAAAACGGATCCATGATGAACATTTTTGAGAATTTTTTTTTTGGTATTGGCTATTACTTTATCAGAACCAAACTGACGGGAAAATTCTATTAACGGTACTTTCATATAACGGTTTTTTAATTTTGGGTTTTCTCGGTAACGGCTCTTTGGATTTCTGTCAAATTTTATATTTTATATTTGACCTAGGAAGCTTATTTAATTCTGCATATCAAAATTTTTAATTACTTTTTTTCTCATAAAAATTAATTTTTGAATTTTTTTTTGAAAAATCTAAATTTTTAAAACTAATAAAAAAAATTATTTTAAATTTTATAATCACATGTATATTAATAAACTCTAAGAAACTGCATACCAAAAATTAAACAAACATTTTTTTTTTCAAAAAACTAAAAATAAAAAACAGGATTTTATCAAAACCGGTCCTACAATTTTCGAAATAATTTTTTCATAAATTCTTTGTTATTTAAGCATACTTCATTTTTACTAAAAACCAATAAGTATTGTTGTTTTGATACTTTTTATAAGTTCAAACTGTGTTACTGGTTTCCTATTTTAAGATCAATAGCTTTGGATCTATTAAAGCTCCTCTTTTTTAATTAATTAAATTTGTATGCATAGATACGCATAGAATCTTTTACTCCCTTCTTATAGTCCATTATTTTTGGCATTAAATTATTGTTTTATTGACATATTATTTATTCACTTTTGTTTTTTATTTAATAAGTGTCTGATTTTAAATTCGTACGTTTTGTTTTATTAGAAAATAATGATAGCCTTACAATTATTTATTAACTTGTATTTATATGAATTAAAGTGTATCAGTATTTTTATTTTCTACTACTACTACTACTGAATTTTTGTGTACGCAATTTATTTCAGTTATTAATAAGGACGCCTATATGATAAGTTTTAATATTAACAATAAATTAGATTTTACAAAAATAAAAGCATTAAAAATATCTCCATTTTAACGACGATATGGCTGTTTATTATAACGTCCTCTTGAGCTTTCTTCTGAAAGGTTGTAGTACTCGCTGTACACAATGCACCAGCAATATGTTAGGACCACTAAAAATGATAAAGATACATATTTAGTTTTTTTTATGAAAATGCAGGAAAAAAATTAAAACTAAATAAAGAGAATTCAAAACTTTGGGACTTTTTTTGATGGAAAAAGAACAGAGAATAACGATAAAAAGTATCAAGTCAATGAGGCTTAATTTAGAGGTAGCGCCCAGCAAGAAAAAGGTGTACGCTGACGACCAAACAGGATTGAATACTTACACCACTTGGAGGATTCCACTAAAGTCTCAACAAAACTACTTTTGGTTACAAAATTCTTCATCCTGCGATATACATAGATAAATAAGCTACATACCTTTAAAGGCCTACAATAACAAAGAAAACCCTAAAAGAAGGACACAAGGAAATTTGGATGTGCATTAAAAAATACAACTTCTACACTTTAAATTTTTAGAGTATCCTTTACCCGAAAGTCAAAAACGTTGAACTTTGAGTTTTAGGTCTCCTAAGAAGGATACATTTTGATATACTATTCAAAAACACAATAAACATCAACTTAACATCTAGCATGTAGCGCATTATAACGGGCGAATATGATACAAAAGAGTTCAACATGTCTCATTAAGGACTAATTAGAAGGCACAATTTTGCACAACAGAAACTGACAGCGGCAGGTTCAAAGGAAACCCGACCTATTTTGTATCAAAGATGTGAAATTATCGAACTGACGCGTATGGTTAACGAGATTCTCATTGACCCTATTTTAAGACGGTTATGATGGCCAGGGTACATATTGCTTCGCACAAGTAATAATAATTATTAGAACATCCTTTAAATCAACGTTTGACTAATCGGCTGGATAGAAAAATCGAAAGAATAGAAAATTGTAAAGAAAAGTTAATAAGTAAAATATTATTTTTTAAAATAAAAAAATATTATATTTAAAGGGCCCTGGAGACGCACGAACATGGTGCTCCTAATACATACTTTGATTCTCAAACGATGTTACAAAAAAGCAGCGGGGCGTTAATTTAAGGGCAAAAACCAAAGTAAATTAATATATCACCGCTATATCTATAGATTATGTCAAAGGTGAAGAAAATAATTCCCCTGTACATAAACAAAGCATAGATGAAAATATATAACAATATTAAAGAACAATTTATACAGAGTGAATTGACACAAATATTTACCTTAGAACAAAATTTCAAGCCAACTAAAAAGACGGAAAAATAAAATACAATTTTTAATATACAATCCAACCAACATGCATGACATCGGCTTGTAAAAATGCTTTTTAATTGTATTTATTTAACTAACATCGCTACCATCCAGATTAGAATGCATGGGATTAGCAACTACATTTTAATCTGATTTTACTGCTACAAATTATGTATCTAATGCTATACTAACTAATTACTATGTATTTTAAATTTTTCGCACGCCTATGCCTTTTGCGATCCGATACCAACCATGATATCAAATTTATTTACTTACCGACACAGAGCAAACCGAATATGAGCCACAGCACACCAGTCAAAACGAATCCATCGATGAAGAAAACCACCGCCGTATAGATAACCGAAATGAGCAGTCCAAGAGCGATCATTATTCCAAGCACAACCCATGGCATCATAAGGTAATGATTTCTCTAGAGATTGACATAGTAAAATGGAAACCAAATTTATTAGTTAGTATCAACTTCTAACAATACCACAGTAAATCTATAAAAGTAAAGTATAGAGTTTTGAGATATTAAAGCAAACTATTGACTATTTACAAACATATGTACAGTGTAGGTATGTTAAACCCGCATCTCTATACTTTAACCACATACCTTGAGAACGCCGATCATCATTAGAGTCGATATCAGAATCGTCATGCACAAATTGATCACGAGGATTATTTTCACCACATTCGACGGTAGCCAGTCTAAGAGAATAGTTTTGAATTCCACGCGAGTTATGAAGATCACAATGATCGTCAAAATGGAAAGTACTATGGCCAATAGACCAGATATGATCGAACCTGCCCGTAGTGATGTGCAAGCGCAGCATGAGTTAAATAGAGGGCCAGCCATTTTGAAAATTGTGTATCAGTTAGCTAGGAGAAAAAAGTTTATTTTTAAAGCTATTCAACATTGATTGATTTAATTCTTTAAATACAAAATACATAGTTACATTTACCGTATTACACAGTCAATAAATGATGACAGTAGATATACTTACTTAAGTATAAAAAACTGAATAAAAACTTGAAAAGTTTGACGATTATACCTATGCAGAAAAGTGAGATACAAGAGAATTTTTCCTAAAAAAAAAAATACTAAATGTACTTTAAGATCAGGTACGCATTTAAAAAGAACCTCTTCAGTTCCTTGACAATTAAGAATCCGCGGAAAAGAATATGAAGAAGATTCCTCAAGTAAGCTGAACTTGGAGATCCTGCAATGAATGAGCCCTAAACTTCCTTAAACAGAACAAATCCGTTGGACTGGAAGTGCAAACTGGGGGGCTATATCCTAATGAGAATTTTTCTCATTTTCTCATTTTTCCTAGAAAAATATCTGTAACTCTGACTTTTGGAACATCTTACAATAATTTAATACACTATGAAATATATTGTAGTGTCCAAAAGAGATTTGATTATTTAAATAAGTTTTTGTAAAAACATAACATTTTTACTTGCGATTATAGGGACTATAAGGCAAGTTAAGGATTCGTGAATATAAAAAAAAATTAGATAACAATGAAACATGACATTACGATCATAGAGAAGTATAAAAAAGTGATCGACAAAAAAAAATATGTCGGTCTGTCTGTCTATCAGTGTGTATAACGAGCTGCGCCTAAACGGCTTAATCGATTATCTTCAAACTTGGTGTGTGTGAAAATTGAAATTTTATTTTTAGGCCTAGAGATAACGGTACCTACCATATGACCGTTTAGGAAAACCTTATTTTTCTCGAAAACGGCTCCAACGATTTTGTTGAAATTTTTTGAGAATTTTTTTGTTGGTATTAGTTATCATTTGATTAGAACCAAATTTACGGAAAAAATCTATTAACGGTACCTTTCATGTAACAGTGTTTGTAATTTTGGCCATTTTTGGTAACGGCTCTTTGGATTTTGGTAAAATTTTATATTTGAAAAGACCAAAGTAGTTTAATTAATTCTGCATATCAACATTTTTAATAGATAATTTTTTTTTATTAAAAAAATTATTTTTAATTTTTTTTTTTGGAAAATCAATATTTTTAAAACTAATCAAAAAAAATTATTTTTAATTTTGTAATCACATGTATATAAATAAAATCTAAAACACTGCATACAAAAATTAAAAAATAAAATGTTGTTTCAAAAAACTAAAAATAAAAAAGAGGATTTTATCACAACCGGCCCTACAATTTTCGAAATATTTTTTCATAAATTCTTTGTTATCTAAGGCGTGTGATGGCGTACTTCATTTTTTCTAAAAACCGTTAAGTATTGAGGTTTTGATAATTTTTATAAGTAAAAAATGTGTTATTTTCAACGTAAATGTTAATTGTTTCTATCAAAGATCATGCTTTCCAATGTAATTGGCTGGCCTCTTCTCTATCATTTTTAATGGTTAACTCGAGGCGGGTTAGTAGTAGTAGTAGAGTAGTTGAAAAAGCTCTTTTTTTACACCTATTCATGAAGCTGGATCAAAGAAAGAAGTAACAAATTACCGTCCAATTTGCAAGATAGCAGCCATTCCGACACTTTTTGAAAAAAAATGTTAACAAAAAATGTGCAAGTTCTTTGAAAAATACCATTTCACCTCTACATGGTTCATGGTTCATAGTGTGACGTGATTTATACTGACTTTTCGAAAGGTTTTGATAAAGTAAATCACCAATACTTCTTCGTAAGCTAGAGGTATGTATGTATATGGTTTTCACTCGAACATGTTGAATTGGCTTACTTTGTACCTTAGTATTAATAATATGAACTCACATGCTATTAAAATAACATCCGGTGTTCCTGAAGGAAGCCGTCTCGAACTTTGCTATTTTTAATACTCGTCAACGATATTCCAAACGCCTTTGCTCACTCTCAATTTCTCATGTATGCCGATGATTTAAAAATATATTGCAGATTAAAAAGTTAGAAATAAAAAAGTATTTATTAAATCTATCCGTTTGGGGTAATCTTCAACAAAGTAATTTTGGACTCTATGAGCCAATCGCGTGTTGCTTAAGGCAGGCTAATGTGGGTGGCAAGTGTGCATAGATAAAGCGTTGTCTTGCTAATTTAAAGATCGTGAGTTCGTGCTCAGGTTGATAAGCAATTTGTCAAACTCTTTGTACAACCTAGATATTGTCTGTGGGTCTTAAGTGAAAAAATTGTCGCCTTATTCTCGTTTTACTGCACAGAATGCCAAAGACACAGTTAAAATATAATATACCAATTTGGAGGCTTTCTTTGCTCTCACACTCAGAAATGTCCACAATCGGCCACATAAAGATTTTTAGAAATCAAAGGAGATGACCCATTTCTGGGCCCAGGGCGTACACCTATGAGACTAGTATCAAATGAAAGCTTGTATTCAGTTCTATCTATCTGCAAAATATTTTTAAATTTGGCCTTGGGGATTTCGAGATATTTGAGCTTGAAGTTGAACATAGGAAATGGGAAAAATCGGACTTTTTTGCAAATAATTACGTATTTTTCCGAAAATATCGCGCATAGGATAATGATTCGGGTATCAAATGAAAGATAGTTAGAATATCTTTAATCCTATGTAAGAAACATTTTTCAAAATATCTTATATTTCGAAAAAATCAACCATAAACTTAAAAAAAAAACATTTTTGAATGACATTCGGCAGCCAATATCTCGAAAAAACCAGTGATGACCTATACTTTTTTTCAAACCACTGTAACTGTCAGTTAATTACCTTTAATTTGATGTATAATATAGTAACAAAGCATCATAAAAAGCTTGATTTTAACCACAAAAACACAAAAAAACATGGTAAAACTTGGTTCTGGGTAGACATGGGGTGTGCTCATATTCGTAATGGAGTGTACACATACAAATGTGGTATAAAGTGAAAGGTATTTTAATGATGGTTATGTGTGCAAAATATTGTATCGATATTTTAAGGTTAATCTGAGATTTTTGAATTTGAAGTTGATCTCCAAAAGCAAATACGAAAAATCTGACTTTTTTGCAAATAAATACGTTTATTTCGAAAAGTATAGCACGTAAAATGATGATTGAGGTATCATATAAAAGATCTTGAAAATATCTTTCATTTCATGTGAAAATCTTTTTTTCAAAATACCTTGTATTAAGAATAGAATAAACTAGAACTTGTTTGAAAAAAACATTTTCGATTGACTTTGACAGCCAATATCTTAAAGAAACCAGTGATACCCTATACTTTTTTTTGCACCATTGCAATCCTCAATCGCTTACCTTTAATTTCATATACAATTTAACTATCATTCTATTCTATAAAAAAAATTAAAACAAAACAAATGTTCCACAGTAATTGCATTTTTTTCTGTTATTATTTTTTTGCAATGTTTTTTTTTTTTATACAAAAACAAAATATATAAGTATGTATTTTAATAATTAAAAAAAATCAGTCTGCAGTCCAAAAACAAAGCAGGTGCTATCTTAAAAACTTGTTGCTAGGTACCATGCCAACACATGCTGTAGAATGCTTATAGGCCGCGACCGTTAGGCTTTTAAGTTTAATATAGTTACACAAAAAAATAAAATCATTCACAATTTCGCGGTCTTCATGTATTACAATTTACAAAGTATCAAGTGTGTTTTAAAGTGAAATTGAATAGTTAAAAACTGTGAAAATGAGTAATATTAACCATTGTGTAAATTGTAGAGTTCGTTTAACTAATATAATTCAATTTCGAAACATTCAAAACCATGCAATGCGGTTAGTTTTAGCATTCTGGATAACACCAGATGAAGTGAGTTTACATGTTAATTTTTAACTTTTTTTTTTTTAATAATATTTTAATTAAATTAAAGATATCTGAGTCAGATTTGGTATGCTTGAATTGCTATCAAATTATTGAAAGGATCGCTTTGACAAATAACCCTTATCCCAATCGAGAGTACGGACATGTGAGAATATGTATTTGCTGTGGGTCTTCGTTAAGATCTCGCAGAAGTCGCAACGTACCACAAAACTGTCCTCAGCGGACTTTCTTGAATCAATTGTTACCCTTAAATCAGGTTAATTTTTGTTTTTTTTTTTTACTAAGCCAGGTTCTTAATAAAACAATTTTTAGCATCGTAATTTGCAGAGAATTTGCTTACCTTGTTGGTTACGTGCAAACCGTTCTAGGCAAAGACATCGCCATGGAAATGAAGTGCTGAGCTTGAAGTAGAACATCAGCTCCCCGTTAATGTTGTTGAACAAGAACATCCCCCACCAGTAGTACAGCACAATCTGCTGTATACAAGCGTGTTGTTGTTACTCAAAGACGTTGCATATTTTTAGGCTGTCAAGGATCTGAACGATTTAGATTCCCGGAACTAATTCGCCAAAGGTTATTGATAGACCACAAATTGTATGTACCAGAAAGTAGCAGATTGTGCAATTACCATCTTTCACTACGCGACTGGACGTCATTGGTTGATATGGACATCAATGTTTCAGACTTTACTGGACCACAAATGGATGAAATGTTGTCGCTTTTAACTGAAACCTCGACGAGAGCAATGGATTTTAGTGATATAAGTACAATCAACCCTCATTTGTGCCATTATTGGCTTAGTATGACCCCTACAGAGTTTTCGGAACTGCAAAGCTTTGCTCCAGGATTAAGAACCATTGAGCTGTTTACTTATTAAGCTAAATTAAGGTCTGGTGATAGTGATCGAAGACTTTCCTGCCTCTTAAACATTCCGCAAACTGCTGTAGGACGATACTTAACAGCTGCAAGGACGAAATTGATGGATTATTTTGTGCCATTGAACTTGGGCTTACAGCATTTAGCTGTTCAGGATGTGTCCAGAAGGAACAGACTTATTCCAAATGGATTATTTGGAAACATCAACTTAAATGAAAATGACCGGCCATCTATCGTCATTTGCGATGGAACATACTTATGTGTACCTTCAGAAAAGTTCAAACTACGGTTTCCAGAAAAAATCATACAGCTTGCATAAGTATCAAAATCTGGTCAAGCCTTTTGTCATCACATGCTGTGATGGATATATCCTGGACGTTAAAGGGCCTTATGCTGCAACTGATTCTGATGCCAACATAATGAAACATCTGTTCAGAGATGAGCATGGAACATTCAGGCAATATTTTAGACAAAATGATGTATTTATCTTGGACAGAGGATTCAGAGACGCAATCCCAGATCTTGAATCTCAAGGATATAAGACTTACATGCCTGAATCTGTTGCTGAAGGTAACTTTCAATTAACAACAGAGCAAGCAAATAAATCCAGGTGTGTAACTATGGTCAGATGGGTCGTTGAAGTCGTGAACGGGCGGTTTAAAAGGGATTTTAAACTTTTTCAACAAGATTTTTTCAATCTTGCTGCTGGTCATTTGATGGACGACTTCAAAGTTGCAGCTGCACTTCTTAATAAGTTTCATCCTCCAATTGAAGACAGTACTGATGCGAACGTTCTGTTAGAACTGGCTTTAAATCGTGTAAATGCTCCCAATTATTTAGGTGACTTTGTAAGGGAAAATAATCTTAACAGAATCAGAACCATATTTTGCCGCATCGATGGAAATATCCCGAACTTAAGTAATTTCCCAAGACTTACTTTTCAAGATCTTCGTATGATATCATTGGGGGATTATCAAATTAACCAGGCTCGGTCTTACTGTGGCGAACATTTGAAAGATCACGGAACTTATACTGTTGAAGTCTGTTCAGATCAGATGCGGGTTCCCTCTTCTGCACACCCTAGTCTTATAGACAATAATAACTTTTTATTACGAGGACGAATAAAATCGAGACATGTGAGTAAAAAAGTGTATCTTACATACATCTTAGTTAATTACGAAAACGCAATAAAAGCTTACTATTGTAACTGTCTCGTTGGAATGAGAACTGTCGGTTGTTGCGCTCATGTAATGAGCATTTTATGGTATTTAGGCCATGCTAGACACCAGGAAACAATAAGCATAACACCGGCTTTATTTTTGGATGGTATTTTAATTGACGTTAACGAGGACTAGCTAATTTTTTTTAATTATTAAAATACATACTTATATATTTTGTTTTTGTATAAAAAAAAAAAACATTGCAAAAAAATAATAACAGAAAAAAATGCAATTACTGTGGAACATTTGTTTTGTTTTAATTTTTTTTATAGAATAGAATGATAGTTAAATTGTATATGAAATTAAAGGTAAGCGATTGAGGATTGCAATGGTGCAAAAAAAAGTATAGGGTATCACTGGTTTCTTTAAGATATTGGCTGTCAAAGTCAATCGAAAATGTTTTTTTCAAACAAGTTCTAGTTTATTCTATTCTTAATACAAGGTATTTTGAAAAAAAGATTTTCACATGAAATGAAAGATATTTTCAAGATCTTTTATATGATACCTCAATCATCATTTTACGTGCTATACTTTTCGAAATAAACGTATTTATTTGCAAAAAAGTCAGATTTTTCGTATTTGCTTTTGGAGATCAACTTCAAATCCAAAAATCTCAGATTAACCTTAAAATATCGATACAATATTTTGCACACATAACCATCATTAAAATACCTTTCACTTTATACCACATTTGTATGTGTACACTCCATTACGAATATGAGCACACCCCATGTCTGCCCAGAACCAAGTTTTACCATGTTTTTTTGTGTTTTTGTGGTTAAAATCAAGCTTTTTATGATGCTTTGTTACTATATTATACATCAAATTAAAGGTTATTAACTGACAGTTACAGTGGTTTGAAAAAAAAGTATAGGTCATCACTGGTTTTTTCGAGATATTGGCTGCCGAATGTCATTCAAAAATGTTTTTTTTTTTAAGTTTATGGTTGATTTTTTCGAAATATAAGATATTTTGAAAAATGTTTCTTACATAGGATTAAAGATATTCTTAACTATCTTTCATTTGATACCCGAATCATTATCCTATGCGCGATATTTTCGGAAAAATACGTAATTATTTGCAAAAAAGTCCGATTTTTCCCATTTCCTATGTTCAACTTCAAGCTCAAATATCTCGAAATCCTCAAGGCCAAATTCAAAAATATTTTGCAGATAGATAGAACTGAATACAAGCTTTCATTTGATACTAGTCTCATAGGTGTACGCCCTGGGCCCAGGCTCCATACAAAAATGGTTCATCTCCTTTCGTGGTTGTCTGTCGAAAACTTCTTCAAGATCAATGAACAAAATGTTCAAATCTCTTGCGGAATCCCGATCTTTTTTGATTTTGGTTCTTAAACTCTGGATCGCACCTGTGGTTGATTTCCGTAATATTTTTTGCAAACGGTCATCCATTACTATATAGTAATTTTCCCTACACTGATTAGGCATTTGGTCGCCGCTGATAGCATATCGCATATCGCAGGTGGTAAATACAGATTCATATTTTTTCCTGCTCTTTGCTTAATGTTGGGCACATTTCTTTTTTGCTTCTCTCTTACTCCGAACTATATTATAGGAATGCCATTTTAGTTAAGTTACTAAATCCATATCCATTATGTGGAATAGACATCTTGGCGTTGCGTTAGTAGTGTCATTTGCCACTTCCTAGTAATGTTTTTATTTTCTGTACGCAAGCTCGTTGCAGACGCGTTTACAGGTTAAAATGCCTTATATTTTAAAAGATTAACTTACAAATTTTGTCTGGTCTAATCCATTCACCGTCCTCTGGAAGCCTTTTGACCACCACTCTCTGGTCTAGATATCCAGAGGCTCAACTGAAGTTTAATCTGTAGGTATACTGTTTCATTTTTTAAGAGAACGATGCAATATATTTGGGAATTCTATAATCCCATGTAATAGGGTAACAACAGACCCGGTAAAAGTAGTAAATGTCAAATTGCCTAACTCCTATGGATAGATATGAACTAGAGAGTTTCAGAAAACTATGAGATTTTAAGTTTATGTTTTTGAGGACGTTATTCATGTTCAGTAGATTAAGTTTTTTGGAACCTACTGCGCTTTGAAAAATATATAACACGTGAATCAACGGAACTTCGTGATGTATTCATCAAATGAAAGGTAATCTCGTGTAGATTTGTAGAATGTATTTTTCTTTTATTTTTGCGGAGTATTTCCCGTGTAATAAGATATTAATTATATGTATATACGTATTTATTCAAAATTAATTATTTAGTTTAAAATTAAGTGGTCATCGACCTGTCATTTCGTTATACAGAATTGAGAGGTGCTCAAATTTCGAGCATGGTCGATTCTAGTGTTTATATAAACTTGTTTGAAACGTCGGGAAATATGTACATATTTTTCAACACGCGGTAAGTTCCGAAAAAAACTGTTTCTATTTTCCAAAAATTGTAAGTTAGGGTAATGTGTTTTTTTTTTTTTTTAAACTAAGCATGCTAAGCGAAGAGCCTGGGTTCGAGTCCCGCTCGTAGCCACCTTCTTTTCCGGGGTACTGCCTCTTGCGAGGAACTGACAAAATCTCCAAGAGTAAAAATTTGTCTCGGAAAAGTGCATCTCATGTAGCCGTTCGAACTCAGCGTAAATTGTAGGTCCCTTCCATTAGGGGGTTTACATGGATCATCTTGCTCATAAACCTGGTTTCTTGCAACTCATACCTATAAATGAACTACTGCGTCTACACGAAAAACAAAGGTTGTTAAACATTAGTAAATCAGGGTGTTTAAAAATAAATACAAGTTCGCTTAAAATACTCAAAGCGAGAGGACCCAAAAAATTCCTTCATTTTCAACCCTTAAAATGATAATTCACCACCGTTTTAGCTGTACAGTGATCGATCTGTTCTGTGACTAAAAATGAGTGATGGTTGAGAAGGGGGGCTTACAAGGATTATCCTGCTCATAAACCTGGATTCTTGCAACTCATACCTATAAATGAAACACTGCGTCTACACGAAAAACAAAGGTTTTTAAACATTGGTAAATCAGGGTGTTTAAAAATAAACACAAGTTCGCTTTAAATACTCAAAGCGAGAGGAAGCCAAAAAATTCCTGTGTTCTGTGACTAAAAATGAGTGATGGGGGAAACGTTAACAAGACACAAATATATTTTAATGAACATTTGATAAGACAGGTTCAGTGGTTCGACCCAACCACCAAGTTTTCAAAAACTTGAAGAAGATTCAATTGAAGGCATTTTAAAATATCGAATAGCAGCAAAAAAAAAAAGGAAACATTACATCAAACCGCACTTCTAAAACCAAGGGTGTTGATGAATCATCAAGTAGTTCACGGAGGAGCATCCAATTATTCGGATGACGAAAACAATTTGACGACGTTCCTCCATTGGGTGAAGGCTATCACTGCAATTTCTACAACAAACAATGGAAGAATGAACAAAGCAGAAGTGTGAAATGGACATATTTTTTTGCTGTCGTGCTCAGAAATTTTTCCATAATAAAATTTTTTAAATGCTTTTTTCAGCAACCAAGAAGGTTTTTTTTCTAAATTTATTGCTTTACAACCGATCTTTTAACTACCTTTTTATTCATTAACTTTGCGTTGTTATTCCTTACTTTTTAGTACAAAATTAAAAAAAATATTCACCAGATAATGGGTATAGTATACCACATTAGACGCCATAGCGTACCACATTACCCTTTACTTTTCATTTCTAGGTCATATCAATATTTTTTAAAATCTTTATTAGTTACTGTTAGAATCCGATAAAAATATTTGACTTAGTAGCTTATATGTTTGTTCTAAAATCTACCAAATTTGGGAGCATTTCCCTCACTACTTTTTTCCGTTAGGTAAAAAATACAAACATGTATACCACAATACCCAAACTTCCTCTACTGAACCATTGACGACAATGGGAGTGACATTTTTGGTCATAACTCCGGTTCTAGACATCGGACAGCAAACAGATTTCTTATATGCACTCTGCAAACATGTCCTAAGATCTCCTAAAATCGATTCAAATCTATCGAGCCAAATTTTTTTTTTTATTTATTATTTATTTACTGAAAAAACTCTGAAGTTTCCTAATGCAAAATCCTTCCTTTATGCGACCAAAGCACGCATTGGCCCAATGACCACAATACTGTTATTGAGATAATCCGTAAGGACAAAATGTTCTTATACCTATACTCTTTGACGGTTAGTCAAGCATCAAGGTATCATGTTTAAGGTGTATTTGAAGGACCACAAACGAAATTAGCTATTATTAGCATTACGAGCATTAATATGATAAGCATTGTCATCATTGTAATTTTATACCAAAATGAACAACGACAAATAACTTAAAATATGTTAACATCCGCTTCCGGCTATTTCCGGTAATATTAGCTTGTGTGTGATATCATAATCTTTTTTTTTTTGTTTTCTTGAGCACACGAAATTAAAAACACCGCTTAATCAAAAAAGTATATTTAATACTCTTTTTAAACTCTAGTGATTTCCATGGCGAATAACGAACGATGAGATCACATTATGATATGACCCAATCCATTCTCATATTTGTTATGAGCAATTAAAAAATATGTGTCACACAATTATTTTAACCTCAAACTATTTTTAGCACAATATTGTTTTTTGTTTTTTTTTTCTTAACAAATCATGGAACAGTGTCAAATGTCAAGATAAAATTGTGAAAGATGTGAGTAATTGGAGTGATGATATTTATGTACATTCGGCGAGGAGGACAATTTTGATCTGCAACACCTCTAACGACTTTTACAGTGCAGTATATTTTTAAGTCGTAGCTTTTTCAAATCGCTGGTTTTTACTTGCAAGTTATGCATTCGTGCAAAAAAAACAATTGAGATAACAACCAAACATGACATTACGATGATAGAGAAACATATTTGAGTTATTTGCAAAATTCTGTCCGTTTGTCTGTCTGTCTGTCTGTACGGATGTATTTTGGACTGCAGGCTAAGCGGTTGGGCCAATCGTCTTCAAATTTAGAACTTAAGGTTATTTTGCCATTCTAAAAATTAACGGTACCTGTCATATAACCGTTATGTAAAAGCTTATTTTTGTCGAAAATGGCTCCAAGAATTTTGTATGAACAAAAATCAGTGTACAACTAGGTAAGCATTATATTTTGCTGAAAAAAGTAATATGGTGAGCTAAAAACGGTAGCTCCTATGGGACAGATTTTTTTCTTCGACTTTCTCGAAAACTGTTGATCCGATTACTACCAAAATTCATTCCAGAAGATGTAGGTAGCCTTAGTAATTTCGCATTAATTTTTTTCCGATTTTTTTTTGTATTTATAAATCAATATTTGGAAAACTCAATAGAATTTAACATACTTTATTCGAACAATCAAAAGTCACAAAAAATGATGCTCACATTCATTTTATTAAATTTTATTCTACAATGTGACCGCACATATGAGCAAGAACGTGCGATCCAGTTGTCAATTTATTTTAAAAAGCTTGTGGCATCCATTGCCCGCAATTGTGGTAAAAATTGTTGGTCGTTCGTAAAAAATATTAAAAACAACTCATCTTCGGTTTTAACGCTCATCGCAAATGACAAACCAATTGTCTACTCTTCAGAGAAGGCATGCAAACAATACTGGCAGCCCGTTTCGCTGCTAGGTTTACTTTGCCTCGCAGCAACGTTGCGCCTTCTGTACTTGAAAATGTATTTTTTTTCCATTTTTACTAAAAACCGTTAATTCTTGTTGTTTTGACACTTTTTATAGGTTCATCCATGTGATTTTACAATGTAAATGTTACTTGTTTCTGTTAAGAATCTTCGCATTCAATGTGATAAGGCATATAAGAGCAAGTGCGTGCGTCCCAGCCGTGCCCATTTTTTTTTGCAAAAGGGCACAAATATTTCCCTTTAAAATTACCGTTCTTTCTGGTTCAGTTGTCGCCCAATAGCAAACTGGATAGTCTAAGGAAAGTTACCATCCTAGACCACCAGGTTGTCACTTGGGATAAATTAAAGAGACGCGGCGTCATGCTTCAATGCATGCGCTGCCAAAGGTTCGGGCATGCCGCGGCGAACTGCGGTATGCAGTCTTTTTTTTTGTTCCTACAAACAACAGCTAGGAAAGCAGGAGGAAAGACTAGACATTGTCTACGCTTACCTTCAGAGCTTAGGGCAATTTAAATCACAATGGACGCGCTGTACGAGAAACCCTTTAAAATCCTGGCTGTGAATGTAAATTTACTAATCAGGACCGAACGTAGAGCAAATTTGTTTCAATTGTTGCATGATCACAGTCCATATGTCTTTTTGGCTAGCGAAACCAAGTTTAACCAGAAACACAAACTGTAATTATTATTACAATCGTAAGAAGTGACCGGCCTAACTCTACTCATTATTTTTAACATAAATATAAGTTATTTTTAGGCTGAAAGGCAATTAAAATTAGGTTAAAGATTAACTTAGAGCTCCCGCATAGGGCGAATAAGTTAATTAAGTTGATAGTTTTACCAAATTTTAAGCCTGTAATTAGTTATAAGTTAAAAGTAAATAAAAATCATTTAAAAGAAAAAAAAAGTGGCCGGACGCGAAAACGAGGATCCCGGGTTTGAGTCGAAGCTGGGGCATTTCACAAATGTTTTTTGGGAATTTGTCCTGGAAAATCGTAAGAGCCTGGATGGCAATAGTAGGGTCCAACAACAAAAAATGAGTGACATACAAAAGGCGGGGACATCGGATGATATGCAAGGGACATTGCAAGATCTTCTGAAAACATCGCCTGATGCTGTGACGTCAGCAAAGTGCCGAAAAAAAAGTATATACCAACTTTTGTAAAGAGGCAACTGACGGTGAATACAGCCACAGGAGAAGAAAGAGCTGCAAAAACAAATGCAGCAGCTAAGAAAACCCATCAGCTTCAAGCAAGCAAAAATGTGTTTCGAAAATTGTAGGATCGGTTATGATAAAATCCTGTTTTTTAATTTAAGTTTTTTGAAAAAAAAAAATAATTTTTAAAATTTTGGTATGCAGTTTTTTAGAATTTATTAAGATACATGTGATTATAAAATTTAAAATATTTTTTTTGATAAGTTTTCAAAATATTGATTTTTGAAAAAAAAAAAAAAATTCAAAAATTTATTTTAATTAGAAAAAAAAGTTATTCAAAATGTTGATATGCAGAATTAATTTGGCTACTTAGACCTTCTTAAATATAAAATTAAAAAGAAATCCAAAGAGCCATAACCGAGAAAGCCAACAATTAAAAAAACCATTATATGAAGGGTCCCGTTAATAGACTTTTCCCGTATATGTGGTACTAATCAAATGATAGCCAATATCAACAAAAAAAATCACAAAAATGTCGATTAAAATCGTTGGAGCCGTTTTCGAGAAAAATAAGATTTTCCTAAACGGTCATATGGCAGGTACCGTTATTTTTAGGGCTAAAAATAAAATTTCAATTTTTCCTCTGGGGAATGCCAAAAGAATCACACACACCAAGTTTGAAGATAATCGTTTAAGCCGTTTAGGCTGCAGCTCGTTATACATACTGACAGACAGACAGACATTTTTTCTCGATTACTTTTTTAGACTTCTCTATGATCGTAATGTCATGTTTGATTGTTATCTCAATATTTTTAATATTCACGAATCCTAAACTTGCTTTATAGTTCCTATAATCGCAAGTAAAAAGGAAAGGTGCCACCCATCAACACGTATAAGATGGTGCTTAAGGATACCATCGACTTAGACCATATGTGATAACTTGTTAGGTAAGCGATTTAGTAGCGATAGACATGCTATCCACTGCTTTTCAGTGGAACAGCACAATAAAGATAAACAAATTCTTATAAATTCGGCCACTGAATACTATAGTTTCACGCCAAAAGAAGACAAAATTCAAACGGTCCTCGTAAAGGACCTTGACAGCTCCACTGATATGGTGGCACTCTTAAATGAACTCCAAGGTATAGCGACGATAGATTTCGAGTTCGCAGGGGTCAAACCTTTTACGACTGTCAGAGCCAGACGGAAGCAACTGAAATTACCGTTCTTCCTGGTTCAGCTGTTGTCCACTAGCAAGCTGGACAGTCTAAGGAAAATTACTGTCCTAGACTTCCGGGTTGTCACATGAGACAAATTAAAGAAGCGCGGTGACATGCTCCAATGCATGTGTTGCCAGAGACTCGGGCATGCCGCGGCAAACTGCGGCATACCGCATATACCGATTAACCCAGTTTTTTTTCATTTTCTGGGCAAAAAATAAAATCCACTAAAGTAAAGATTGAAAACGGCGATTTTTCAAGTTTTTGTTTGAAGGGTATAACCACTTTTACTTTAATACAAACTTAGGCAAACTAAATTTGATTAAGAATTTTTGGGTGCCAGACGTTTCAAGTGGCGCAAAAATCAACCAGACGCCCACCAAAAGAGGTAAAAACACTGAACAATTGTATTGAAATTTTATATGTTTTAGAAGAAAGAAAATTGACATTTGCGGACGTTTTTTTTATTTAAACATATGTACATATGTACATAAATAAAGTTCTATAGGTGAAATTTGCTCCTTTTGCTCCGCTTGGCACCAATATATTCGTAATAAGCAGACAATTCCTGATTTTTCGACATCGTCGTTATGATTATAAATCCGAATCAAAACTATTTTTTGCCTCTTTTGGTGCGGGCATCTAGTTGGGTGTGAGGTATGACCATGACTTATTATGCAGTTTTCAAAAAAGTATTTCATCTCTGGCATTTTACTCATTTAAATCTGTTGAGTCCTATTTTTGTTCCCTTGAATCGCATTTGATTCAAGCTATACATATGTACCTAAACATGAGTGTTCGGGGATTTTGGTTTTACCTCCAAACCAACAATTTCCTGTCGGCTCTCAGTCTAAATAGACCACCAAATGAGGTAAAATAGGTTTTTTGGTTTGGAGGTATAACGATATAAACGATATGTCTAAAAATAAAGAATTATCTTCTTATTACGAATATATTGGTGCCAAACGTTTGAAGTTTCGCCACTCTCAACCAGACGCCTTCCAAAAGGAGCAAATTTCATAATATTTAAATAAAACTGTATATATACACATTTCAATACATAAAAAAAAAACACGTCTGCAAAAGTCAATTTTCTTTCTTTCCTTTGTTGTGCCGTTATCCGTTAATTGAGGTTGTTTCCAAATAAATGTACTGTTGGTTGGTCTTTAATAGCAAGTCAATTATAAATTTTGCAATGTCTTTGCCGATTCGATAGCATTCATAAAATTCCTCCTGAGTTAGTTCAAAGGGGTCGATTTTTGTCCTATGTATATCGCTAATCTAAATCTACCAAGATATCAAAATCTTCATTAATGGTGTCATCCATTTTACATTTTCTTTATTTTAACCAGGTAAAACATATGTATTTTTCATTTACATTTTTCAAGTATTTTTGACGTTTGGTAGAGTTTACATAAACTTAAAGAAAGCTTATGTTATTGTTGTGATGTGACGGCAATAAGAAGCCCACCTATGTAGATTTAAAATGGCTCTCCTTATTGCTATTGCCATTGCCTCAAATATTGCCTGTGGAGCCGCAGCGTTTGGAATCTGGCAATTAATGTTCTTAAAAGAAGTAACTTGGCGTTTTTACACAACAAAGAAGTTCACGTTCAAATCAGTAATTAATCCAAAATCGTGCACAACACTTGATGCAATTGCACTGGTAGCGCAGTCGAAAGCTCCATAACGATCGCTATTTATAGCTGTAGATTTAAGGCGAATTCCCATCTGTGAAGTTATTTCAAAACTTTTGTCTTTGTTTGAAGGATATTCGTCTTCGTCATCATCATCATCATCAGTTTCTACGGGGTTTGAGCAATAGGCTTTTGACGTATCATTCGAGGTTAAGTGTTGGTCACGCAATCGTCTTTTTAGAGATGCATGAAGTTTTTTGGTTTCAGTTACGTTTAAATTTCTAATTCTTCCGATTCCGTGAATTCTCATTGAGTAAATAAATCGACGATCAATTGCAGGTATTTTGTTTGTTTTTCACACTCACAATTGACAGTTATACCAAATTTACACGGCATTTTTACATATGCAATTAACAATAATTGGACATTTGCAAGCTGCTATGTCGAAAAGCAAAGAACACTTTTTTTAATTATTATTATGTGGGGAAGTCTCCATATTGTGTAAAATGTTTATTTTATAAATAAAAAGAAAATGAAATTAAAACTATAATTTTATTTATTTTTTAAATACGTTAAATATCACAATACTGCTAAATTATTAAAATTTAATATCACGACGCGTTTCGGACTTTTTTTTTTAAATCGTCTACTTTCTGTTTAAAAGAATCTTTATTTTCATCCCGAATATATGATTTTCGTAAGTTTTAATATTTATAATGGAAAAAATGTATGAGTTGAACGACTCTGTTACTCGTAACCGTTGATATGGATGCTTTTAAAAACAAATCAATTATTTCTTTAGCAACTTAGCCAGTAAATTGTGAAAAAGCAACTTTTGTATTATTTGCTTTAAGAGCCAATTCAAATCTCTTTTGTGAACAACATCGAATCACGTCAACACCAGTAGGGAGCTTGTTTAGTTCGGTGTACCGAATAAAGGACAATCAAATACCTGTCTGGTTATTACTTTTTTGGGCACATGTACCATGGGTACATAACTGTTAATTTACAAAGTGATACAAATAAATATGTCAACACAGAACCAATATTGCATCAAAAACAATTTTCAAACACTTACCACACGAGTAATACACGAGAACTGAAAAAATAAAGTGCACGACTGGGTCGCACGAACTTGCTCTTATGTGCGACAGTGGTCTTGGGGCTTGAGATTTTTGAAAAAAGGAGGTAAAAAATCATTTGAAATTTTGTTAGTCACTTAAAAATCACTAGTTAAAACGTTTTTTTGGAAAAATTAAGTAAGCCATTTTATTTCTTTAACAGTTTTGAATTTTAAGGAAATTTTTTTTCAAAATCTTTTGACCAGTTTTTTTCAAAATAACGTTTTTTTTTCAAAAACTTTTAGAACACATATTCCAAATTTTTATCGAGTATGCCAAAATCTAGCAACTTGTAGTTATTATCAGAAAACGATATTTTCTTAAATTTTAACAAACTGTTTTTGAAAAAAACAAAAATAAAAAAAAACTCAAAAAAATTCTTTCATTTTTTTAATTAGTTTAAGAGTTTTATTGGAAAAACTAAGGATGCAATAAAAATAAAATATTTAAAATCGTTTGACCAGTTTTTTTTTTAATTTCGTTTTTTTTTTTAAACTTTTCGAAAAAATATTTTAAATTTGTTTCTAGTATGTCATTATGAAATCGAATAATGGTTTACGATAAAACCGAATTTCAAAACACTGGTGGTTCTAAGAGAGGTACCGTTATATAACAAACTGAAAGATGTATTGTTGTATGAAAATAGTACGCTGAAAGTTTTATCAAAATCGTTAGAGCCTTTTTCGAGAAAATCAAACATTTTGTTAAAGATTGTATAGCAAAAATGAAAAACACCCCCCGAGATAATACCTAATAAATATTAAATACACAGTTTAAGTCAAATCGGCCTATCCGTTTAGGCTGTAGAGGCGCAGACAGTTTTTTTCTGGGAAAAACTAAGTATGCAATAGAATTTGAAAAACTAAATGTCTATCGAGGAAAAAAATATTGAAAATCGTTCGACCAGTTTTTTAAAAAGTCTTTTTTTTAAAGCTTTTCGAAATAATATTTTAAATTAGTTTTTAATATGTCTTTATAATAAATTCTGTAGTATTCATCTGGGAATATTATTTAAAAAAATCAATCCACCCGTTTTCAATATATTTTGAAAACCATTTTTTTTAGAATCGAAATTTTTTTTTGAAAATTTTGAAATGCTATATTAATGGAATTATAAAGGACTTCCTTTGTGCAAAATTTTATTGAAATCGGATTAACGGTTTACTATGAAACCGCATTTGAAAAAACCGTTTCTATGAGAGGTAAGGTTATAGAACAAATTTTGAAAAATTCATTCTAACTGAAAGATGTATTGTAAAAAATAGGATTTTGAAAGTTTTATCAAAATCATTAGAGTCGTTTTCAAGAAAATCAAACTTTTTGTTAAAGATTGTATGGCAGCTACCGTTATTTTTAGACCTAGAAGAAAAAGCAAAAACATCCCCCGAGATACTATCAAATAAATACTAAATACCAAGTTTAAAGCAAATCGGCCCATCCGTTTAGGCTGTAGAGATGCGCACAGACAGACACACAGACAGACAGACGGACTCAATTTCCGAAAAAAACTTTTTTCAACTTCTCTATAATTGTAATGTCATGTTTGATTGTTTTTTGCACGAATCCGTAACTTGACTTATAGAATGTATAATCACAAGTAAAAATGAAAAGATAATTTGAAACATTAACTGAGATACAATACAAATGGTAAAGTATGTAAATACATATGTACGTACTAATTTCACAGTCCATCTTGATTGAATGAACAGTTTTCTATGTTACTCATTAATAATAGTCAAGGAAATCGCTTTAAGGAATCAATAGTAAAACAGCTAATATTCGCATTGCAAAGAAAATTTATAAGATCAAAGAAAATTGTTTCATTGAAACTAGTGAGGCAGCTAAAATTAATGTGAATGTTTGGGTGTTAGTTACGTTATCACTTATAAACCACTAAACCTATTTTGATGAAATTAAAGCGCAACATTTATTTTTATAACATAATCACCATCACCACAACGAGGCATAGAGAAGATGAGGTTGTCAATTTTGTGCGTTTGTATGTTGTTCAAAGGCTAAATCATTGCACTTCCTGCTATCAATCTTTTGATCTACGATTTCCCATAGATTTTCTATGAAGAAACACAGAAGATGAAAAATGCAATATACATAAGCTGTTCATGGTGATCAAACTGCATGGTTTATTGGATTTACCCTTTGCTGCAATTTAATTTCTGTTATAAGGTCTAATAATTTCTTGAAATGAACTCATTGAAATCTTTTTTGATCAGCATATGTATTTTAAAAGATTAAAACATTCTGAGAGCAGTAGGTATGGTGCCACTTTGATTTGAAAGAGCTTTAATGCCGCGACAATAACCATTATCAAAATGCGGTTGTAGACATCTACACAAATATTTTTTGTCCGCCACCAAAGCTTTCCATGATATTCCAAATATATTAATATTTTGTTTGCTAAAAATAACAACCAACACAAATTATCTCAATGTTATTATTACTTGAATCTTTACATGTGTATGAACAAATCAATCTGAAATTAAATTAGTACTTGTTTACGTTATACACAATGTTTGCAAATACTGTTTGTTTCCAAAACTCAAATTCAGAAATTATAGTATGACTCTCAGGTCAGAAAATAAAAACAAGCATTTTTTATTTTTTTGTATATAATAATAATATTTTTTATTATTTTATCAGTTGTTGTTTATTTTAAGATGTTTTACATTTTAGTTAAAAAAACATATCTAGCTTACTAGCGAACTCTATGCTGGGCGATCTCGTCTGCGATATCGAGAACGATAGACAAGCTTCATGTAACAATAAACATCCCCTATCGTCTTAGCGATATCGACTGAACGTTTTGATGTTTGCTTTACGTAACACTAAAAGTTATCAAACACTATCGTCTCGACGATAGCAATTGCACGATAGCTATTTAGCAATCGTCGTCCCGTTTGTGTTCTTTATGTTGTGTTTTGTATTTATTAAAAATACCTAAATATTATAAGAAATGTTTCGCCTTAATGCATTATTCATGCGGAATGAGGAGGAAATCGAAATTCGAATAATATCTACAAATAAGAAGAGCACTAAAGATGGGGACCGTCTCGAAACCAACGAAAACGAAAATCTAAGTCAATATAAAAACCTATTTTTCTTCATTGTATTACAAATATTTTTGAATAATTACTTTTTTTTTTTAATTTTCAAGAAGATTGTACTAAGATTTTAAAAAAACAAAAGTCGATTTTTACTGTTAATTTGTAATATTCAGTGGCTCTCAAACTGTAACAACGAGAGCGATAGACGACACGAGAGCGATAGTGTTTCGTGAAGCAAACTATTGGCGATAGCGATCAATGCTATCGCTTTGACGATTATCGTCCGAAAAGTTTCATGATGAGAGCCCAGAGCTCCAGTTAGTTTCTAACGCTTTTCCTTATATTGACGTATATTGATGATCTCTCCTCTGTGAAACAACTAATCCAATTAATTGTTCTTTTTTTCGACGACAAATTTTCATTTTCCTTTCCAGGTTCATAACCATGTTTTTTTTTTCGAATGTGGATGTGATAGCATATGGGAAGCTTATCAAATCGAATTGAATGCTTTAAACCCCAATGCTGTCTTTGGCGTTAAACCAAAACGTACCTCTTACTCCAATAGCACTTTCCATTAATGGAATTTGCATCGAAGTAACCAAGTACCTCTGAGTTCTCGTAAATTGCATTACAGACCACTTTCTTCATCGCAAAGAAATTGAAGCTGCAAGAAATTTTTCACCCCGTCTGATTTGGCTATCACCTATAAAGCGTAAAAACTTGAGTGTAACTCCCATATTTGGACAGGTTCTACCGTAACTCACCTGATTTTTTTGGACAGAATTCAAAATGAGCTCTAAAAATGATTGGTTGGTTAATAACGGAATCATTTAATCTCCTGAGAACGGTCTTAATTTTTCTTGCCTTTCACTATTTTATCGCTTTTTCTATAAACAAATGCTCTAATGATCTAATGATCTAATGAAATGATGCCTATTAGATTACCCCCAAGCCCAACATCGGACGAACAGTCAAATACAAGTATTCTTTTTTAGCCGTACCCCACAAATGTGGAGCACCTTGCTGGGATTAATTTTTCCCCACTCTTTTGAAATATAGAACTTTAAAACGAATGTAAAATGAATTCTGATCTGAACATATCTCATCAGAATTTCAAAAGAAACCCTTGAAAATCTACTTTTTGAAAAGACTTTGAAAAAACCAAAAGCGCTGTTGGGAAGGTTTCCAGTTTCGACTACTTTCATAGCGAATTCGTGAACAATATGAAAAAGGTTATGTGGGTAAGGGTATCATATCATAAAGTATCTAGATATTAAGAATAAACCTAAGCGTATGTGGGGTTAATGGCATACACATGTTGCTCAAAAAGTTAATTCAAATACTTTTTTAATTACCTTATTTAAAAACAACAACTTTTAGTAAGTTTTCAAAAACTTAAAGCACATTCCTTCAATCTGATTAAATATTAGCTGTTTAGTAAAGACATAAATAAGACCATTTAAAGCGGAATACATTTTTTAATTGAGGCAAAGTTCTTATACCCAAAAGATGAATACAGTTGGGAAGCAAGATACCGAAAGTGTGTTGTGAGTTTATATCACAAAAATTAGATCAAATCAATTACTGATGGACTAGGATAACATCAAACAATAATTCATATCAAACGCACGCCTAGGTTCTTGGGCTCTTTTGGGAGTTGCCTCCATTTATCGCCATCTGCCCACTGAGGCGATATAATTTTTGCTCCAATTCCAATCCCAAATGGCCCTGACACTTAATGGTAACAAATTGACTGTGTTTAATTGCCCACAACCTATGCAAACTGAATAATTCAAACATTATGCCAACAGCATTAAAGTATATGTACGGTATGTTTTCTATCCTAAAGTTTTTTTGATTATTCTATCGGTTGATTTCCTGAGACAAATGATGATGCAAATGTGTATTATGCATAGATGTATGTAGCTCATAGCCCATATTTCGCAAGAGCAGGGCAATTGAAACTGTTTTTCTCATCTAAATCTAAATGTATTTACATTCATAACACCGCACATAGACATTTTGCGTCTTCCGTGATTCTTCTATAAAACTATCAATCAATCGGATTGTTTTTGATTGCGTAATCCAGAATAGAAAGATTTAGCTAGATTCAACAGCAAACAACGCAATATTCATCGAACTGGACTATGCCGAGTTGAAGTGGAGTACACTGCATACTCACACATTTTTCCGGACATTTCTTAATTCCTTAATAATGTAGTATTTTTTAATTATAACCAAAACAATCTAACAGATTTTGTTTGTATCGGTGTATAATTTGCCGGTAGTCGTGGGATTAAAAAAATGGATGTTTCTGATTTTCCGCTGCGGCGTTTGAATTAATTTTAAATAATGGAAATTATTTTTATTTATTTATGTTTTTTTTTCTGATTTTTCAGTACAGCTATTGAATTGTTGTTAATTATACAAATCATAATGGAATATTGTTTTTATTGTATGGTGGTATTTTAATGATTTTAGTAGAACAATATTTTGCCTGTTTTCTTTTTTTAATTTAAATATGAATTTGTTGAATCATCTGTTTACTGATTTTTAGCCAGCAATTTCGCTTTTTATTATCTTAAGGTACATATATGAATAAGTAGGATATTACTCCTCTAATGCCATATTTAATAAGAAAAAAAAATTGACTATTCTTTAAAGTCAATTTAGCTTGATACAATTCAAATTTCCGCAGTCAATATGAAATACAGACATCAGCATAAATTGTCCTCTTATATGCAAGCTAGAAAAAACTGATTTCATAAATGTTTTTGTATCTTTCGATATCAAGTTGATTTTAGGGGGTAACTTTAATTCGAAACACACCTTTGAGTTAAGGGATCGAAATGCATATCAACCAGTGATTGCACAACTTGCATTCTATGCACTCGACAATAGAGCAATAATTTTAGGAACGGATTTTGATAAAATTCTGTTTTTTTTATTGCAAACAATTTCTTTGAGATTTTGGTATGCAGTGATTGGGAATGAGGGAAGAGTACGATAACTTGGCCGCCAAGATTTTATAACGGGTTTTTGTAGAGGGGTCAAAAACAAGCACTTTTTCTATGGGAGGGGGGTCTATCTCCCCCCGTTTAGGAGGTAGGAACACTTTTAGAAAAAATGGTTTAAATTGAAAAAAAAAATTAAAAACCAACACACTTACAAAAAAGTGCTATACTGCATTTGAAAGCCAGAAGTTTGTTCTGTAATATATAAATTAAATTACTCATATCATTGGTTTTTGAGAAATTCGCATTTAAAGTCCAAATTTTGATAAAAAAAACATGAAAAAAAATTTAGACCAATTGTTTTCAAAACTGTGAAATGAAATTGTAAATTAGCTTATATGTGTTCCATGTAACTATCAGTACTTAATCAAACACAAAAAAACGCATGGTTTTTAGTAAAAATGAAGTATGCTATTATACGTCTTAAATAACAAAGAATTTATGAAAAAAGTATTTCAAAAATTGTAGGGCCGGTTTTGATAAAATCCTGTTTTTATTTTTGTTTTTTTTGAAAAAAGAAAATTGCTTGGGATTTTGGTATGCAGTTTCTTAGAGTTTATTAATATATACCTAATTTTAAAATTTTAAATAATTTTTTTTGATAAGTTTTAAAAATATTGAATTTCAAAAAAAAAATATTTTAATTATATATCTATATATATAAAATAAAGTTATTCAAAATGTTGATATGTAGAAATAGTTTGGGTACCTAGATCTTCTCAAATATAAAATTTTACAGAAATCCAAAGAGCCATTACCAAAAAACCCAAAAATTAAAAAAACCGTTACATGAGGGGTACCGTTAATAGACTTTTCTCGTAAATTTGGTTCTAATCAAATGATAGCCAATACCAACAAACAAATTCACAAAACATTTTATCAAAATCGTTGGAGACGTTTTCGAGAAAAATAAGATTTTCCTAATCGGTCATATGGCAGGTACCGTTATTTTTAGGCCTAAACAGACAGACAGACAGACAGACATTTTTTCTGGATATTTCTTTTAGACTTCTCTATGATTGTAATGTCATGTTTGATTGTTATCTAAATTTTTTTAATATTCACGAATCCTAAACTTGCCTCATAGTCCCTATAATCGCAAGTAAAAATTATGCTAGGCTTTGGGCTTCGTTTCTAGTGCCTCCTGGTTAATTGATGCCACTTGCAATTGAAGCCAAAACTTCAGAATTATTTAAGTATCCATTCTTATGAGCATTAATAACATTGGATTGTGCAGACCATTTAGTTTTCATAAAAGACTTCAGAACTCTATTTGCACCGAATTTTCTGTCAAAAATTGTCATCGTTTGGCAGAAGCTGAGGAAAAATGCTACTGCTTCAGTAACATACTAAACAGCTAGTTCATCCTATAAATTTAGTGAATGGACCGCACATTGAAAGCAAATTGCCAATGCTTACTAAGCCAAATAAGCCAAAATCAAGTCAAATGTTACGGACATTTTTAAAAGAAAAAAAAGCAAAGTTTGACTTGATTTTGTCTTAACTTGGCTAAATAAACAAGCATTTTGCTTTGCTCTTGTTACTGAGTCCGATAAAAATGTTTTGATAATAAATTTGGGTCTGGCCCCGCGTGCGCTTACGGTAGACAGCATTGGCTGCTGGTCCTTATTTTCACAAGAAAGTTTTGTTCAGCGATTAAGCTCGTTTTTTGGTTGAATGGCTATGTCATTATGCAAAACTGTCGCATTTAGGGTGGAGATAATTTTCAAGCCATTGTTGAAACGTCGTTACATCCAGCAAAATTAACAGTTTGGTGTGCTTTATGGGCTGGTGTAATCTTTAGTCCTTTTATTTCTTTAAAAACGACGCTGGCTAGAGGGTTACACTCAATGGAGACCGTTATAGTATAGTGTCATGATCAATGACAATTTTATTTCTGAATTAAATGTCCGTGATGAAGAGGGAGATGTGGTTTCAACACGACTGCGCAAAATGTCACACAGCACGTGCCACAATTGATTTGTTGAAGGAAACATTTGGTGAGTGCATAAGTTCGCATTTTCAACCTGTGAGTTGGCCTCCAAGATCGTGTTAATCTAGACCGATGAGCAAGAGACGACTGACGAAATGGAAAACATCATTCGGCGCGATATTGCTGTTATAAGCGACACTAATTGGTGCATAGAGTGATCGAAAATTGGGCCTCAAGATTGGACTTCATGCGAACCAGCCACGATGCCAAAAACCACATTCTCTCAAATAAAGTCAATTTTATGGCAATTAATAAAATTCATATGTATGTTTTATTTTGCTTTATAGTTCAATGCCTCTATAAAGCACACCTTACAAATGTTTATCGCAAGTAAACATGAAGACAACAATAAATTTGCTGGGTAACAGTGATTTAAGCAAAATTTTTAAATTAAAATTATAACTTAAAAAAATAAAAAATATTCAAATAAATACATACTAGCTTCTACTCGCGAACTGGGCCTACTCGGACTTCAGATTTTTATTATTTAAACCAAGACCTTTCAAAAAATGTTATTCAGACTTTTTTTTGCAGAAACCGTTCTTTTTTCGGAATAAAAGTACCTTGTGTAGTAGTATAATGAATCCTGTCGCTCTTCCATCTACTAAACATCACACATTCTTGCTGTCAATGAGATATGGAAGCATAACTGGCTGAACACAATAGTGAAGCTGAAGCTGAAATATGAAGCACTGTCAAAGTTAAATATACGCGAACTCTATAAGGCGAACACAATGAGAAGCTGAAGCTAAAATTTGAAATTTAGCTGAAGCGCAAGTTCACTCAACTTCAACTTGCGCTTTACGCTTCAGCTTCATATTTGACATTTCACAGGAACAAAATAGGCTAGTTCAATGTTTCTGAACTATCCGAGATATCTTTTTTCTTAGATCCATTCAATATGACTGAGGAAACACTCCGATATCTCAAGAAACTCGAACTAACTTAATCAAACGAAAACAAAATGTGTGAGGGAAACACGGAATTATTTATAGAACTGGTTAAAAAAAGATATTTTATGGAATTTAACCAACCCCAACTATAAAAATATTAAAAATAAGGCGCAAGTGCGGAGTAATATTTCGATAGCATTTAAGATATATATATGTATATATATATATGTTTTATATTCTTGGAAGCAAAATTGACATTCCGTACTTCACCATTGTGTTTTAGTCAGCTTCATCACTTTGCTTCAATTTTGCCGTGCTTCATTTTTGCGCTTCATACTTCAGCTTCAGATTCACCATTGTGTTCAGCCAGTAAGAAGCAAACTGACATTCATAAATCAATTCACATTTGAGCCTCTCCTATAGGAACCTTATATTTTTCTGGGAAAAATACCCTCACCTCATCAATCTACCTACTGAATTTCTCCTAAATCCGTTGATGCGTATTGTGCAAACATCCAAACATTCATTTTTAGAATATTAGAAGGATGGCATCGGATTTCTTTGATGAAATGTTAAAAAAAAAAACAAATAAGTTTTCTTTCTTTCTTTCCTTTTTATTCCTGACGACTTTCTGATCTCGACTGGGATCATAGGAAAGTTAGGGCGGGAAGGAAAGAAGGTGTCGATTAACATGGATTTTGAATACTTTCAAATTGAAATGGCAAGAGAAAATCTCGGAGGGTAAACTATTCCAAATTCATGTTGTTCGGCTAAGAAAAGAATCTCTATATTTCACGGTACGTCCGAAATTGGGCTCAAGGGTGAACGGATGAGCATTTCCTGCGAGACGAGTTTTAAGGGGCGGAATGCAGCTGGCTACCTCGAGTGAACATTTTTGATAAGAAAACGATAAAATAAGGAAAGATATAAAACATTGTGTCGCTTTATAAATTGTAGCCAGATCAGAAGGGGAAAACACTTCTTACACCGATACAGAAAATCTAAGCACTTAGCAGCAATTTGAGCTATCTCAACTATATGCTCGTTCCAACGGAGGTCGTCGTTGACATGAATACATACCGAGTACTGAACATGTTTCGGTTTCTTCAATGTAAGTGCCATTCATTGACAATGGCATGGGGGTATGTTTAGCTTTAACGACACCAGAGAGCATTGAGTTTTCGAAGAATTAAACTCAACACGATTCCTATTACCCCATTTGACAATGCTGTATAAATCGGAATTTAATGAGCTTAACATACGGTACCCTTGCACTTGCCACGTCCGAAGGCGAAGGATGAATCATCGTACGAATATGAAAAGCTGAGGGTAGAGTCGTCAGCAAAACAGTTAAGTGGATTAGAAGTACTAGACAGAAGATCATTTATAAAAATGAGGATAAGAGTCGGAGACAGAACGGAGCCCTGGGGCACATCTGCATTTAATTTGTGAGAGTCAGACTTGAAACTGTCCAATACAACTTGTATTAAACAGCCCAGAAGATAGCTTCTAATCCAACCAAAGCACATATTTTCAGTAAAAGAGCTTCATGTCAAACTCGAACATATACCCATATTTTGAATTCTAAACAGTAGAGTTCAAATTTTCGATGACAACGACCGACGACGACGACGGACGCGATGACCATCAAAGGCGACGACTCCGCTTGTAAAGTGCTAACAACGACTTCAATAATGATAATTAAACGATAGGTATTTAATAAGCCTGTTTTCTCTCGACCGTCTATGGCTAGACAGCATATTAAAGTCAACGTAATAGGTAGTTACGTACACCTTGAATGATAACAATGACAATCTAAGCTCTAAGAGGTCTAACTCTAAGTAAGGTATTTGCCTGTGGAAAAAAATCTTTCTAATAGCCACATGACACATGATACCTTAAGTTAAGCTATTCTAGAGACACAAAAAACGTACTTTTAGATGTACACATTTCCCGTTCTCGTTCAGCGTGAACGGTACTCTCGATTTCTTTTGTCGAGCTCTAGAAGGTTTAACCGGTTTGTCGAAATAAGTAAAAAGTAACACATTTAAAGGCGATATTTCTATGCATTATTCCCAAGAAACCTGGAATTATTATAGTTTAAGTCTCAGGAAATGTTGTGACGTCAATGGCCGCCGAAAAATCGCCGTGTAAGCGTCCATGAATTATTTTCAAAAATATATTTGCAAGGTGAATTTTCCCAGTAATCTTGTTATAAGTTTTTAATTATAGTGTAATTATTTTTGTGTCTGAAAGGTAAATTAATAGAATGCAAATACGATTAAGACACTAGTTAAGAATAAAAAAATATTATTTTAATATAAAATATATTAATATATACACATACATATATTGCCGTAGTAGATAAAGAAAAATATCATTTTAGATCACGGGTGGCAATATACTTGAACTAAGAGTTTGAGAAAATGTTACCCAGCCTGTTACACGAAACCATAATATCTAAGTAAGGCGCCAGTTATAGCAATCAGGAAAACGTATCAGGAACAAAATTCAAATGGATATTTAACTACGTTCTCATATGATTTGAAACACAAATACTGTACTAATCGATAACAAATCATTCAAAATTTTTTGTTGGTAAAAAAGTTTTCAATTGAACGAATATTTGTTGCAAAAAATGTATTTATTTATTTTCCTGGTGGAATTTCATATTTCGTGCCAGCTGACTGTCATTTCACACAAATTGTTCTAATTATTTTCGTTCCAATGAGGAAAAACCATCAGGAAAAGTTGAAACAAAATGGAAAAAGATAGCATCAGTGAAAATACGTGAGTTAACTTCACAGAAAACAGCACTAACGGACGCCTTTATTTTTTCTGATCGCAGTTTATCAGAATTTTTTTTCTGATGCTATAGGAACAGTAATAAAATAAAACGCAAATAATTGGAACGATTTGTTTCATTTTATGCCAAGTAACAATAAGCTGACACGAAAAATTAAATTCCATCAGGAAAATTAGAAAATACATTTGTTATAGCAAATATACGTTCAATTGAAAACTTGTTTAGGAAAAAATTGTTTGAGTTATTAGGCATCGATAGGTATGGTAAGTAGTATGTTAATTATGAAAACATTTTGTGAGAACAAGAGGAGAGAAAGAAAGCAGGAACTTGATGTCTAGTAAGACAAAAGAACGGGGAATGAAGGTTTCTGGCGAAGCTCGCCAGAATGATGGAGATCTTATCTCCAGAACTTTACCTCATCTCTTAAAAAAAACGATACGAATAGGTAATATTTGTTATCTTTACGGAACTTCGTGTCGTTTGATATGTAGATCCGTATTTTTAAATGCATTTTTTTTTATAAATATTTAATTCACTGTTTTAAATACTGCGCATTTATTTTTGTAAGCCAATACGATTGACGAAACATCTAGTTTATTGCGATGAACATTTGTAAGTAAATGAATATAGACGAACAGGCGAAATTCACCTGTATCTTGTTCATAGCTAGAAATAAACCAACGAAAACATCAAGATCTTTGAAAGTGTATTTTTCGGGGGTGAGGACAGCGTCGATCATTTCGTTTGGCGAAAACAAGTCAAGGTCTTTTATTTAGTTCATGCGTCGCGGTCGCCCATCTGGCCTTTTAAGATACAATCACTTCATCCCGCACAAATATAAGATCCATTTAAGAACAATAAAGTTAGGTTCGCGTAAATGTATCTACATCTACATATACGCTTATGCAGAAGCTTTGCTTTAATCTCCTGTAGGTATTTACATATATGTAAGTATATTGTACGATATTTAGATTGAGGTAGTCGTTTTTCAACCAATTGGTTCCCTAGAGGGGGGAAGGAGCAACCATCAACCGATGACCTAATTCCTGCATGGAACAAGTAGCATTCCAATATTTATGGGTATGAATATGAGACATCGCACCAAATATAGAACCTAATTTATGTAGGTATTTCAATTTATTATTACAATGCTATATGCGTTCCGTTTTATTTTTGTGTTGTTATTTACCTGATTTGTTTTTTTTCCTTGAGAATGAACTTGATACTAAATAAGAATTGTTATTTAATGTCAATGTTGGTTGATGACACCCAAACTAACAAATAAATTTATGACAACGATCTTGTCAAATATTTGTATTTTTTTTTTTTTTTTTGTAACCCGATCGAGTGCGCGTCGTGTTTTTTATCTTACGAGGTATTTCGTTGAAGTAAAGAATCACAACTGAAAACTGCTAAGGCACGATCTAACAAATTACCAACACGAATCCGCGATAGACAACATTTTCTGCTTTCAGGCAGAAAAGATACGAGAGTTGAATTGATTTGATGTTGTTCTGTTTTAACTTTTTCTCATCATATTCCTAAGCGATCTCTTTTTACTCAGGTTTAGAGGAGAGCGTTTGACTTTGCGAACTGGAAGCAAAAAGATGTGTGCGAATTCGAAAGATTCGAACTTCTCAACGTACTTAAACTTTACTTTGCAAAGAAAACTCCGTAAATATTATTGCTATGCTATAACTATGAAACTCAGAGCTGACGACTGAGCTTGACTTGATCGTAAGTCTAGTTAAACAACTGAGAAAACGAAAAAAAATACTACGAAAAGATACAGATCTCGTCGGTCGCGGGTCGCGGCTCGTGGCAGAGTATTTACACAACAGAGCGAAGCTAACCAGTGAGAGCGTTGCAAAAATAATGCTTTTTGGTTTTGAATGTTGTGCGAGACTTTTGTATAAAATGCGAAAGCTTTTGTTCGCTTTTCATTTACAGGGTGAAGTGATTAGAAGGCAAGGCGGCTGGTTTGAGTACATTTTTATTTTTAATTAAAAACCGCCTTGAAAACACTTTAAAATAATTTATGATACTTACCTAATTAAAATGTATACTTTTAAGTTCATTAAAGATCAATAATGCAATGCAATATAGGCGCTCTAAGTATTCGTTACTTAAACTCGGTAAAGTTGTCAGAATTTGTGCAGCGAAAGTTTTAACCAATTAAAAAAATATCAATCATGAATATTCTTCCCAAAAAATAATGTATTAAACAAAATTAGGAGAATTTTTTTAGCTTGTAAGGAAGACTATGCCAAGAATTAAAAAAATGGTGTTAAAGTCTAGTAAACATTTTTATTTATTTATTTTGTTAAAAAAGCTACACAGCTAGTAGCCGTCTACCCGTTGGATTTTCTACGATTGACGTAAAGTGAGAAAATAAGTTTTTAATAGGTTGTACATAAAAAGTAAAAAAAATAATTTGCACGACTGGATCGGACGTACTTGCTCATATGTGTGGTCACATTGTAGAATAAAATTTAAGAAAATTAAAGTTAACATCAGTTGTCATTACGAACGTCAACAGAGTGCACGTGTCTACGTTAACCACGAATTCTTTAAAACGCGATAGAAGTGATTCTGGGGATGAAATTCCCGAAAATCCAACTAAATCCTTAAAAACCAACACCCATAACCCTCTTCTGATATCCATCATGGATGAATACGTAGGTGGTGATGGATATTATCAACCCCTACAATCTTTAAATAACAATAATGAACAAATCGATTATCAAAGTGCAGATAATGAACCCTCACTTCCCCTTATAAAAGAAAGTGTTCCTCCCATAATTGTGCTGAAATCATCAACCGAGTTCCTACGGAACATACTCCTGCAACTCGAAATAAATGATTATTTAATAAAAAAATATATCTCTTGGTCATAAAATATTGTGCTCAACATTCGAATCCCTTAATAAAATTAAAACTAAACTAATAAGTGAATCTTTCGAGTTTTTAGTCATGAAACAAAAGGCAGCAGACCTTTTAAAGTGATTCTATCTGGCCTTGATTTATATGAAAACAATGTATTAAAAGCTGAACTAATGTCACTAGGCATTGAGTGCATTGATGTAAAAACCATTACTATTAAGCCGAAATCCCTGAATTCAAACTTTTCTTATATTTATGTAGTATACATAAAACGTGCCACGATAAAATTGAATGACCTTCGTAGAAATCATCCAAATATTTTCAAGACCATCGTTCGATGGGACTATAAACAAAACCGCCAAAACAAGGTAACTCAATGTCACAACTGTCAATTGTATGGCCATGGAGCCATGAACTGTCGGGTTAAAACATTCTGCGCCAACTGCTCAGGCAACCATAAAACAACTGAGTGTACTTCACCTGAAATCATAAAATGTGCAAACTGCAGTGGTCCGCACAAATCATCTGATCCAACATGTGTTAGCCGAACACACTACATTGGGATTCGCCAAAAAATTGCACTGCGTAATCAAACGACTAAAACAACCAAGGAGCCTTCATCTGTTCCGCGGCAATTCAATCACCTCTCTATGGAAGATTTTCCCCGTCTCCCCTCTTCTAATGCGCCTTCAAACATCCAAATAACATCAACAAAGAGAAAACTTCATCATACATCAACACCAGCTCCAGCAGCTCGGCACCAAAATCGTAACTTATTGCCAGCTGAACATAATACAGCTTTGGCCGCTCAATCAAATCAGAATAACTTGTTCTCTTTCGATGAAATTAATTCTCTTCTTAGTGAAGTATTATGTAAACTTAGCTCTTGTCATACAAAAGCAGACCAGTTCAATGTAATAACCAGTTTGGCTATTAAATATGTGTATAACAACCATGCTGATTAACTCCTTAAAAATTATTACTTGGAATGCTCAAAGTATTCAACATAAATCAATTGAACTTTTTAATTTTATGAATAGAGAAAATATTGATTTAGCCCTTATCACGGAGACTTGGTTAGATTGCAACAAAACTCTCTCTCACTCTGATTTTGCATGCGTTAGGTTCGATAGAACATACTCTTCGGGAGGTGGAGTTGCCGTCATTATAAGAAAAACAATTAATTTTAAAGTTCTAACATCTTTTCGTTTAAAGATCATAGAAGCTCTTGGTATTGAAGTAATTTTATCTGACAATTCTAAATTTAGTATTCTTTGCATCTATTTCCCTGGTGGAAATAGTAGCGCTGAGAAGAAGGATAAATTTAAGTGTGATTTGCTACAACTCTTAAGACATAGAAACAATATGCTTCTAGGAGGTGATTTTAATTGTAGACACCAATCATGGGGTTGTCTCAGAGCAAATAGCTGGGGAAATATTCTTCACGATATCCTCGCTTCAAATAGTCATTTTACTCTGTTACACACCCCTGATCCTACATACATTCCTAAGTCATCTTCGAAAAATCCTTCCACCCTTGACCTGTTTCTTACAAATAACGAACAGTTTCTCTCTAACCCAGTAACTTTAAATAATCTGGGATCTGATCATCTCCCTGTTTGTATAAAACTAGATTGTGCAGTGTCAGGAGTGCCTGATAGAAGCTGTTACAATTATAAAGCTGCAAATTGGAATAGATTCAAATCTTTTTTGACCGAAAGCTTAAATTACCACGAAATAACAATTGAAAACGTTAACCAAATTGATACCTACGTGGAACACTTCACCGAAACGATACAAAGAGCAACCGAATTATCCGTGCCTAAGAGAAATATTTCAACTATTCGCAAACTCATTCTTCCAAATCACATTCTTTATTTAATTCGCCCACGTAATTCTGAAAGACGTAAATGGATACGCTACCGACATGATTCCTTCCTCTCAAACTTCAAAATCTTAAACAAAACCATTCAATACGAAATTTCCAAATTTAAGAACAAACAGTGGGACTCTCATTTATCGAGTTTTGATAAAGCTAGTAAACCGTTCTGGAAAATAACAAAAGTCATAAACAAAAAAGGAAGGAATATTCCTCCTTTAAAAGTACAAAATAATGTTTTCATTACCCAAGAAGAAAAAGCTAATGTCATAGCTACAACTTTTTTCAATAATCACTCTATCTCAGCACATCATAATAATACTGAAATTGAAGTCCAAAATGTCCTCTCTGAGCTATCATGTAGATCATCCATAGTTAATGAAAATTATTATACTAACCACAAAAAAGTAAAAGAACTTATACTAGAAACTAGTATTAAAAAGTCTCCAGGATTAGACAAAATCAACAACATTCTTATGAAATATCTTCCGAAAAGTGGTATAAAATATCTCACCATACTTTTAAACTCATGTCTCAAATTTAACTACTTTCCAAAAAATTGGAAAATTGCTAAGGTAATACCAATTGCAAAGCCAGGCAAGTCTTTAGACAATCCACTTAACTATAGACCTATCAGCCTACTTAGCTGCATAAGCAAAATTTTAGAAAAAATAATGAAATCAAAAATTCAAGTTCTCGTCGATGATTTAAGAATCTATCCTAATTATCAGTTTGGCTTTCGACCCCACCACTCTACTTGCCACCAATTAGTAAGAATAAAAAACTACATATCTCAAAAATTTGCAGATAAACAATCTACTGGAATGGTCTTGCTAGACATCGAGAAAGCTTTTGATACGGTCTGGCATAATGCTCTCATCTTTAAACTTTTCCAATTCAACTTTCCTTGTAATATAATTAAATTTATTAAAAGCTTTCTTGAAGACAGAAAATTCGCAGTCTACTTAGGAAACGTAAAATCCTTTTTATATGACGTACCCTTTGGTGTCCCTCAAGGATCGGTTTTGGGCCCAATTTTATTTAACATTTACTTATCGGACTTTCCTGCTCTCGATCCAAACGTAGGTATCGCTATGTATGCGGACGATACCGCTATTTTTGCCTCTGGCATACTCTTTCAAGATGTTTCAAGGGTTTTGCAAATCGCACTTATACTTATTGAGAAATTTTTCCACAAATGGAAGATAAAAATAAACGCTACAAAAACCCAAGCAATGTGGTTTTCACGTCGCAGAAAATCTTGTTACCTACCATATGCCAAACTTCGTCTATGCTGCGCAGAAATCGAATGGTCAGATAATTGCAAATACCTCGGTGTTATTTTGGATAATAAGTTAACTTTTCAACCTCACATTTCAAGTACAGTGAATAAAATCAATTTGACAATAAGAACTTTATATCCTTTTATTAATAGAAAGTCAAACCTTAGCATGCAAAATAAACTAATATTATTTAAAACCATTTTTCAAGCTATTCTTTTATATGGGGCACCAGTTTGGTTTAACTGCGCTCACACTCATATTAAAAAACTTCAAGTTTGCCAAAATAAAATATTAAAAATGATGCTTGGATTACCATGGTATTACTCAACAAATAGGCTCCATGATAAGGCGAATGCTAATACTATTATGTTCCTTATAAGTAAATTTCGAGAAAGATTTTATTTTAATTGCACTTATTCTGAAAACGAACTTGTTCGTCTACTTTCAAATTAATATAATATTATTATACTATTGTAACTCACTGCTTAAATTGTAGATTATGGGAACACAGCAATACTAGATTTAAGTATCATATAAGGGTTTTTTTCCAGTAGCATTTTCCCTTAATATAGTAACTGATTTCATAGTTATTATCTGCCTTTCATTATATAAACCAAGAATTGAAGTTGTAAAGAAAAGAACAAAATATTTCTATATCACTTACCTACAATGAAATGTAAATCAATTACTTGTATATTACGCTACAAATAAAAAAAAAAAATAAAAAAAAAAAGTTAACATCAAAGCATTTATTCGATTTTTGTGACTTTTGATTGTTCGAATAAAGTTCTTTAAATTGTATTGAGTGAAATAATTTAAACGCCATTTTATTTCTTTAAAAAATGTTAGAAAGTGTGATTTTTTTTTTCAAAATCGTAGGAACGGTTTTTAAATAAAACCGTTTTTTTAACGACTTTTTTTAAAAAAACTAAAAAAAATAATTTAAGAATAGAAAATTAAGCATAAAATTAACTTACATTTAAAAAAAATCATCAACCCGTTTTCAAAATATTGATTTAAAAAAAAAAAAAAAAAAAAAAAAAATAACATTTAAAATTATTAAAATAAAAAAAAAACTTTTCGAAAAACAATTTATGTGAAATTAATTGAGCTACCTACACCTTGAATATCAATTTTTGTAGTAATTGGATCACCAGTTTTCGAGAAAGTCGTAGACAAAAAACGGTCCTATGGAAGGTACCTACTGTTTTTAGCCCACCATATTAATTTTTTTTCACCAAAATATAATGTTTACCTATAGTAAGTAGTACACTGAATTTTTTTCATAAAAATTCTTAGAGCCGTTTTCGGGAAAAATTAGCTTTTACATAACGTTTATATGGCAGGTACTGTTAATTTTTGAGCTTAAAAAAAATTGAAAAAATTCCTCTGTAAAATGTCAAAATAACCTTAAGTTCTAAATTTGAAGACGATTGGTCCAACCGTTTAGGCTACAGTCCAAAATTCATCCGTGCAAACAGACAGACAGACAGACGGACAGAATATCTCAAATATGTTTCTCTATCATCGTAATGTCATGTTTGATTGTTATCTCAAAATTTGTAATCTGCACGAATGCATAACTTGCATCATAGTACCTATAATCACAAGATCACAAGTAAAAACGAAAAATTTAATATAAAAAGTACTAAGAAAATAAAAGCGTAGGGCGACGCAGGATAACAATTTTTGTACCTTCTTTCTTTGAGGAAATTTAAAAATATCTGTTTTAATTTAAAATTAATATTCATTTCTTTCGTTTTGTTTTTATTAGAGCTTTATCTTACTTCTAGTTTGTTATGATATTTATATATTATATATTATTACTATTTATTATTTTTATTGTTTTGAAAATTATTTTTTTTTTAAATATTATTAAAACAATTAACATACAATAATTATTTGTTTTAATTTCAAAAGTAAATAGAAATAAATTAGAAATTATTTCTAATGGATTATTTCATCCTCTTTGATGACAAGAAAGATTGATAATTTGAAAAAGAAAAGATTGATTTTTTGTGCCTGTTTATATTTAATCTACTGTTTAAATATAAACAGGCAAAAAAAAATAAACCGTACAAAAGTAAAAAAAATAATTAAAGTAGCAATATCTATTGCAAATCCTCCTCAAATACATTGAAATAAATCTTATCTTAAGTAAGGTATGATGATTAAAGAAAACTAGTTACTGTATAGCTTCTTAAAATTAAATTTGCCATCATGGTAATACATAAGTATCTTATAAAAGCATTGGCCATTACTTAGAAATAAAATATGTAATTGTTCTTGATAATCATGTAGTAGTAAAAAAGAAACGACCCTTATAGTAGGAGTGGCGGCCATAGGAAGATCTACTTTATCTAGTCAATGGGAAATTTAGCCATAAATAAATAGCAAATTAGACCAAATGTACAAAACCGCTAGTCGGACAGAGTATTTCCTGTTTTATTTATTAAGAACCTGCTGGTCGGAAAAAACTTAACATGGGCCAAACATGCGTAAGGTAACCACTTTAGCCTTTTAGACTGCAGTTGCAGAGGCTATACATATCGAGGAAGAGACGCACAGAATTTGCCTACTATTTAATGTTTCTGTATCATAGTAATGTCATGTTTGAAGCGAATCGGTATGTTAAGGATCGTTGTGATGTTGAAAAAATCATCGCAACGGCGTCCTTCTTCAGCATGAGGATGTTTGACATTTTGATAAATGAAACTATCCATAATACCGTTAGACCGACTCCTCGACTTCAAAAACCCCCCAGAAAAAATATATGCTTCACCCTGCTTAACTGTGTTCTTGGTGAGTAGGGGGTTTAGGCATTCACCTTTTTGAGTTCCGTACGGAACGAAAACCATTAGATCCTTCTAATTTAAATTTTGTTTCATCAGAAAAGAGAACCGTTTTCCATTGTACCGCTGGCGGGTCAGTTAATGTGGGCCTTGGCGAACTCCAGTCCTGAACGTCGATTTTGTAGGGATATACGTCGCTTTTTTACAGCTCAATAAGATTTCAAGTCACTATCTAGTGACTTCGCCGAATTGTCCTGCTGGAGATCTTTAGTCCTCCTTTTGAATATTAGTTGATGATATGAATTCATTATCCTGTTTACATTTTATCACCACTACTCGTGGTTTTTCGGGGTCTACGGCCACTATGCATTGTTTGGACATTGTTTGGACATTACTATGAGCCCAAAACCCCGATATTATACTTTTTGTTGCGGCCAAAGAACTATTGGTGGATGTCATTTTCCTTCAAGACTTGTTATTTTGTATCAACAATTATTTTCTTCTTTTTTTTTGTGTACCAAACAAACTGTTTCTTGGACGGCAAATACAAATGCTTTCAGTAAATATCGAAACAGTACTGACTTTGTTTAGACACTCGGTATTCCGCTTTCTTACCGTACCGATTCCTCACACACCGCACAAATCAGTAGGTGTTTATTAAAATGTATATACTCGTATTCAGTGAAATATCGGTACATAATATGTGCCAAGTAAACCGATAGAAACGATACCGTATAGACAAGTGATGAGACACCGGCCTTATAGTCCAATCAATTTAGCTTAAAAATAGCATATACCTTTTTACGTAAGAGTCACCGTTTCCGAGATATAATCATTCAAAAAGTTGAAAAGCTGAGTTCTTTATAATATGCATAGGTACACCACATACATGCGTCACTGGAGTTACAAAGCAAGTTAAAATTAACCCTCATTTCGTTGTACCGGTCACAAAATAAAAAGTGGAGTATGAAATACCTGTATATAGCATTCGCACATTTAATTAACACAATAGCAAATAAGTTTAACCGAAGAGTAAACTAATTTAACATAAACGCAAATTACTTTAACCCTTTAGCAAATAAGTTTAACCAAAAAGCAAATAAATTTAACATAAACGCAAATTATTTTAACTCTTTCGCAAATAAGTTTAACCGAAAAACAAATATATTTAACATAAACGCAAATATATTTACCCTAAACGCAAATGAATTTAACATTTTAACACATATATTTAAACCAATAGTAAAATTTCTTTGAAAAATTCTTTTAAAATACTCGTTACTTCTTTTCAAATGCCACAATGCGAAGGTTTAGAAGATGTAATATATATGTTACCGGCAAAACTGTCTTTAGGCAAAACAAGTTTAGCCTAGGCATTCACCTAATACACTAATGCTAGACTAGTTACGCAATACTCACACCTACTCGAAATCCTTTAGTGACAGCAAGCAAGTGTTGCAGGAGCAGCATGAGGCAGACTCCCAATCAGATCACTGGTGGTAATACTGGTGTAAAGAATCGGGGAATTTACCGCTTTTTGTTGCAGACCATTTTTAATATCAAATGTTGTTGTAGAAGTCACTTTGCCACACTTCTCAAAAAACTTTCTACCATTAAGCATGTCGTAAAGCATATACGAGTATAACAGTGGCTTACTTATGCCCCATCTGGTTAGATTCAGATTAAGACCCTCTAACAATACGGTGTCAAAAGCCTTCTCCAAATCAACCAAACAGGCACCCGTGCATTGTTTCTTAGCATTGTCCCATTGGACAGCAGATACTAGCTTAGACGTGGCATGAATTGTGTCATACCCCGCCTTAAGGCCGAACTGGGTGTTGTTTGCTGATACTTCGGAAGAAGACTTATCGAATGGAGATTTGCGAGGTTGGACTTATCCTTTCCCTTTTTCGGGGGAGGATGTACAACAGCTGTCTTCCAACTCACTAAAAAATATGCATTATTCAGCACGTTTTTAAACAGTGTTGTGTATGTGTCTATTCAATCCTCAGGGAGATGTCGTAGTACAATATTGTGTATACTATCAACTCCTGCTGACTTCTTTTTCTTTAATGATGCGAAGATCATTTGGAGGTCGACCTTCGAGACAAGGTCGATGGTGGGGTTTGCAGGTTGTCTTCATTGAACCCAGTAAAACCAAGATTCTCAGATCGCCATTGCGTGATGCTGTTTCGAAGGTAAAAGTGATTCAGCAGAGTTCTGTTCTCCAGTTCTATGAACAAATGAAATTATAAAATTCTTTTCACGATACTTTTCATACGACTTTTTCATTTTGTCATTTCATTTTACTCAGCAACCTGATTCTCGTTTATTCGTTGAAAAAGTAAGCTGAATAGGGCTTAATACTCATACATGATACACACAGATGAACAGTTTTGTTATTTATTTGTGTGTATTTGAATTTTTTGGAAACAACTTATCAGGACGAAATGTTTGATGATAAATAAATTTTCAAATTATTTTGACATACGTTTTTATTGTTACACACGACCAGAATTGCAAAGGGTGCTTTGTCAGTGAAAAGTTTTTTCACAAATTTTTTTATAGAACCGCAATAAGGCTACTGGTCGTGATTTGGTCGAATGCTTTCATTCACCTTATAAACTCGCTGAAAAGCAGAACACTGTCTAAACCTTCTCCATAGTAAAGCAAATCAAAAAGCCTATAACCGATGTCGTGAGCTTTGCATGTGTCCAAGAATACATCGACTCAACGCAACAACAACCTAGTACACCACCACAACCCACAAGTAATCCAAGTACATCAACATCTACACACTGGTACTGTTTGAGAGCGAGAGCTAAAAAAAACAATAACTTAGACAACATCAATCAAACGTGAGCCTTATCCCGTGACCACGAAGTATGAAACTTCCAGATCCAGACGGAAGCTTCCAGGAGTTTGTAAATTTGTATAAATACACGAGCAGATGGCATTGGGAGTTTAGTTTATATTCAAAAGTGGAATTGTTAACAACTGGAAGCGTTAGTAAAAACTGATTGAATTGAGATTAAATAAAAAGTGTTGAAGTATAAAAACGTACTTGAATTGTGAATAAGTGGAATAAGTTAAATTTAGTGTTATTTAATCTGAAAGACTTTGTGTTTCATAAAATAAAGAGATTTGTTGTATTATTTTGGAATTATGATAGAGTTTTATTTGTCGAACCCCAGGCCAAAACTTCACTTTGGTGTCAGAAGTGGGATAAAACTCAGTAAAGTGCTAGAAAATTCCATAGTTATATTTTCTAAAACAGTGTTTTGTGTTTTAAAAGTATTTTTTTTAGTGAAAACTTCCAGAGATATTGTGTAAACAGTGTCGGTGACTCATATAATTGTGAAAGTGGATTTTTTCAGAAACTATTTAACTGATTGTGCTATAAAACTGTGAATAGCGAATATTTTTTGTAAAAATAGTGTTTGAAAAAGATTTTTCTAGAAGAAATATTAAAATAAAACTACCTGTGCCTCGAAAATTGTATTTCGGTTATATAAAATGGGTCGTAAATTATAACAATTGACCATAGCTGACTTGAAAGAAGAATTGGGAATAAAGAACCCTCACACTTCGGTAGTAAAAAGGGAACTATTGCTTCGACTTTAGAATACTATCACTCAGGATGGTGGAAACCCTGATACTATCTTGTTCGATGTTGAAGAACAATGGAGAGCAAGCACAGTAAGTACCGCCGATGAAAAGCCTACTCATGAAGTTGCTTCTGTCGGAATTCGATGCTCTGGAAAGTTCATCGAAAGAACAAAAGAACTTTCTCGATAAAAAACAGAACGTTCTTGAAGAACAAAAGAACGTTCTCGAAAGTGAATTCGACGAACAAAAGAATGAGCAGAAGAATTCTTTAGATGTTCTTCAGATGCAACTAACAAAGGGTTGCTTTCGAAAAGAAGCTCGATGCACAGAATGTTCTCTTCGACAAAGGATTCCAAATAGTAGACCAGAAAATAGAAAACTTAGAAGAAAAGTTCGGAAAGCAAGTAGAAAGTAAGGAGCAACAGTACGAACATTTGGCTAAGGAGGTTGATTTTTTGAACAACTGGAACAACGAAGACAAGTCAATTGCTCTTACGCTTGCGCTCAGAGGAACAGCTGCCGAATTGCTCCAGACCATTCCTGAATACAAACATCATGATTATGATGCCATGGTAAAGGCAATCAAGATGAGGTTTGGCGACGACCACATGCAGCAAGTTTACCGAGTCCAGACAAGAAGTGAAACGCTACAACAGTTGCAATATGACACATCGAGCGCTTGGCGAATTTGTCTTGTCCCAATACCAGCAGGAAATCATACACGAGCTGGCAAGCGATGCGCTCACTTATGGCATTGCGGATGGAAAACTACAAATGGCTGTAAGAATGGCAGGTAAGAAAACGCTCGCTGAGGCTCTAACATTTGCCCTGACAATTGGAGCTGCAGACCAAGCTTCGCAAGGTATCCACCGCATCAGGTAAGCTGCCCACAATGTGCGAGAAGAAGGCAGATTGACAGGGATAACGCTTACTCTGCCGGGCATGATTTGGAGATACCTCAATGAGGAAAGCGCGTAAGAACCAACTTTGCAGAGCAGAAGTCGGTTGATGGAATGAACGCCCCCAGGACCATTATCCGAGTTACGCAAACGAAATGTTTGACAGTGGAGACAATCATCGCCAACAGAAAATGTGTGGCCGCTATCGATATGGGTGCCACGGCCTCCATAATCAGAAGAGACCTTGTCGAGACGTCCTGGCTACACAACACCAGCTAGAACAGTCTGAAGGCATCTACGGGAGAAGCAGCAAAATTATACGAGGAAGATAGAACTGGCAGGGTTGACCTTCTCACATGCATTCTTGGTAGCTGACATAAGTATGCGACGACTGCATCTTAGGTGTGGAAGGCATGAGGTAGGTAGGCACATGGGGTAGTCCTAGACTTTCGAATGCAGGCGTTAAGTTATTCAATCGTCGAGATTATAATAGTGTATGCAAACGAGAATGGTTAACTGTAAGAAAAGATGTCGAGATATGGTGTCGAAAGTGCACCACGTGTGAAGCTAGTGAGGGACCAAAAGCCAAGGCAAGCGCCTACGATATATAACAGAGAACCCAAAGCAACATAAACATTGCGAGAGACCGCCTGAGGACTAGATACGATGCGAAAGCAACAGCACCTGAATTCAACGAGGGAGATCTGGTATGGCTTAATAACCCACATCGCAGAAAGGGAAAATCGCCCAAACTTCAGCAGGTCTGGAAAAGTCCCTACCAAGTAGTTACGCGCATTAATGAGGTCGTTTTTCGAATCCAACGAGGACGAGGAGATTTGTTGTATTATTTTGGAATTTTGATTGAGTTTTATTTGTCGAACCCCAGGCCAAAACTTCACAATACTGTTTAATGAGCGAGTTGACATTTTTGGTTGACGATTTGTGTCCTAATCTCCAGATCGTTTCCGTCAGTACATCGCCTGTACAAGAGTTTTAATCTTTTCCAGTGTGTAACACTTCCAATTTAAAAAAAATGGTCGGCATTTGTCTAGAGAAATGGAACGTGAATTAGCAGTGCTGGTGAAGTTTTACATTTATGAACTCGACCTGTTTTGACTAAGACCAATCTACATATAGTTTACTATAGCAACCTAATGTGAATTGCTCCGTGTATTCTAATAATAAAGGAGTTTGTCTAAGAACAGAAATGTCAGGTTTATAATGTTTGAGTTGTATATAGAAGTTTTTAAGACTTGATTTTTCAACCCATAAAACGCTTGGCTAGAGCTTATTCTGCCAAATTTAAATTAAATTATATAGAATAATTATTTTGAGATTGAATGAGTTTATAATTATAACAGTCGAAATCGTAAATTATTTAATTAGTATTTAAAAGACACTTTGTGTATTAAAGGACAAACTTCAAAGAGTTATAACTAAAACATATCAAACATTCTTTTTTTTAATTCAGTAAAGTACCCTATTTCTATTCCGAGATTAAATATAATATTTTTTTTTCTAAAAGTAGCAATTTTGTGTTCTTAATAAAATATATATGTTCTAATGTTTACAAGAAATGTTTTGTTGTAAGAAATTAAACTCATCTTTAAAACAGAAAACTGTTTATTTTCCAGTAAGCCTCTTTTAGTAATGCACGACATATAAAATAACTTGCAGCGATATCTTAAGAACATTTATTTCTAGAAAACTACTTTGCATTTACCTATAATATGTATGTTTTACTTTCAAAAGCCTTCTATAGAAGAACATTCTCATCATTGCTGCAAGGCTACATACAACAATTTGAGTGGGTATGATGTTATGCTAATGCATTTTTCATCATACAGAGGTGATTCTTTACAAAGATACATTTTTGGGCTTTTTATTTTTTCCCCAGAAAAGTCTTTTGATGTTGGATGAAGCCAATGGAAATAAGTAAGATATGTTAAGCGACTAACATAGCTTTTATTCAAAAGAGGCTTATAAACGAATACGGATACGGACTCATCAACCTTAATCACAAATAATTATATATCTAGTCTTGAACACATACATACATATGTATTTACTTGATTTGTATGAAAAATAAACTGGAAATTTTGAACTCGAACTGTCACAAGAACAAATTATAAAACCATAACTCTCTTAAAGGACTTCAAATGAAATAAACTTTAAGGACTTCGCCTTTTGAAATGTTACTAATGAAGTGGAAGAGAAATGAGGGAACAGATGAACGAATATAAAATAAATTACACGACTGGATCGCACGTACTTGCTCATATGTGCGGTCACATTGTATAATAAATAATTGGCGTGGCAAAATCGCATCGTCACCTCCTCGCGGTGCCCGCTGGATATCCAACTAACGACGAGCGTTGGATCCATTCGATCCACGAGCTGAGTCACCTGAGTTATCTTTTCAGGAACTAGGAGCAAAAGAACAGAAATATCGCTCTGAATGCACCAGCTCACAATTAAATCCAAGAGCGTCTGACACATATTGTGCGGCACACTGGTCAGCGTCTGTACCCTGTGGGGCGGCTGAATATAAACTATAGATAGAAGTAACTGACCTATTTATGGTACGTAAACAAAGTTAAAAAAATTATGGCAATGAACAAAACAACTAGATTAAATACCCCAGGTGGCAATCCAGTTAAACTGGTAAATCCACTCTCTTTAGAGGTCGGTCCTATGGATTCTGGGGAGGACCAATTATTGCTTATAAATATTGAGAGACGGAGTTCAAAGATGCAAAGAACTCCCCCAAACAAATTTACTTCAGGGGTTACATCACATCAGACAACCCCAAACAATACTATCGATGTTAAACACATAAGCGAAAAAGGGACCAAGAAAAATGAAGAGATCGACATTACAGATCAACAGAGTTACATCGAAGGCAAAGAGATAGACCAATCAAAATCAAAGAACTACTTTGAAGAATGGCAAATTGAAGTAGCGGCAAGAAAACAACTTGAAGTTCTTGTTCAAGGTCTTCAGCTGCAAGTGAAAAAACTCGAAGAGAAAGTTTCCTTACTTGACAAGAAAGATTCAGAGTCCACGCTTCAGTTAAGTCCAAAATATATTGAGCGTGAATATCAAACTGATGAAGAAGAGCTCTTGTTTGAAACTGAGAAAAAGAAAAATAAGCGTATCACAAAGAAACGTAAACTAAACGGGAGTCCTGAGATTTGTTTAAGAAATCAGAAAAACTCTAAAATCGAAAATAATAAAGAATTGTTTACAGAAACTAAAGAACCGAATAATGTGGTAGCTGTTGTTAAATCAAATTCACACGCTAAAGGCAGCAAAAAAATTACACCACCACCAATTATGATCTCAGGATTTCCAATTTTTGGAGATCTTAAGAAAATAATAGAAAAATGTACTAAAAAAGCTTGCAAATACACATCGTATAACAAAGACAACTGGAAAGTCACAGTTGAAGAAGCCGACGAGTATAGATCTGTCACTGAAGAACTGAGTAAACACCAAATTCAATGGCACTCAAATGAGAACAAAGCTACAAGGCCAATAAAAGTAGTAGCCAGAGGTCTTCATTCCTCGTGCTCTCCCGAGGAAGTAGTGGAAGATCTTGTACAAAAAGGCTTCCAAGCCCTTGATGCAGTCAATCTATTTAAGAATGAGACAATTAAAAACTCCTCTGGAGAATCGACGACAAGTAAGAGGTTACTACCTTTATTCATGCTAACTTTTGACAGTAAGCAAAGTGTCGAGGAGATTTATAAAGTAAGATCAATCTTGGGCATAGCTGTTAAAATTGAACCACTCCGAAAATCTAAAGTTGTTCCGCAGTGCAAACGTTGTCAAGCTTATGGTCATACCCAAAAATACTGCAACCGCGAGTTTGCTTGTGTAAAGTGCGAAGGAAAACATGCAACTAAAAATTGTCCGATGAGCAAAGATCAGAAAGCAAAATGTGTGAACTGCCATGGTAATCACCCGGCAAGCTATAGAGGCTGCCCAGTTGCCAAAAAATTCCAAGAGTTCAGAAGCAAAAATACATCTGCTAGAGACAAACCCAGAAACACAGTAAATACCGATTTAACTGCTGAAAACAATACTAAGAATGAACCGCCTAAAAAAGCTGTTCAAAGTAAAAGCGATGAAAATCAATCCTATTCTCAGATTCTAAAAAATGTGCGGAAGAATGAAGAGACTTCCATAAAAGAAATGCTACACCTCATTCTCCAAAGAATTGATAAACAGGATTTGAATATCAAACAGTTAAGTGAAAAAGTCGCTCTTAAAAAACAATGATGGACAGAACACTTAAAATCGCTACATGGAATGCAAACGGTCTTTTACAACACTTATCCGAATTAAAAATCTTTTTAGATCTCGAACATATAGATATTTGCCTGGTGTCCGAAACTCACTTCTCCTATGGGCAAAATCTAGATAATGTAATAGAAAACTATTCATGTTACCACGCTCCACATCCAGCTGACAAGGCAAGAGGTGGATCGGCAATTCTTATAAAAGAAAGCTTAAAACATTATGAAGAAACCAAGCTTACTAATGAAAATATGCAAGTAACAATTATTAGTATTGGTATGAAAAAGAAAGAGTTTAAGATAGCAGCTATATACTGCCCACCAAGGCGCTCCCCGATAGAAGATGACTATACAGATCTATTAAATCTTCTTGGGCATAACTTTCTTGTTGGTGGAGACTTCAATGCGAAACACACCCATTGGGGTTCAAGACTTATATCAACAAAAGGCAAAAGACTTTTCCAAGCAGGCCGTAAATACAATTGCGAATTCTATTCCTCCAGGTCGCCTACTTACTGGCCTTCCGATACTAACAAAATACCAGACCTTATTGACTTTTTCGTAGCTAAAGGAATCAAACGAAATTACATTAGTGTCGAAGGTAATTATGACTTGTCATCAGATCATACTCCAGTGATTCTATCACTAAGTGAATCGGAAGTAATAGAAAAAAGTAATCCAAAGCTTGTAAATAAGAAAACAAACTGGAGTGATTTTAGAGAAAGGCTTTTAAGTTTTATAAATTTAAGATCTCCAATGGATACAATCGAGCAAATTGACCATGAAGTGGAACAATTTATTGCTGATGTGCAACAGGCCGCTGAAGAAAGTACTCCAACATTTTCTAATAGAAGACAAAATGAAATAAAATATCCTTTAGAGATAAGAGAGTTGATAATAGAGAAAAGAAGAGCTCGAAGAAAATGGCAAAATACTAGATTTCCAGAAGATAAAACAACGTTTAACCGTATAAGCAACAATCTAAAAAAACAAATTTATAAATTCAAAAATGATTCACTCAGTACATTCCTAAAGAATTTAACGACTGATGCTTCAACCGATTTTTCGCTATGGAAAGCAGCCAAGCGCCTGAAAAGACCGCAGTTACTAAACTCGCCCTTGAAATCTCAAGATGGGAAATGGATCGGTAACCCAAAAGAAAAAGCTAACCTTTTCGCGGAGCATCTTGCGAATGTTTTTAAGCCATATCCAACAAACGCGGCTGAAAATAGCTTACAGTTTGTTGATAAGATAGATGAAAGTGAAATACCAATTGTAAGCTTAAAAGAAATAAAAAGTATGTGTTTACATCAACTATCAAATAAAAAATCACCAGGTTACGATCTAATTACTGCCCAGGTTATGAAAGAAATGCCTTTGAAAGCCTTCATAAAACTCCAATATATAATAAATGCATGCCTTAAGCAACGGTATGTCCCACACCATTGGAAAATTGCTGAAGTTATTGTCATACCCAAGCAAGGTAAGCCACCTACAGAAGTGACGTCTTACAGACCAATATCGCTTATACCAATTATGGCAAAAGTTTTTGAAAAACTGCTTCTGAAGAGACTTAGCAAAATTATAGAAGAAAGAAGGTTAATCCCAAATCATCAGTTTGGCTTTAGAAATAAACATTCCACGATAGACCAAGTTCATAGAATAACGGATGTAATAGAAAAAGCATTAGAAGAAAAACAAGTATGTTCAGCTATTTTCTTAGATGTTGCTCAAGCCTTTGACAAGGTTTGGCATGAGGGACTTGAGTACAAACTGCAAAGGGATCTTCCCAGACAGTACTATGAAATATTAAAATCGTACATCTCAGACCGATTGTTTAGAGTAAGGTACGATCAAGAATATTCGGAATTGAAGAAAATAGAAGCCGGTGTACCACAAGGAAGTGTCCTAGGTCCTACCCTGTATTTACTATACACAAGGGATATCCCAGTTGGTAATCACACCATAATGGCTACTTTTGCAGATGATACCGCAATTTTGGTACCCGACAAATGTGTCTCTAAGGCAGCAGTAAAACTACAAAATGCCGTCGACACAGTCAGAGATTGGACCGAAAAATGGCGTATCAAACTAAATGAAACAAAATCTTCACATATAAACTTTACAAATAAAAAGATAAACAATATTCCAATATTCATTAATAATCAAGCTGTACCTTACGCCAATACGGCCAAATACCTTGGAATGACTTTGGATGCAAAGCTAAAGTGGAAAGAGCACATCAAAAAGAAAAGAGAAGAACTAAACTTGAAATATAGGAAAATGTACTGGTTACTTGGTAACAACTCTGATTTATCAACCCAAAACAAAATAATGCTGTATAATCAAGTACTAAAGCCTGTTTGGACCTATGGTATCCAATTATGGGGCTGTACAAAGAAAACAAATACCGAAATCATCCAAAAATTCCAAAACAAAGTCCTTCGTGGAATAGTTAATGCACCTTGGTACATAAGAAATAGCGATCTACATCGTGACTTACAAATAGAAACGGTTACAGAAGTTGTTAAAAAATACGCTGTATCGCATAATCAGAGACTGCAAAGTCATACCAATTCCGAAATGGTGTCCGTCTTGAATACCAGAAACCATGTTCGGAGATTAAGAAGAACCAAGCCTCATGAGCTTGTGGTCTAAAAAAACATGGGAAAGTATTAAAAGTTTAAACTTCCCCCAAAGTGATTTTACAAAGTTAAGAAAGAAAAATCTGATGTCGATCTCTCAAGATTGGTCCTGATAAAGAGGTGGTTTTAGTGGTTAAGAGTCCCACACTACTTGGTGTCGAATACTGCCAAATGTCTTTTGAAGATTTCCTCCTGTCAAAAAAAAAAAAAAAAAAAAAAAAAAAAAATTGTATAATAAAATTTAAGAAAATTTAAGTGAACATCAAAGCATTTATTCGATTTTTGTGACTTTTGATTGTTCGAATAAAGTACGTTAAATTGTATTGGGTGAAATAATTTAAACGGCATTTTATTTCTTTAAGAAATGTAAAAAAGTGTGAATTTTTTTCGAAATCGTAGGAACGGTTTTTAAATAAAACGGTTTTCTTAACAACTTTTTTAAAAATTAAAAAAGAATTATTAAAGAATACAAACTAAAGCACAAAAATAACATACATTTAAAAACAGAATTAAAAAAAAATTCACCTACCCGTTTTCAAAATATTGATTTTTCAAAAAAAAAAATTAAAATACAAAAAAAAAGTTTTTGAAAAAAAATGCTGCGAAATTACTTATCTATCAACCTACCTATCATTTTTGATAGTAATCGGATCACCAGTTTTCGAGAGAAAGTCGAAGCAGGAAATCGGTCCTATGGGAGTTACGGTTTTTAGACCACCATATTAATTTTTTTTTTACCAAGTATAATGCTAACCTAGAGTACACTGTTTTTTTCATAAAAATTCTTGGAGCCATTTTCGAGAAAAAATAATCTTTTACATAACGGTTATATGACATGTACCGTTAATTTTTGTGGTAAAAAAAAATTGGAAAAACTCCTCTGTATAATAAATTAATAACCTTAAGTTTAAAATTTGCAAACGACCCAACCGTTTAGGCTACAGTCCAAAATGCATCTTTACAGACAGACAGACAGATGGACAGCATTTTGTCAGTAACTCAAATATGTTTCTCTGTCATCATTATGTCATGTTTGATAGTTATTTCATTTTATTTGAACGAATGTATAACTTGCATTATAGTACTTATAATCGCAAGTAAAAATAGATATACTGGAGAGTCGCGTGCCAAATTGGAGTGCATACTTTAATGTTATTTTTTAGATTAGAAACTCTTTCAATATTGATATTTAGTTTTCCAGATCGCAAAAGGTAAAAATGTGTGAATGGATTTAATTTTGTAATATGTGACGTGTGTTAATTTTTCACTACTAATAATTCAAGAGAGTACCCTTTTGCTATTATATTTTAGGTTGCAATATTTGTCCATCAGATTTAACGATGCCTTTTTCATTTGCACAAAATAAATTAATGTTTATTTAAGGATTTTTTCTTGATTACTCTGTACTTGAATTTTAATATAAAATAGATTTAAGCGAACAAAATTAGAGCTAAGCCAAACTTTTGGAAATTATGTCTTTTACCTTACAACTCTATGTCGTTTTTAGGGTAATTCTAAACATGTCTAGGTAATTTAAAAGAATTCTGGTCATACAGAATTTTGACAACCGGAATTATGACAACCCTTTTATAGTACGTCCATAAAAAAGGAAAATTTTTTGGCTCCGAACAAATAATGCAGCTAATTCGTCTAAATATTCCTGCGTTCTATAGAAAATATATAATAGATGGAACCTTCAAAATTGAGTGCCATAAAATAAAGTCTTTTGCAGTTTGCGTTTTCAAAATAGTAATTAAATATAACACATAATTGCACGCGGCTATTTAAAAGAAAAAGGCGTAATGCGAATAAAGGGTGCAGTTCCGAAGTTAACATACAAAATCCTTGCACCCACTCCAAACCCTATAGTAACCCTAAGCAGGGATTTGCAGGGGGCTACATGATTTTTTCAAAACAAGCCTTATATTGCCTAGCTATTGTGGTTTTGAACAGAATAGTTTAAAAAATCGCGTCACTATTATATTAATTTCGGAACTGCACACAAATTTTTGGATTATATATCTACTTCGAATTGGATTTTAGAGTCCGGGGCATTCAGACTTTTGCTGGGAAAAAATTAGTAGACGACATTTGACTTCGGAACTCCATATTAAAAAACCATATTATAGGCGCAAAAGTGTGAATAAAATACACTAGTATCCTCTTACCCTATCTAATTGCTTAGCCTTGTTTTGTTTTTGGTTTTAACAATTATTGAACACGAAATCAAATTATAAACAAAAATAGTCACGGCTGGGTCTCACTTACTTGCTCTTATGTGTATTATCACATTGGAAGGCAAGATGTTTGAGAGAAATAAGTAACAGTTACGTAGAAAAATAGAGCTCACTGAACTAATAAAGTGTCAAAACCACAATACTTAACGGTTTATAATAAAAATGGAGTACGCCATCACACGTTTCAAATAACAATGAATTTATGAACAAAATATTCTGCCGTTTTTTTATTTTTAGTGTTTTGAACAAACAATTAAATTTCAATCGATTAGGCTACCTATTTCATTTCAAATATAAAATTGGATATAAATCGAATAAACCGTTACCGGAAGCCGAAAATTAAAAAAAAAAATGCTATATGAAAGGTATCGTTAACAGACTTTTGCGGTAAAATTGATTTTGATAAAATGGAAGCCAATACCAACCAAAATACTTTTAAATTTGCTTTAAATTCATTGTCGCCGTTATCGAGAAGTTTTTACTTAACGGTAACGGCAGCGGTAGCTACCGGTAAATTTAGCCCTAAATATACAATTTTAAAAACCCCTCTGAGGAATGCTAATAGAACCACACAAACCATATTCAAATGTAATCAATTTAGCCGTTTAGATGGACGGAATGAAATTTTTTGTAATTAACTTTTTTAGGTTTCTCTGTGATCTTAAATGTCTTGTTCGATGATGTCAATATTTACTTGCGATTATAGGTACTATAATGCAAGTTATGCATTCGAGCAGATTAAAAATTTTGAGATAACATTCAAAAATGACATGACGATGCTAGAGAAACATATTTGTGTTAATGGAAAAAATTCTATCTGTCTGTCTGCACGATGTTTTTTGGGCTGCAGCCTAAACGGTTGGGCCAATCGTCTTCAAATTTTGGTTTTTTTCTTCGACTTTCTCGAAAACTCGTGATCCGATTACAATCAAAATTGATATTCAAGAAGATGTAGGTAGCCTAAGTAATTTTGCATTAATTTTTTTTCGAAAATTTTTTTTTTATTTTTAATATTTTTTTTATTTATTTTTTTTTGAAAAATCAATATTTTGAAAATGGGTAAGTAATTTTTTTTAAGTTTGTTTTTAAATGTACGTTATTTTTGTGCTTAAGTTTGTATTCTTGAATAATTTTTTTTATATTTTTTAAAAAAAAGTTGTTAAAAAAACCGTTTTATTTAAAAACGGCTCATACAATTTTGAAAAAAAATTCACACTTTCTTACATTTCCTGAAGAAATAAAATGGCGTTTAAATTATTTCACCCAATACAATTTAACGTACTTTATTTGAACAATCAAAAGTAACAAAAATCGAATAAATGCTTTGATGCTCATTTTAATTTTCTTAAATTTTATTCTACAATGTGACTGCACATATGAGCAAGTAAGTGCGATCCAGCCACGCAATTTATTTAATATTCGCCAATCCTAAACCTGCCTTAAAAAAACCTATATTTCAAGTCAAAAATAGCAAATGGATATCGGAAAGTTATGGTTATTCACGGTCCGTTTGTTAGCCAGGGCACTTGCCCCCCTTTCCCCTACCCTGTGGGCGCCAAATAAAAGGTGGAAAAAACCGTTGTGGAGTTGTACTGTGCATTTTGATTTCATTATATGGTGTTCTGGGAAAAAAGTCGGTAACGAAGTTTGGATTCATTCTTCGAAAGAGTACCTGCTGAGCTAACGTTAGGATTGCCTAAAAAATTCAGCAAAATTAATAATACTGTGATATTTTGGCCTGAGGTTCGACAAATAAAACTCAATCGAAATTCCAAAATAATACAACAAATTTCTTTATTCTATGAAACACAACGTCTTTCAGTTTAAATAACACCAAATATAACTTATTCCACTTATTCACAATTCAAATACGTTTTTATAATTCAACACTTTTTATTTATTCTCAATTCAATCACTTTTTACTAACGCTTCCAGTAGTTAACAATTCGACTTTCGAAAATAAACTCAACTTTCAATGCAACCTACTCTTGTATTTATACAAGTTTACAAGCTTCTGGAAGCTTCTGTCTGGTTCTGGCACAATCTAAGCTTTCGATTCTCGAATTAGTACTTCAAGTTGCTCTCGCATCGTATCTGGTTTTCACTCGCAATTTTTATGTTGTTTCTTGTTCTCTGGTGTATGTCGTTGATCCTTTTTCTAAGATCCAACACGTAGTCCTCTTCGAATTTTGGGTCTTCAATAGGAAATCCGAATTTTAGCTCACTTGAAAGCCGGACAGTTCGTCCAAATAGAATTTCTAATGGAGTGTATCCAGTGGTGCTATGAACCGCATTCCGGTAGGCCATAAGAAATAAAGGAATTCGCCGATCCCAATCCCGTTGGTTCTCATTCACGACTTTGGACAGATGTTCCTTCAAGGTCTTGTTAAATCGTTCTACCATTCCATCAAACTGTGTATGAAAAGGTGTTGTCCTTGTTTTCTTTAACCCGAGTGATGCGCATACTTCCTGGAATACCTAGGGCTCGAAGTTTCGCCCTTGGTCAGAATGCAATTTTATAGGCACCCCGAACCTGCAGACCCAGTGGTCCACTATCTGCTCGACAACGGTCCTAGCTTCTTGATTGGGTATCGCAAACTCCTCGGGCCACTTGCTGAAGTAGTCCATGACAACAAGGATGTAACGGCTACCGTTTTTAGTTTCTAGGAACGGGCCTGTGATTTCAACGGCGATTCTTTCAAACGGGGCGCTCACGTTATACTGGAACTTTGGGTACCTTGCTAGCTGCGCATGTTGTGCACTTTCGACACCAGCTCTCTACATCGTTTCTCGCGCTTAGCCAATAAAAGCGTTCCCGTACCTTTTCTAGTGTTTTGTTGATTCCCAAGTGCCCACCGGATATTCCATCATACATTTCTCTTAGGATCTCCTCTACTTTCGATCGTGGAACCACAAGCTGCATTTTAAAGGATCTTCCATCCGGCATTTCCCATTTTCTTCGCAAAACACCATCTTCCACATGGAGAGAGTCCCACTGCGCTCAGTATGCCTTTAAAATAGGAAATATCTCTTGCGATTGGTTTCTCCATAGATTCCTTCCATACAAGGATTGGCTCGATGTCAGGGTCTTCTTTTTGTGCATTACGAATTTCTTCGGCACTCCAATCCTCTACAGGTTCAGCCTTATTCTCTGGACAGAAATACCTTAGTCCTTTTCCTCTTTTCGCGCACAATGTTTGCAATTGGGCTCACATGGTCTGCGGGAAAGTGCGTCCGCATTGCAGTGCAGTCTTCCTTTGCGATGCTGTACTTCGAAGTCTTAAGTCTGCAATCGTTCCATCCATCTTGCTACTTGCCCCTCAGGATTTTTGAACTGTAGCAACCATTTTAAAGCGGCGTGATCGGTACGCAGGATGAATCTCTGTCCATACAGGTATTTATGGAAATGTTTTGTTGCTAGTATCAGAGCAAGGAGTTCCCGTCTGGTTACACAGTAGTTTATTTCTGGTCGCGACAGAACTTTGCTGAAATAGGCTACCACTTTCTCCTGCCCATCGTGTATCTGTGACAGAACTGCTGCAACACCCACGTTACTAGCATCCGCGTCTACAATAAATGTCTTGCCAGGGGTGGGGTAATGGTCATCTTACCCCACCCTTGGCAAGACAGGGGTTCTCAGTTAGCTGGTGCAGACACTTTACGATTCCGGCAAAATCCTTTACGAACCTCCTGTAATATGTGGCGAGACCGAGAAAGCTCCTCAGTTATATTATAACTTTGGCGCCATAAAATAATAACGGATTCGTGTAGAGAGACAAAATACAAACATTTCTTACCAGGAGGGGGTCTATCTCCTCTCGTTTAGGCAGGAGGGGCAATTTCCTAAAAAAACACTTGCATTGGAAAAAATATGTTTAAAAATAACGACAACACTTAAAATAATGTGTTATACCTTTTTTTAAAGCCAAAAGTCTGTTTTATCATATTGTGATGTGGCAACAAGTTTAGATATTCGGAGGATACATTTTGTAAATTAACGCCATCTGTTGGTTTCATTGTGTACAACAACCAACATTCATTGTGTACAACGACCATTGCGCCTAAAAGTATGCTACACATTTGCAATATGTTTTAACTGAGTACTAAATCGAACTTGAAGTACTAATTCGAGACTCAAATTAGTACCGAAAGCTTAGATTGTGCCAGAACCAGACAGAAGCTTCCAGAAGCTTGTAAACTTGTATAAATACAAGAGTAGATTGCATTGAAAGTTCAGTTTATTTTCGAAATTCGAATTGTTAACTACTGGAAGCGTTAGTAAAAAGTGATTGAATTGAGATTAAATAAAAAGTGTTGAAGTATAAAAACGTATTTGAATTGTGAATAAGTGGAATAAGTTATATTTGGTGTTATTTAAACTGAAAGACATTGTGTTTCATAGAATAAAGAGATTTGTTGTATTATTTTGGAATTTCGATTGAGTTTTATTTATCGAACCTCAGGCCAAAATATCACATTGGTGTCAGAAATTGGGGATAAAACTCAGTAAAGTGCTAGAAAATTCCATAGTGACATTTTCTAAAACAGTTTCGGTGACTCATATAATTGTGAAAGTGAACTGATTTTGCTATAAAACTGTGAATACCGAATATTTTTGTTAAAAATAGTGTTTGAAAAAGATTTTTCTAGAAGATACATTAAAATAAAATTGATTGTGTTGCGAAAATTGTGTTTCGGTTACATCAAATAGGTCGCAAGAACAATTGACAACAGCTGAGTTGAAAGAAGAATTAGGAAAAAGAAATCTTCAAACTTCGGGGTTGAAAAAGGAACTATTGCTCCGATTTCAGAATGCTATCACTCAGGATGGTGGAGACCCCGATAATATGTTGTTCGATGTTGAAGAACAAGGGAGAGAAAGCACAGTAAGTAACGCCGATGAAATGCCTTCCTTCATGATGTTGCTTCTGTCGAAATTCGATGCTCTGGAAAGTTCCTCGAAAGAACAAAAGAACGTTCTCGAAGAACAAAATAACGTTCTCGAAAGTAAGTTCGACGAACAAAAGAATTCTTTAGAAGTTCTTCAGAAGCAACTAAGGGATGCTCTCGAAAACAAGCTAGATGCACAGAATGTTCTCTTCGACAAAAGACTCCAAATAGTAGATCAGAAAATAGAAAACTTAGAAGAAAAGTTCGGAAAGCAAGTAGAAAGTGTAGAGGAACAATACGAACATCTAGCTAAGGAAGTTGATTCTTTGAAGAAGCAGAAGGTTCGGGAATATTGGAGCGACGGTCCACGAAGAAAGGAAATGCAGCCCCCTGTCTTCGATGGTCAAACATCATGGCCAATTTATAAGAGGCAGTTTGAAGCTGCCGCCTTGACGAACAACTGGGACAACGAAGAGAAATCAATTGCTCTTACGCTTGCGCTCAGAGGTACAGCTGCCGAATTGCTGCAGACCATTCCTGAAGACAAACATCATAATTATGATGCCATGGTCAAGGCAATCGAGATGAGGTTTGGCGACGACCACATGCAGCAAGTTTACCGAGTCCAGTTGCGCCGAAGGGTCCAGACAAGAGGTGAAACGCTACAACAATTGCAAGCTGACATCGAGCGCTTGGCAAATTTGTCTTATCCCAATACCAGCAGGGAAATCATAAACGAACTGGCAACCGATGCGTTCACTAATGCCATTGCAGATGAAAAACTACAAATGGCTGTGAGAATGGCAGGTAAGAAAACGCTCGCTGAGGCTTAAGCATTTGCCCTGACAATTCAAGCAGCAGACCAAGATTTGCAAAGTAGCCATCGCGTCAGGGAAATGGCTACGCTAGAGTGCTCATGTCAACGTGTCGACATTGAAAGACAAAACCTGAACACTGCTCGAGGTCAAATGAGATGCTGGAATTGCAACAAGCTAGGACACCTACAGCGACAATGCAGATCTCCACCTAGACAGGTGAGCTGCCCACATTGCGCAAGGAGGAGGCAGAATGACGAAGCATCTGGCAGGAATAACACTCACACTGCTGGACAAGCTTCTGATCAACAGCAGGCGGGAAACGCCTAAGAACCAACTTCGAGGGGCTGAAGTTGGTTGATGGAATCGACGCCCCCAGAACCATCATCCAAGTTTCGCAAACTACACGCTGCAGCAAGAGCTTGACAGTGGAGACAGTCATCAGACACAGAAAATGTGTGGCCACTATCGACACGAGTGCCACAGCCTCCATAATCAGAAGAGACCTTGTTCAGACATCCTGGCTACATAACACCAGCTGCTACACTCTGAAGACAGCTAAGGGAGAAGCAGCAAAAGTATACGGGGAGGTATTTCTAAAGATACAACTGGCAGGGTTGACCTTCTCACATGCATTCTTGGTAGCCGACATATGCGAAGAATGCATCATTGGAGTGGATTTCATGAAGGCACATGAGGTAATCATAGACCTTCGAATGCAAGTATTAAGGTATCGAACCGTTGAGATCCCTATGGTATACGGAAACGAGAACGCTGTGAATCTTCGGGCGGTTATAAGCAGAGATGAAGTCCTACCACCTTCTTCAGAGACAGTTCTTTGGACGCGTTTGGAGGGTGATCCTGGGAACCACCGATTCTATTTCATTGAAGCAGATAATAAAGAGGACTTTCCAAGCTATATCGTTGGAAAGATTTTAGTGGAACCAAAGAAAAACATGGTTCCGGTAAGGCTGATGAATCCGAACAAACACTCCGTCAAGCTCAAACAAGGAGAGGTGATTGGAAGATGCGTATCCATTGCAGCCATATCGACAACATCTGCAACAAAATTGGCTGAGGTATGTAATGCTATCCTTGGAAACTGTGAGCTAAATCAGGAGCAGAAAACCATGACCAAAAATCTCATTGGCGATTTACTGATATATTTGCATCGCAGGATGGAGACTATGGTCGAACACACCTAGTACAGCACCGAATAGACATTGGCGATAGCAGACCGATCCGACAACCTGCTAGAAGACTTCCATTGGCAAAACAGTCGGAAGTCGATGAGATGATATCAACCATGGAAAAAGACGGTCTAATCGAAAACTCAAAAAGTCCGTGGGCATCACCCGTTGTACTAGTGAAAAAGAAGGACGGCAGCACTCGATTCTGCGTGGATTACCGGAGGCTCAACGATGTCACCAAGAAGGCCAGCTACCCCTTGCCTCGAATAGATGACACCTTGGATACCCTTTCTGGAGCGAAATGGTTTTCCACCCTCGATATGAAAAGTGGTTACTGGCAGGTACAGATCCATCCAGAAGACAAAGAAAAGACCGCTTTCACAACGGGAAATGGACTATGGCAGTTTACCGTTATGCCATTTGGCTTGTGTAACGCTCCAGCCACCTTTGAGCGTTTAATGGAACGTGTGTTACAGGGTCTGACATGGAAAACCTGCCTGGTGTACTTGGATGACGTCATCGTTGTGGGAAAGAGGTTCGCTGAACATCGTGACAACTTGAGGGAGGTGTTTACACGACTTCGAACTCCACATTTGAAACTAAATCCAAAGAAATGTGCTCTGTTCAAAGCTGAGGTGAAATATTTGGGACATGTGATATCATCAAATGGAGTAAACACTGACCCGGAGAAAATCGAAACCGTGAGAAATTGGTTAGATCGCGAAGATAAACACCAGCTGAGGAGCTTTCTAGGTCTCGCCACTTATTACAGGAGGTTCGTCAAAGATTTTGCCGGAATCGCAAAGTGTCTGCACCAGCTAACTGAGAAGGGTAGACAATTTAAATGGTCAGGTGAGTGCGAAAGAAGCACATCTAAACAGCGGCTTTGTGAGGCACCAATACTAGCTTACCCCACCCCGGGCAAAACATTTATTGTGGACGCGGATGCTAGTAACGTTGGTGTTAGAGCAGTTCTGTCGCAGATACACTATGGGCAGGAGAAAGTGGTAGCCTATTTCAGCAAAGTTCAGAGATTCATCCTGCGTACCGATCACGCCGCTTTAAAATGGTTGCTACAGTTCAAAAATCCTGGGGGCAAGTAGCAAGATGGATCGAACGATTGCAGACTTACGACTTCGAAGTACAGCATCGCAAAGGAAGACTGCACTGCAATGCGGACGCGCTTTCCCGCAGACTATGTGAGCCTAATTGCAAACATTGTGCGCGAAAAGAGGAAAAGGATGAAGGTATATCTGTCCAGAGAATAAGAGCCGAACCTGTAGAGGGTTGGAGTGCCGAAGAAATTCGTAATGCACAAAAAGAAGACCCTGACATCGAGCCAATCCTTGCATTAAAGGAATCTATGGAGAAACCAAACGCAAGAGACATCTCCGACAGAAGTCCTACTTTAAAGGCATACTGGGCGCAGTGGGACTCTCCATGTGGAAGATGGTGTTTTGCGAAGAAAATGGGAAATGCCGGATGGAAGATCCTTTAAAATGCAGCTTGTGGTTCCACGATCGAAAGTAGAGGAGATCCTAAGAGAAATGTATGATGGAATATCCGGTGGGCACTTGGGAATCAACAAAACACTAGAAAAGGTACGGGAACGCTTTTATTGGCTAAGCGCGAGAAACGATGTAGAGAGCTGGTGTCGAAAGTGCACAACATGCGCAGCTAGCAAGGGACCCAAAGTCCCAGTACAACGTGAGCGCCCCGTTTGAAAGAATCGCCGTTGAAATCACAGGCCCGTTCCCAGAAACTAAAAACGGTAGCCGTTACATCCTTGTTGTCATGGACTACTTCAGCAAGTGGCCCGAGGAGTTTGCGATACCCAATCAAGGAGCTAGGACCGTTGTCGAGCAGATAGTGGACCACTGGGTCTGCAGGTTCGGGGTGCCTATAAAATTGCATTCTGACCAAGGGCGAAACTTCGAGCCCAAGGTATTCCAGGAAGTATGCGCATCACTCGGGTTAAAGAAAACAAGGACAACACCTTTTCATACACAGTTTGATGGAATGGTAGAATGATTTAACAAGACCTTGAAGGAACATCTGTCCAAAGTCGTGAACGAGAACCAACGGGGTTGGGATCGGCGAATTCCTTTATTTCTTATGGCCTACCGGAATGCGGTTCATAGTACAACTGGATACACTCCATCCGAAATTCTATTTGGACGAACTGCCCGGCTTCCAAATGAGCTAAGATTCGGATTTCCTACAAGACCCAACAGAGAGCAACAGCACCTGAATTCAATGAGGGAGATCTGGTATGGCTTTATAACCCACATCGCAGAAAGGGAAAATCGCCCAAGCTTCAGCAGGACTGGGAAGGTCCCTACCAAATAGTTACACGCATTAATGACGTCGTCTTCCGAATCCAATGAGGACCAAGAGCAAAAATGAAAATTGTCCATGTGGATCGACTGCATCGTTACCACGGAAACAATGATGATGTGCTTGTTCGGGACGAACAAAACTAAGAGGGGGACAATGTGATGTGGCAACAAGTTTAGATATTCGGAGGATACATTTTGTAAATTAACGCCATCTGTTGGATTCATTGTGTACAACAACCAACATTTATTGTGTACGACAACCATGCCCCTAAAAGTATGCTACACATTTGCAATATGTTTTGACTGAGTACTAAATCGAACTTGAAGTACTAATTCGAGACTCGAATTAGTACACAAAGCTTAGATTGTGCCAGAACCAGACAGAAGCTTCCACAAGCTTGTAAACTTGTATAAATACAAGAGTAGATTGCATTGAAAGTTCAGTTTATTTTCGAAAGTCGAATTGTTAACTACTGGAAGCGTTAGTAAAAAGTGATTGAATTGAGATTAAATATAAAGTGTTGAAGTATAAAAACGTATTTGAATTGTGAATAAGTGGAATAAGTTATATTTGGTGTTATTTAAACTGAAAGACATTGTGTTTCATAGAATAAAGAGATTTGTTGTATTATTTTTTTTCGATTGAGTTTTATTTATCGAACCTCAGGCCAAAATATCACAATATTATTTTTTAAACATTTAAATATCTATTGAATAAATTTCACGACTGGATCGCACGTACTTGCTCATATGTGCGGTCACATCGTCGAATAAAATTTAAATAAAATGCACGACTGAGTCGCACGAACTTGTTCTTATGCTAGATATGCATTTAGTAGGTAATCGAGTATTTTTTTTATTTGTTCGTTGTTTTTGCGTGTTTATGTGTTTATCATAGGCGTCCTTATTATTTATTCTGTATGCTGTTGTGATCATGAAATGCTTTAAAATAAATAACGATAAATAAATAATAATACAAATTACGAAGTTTGCTTTCATTAGACTAGTGGATAGGGCTCAACCGAGCAATATAAAACAAAATTTGGGGGAAAATGTTAAACAAATAAAATTTGTATGAAATCAAAAAAACACTATTCATAACGTTTTTTGGAAAAAATGTTGTAAGCTATCTTATTTCTTTTGCTGTTTTCTATTTTATGATTTTTCATTCAAAATCGTTCGACCAATTTTTTCAAAAAAATGTTTTTTGAAAATTTTAATAAGCAATATTATTTAAATCATAAAACAGTACATATTTTGAAAATTTCATTAAAATCCGTCAATTAGTTAACGAGAAAGTATGATTTAAAAAAAACCGGTCATATGGGAGGTACCGTTATAAAACTTTCTCTGAAAAATCCCGATTTTATTTTTTTATTTTATAAAACTAAAAGATAGATTTTGCATGGACAACACCATTCAGAAAGCTTTATCAAAATCGTAGGAGCCGTTTTAGAGAAAAATAAGTTTTCCATTTAAAGTTATATGGCAGGTAGTTTTGGAGCTAGAATGCCAATTGGAAAAACAGTCGGGTAGGGTAAAAAATACTATATACCAAGTTTGAATCAAATCGACCCAACGGCTTATGTTGTAGGAATCGATACGGACAGACAGACAGACAGCCTGGCAGACAGAATTTTGTGACCAGCTTTTTTCGACTTCTTTATTATCGTAATGTCATGTTTGATTTTTTTTGTTTTTTTTACGAATGCATAACTTACCTTATAGTAAGAAATGGGTACGACTGGGTCGCACGTACTTGCTCTTGTGTGCCTAATTACATTGGAAAGCAATATCTTTGACAGAAACAAGTAACATTTACGTTGAAAATAACACAGTTTGAACTTTTAAAAAGTATCGAAACCACAATAATTAACGGTTTTTAGTAAAAGTGAAGTACGCCATCACACGTCTTAAATAACAAAGAATTTACCAAAAATGTATTTCGAAAATTGTAGGACTGGTTTTGACAAAATCCTGTTTTTTATTTTTAGTTTTATGAAAAAAAAAATTATTTGAAATTTTGGTATTCAGTTTCGTAGAGTTTATTAATATACATACATATGATTATAAAATTTAAAATAATTAAAAAAAAAAAAAATCAAAAATTAATTATAATTAAAAAAAAAAGTTATTAAAAATTTTGATATGCAGAATTAATAAAGCTACCTAGATCTTTTCAAAAATAAGATTTGACAGAAATCCAAAGAGCCGTTAGCAAGAAAGCCCAAAAATAAAAAAAAACCGTTATATGAAGATACCGTTAATAGGCTTTTCCCGTAAATTTGGTTCTATACAAATGATAGCCAATAGGAACAAAAAATTCTCAAAAATTATCATCAGCCGTTTTCGAGAAAAAAAGGTTTTCCTAAACGGTCATATGGCAGGTACCCTTATTTTTAGGCCTAAAAACAAAATTTCAATTTCTCTGGGGAATGGCAAAATAATCACACAGACCAATTTTGAAGATAATCGGTTAAGCCGTTTAGGCTGCAGCTCGTCATACATACTGACAGACAGACAGACATACAGACAGACAGACAGATATTTTTTCTCGATCACTTTTTTAGATTTCTCATCAGTCAGGTCAGGTGTGACAGACAGATACTTTTCTATGATCGTAATGTCATGTTTCATTGTTACCTCAATTTTTTTTTATTCACGAATCCTAAACTTGTTGATAGTTGTAGATAATCGCAAGTAAAAATATGATCAATATAACAAAATCAATGCCTACTTTTCTTATCAAAATGTTATTTAACTTTTAAACAAAAGCAATTAGCGAAAAAAGTTATTGTATATTTTTTGTGGGAAATTAAATTTGCTACAAGATTATGATATAACTTTTTCTAACATACAAAATACGATAGTTACGTGTGAAAATAGAAACAAACATTAAAAACAAATTGGCGGTGTAATGACAACAGGTGCAATTGTGCAAAATATGGGTTTTGGCTCGTGTACTGGTACTCTTTCAAATTCCGAAGTCAAATGTCGTCTACTATTTTTTCCCAGAGCTCCATATAATGAAATCTAAATGCACTGTACTATTGTACTATTTGTATATTTGTATGTATATATATGTTGCACTTTTGAAAATCAAAGAAAGTCCAAAACTCATTCGTGCGTTCGCGCATGGTGGACCAGGGTACTTCACCGCTACGCCCCCCGCCCTCTTCACCATTGCACTATTCATTATTTCATTAATATTTACCTTTTCATATATTCCATGTTTATGCGTACACGTACATACATATGTATATACATTCTTCAGAAATTTTGTGTTTTTTTTTTTTTTAAAGGGAGTTTTTTGGGACTTAGTTCATTATGAAACCGCTGGGGTTTAGTTCATTTTTTATTTTAGGACTTGAAATAAGCAGATTAGGAAGTGATTAGGATAATTGGGAAAGGATAGGATAGGATAGGATTGGTCGGGATAAGGTAAAGTATGCGAAAGGGATGAGAAGGTATGAGGAAGAAGGGATCGGGCTAAGGAAGGATATCAGGGAGGAAAGGACAATGGATGAAGCAGTGGGATGAGTAAGGTAGAGTAATAGAGGAAGGGATGAAGTGGAAGAAGAAAGGAGAGAAATGGGACTCGTGAAAGGAAAGCGTAGAGGGTTGGTTACGTAAGGTATGTGAGGTAGCTAGATAGGACGGACTTGGGACTGACCAAATGAAAGGGGAGCAGAACGAGTTAGTATAGGAAGAAAGGGAAGAGAGGGGAAAGAATATCCACCGCGAGAGCGTAGGCACGCTGGCACGCACGGCTAAGCTCGCAGGATATGGGGGGATCTTGCCCCCTAGGAATGGACCTCACCTATTTCAAAAATACATAAATCGTGCCTAGCTTCCACCACCAATTAGGGCAGGACCTGGGGACCTGTTCCCGCCCGCCTGGAATCCATCGGTCCAAGAATATTATGGATTCCCCAATCTCGGCGATCCTGATTGCTGTCAAGTCATCCTACCTCTTTCTTAAAAGCTCACCTTACCGCACCCCCTTTGAATTTGCTCTAAGTCTCCATGAGGTGTTTCTCAATCAATCGAAAAAAAGACTGATTAGTTCTGACTCGAATTTGGCGAGACTTTCTCAAAATCTTTTTATTTATTTTTAAATTGTACTTTGGTGACAAAAGGAAAGTAGAGCCATCATAAAAGGAGCCTTTAGGCCCCTCAAGCAAACTATACATTCATCCAAAACATGAATAAAGATCGAGGTTGAAAAAATAAAAAAAAAAATATATGAAAGTTTAAAGTAATAAGAAAATTCCAAAATATCGAATAGTAGACCCTCCAAATACCACAACCTGATAATTACTGGGGCGGGAATACCTTGTCCGCCTTGGCTATTTTCCGCCCGTGATGCCTACCGTCAGAGAGCTCTTTGATGGTGTACCTAAGGGGAGTGGCCAAAATACGCCAACAGGTCTTGAGCCGATGGAGAGCCATTTTTCTTAAGACAAGATCTTAAATTAAATATTCTCTTCGATCTTCGTCCAACACATAAAATAGGTTTCGTAAGAATGTCGATAAATACACTTGATTTTACACCAAAAAAATCTCGCCAACAAAATTAATAAAAAAATTTAAAAAGGAAAACCTTATAATATTAAAAAAAAACCACAAGAAAATGCTTGGTTCTGACAATGCTCTTTCATCCTTAAGAAGTATCTGTGTCGACTGGAGGAATTTATACCCCCCCTTTTGATGAAAGTAGGTTGATATCGCCTGCCAAATTGCTTTTCCTTTTTTTTTTTGACTTGTTGTCTATGGACCACCATGCAAATGTTGACTTTTTCATAAAAAAAGTATATATATATATATATATATGGGGCGAATTAAACCTTATAGTTTTTTTTCGTTTTTTTTTCAATAAAGCCCCTATATGCTAGATACTTGGTATCCCCCTTTACTTGGGAACCCGGGTGGATCACGGGTTTTCGTTTTTCCCCGGAGGGTTTCCTTATGTACCCGATCGGAACCGCTATTGAGTCCTCTGTTGCTCAGAATGCAAAAAAAGGGTATACTTTTTTGGACCATGCTGCCCTTGTATTTTTGAATTTGGTGGAATTCACCTACCAATATAAGTGTTTTTTTTTATTAAGTGCCATTATTAATCGGCCTAACACTTTCACTTACCCCTTTTTATATGTTTTTTTTTTCTGACTGCTACTGAAAAGGTTTTTTCGTCACACAAAGTCCTTACCACTTCCTTATTTGGCCAAACAGGAATAACCTAATAAAAACACTAAAAGAAACTAAACTATAATTTTAGAATCACTTTTTTTTCTAGTACCTAAACTAGTATTCTTAATTATCACCTATATTCGCTTTACACAAAAAAGAACAACTTTAACTGGCGGTGGTTCGATTTTAAATTAAACTTTGTTTTCAACGGACGCCAAAAACCAAATATTTCCGTTTTTCCTTTCTTTATTTTGACTAGGTATATGAAACTTAACAGCACTCGTATTGGGTTCGTTGACTTACTAATATATCAGCCACTGTAACAGCTGTTTGATATATAGGTTAATTCCCTTTCCGAAAATTGTGCCCTCCAGTCTGCAAAAGTTTTTCCTTGTTCATAAGAACCCGGTTGTTTTCGGAAAGGGAATTTCCTTCTCTGTCACATGTTGTGTCGTATTTAAGTTCAAGTGTCAAAAGAAAAAATGTCCGCTACGCTATTATCATTTTTGTTTTTCAGTGCGCGTCTTTTCTTATCTTTTAAACAATTTCGTGCTTATTTTATGGTTTTATAATCATAATTTGTTAGTTCTAGTAAAAAAAAAAACAAATTCGCGCGTGCGTATGCAGTATCAGCTCCTGCTCAGTTTCACCTCCGTTTCTCCAGCTCTGACGCGGCGGTTTTGTTATTATTGTTATTGTTTGTTATTTTTGTGTTATTTTTATTTAAGTTCGTATTTTAGTGAAGAAAAAAGAAATAAAAATAAAAGTGACCCAAACGAATGTGTTGTTTACTTTGTTTGCGTGTTCCTACCCCCGTGCCCTTTCGGAGCCGCATGTGTCGCGTGCTCGACAAGCGCATTAACCAGAATTTGAACAGGCCTTCCTTCTGTCAGTGGGCCGCAACAGACTTAGTTCGTTTACGTTTGGGATTTAGTTCTAAAAATGGGCACGACTGGGTCGCACGTACTTGCTCTTATGTGCCTAATTACATTGGAAAGCAAGATCTTCGGCAGAAGCAAGTAACATTTGCGTTGAAAGTAACACAGTTTGAACTTATAAAAAGTATTGAAAACCACAATACTTAACGGTTTTTAGTAAAAATGAAGTATGCCATCACACTTCTTAAATAACAAGGAATTTATGAAAAATGTATTTCGAAAATTGTAGGACCGGTTTTGATAAAATCCTGTTTTTATTTTTAGTTTTTTGAAAAAAAAATATTTTTTTAATTTTGGAAAGCAGTTTTTTAGAACATGTGATTATAAAATTTAAAATAATTTTTTTTTATAAGTTTTCAAAATATTGATTTTTGAAAAAAAAAATTGAAAAATTAATTTTAATTAGAAAAAAAAGTTATTCAAAATTTTGATATGCTGAATTAATTCGGATACTTAGATCTTCTTAAATATGAAATTTGACAGAAATCCAAAAAGCCGTAACCGAGAAAGCCAAAAATTAAAAAAAAACCGTTATATGAAAGGTCTAATACTAATCAAATGATAGCCAAATGCCAACAAAAAAATTCTCAAAAAATTTGATTAAAATCGTTGGAGCCGTTTCGAGAAAAATAAGATTTTCCTAAACGGTCATATGGCATGTACCGTTATTTTTAGGGCTAAAAATAAAATTTCAATTTCCCCGCTGTGGAATGCCAAAAGAATCACACACCAAGTATGAAGATAATCGCTTAAGCCGTTTAGGCTGCAGTTCGTTATACATACTGACAGACAGACAGATAGACATTTTTTCTCGATCACTTTCTTAGACTTCTCTGTGATCGTAATGTCATGTTTGATTGTTATCTCAATTTTTTTAATATTCACGAATCTTAAACTTGCCTTATAGTCCCTATAATCGCAAGTAAAAAAGGGGAGTTAGTTCATATGAATTAAGTCCCAAATTTGGTGGGAATTATTTCATTATGAGTTAACTCTTTGGGAGTTCGTAGGGTCCATAGTTGTCATCAGTTTGCCATTTTGTATGGCTCTTTCATAACTACAATTGCCAGTACCATGTCTCAGAGGCAGTGTCTTAAGACCTGCTTTGAATTACACCAAACTTCACACTCATGCGTTCAAAAAAAAGGACACGTAATACGCAAATTGCACACACTTTGTTTTTAAATTACACTTTGATGAGGTGTTAAACAATTAAGAAAAATATTAATTAATAAAAATATAATTTAACTTTAAAGGAATCGGTATTCTTTAAACAGATATAACTGATCTATTGCTTAGTGGTTATAAAATATAAATACATAAAAGCAAATTGGGGTTCAAAAATAAACCGTTTTTGTACTACAATTTGGGGTAAGCCCTTTACTAATAATTTCTCGGAGGCCTAGAATATAATTATAATAACCGTATTGGCTTATCTCCATTAAGATTTTTTTCGGTTTTGGAACCATAATTGCTTCGTTTTCTTTTCACCTGGCGTAAAACGTTTGAAAGCCTAAACAGAATATTAATGAGATGTTAAATTTAAATAATTTAATTTTGTCGAGAACTCTTAGAATTAGGACATTTATTAAGCCTTAACGGGGACAGGGAGCTCTTTTGACTTTTGGTATTTTACTTTGCAATTGCGTAAATAGGGAAATTAAGAGATATTAATTAAGATTAAGGGATCAAAGCCTACATTTCATACCGCAAAATTTGAAAATCTCTCAACAAAAAAACAGGTACACCAAGTATGAATTTTGATGTGAATATGATAAACAAGTTATTAACTGGGAATTCTTCTACCACCTCTCAAGAATATCGTCCCAACTATATTTTACCGTTTATTTCAAAGGCTTTTGAAAAAATTATGCATACGCAAATTTCTTTTTTTTTGTTCACAAACAAACTGCTCTCACCGATTTAAGCTGATTTTAGACCAGAGCTCAGTTGCTCAACAAGACTTTTAAAAGTAGTTGATGATATTCGTTAAGAAATTAATAAAGATAACGCTTCCACGATGGTTATGCTTGATTTTTCAAAAGCTTTTGACTCAGTCTTCCATAGAACACAAGCCGTACCTTATGATTCCCTACTTTCTGATTTTCTTCCAACAAACACCGGTGTTCCACAAGAATCAATTCTTGGCCCTCTCCTTTTTTCAAAATTCATAAACAACCTTCCTGAAGTTCTTAAGTCTTGTAAAGTAATTATGTACATATGCTGACGATGTACAAATTTACTTGTTGCGTTGTAACCACCGGGTATTGGTCTATCCATCCGGACAATCCCGCAAAACTTATAAGCGCGAGTGTTGAACACAGAAAAAATAGCAACACTATAATGATCTGCTTTAATGACTGTTCAGATAGATTCGCAGAAATCTTGCACGAGCCACTCAGAAAAAGTAGGTACGGCGGATGAGCCCAACCAATTGGACCAACGGTGGCGTCAACAGTCAACGAAGCAGATGCCCTAATGAGCTACTTTGACGTATTTGGAGATAAGGTCATTGGGACAATTCCATGCAAGTCAGTTCATTGAAAAATAGATGGTGGCGGATGAAACCTTAATGGGCCAACGGCAGCACTCATATCCCCAAAGCGGATTTCAGACTCCGGATTCTCCGGTTCCTTTTCTCCAGGGAATCCAACAAAGATCATGGCCCTCCAGGTTGGGGGTTGTGCGTGGGGTTAACAAGCCCGCCATGGAAATAAAGAAAGTTGTGAAGTGACGTATCAAGACTAAACTCGCCAAAATATTAGCCTAACATGCGCTCTTGCCCCACAGAAAACAAAGATGACGCTACCAAGGATGACTGCTACGAGCTCCTCGACAAAACGTATGAGCAATGCCCTAAATACGACGTACTAGGCGATTTTAACGCCATTTTTTTTTTTAAATACTTTTGTACTGGTTGCCACCCCACATCAGATATTTATTTGAATAAATTTTTATAATCGTGTCATTCAACACTAACTTTTATAGTTACCGAATGTCCGCATCTCATTCAATATTAAAACATTTGTATTGCATTTATAGTTGTAAACTTGTATGAATGAATAATAAAACTATCTATCTATCTATCTAACATCGAGCGGAAGTTTTACCAACAAGTAAAAAGAACGTGCCAAGGGGAAAAACCCCAGTCTTTAGAGATAGGAATGGAAACCTCGTAGTAGAGTCACAGTCGGATAGCAATATCTAAACTAAAAAACAACAAAGCTGCTGGACCCGACGGACTACCCGCCGAACTTTTTAAAGCGGCCGGAGATGACCTGGTGGAGTGCAAACACCAACTCATCTCTAAAGTTTGGTCAGAAGAAAGTATGCCTGATGAATGGAACCTCAGCATCGTTTTCCCGATCCACAAGAAAGGAGACCCTCTTAACTGCGCCAAATGTAGAGGAATAAGTCTCCTGAATATCGCCTACATGATCCTCTCTGCCGTACTATGTGAACGCCTGAAACCTTTCGTCAGCAACCTGATTGGCCCCTATCAGTATGGTTTCAGACCAGGAAAGTCCACAATCGATCAAATGTTCACGCTACGGCAGATCCTGGAAACTACCCAAGAATTCCAAATCGATAACCACGACCTCTTTATCGATTTTAAGGCCACGTACGATAGCATTTTTAGAGACGAGCTATACAGAGCCATGCCAGGTTTTGGCATCCCCACAAAACTCGTCCGAATGTGCAGGATGACGATGGAGAACTCTCGCTGCTCCGTCAAAGTTGGTACTGACCGGCAAGGTGACGCGCTATCGTGCGATTTCTTCAATATAATCGGCCCTATCGAGGTATTCGTCGGAACGGACATTTCTCCGCAACGCGTACACAATCGAAAACTCAATTTACATTCGAGGTGTCTGTTTTCGGAACAAAGCTATTTAAATTCGAGGACGCAACTGATTTGACATGCGATGGACTTAAGAACCTGGTAGAGATGTACGAAATACATTGATATATCAAAAAAATTGATATTTTTCCGATATTTTTTATATAACACGATTCGTGGTTTTAATTTATAGCGAGAGAAATTTTATAGTTTACAACAAAGAAGTATTGTAATTTCCACGGGTAAGGAATTCTAAGGCCCAGACTAAAAACATAATTTTGATGTGCTATTATTCGCACTCGAAGTATATCGAATAGTAAAATATCGATTTATTTTCGAAATCACCATCTCTATATTTAAACATATGTTTTGCCGACTTGTCAAAAATCAAAATAAATTAAAAGCAAATTTTATAAGCATATGTCTTTCAACAAATACAAAATAAATTTAAAAACTATACTCCAGAGCATAAGCTAGCCGCATGCTTAAGATTTTTTGCTGAGGGTAACTACCAACACGCCAACACGGGGAAGGAAAGGATTATGAGTCTGCTATTGGCCAATCAACTTTTTTCAAACATACTCAAGGAAACACTCGATATAATGGAAGAAACGTTATGTAACAATTGGATATCTTTAAAGATGGCTGATGAAGAAATACAGCAGTCAAAATCGCATTTTCTAGAAAAAGCAGGCTTCCCATGTGTCACTGGCTATGTGGATGGCACTCATATGCAAATAATCGCACCCATACACAATAAGCACCTATTTCTAAATCGCAAGGGACATTTCAGTCTAAACGTGATGATTGTAATATATTAAACATTAAATGTATGAAGTTACTCATCTATTTGTTTTGCTTCGTTTAAGATTCGTGACTACAAAATGAAGATCAGGGCTGTAAATGCCAATTGTCAGGAACGAGGCAGAACTGAAATAAGAATTTAAATAGTCGCACAGTTCTCTTAACTTTAAATAAATTTAATAAAAAAGTAAATCTTAACAGGATTCCTTCCACTTTATTTGCTTAAATTGAAAAATTAACAAAAACTTAAAAAATAACACTAGCCTTCATGGTAATGCAATAGCACTTTGTAAATAACTAAAAACAAAACAAAAAACGAATTCATTTGAACTTAACTCAAGACACAAAAAATTACTAGTCTTTTAGGCAAAAACTTAATTAAAAATAACACAAACTAAATTGAACTTTTTGCTTTAGAAAGATCACTAGCTTTCTTCTGCCACCATCTTTTTTGTTTTACATAGCTCCAGTTCCAGCTTCTCCTCTCCTCATATCCGCGTTGTTCTCTTGCATCTCCTTATGTTTTTTTTCTTCCACCTCCCACATTTTCCATATTTTTTAGCTTCTTTTTTTCTATTGCACATAAATCTTCTACAGATCGATACACCTTTTTCAAATCAACGACGGTGTCTTGAAAAGCTTGTTTGGATTCTTTTAATACTTTTACAGTTTCCAGCAAAGCATTCATGGTGTCATCAATGGAAGTTTTCATATGGTCAAAATATTTTTTTTTGACTTTCCACCTGCTGGCTAAGAAGCTGAATAGATGACAGAGGATTTCTTCGGCGGTTTCTGGCAGTAGAAAGTGTAAATTCACGATTTTCTTCGTCACAATCCACTTCAATGGGTACCGCCTTGGATGATGAAGGCTCATCTTCTACTGGTACATTGCCGGTTCCAAAGGATTTAGCTCCAATGTCTTCAACGGAATCATTTATGCTAATAAGAGCTATCACAGAATCTTTCAAAGGGGTGAACGATTTTCTTTTAAAGGGACCATCACTTGTTCCCGAACCTTCCTTTTTATTAGCTGTCATCTTCTTCTTTATATAAATCTTACAGTCGCTCCAAACCTTTAAGGAGTTTTACATATATATAAACATTAGTTAAATATAACTTTGTGGATATGAGTAGAACATGAGTATAAGTACTTTTTTCCAGCCAGCAACATCTCTTTGCCTTGGATCAAGTTGGTTTAATTGCTCACTTACAGCATCCCAAAATGCAGCAACAGCTTCTGGTGACCTTTTGGTGTAATTACGTGCAACATCAAGCTTCTTGTGCATCAAGTTTCACAAAATACTTTTTGTTTATATCTTACATATTTTTACACTTCGGACAAAAACTCCGCACCAAATTGTTGTCGGAGGATAAATGAAAAATGTCCGATGGATCTGTCAAAAATACCATAAAAAAACGCACTTCATCGCACTACAACGCGAAACACCGCTTCGCGTTACTTAAAGTCGGAACAGTGCTGTTCGGTAATATACCTCGATGCGAAAATTCTCCCATTCGTATAAAATCGGAGAATTGTCCGTTCCAACGGATACCTCGATAGGGTCGAATACTTGAAAAAATTATGAGAAACTCGCAATTTTATAGTAGTGGGACAATTTTTTTCAAGTCTGTGCAATTGTTAGCCTACGCTGACGACATTGACATCATTGGCAGAACTCGGCGAGCTATCACTGGAGCGTTTGCTAACATTGAAGCTAAGGCTGCTAAGATAGGACTAGCAGTCAATGAGGCCAAAACAAAGTATCTATTGTCCACAAAAAGGCACACACAACACCGGCGGATTGGACAAAACATCACAATAGACAGGTACAACTTTGAGGTAGTTACGGACTTTGTTTTACCTCGGATCCGCTGTAACATCTGACAGCCACGAATGGACAACAATGCTCCGGATCGCAGGATCTTCGATTCTATTCCACATCCCTCACCTTAGGTCGCTCAAGTGGAGGATGTCCTCAATCAACTTGAAGTGCGAAACTGGAGGCAGCTAGCCAAAGACCGAGCTGGCTGGAGAGGCCCACGTTTAACCTGACCTGTAGCGCCCCCTAAGTAAGTAAGATAGTATAAGTCAAAGAAAACTTCGAGTTGCTTTCAATAATTTCATAGGTTTTATTTTCAATCTTCGCCGGTTTGACCATGTCTCTCAATACGCGAATAATTTATACACAATGTCTCTGCAGAGCTATCAGGATTCTGGATTGTAAAGTATTAATGTTCTTATTTAATTTGGTGCAGACGAGGGCACCAGAGTACTTATACGAAAAGTCTTCTTGCATCAATCGCATAGAAGCAATATTCTTACTGTGCCAACACATAAGTATGTTTTTCTAAGCGACAGTTAAGCTATGTTTAAAAAGTTGTCGAAAATCATTTTAGGTGCTAATTTCATTTTGCATTTTCTTTGTCATCATTAATTTATAACATCTAACTTTTCTAACCACAAACTTGAACCAATGTAACTGTATTAAGCATTACTTTAAAAACGTATGCATAACAATACTTATTTTGAAAATAAAGTTACCATTACAATTACTGCGTGGAATAGTTCTGGCAATTTGACATTACAATGTTACGAACATTTTCAGTTGTCTATTGAATATCACCGGGCCATTCAACAACTCGTGTTCGTTAAAGTGTTGTTTGAAAACTACCTCAAAATGTTCAGCAAACGGTCTGCCTTGTCTGATGGTGACTTAGGATTTTTACACCTTCAACAGTATTCCACAGAGAGTAATTCATTCTTTGGATATATACTTTCGAGATTAAAAAAAATATCACGATATTTTTAAATTATGGATTGCATTTTCCAGTTTATCGGAGAGGTGATTCAAAAACAGTTTTGGAAGCACTGAATGATTGACAATTTGTACATGTTTTTCTTTATTCGAATAAAAGTTCTTCAATTTCTAATGAGGCATTTTTTTCTCAGGAAAAGAATTTCTGTGTTATGAGGAGTAAGCAACTCGCCTTTTGACCGAATTTTATAAATTTGTCATCATTTTCTTCTTATTCGAGTTAAGTTTGCAATGAAACCGCAAGGGCAATAGTTTCTTCGCACCAAACCTTTCCAATTACATTATTTCTAATGTTTGTTAGATATGAGGATATGACACATAAAACGAATAATTAGCCTAAGTAAGTTGTGCATTTGTCGTAATGTCTTATTTGTTCACTTGCTGATGATTTCCTTTAAACAGCACTGGAAGTGTTATGTGTAAAACTAAAAATGTCATCTAATTATATTCATGTGGTTGCCACATACATATATTCCACCCAGCTCTAACATTGAAATTTACGAACATTTTTGCAATACTTTGTAAACGATATTTGACAAAATTGATCCGAAAGACGAAGTAATAGTAATTGATGACTTCAATCTTGCCAATTTGGAATGAACAAAGTCTAGTAATAATGATATCTTTTTGCCTGTCAACGCATCGAACTTAAACGAATTTTGTATTATTGATGGAATGGCTTCTTTTGGATTAAATCAGCTAAATTGGGTAAAAAACCGAAATGGAAGAATATTAGATTTGGTATACTTCTCTGATGTAATGAATACCGATGCTGCTATTATCTCATGCGATTCTAAACTTGTTGAAGAAGATCGCCACCATCCTGCCTTAACTATTTGATTGAATTTATGTGTTTCCAATGATCTAAATGAACCTAAAGATCAACTTGTATTTGATTTCAAAAAATGTAATTTCAATCAGTTGTTTAATTTACTTATCGATAAAAATTGGAATATCTTATTTTCAAATTTCAGTTTAGATGGAATATCTTATTTTCAAATTTAAGTTTAGAAGGAAAGATTTCGCGTTTTTATGAAATTTTGTTTGATTGCTTCTTAGAAACTATCCCATTACGAAAACTTAGAAGATTTAACAATAATCCGCCATGGTTTGATTTGCATATAAAAACTTATAAAAGAAACAAGGCCTGGTTGAGGTTTAATTTATCTAAGAATGAAGAGACGCTTAGAGTTTATCAAGAACTGCAAATTGACTTTATCAACTATTCAAATTACTTATATTCCGAGTTTATTTCAAAAACTGAAAGAGAACTTAAAACGAACCCGAACAAATTTTGGAAATACGTTAATCAAAAGCGGAAATGTGACGGTTATCCAGCAAAAATGATTTATCAAGATTGTGAAAGCCATTATCCAGAGACAATATCTAACATGTTTGCGGATTATTTTAAAAGTGCCTTTGAAGACTTTCCTTCGCAAAGCACTTCCTCTCCTATTTTTTTTAATACTCAACAATACACACATCTTAATTACATAAACTTTTCAATCTCCGAAGTTTCCATACATGATAATATTTTAAAACTTTATGAATGTTTTAGTCCCGGCCCAGATGGTGTACCGTCATATATGTTAAAGAAATGTGTGTCTTACCTATCTTATCCGCTATTTATTCTTTTCAATGAATCACTTCAAAGTTCCAAATTTCCTTCTCTCTGGAAATACCCTTTTTTAACGCCAATCCACAAAAAAGGTCCTAAAAATTTAATTATATACTATCGTCCTATAGCGAAGTTATCCGCTATTCCTAAATTGTTTGAACCGTTGGTCTGTGACGTTCTATCATTTAATTGCTCTTCTGTTATATGTGAAAACCAACATGGTTTTGTAAAAAAGAAATCAACAGTCACTAATTTATTGCGAAATTCCACATTTTGTATAATGTAATGTAATGAAATACTTTTACACAAATTAAAAAAAATTGGACTTAACGACGTCTTTGTCGTATGGATTGCTTCATACTTCAAAGATAGGTACTACAGCGTTGTATTTAAGAATAACCGCTCACATCAATTTAATGTTAATTCTGGTGTCCCTCAGGGGAGTCATCTTGGACCTCTGTTATTTGTTTTATTTATTAATGATCTCCCTTCTGTCTTTAAACATTCAATGACTATAATTTATGCCGATGACGTAAAAATATTTCGAGCAATTGACAACAGCGCAGACTGTGAACAACTGCAGTACGATTTAATAAAATTTTGGGAATGGTGCAATAATAATCGTTTGTTTTTAAATATTGACTAGTGTAAGACAATTTGTTTCACACGTAATTTACTTATTTATAACTATGTGTTGAAATCGTCTAATTTGTGTAAATTATCTAGTTTTTCCGATCTTGGAAAAACCAAAACTATCTTTTATCGATCACTATAACCACATCATAAAAAAAGCAAACAAAACACTTGGGTTCGTCAAAAGATTTTCTCGTGAGTTTCGTGATCCATATGTTGTCAAAACTCTCTATGTTTCATTTGTAAGGCCAATCCTTGAATATGGTTGCATTGTATGGGCGCCATACTACTCTATTCACATTAATAGAATAGAAAGCATCCAACGAAGATTTTTAAGATTTTCTCTTCGTTTTCTTCCTTGGTCTGAAAGAATTATATTACCTCCATACATTCAAAGACTACATCTGATAAACCTCCCTTCTCTTGCTGTTCATAGAGAATATTTGCAGTTCTGCTTTATAACTAAAATAATGAATGGATCTATTTCATCACCAACAGCTCTAAGTCGAATAAATTTCAGTTTGAGTCGGACAAGTTTAAGAAGAAATTTGCCTCTTTACACAATATTCAGCAGATCAAATTATGGCGAGAACAGTCCTCTTAATCAATTAATCAAAACTTTTAATAAATTCTCTTACCTTTTTTTTGTTTAAACGGCAACTTTAAATCCGAAGGCTTTAAATATAATTTCTTTTTTCAAAGGCATTGAAACTTTGTATTTTATTAACTTAGAATTTAGATATTTAAGTATATTAAAGTAGTTATATAAATTAAAATATTGTAATGCTAACGTTAGCATTTAACGTATTTTTAATATTTTTGTCTAGCATTCAGTTAGTTATAAGTTAAACATAAAATTAAAAATCGTTAAAAAGAAGTATGTCGGACAGCTATGCTAAAAGGTCGGCGTTCGATTCCTGATCAGAGACACCGTTTTTCTGGAATACTGCATCTTGCGAAGAAATAACAAATCCTCCAAAGGTAAATGGAAGAGCAACACAAAAGGTTTGAGAGTTTAAGTCTCTAGGTCTTGGCTCCTCAAGGAGCAGTTGCGCCAATATAATTTGTTTAAGTTAGTTATGTGTTATTATTTAAGTTTATTGTTAGGATTTTTGTCTGGCTTTAAGTTAGTATTAAGCTAAAAAAGAAATAAAAATAAATGAAAAAAATACTAAGCTTTTTTCCGATGTGTTGTATTTATTGCCGCACTAATAAGGTTGACAAAAATCAGTCTAGAACAGTATCAAACAAATTAGTTTTTGCAGTTAAAGTTTCTATTTATGTTTTTTTTCTAGTGCAGCTTACGAAAAGACATTTAAGAGTTGCATTATTGACGCAAGTGGATTTAATTTTTTTTGTTTTACCTAAAAATGCATCTTGAGTAGCCAGATATAACTTACCGCTTAAAAAAAAATTATTTAATGTGTTTACAAAATTTTAATTTCGTTGAGCCCATTATAATTAATGACATATCCATGTCAATAAAAAAAATACACAAACTTTCCTCTTTTTCTTCTTAATATGTTAAATATGTTTTATTTTTTAGTTTTCATTTATTAAATCTTCATCGTTTACGTACAATACTTCATTAATTTGAATAAAATTATATATTTACAAATTTCTTATTTTATACGCAATCTTAATTTTGAATTGCCATAATTATTTTAATTATTAATCTAATTCAAAAAAAGATAGTAAATATATTATAATACTCTATAATAATATCCTACCAATTTAAATGTTGTATTAAATGTAGGTTTCTTTTTAATATCAAGATAAATTATACTTTTTTTGTTTTTCTTTTACCAAAGTACTTAATGTACACACGATTTTTAGATCAATAAATATTTTATTTATTACATCTATTTTTTTATTTTATATTACAAAATTATACAAAATATTTAACATTTATACAATATGAATTATTACAGCTGGTATTCTTTACTTAAAATAATAACATAACATTTGTCTGTCTTTATTAAAACAAGAAAAAATATAAAGTATCTATGTTTTTTTTGTTAATTAAAGCAAGTTAAATAACATACATATATATATATATAAATATATATATATAAATATAAAGACTTTTGCGTTATTAATGTTTAAAGAACAAAATTTGTCCAGATTGAAAATATTATTCATAAAAAACAAAATACAAATATTTAAACTAAAAAAACTTAACGATAGGTTCGTTTTACATTATGTGTATGTTGATAGGAACTAAATCTTCATCAATGTTAACTTCTCTTGAATTCGTTTCATTTGAAAAGTGCTGAAAATTGCGATGAAAATAAAAAGAACAAAATAAATTGGAGTTTATTTTAATGATTTTATTGTTTTTTGGCATTAAAATGGATATTGTGTAAGCTAACATGTTTTTCTTGTGAAATTTTTATTGATTAATACACAAATGTATATATTAAATTTGTTTTTTAAATTAAAAATTTAACATGCAAATTAAGCAAGTGATTTATGATAGCTAGTTAGAAAAAATATGAACAAAATCAAAATTCTATGAGAGCGTCTAAAAGTTCATTAAGAATCAATAATTTGGAACACAATTTCTATTTTTATAACGTAAATTTATTTATTTATGTATGTATGTATGGTACGTATGTTTTATTAAGGAGCACATGCAATTCGAGTTCTGGATATTAAATTACAAGGCTAAATAAATTGCAACCCAAGAAAAACTGAAGGTTTGCAATATTAATGAAAGCAATTAGGTGTCTCATAATCCCAAGATTCCCACACTAGAAAATATTATCAAACACTTTTGAGAATGTTGTAGGGTTTTAAGAGTCGTTGTCTCGAGTACTTTTCTTAAAATTAAATGAAAAACTTTAAGATTTTGAGATGTAGCAATGAATCAATGCTGCAATAGCCAAACGTCTGAGCGTCATCAAAGAGGGCAATACGGGTAGAAAGATCCAGAAAAAACGTTACCACTGCCAATTAATCAGTTAAATTTTTTTTATATCTCCACATTTTGGAAAGAAACGATCTATCATTTCAAATCATATCATATCAAATTTTCATATTTACATAATTTCTGTCAAAATCGTAATCTGCTATTATTTATTTCGCTTATCACAATTTAATAGATTTAAATTTCTTTGAAGGAAAGAGTTAAACGTCACGTCAGAATGTCAAATTCAATTTTTGAGATCTAGGATAATATGAACTGGGTTAATAATTAATTTCTGATTGAAACATGTTAACACGAAAACAATATGTATATGGGCAGCTAAGCTGGAATAAATGCGATCAGAACTTCGTTTACTGTAAGTCGTACCTATGTATATATCTACTGCTAGAGTTTTGGTAAAGCTTTATCCAAGTATCCCTTAGAAACAAAATTTGTTCGATTTGGTCAAATTAAGGCGTTCTTTCTAAGCTCTGAGCAGAGCATTAAACAGAGCTTGAAGACGAGGTTTGGCGATTTTACACTTCTTTACTTACTCAGATAGTTTTTTTTTAGCTTTTACATCAGAAAGATATGAAGATGGTCTTTTTGGGTAAGTTCAACATTTTTGCCCGCTTTTTGTTAATTGGTCTCGAAATTCTTCGAGGTAGATAAGAAGGTTGAATTACCGCGATTATAGGCATGTCCAAAACATGGTAGGAAAATAATTTTCAACCGAAACACTTTAAAGTAAAAATACATCCAAAAATAATTTTTTACAGCAAAATTCCGATAAAATGATAGACATATTTCCATGGAAAATATATAAAAGAAAATTCCAAGCAAAATTTGCGAGTAAAATATACATCATTCGCATTTTTTTAAATATGGGGAAAAAATTCCAAAGAATTATATTTTTAAATAAATTCTCAACACTGCTGTTTGACTTTGTATAATTAATATAAGCAAATTAGTTTTTCTTTTTATTATTTCGTGTTAAGGATTAAGTTAAGTGGGGTTTCAGCATAAATTTAGAACCAATACAATTTTTTTTATGAAATTAGTTCCAATTCAGCAAACTTACTACCAACTAGATCGTATGTATGACTCAGTAGGAAAATAAAATTTGTTTGTGTTAAAACCGAAAATCATCTGATAGTTGAAAAATTAATGACAAAATAATAAAAAGATAAATTCGAAAATAGTTAAAACTTGATTTTGCTTCAATGATTAAAAAAAAGATGGGTCTGGAATTTTTTGACTTAATTCTTGGGTAACGGATTGGCAGAGGAATTAGAAAGGTAACCTCGATTCCACCATAATTATTTCGCAAATATGGACTAGTGAAAGGCAGAAGAATTCAAAACTAAACCCCCATTATACGTTTTTTTTAATAAAGTTAAACTTAAAAACAAAGTTTCTATGAATTTTTATAAATTAAAATTTTAATGAAAACAATTTCGTTAATTTAATACGAGTTAAAGGATTTAAATACATTTTTGTACTTATTCTAACAAAATATAATTGCAAGCCAATTTAATTACAATCTAATAATTTGCCAAAAAAAAAAAATAAATAACTTTTGTATCAGTGCCAAATATAGATTTTGTTTTTGCAGTTCAACTGAAAAATACATTTAAAACTATTGTTCTATAGTTTTTTTTTCCATATTGGTTTTTGTTCTAATTTGTTTATTATAAATTTCAATGAAATATCAATAACTAAAGTTGCTTTTGGTTTGACTCTTTGACACTTAATGTATTATATGCTGCTAGATTGGCATACTTGAGTGTGTATGTGTGTTTTCTTAGTGGTGTTGTTTCTTCTTTCTATTTTCTAAAGAAGTTTTGTTGAATTTTGGTATCATTTTTTAAACACATTCAGTTCCTAATTTGTAGAGTGGCTGCCTTGACTAAAAATAGAAATAAAAAAAATAATCGTTTAATAATATTATGTAAACAAAATATTTTTCTTTGCATAATAAGAAAAAGGCTTGTATGAGTTTTAAAGACGTGTTTACATATAAAAACAATGAATTGTATGTTATCACAAATTAAATTGTGTGGACAAATAATATGTCTAAAATCGTAAAAACTTTATATTAATACATCCTAATTTTTTGTACAGAAATGTCACTATGGCGTATACGTACTGTTTTTAAATTATTATCTTGAGAGAATTAGCACTCAGTTTTTGGCTACTTTTGATAGTTAATACTTTTTTTAAATAGGAAGTTATTCAAAATTAAATAATATTTATGAAAAAAACTGATAGAGAAACTGAGGATAACAGGAAATTTTAATTATATATATATATATATTAAATTACAAACAAGGAGTCAATTTTCGATGGAAATGAACTTAGCAAAATTACTTTTCCCAAAAACTGTAAGTGACAGTGAAAAACTTTTCGTATGTCAGAAAAAAGCTGATGGCATTGATAAGAACTTTCAAAAAACATAATGAAAGTTTATCTTCTCTTAAGCAGAGCAATCCCAATGTGCTTTGTCATATTCAATTTTGCTTAATTGAATTTGTTCCAATACTAAATGGAGTAGATTTACCTTTCGAACAAAAAAATAAAATACAGTGTGGTGTGGAAGTATGAAATCAGGTCTAGTAAAGTGTTGTATGAAGCTGATAAATTAAGACTACCACAACATCGATATACTCACCATTTTCTTATAAAATAATTTTTATTTTGCTAATACGTTAAAACACAATTCTCGCAGCGTGAAAATAAAAAAATAAAATAAAATACAAAATGAAGCTTCTACAATTTTACTCCAAGTTTTTATTTGTTTTCTTTTTTTTTAAGCCAATAAGTGAGAGATGATATTAATGTCTTTGCAGCAAAACGTATTTCCATAAAAAAAACCCAAAAAACAAAAAAAAATTAATTGCATTAAAAATATAAAAAAATAGAAAAACCTAAACACATCGAATTCGATATTTTTTCCCACTTAAATTATCCTTTTTTTTTAATTACTATTTTGTATTAAAAGAATATAATTTTCTAAACAAGATTTTGCTGTTTTTTTATTTTTTTATTTTTTTTTAAGTTTAGGCAAAAAACCCTTATGTTAAGATTATGTAATTGGTATTCTTTGTAAAAATGTATTGTTTTTTTTGTTATAGTTTAAAAAAGAATCTTTCTCTTTGAATTTATTAATACTGCGCGAACAGTCTTCTCTGTGAACAGTGCAGCTAGAAAAGGTTTTAAAAAATAAGACTTTTTATCCACGATCTAAATAGATTTTTTTAATAAATTTTTTTTACATCAAGGATTTGTTTTAAACTACAAGCTACCTTAGGCTATATTGTTTTTTTCCATTTTTTTTTGCTCAAAAATGCGTTATTTTTTCTACAGTTTTTTTTTTTTGTTATTTTCTAGAATTTTACGTAATTAAAATCACTTGCGATATATGTGCTTACCTCTTCGTCCACTGTGTTGGCGAACATTCGAGCTGGCATATTTTTCTCTAAGCTGAATTGATCTTCGGTAGTTTTTCTGTACACTGGGTTTTCAAAGTTCATTGAAGTTACCGCTCTTCTACTACAGTGGCGGTATCCAACGTAAAGGAGCTAAAATATAAAAATAATTATGGAAATTTTATTATTGTTTTTAAACGGTTAACAAAATAACAAAAAACTGTTTCCGGGTTAAAATCTATTAAAAAATAACTATTTTGCAAAGCAAGTCTAAGGATAGTGTATGTATGTTTTTTAACTTATTTATATCTTTGCGATGGACCGACAAGGATATTTTATAGCAAAGAGAATGTAACATACATATACTACACCGGTCACCCAAAACATTATTTGCTCAGGTTAGGCTTCCTAGTCAGCCAACAAATTAAGTCAGCATCATCGATTTTAATGCAACAAACGGAAGGCTATGCACTTTTCGCGTGCGAGGCAAGTTTAATAACATCAGCCTAATGAATGTTTACCAAGCTGCTGAAGAGAAGGAGACGAAAAAGATTCCTCGTACGAAGTTCTATAGAGGACCCTCAATGCCTTGTGAAAGTGTGACGTATGAGTCATCCTTGGCAATTTAAAAGCCAAATAAGGTAGCGAGCCGGTATTCAAGAAGTACTTACTGGCGAATCGAAGTGCCAGTATTGACTCGGATCACCATTTCATTGGTATGGTGTTCCAAGGGAGGATTGCTTTTGGAGAAGTATTGCATCTGCCGCTTAGGACCAAATAAACACTGCTGTCTTATGTGATTAACACAAAAGCAAGACCTACAATTCCTCGCTTGGAAATCTTCTCGAAGTTCTAAGTTCTAGGGACAGAGTGCGGGGCATAGATAAGAAATGGTTACGCCTTAAGAACAAAGTAACTATCACTTCTGACACCATTAGGGTCAGTTCATTAAAGAAATTGAGACTCCATTGAACCAATCATTCAGGATACACAAATTGCGATTAATCGGCTCAAAAATAACAAGGCATCGGAAACCAATCCCAGATATGCCGAATTTATCAATATTTGAGGGCCAATACTTCACCGAAAATTCATTCATTCTGCTATAGTATAGCGAGGGAGAATCTTATAAGGCCATGAGAGAATTCGTCATCCCAACTAAATTGGTGCGACTATAAAGGATAACCATGATCAACATCACTAGCCAAATCAAAGTGGGTAGATTTCTGTCGAGACCAATCAAGATCTTTCATGGACTTGGAAAAGGGGATGTTCTGGATTCTTTTCGACCTTGTGTTAGATCAATCCGTGACTCTGGCATGACAAGATAGCAGTGAGATACTGGCTGAAGCAGACGAAATCAACATTATCAGTAGAAGTCAACAAGTATTTACAAGATTCATTCATTCAAAGCGGGCGCCGCAAAACCTGTGTTCATAAACAAACTAATTTTTTTGAGATAAAAGTTAGTTTATCCTAAAAGGGGAGAGTGATATGCGAAATAACAATCAATCAAACCGATTTTACCATTATGAATTTCGTGGATTGTCATTTGGGTAGACATATAAGATAATCACAAGAACAAGAAAATGCTTTTACTTTTCTTGTATAGAGAAAACAAAAGATAATACTTTAACTCTAAAGGTGTCGTCACATAATTAAAGGAAAATACTTTCAGAAAGCTTTTCAAAAATTCCTTTTTTTTTATTTTCCTGAAAATACTTGCAGAGAGCAGTCACACTATAAAAGAAAAATACTTTCTGAAAGCGATTTTTTGCTTTCCAGAAAGGAAAATTTCTGAAAGTACTTTTCGGGTCGTCAAATTATGAAAGCGAACATATTTTCTGAAAGCGCTTTCTGAAATTGTTTTGTGTATAAACGGGTAAGGAATGTGGATTTGCCACTGTGGGATTAGTTTTGTTTATTGCTTATCTATGGCATCTGCAAAATGGAGTTCGCTGAGGAAGTTTTTTGCAAGAAAGAATAATTGAACTTCAGACAGTTAACTGTTATAGAAATTATTCTACGGATTTCACAGCATGTGATAGAATCGTAATGTAAATTTGGGTGCGAAAGTTTTAGGAAAATAATGCTGGTGAAAATATAGTACCACGCAACACTCAGGAGATATTTGGAACATTAATCGTGGTTTTGATGGCTCTGATCGATGCGGAATACAAATTTATTTAGGTATGTCAACATGGGAGGAAAATCTTTTCGAGCTGCAAATTGAGTACAGAATTGAAAACAAACTCCCTGAGTTTGCAACCCAATAGAATGTTGCTTGGGCGTTAAATGGTTAAATAACCGGACCATCGCCGTATTGTTAAGAACGCTTTTGGATTGCATATAATGCTCACTGGCGGTATCTCTAAAAATCAATGGAACACAATCCTAAAATGATCAATAAAATCGTATCTGCCCTATGCCTACTTCACTATTATTTTGTAGCCCAAAGAAAGGAATGGGTCCCATCCGCAGGGACAATATGGAATATACACACACATAGGAAGGGTTGGTTCTGTATGCTCCATTTCCACTCTTAGATTACTTATTTCTTTAGTTTTGCAAATAATTATGCGTAAATAACGAAGTTTTTCTCAATAGGTCGCCCTTATTTCACACGCACGGTTAACGACTTTCGACTCCAGCGGGACAGAGGACCCATTTAGGTTGAAAAACATACGTTCGCAAAGCAAAACACCTTGCAAAAACATTTTCTGAAAGCCAAAAGCGTTTTCAGAAAATGATTTGTTTTCTTGAAAATGCTTTCATGAAAGTCATACACTGAAAGTATGTTTTGATTCCAGAAATCTTGTTTGATTTCTGAAAGTACTTTCTTTTCATAGTGTAACGACAGTTACCAGTTAGGTCACATTCATTACAATTTAAATAATGTTGAATTGAATAAAAACGTAAACTTACCGCTCCTATAACAAGACTGGCAGCGAGTAAGGAAGCAATCACAATTAATGCAATATATCCAGAATCTGTTGATTGCGAGGAAGAACTGGATCCGTCCGATTGTGTTGTATTGCTGGTGGGTCTAGTTCCAACTAAATGAAATAAAAATATAAAAAGCAATTATTAAAAAATAAAAACAGCATCAAACATTTGCATTATTTTCAAAAAGTTCGATAAATGTTATAAGACACATATGTATATTGGTATACTTATGTATAATAAGAAAAACATTAATAAGCAAATAACAATTATTCAAATTTTAGCAAAAAAAAAATTAATATACGAAGCAAAATAAAACGTATTTTAATTTAATTAAACAAAAATTACAAAACGTGTAATATTTTGGGAACAATTCCAATGATAACATAGATTTCATAAAATCACATATATAGTGGCTTAAATTGCTGCCAATAAATAGCATTCGTTTGCTTACCATTTCGGGATGTACAGTACATACTATGTAGATAATGTAATTACAAATTTTAATGAAACTGATTTGTTGTTCAGACTAAAATATTTAAAATATTAACAAACACACATTTTAAAGTTAATCATAGGATATACATATAACATGGAGTGGAAGGCGCAATTAATATCGACTTGCAGTCTAAGGGCACGAGTAGAAACTCGTGTGTAGAGAGAAAATTTATTGGAACAGTAGTATATCGAAACTGCAACCTGGAACATTTTTACTTTATAACCATTCCATGTGCCCCGTGGCTTAGTGGTTAGTGTGTCGGACTGCTAAGCTAATCCCGCATAGCCACCTTCTTTTCCGGGGTACTGTCTCTTGTGATTAACTGACAAAACCTCCAAGAGTAAAATTTGTCTCGAATCTCATGTAGCTGTTCGGACTCGGCGGTAAACTGTAGTTCCCTTCCATTCTTGCAGATTAACAACATACACACAGGAATGGTTGAGAGTATAAGTCACAAGGTCGTGGCTCCTTAAGGAGCTGTCGCGCTAATAATTTTAAATTACTTGACCATTCCATTAATTCAATGGAAAATAAGTACATTAAACTTTCTTTACAAATGACGAAAGATTAAGGAAAGAAATGATGTCTAGAGATTTTGATGACAATATCTTAATGATCACAACAACAACCACACTCTAGCTTCTGTCATTTGATAGATATAAAGAAATTTGAAATTCAAATTTGAATAATGAAGCCATTCTAACATTAAGGCCATTTTGAAAACTATTCAGATTGGATCAATGCTATTTATGCTTATGGGCTTCAATCATGATTTGAAACCTTTCTCATTTTGCTGCAGTTTTTAAGTAATGAAAACTGTTGCTTCTATTTGTGGAAAGCGTTTATTTAATGGTAATTAGGGAGTATAGCAATCCATGGCTTATTGACGTGTATTCCTTATCTGTCTACTTCGCAAATGTCAAAAAAATTTAATTTTGCTGCCATTTGCAAAAGTTCGTCTTTCAATAGGGTGATAACTTTTACCTTGTACAAAATAGTATTCAAGAAATCGATTGGCTAAGGTAAAAATGAACAAATTTCGATAAGATTTACCACATTAAGGAAAATATTATCAACACAGAGGGTAATTTATTGAGAAGAGAAAGGGTAAGTTGGCTTTAAAGTTAGGACATTGAATGCGGTACAGAAGGCAGCACCTTTATTTAAACTTCACAATTTTCATTTTTTGAAGTAAGATAGCTGTCTTCGCAGTTTTTGAACCAGAAATTGCTTGAATTTTCATTCCACTTATCTGGGCTGTACGCTACTAAATTTATCTTCCAGAATGAATTCAAAGATGATGCCACCTACTTGTACAAGCGTTTTTAATTCCATCGAATGAGCATATGTATCAATAACCAATAGATTTGTACATACATTACTGACTTTGCCAGAAAAGTTGATCCATCATCCATCGAACGAAAACAAGCATTACAACATATTTTTTTGTGATAAAATAAATTGTATTCATTCTTGTCGGAAAAATAAACGTCCAATCAAACTTCACTTTAAAACCAGTGACATCTTACAAAAAACAAAAACAAAAGTTTAAAAAAAAAACGTAACAATGCCATGACTATGTGTTCCCTTAACTACATATACCAAAGAGCCACCGCATGTGGGCTACACAAACTAATCATTATTAGCTTATCCAAATGAAATTAGGTCCTTAGAAAGTAAAGAAAAGTTTTCCATGTATGGGCGGTAGGAATTTAGTTCCCTTTTTCGTAACGTCCGGCAAATAATTTCCATCATCATTTCCTGAACTTTCTTTGAATTTAAATCGCCTTCTTGCCATTTCATATTATTTAAGCCTTGCTCTCTCAGAAGGACGAACTCGGCCAACACACATTCTGGGTTCTGGCATTAAAAAGAAGAGAGAAAAAAATAAAATCAAATTAAGGAAATAGCGCCGTATGACGGTGAAGATTCTTCGACAGTTTCCGTTTTCTTCGGGGAATGATTATGTTTTGGTAGTTCTATTTTTTTTTTTTGGAAATTCCTTTGGGAGCAATATAAATAGATGTGGGAGAGCACTCAGAAAGTTATAATTTACAACATCCCTCGCTGGGTTTGCTCCAGGATTTGCAGTGTTTGCCTTTTCGTTTATTTAGCTGTCCTCCTCTAGACGTTTTTCTATCGTTCTAAGTTAAATTGCACAGAGAGAAAACTTTGCACCATTACGGTTTGTACTTTCTGACTATGAAATCCTTTTGTTGGTCCTGTTCCTGTCCTAGATGATATGGGACTGGGTGGTTTACGTAGACTTCATTTTATCTTGTTTTTTTTTTTAATTTTTCATTCCTAAGAATGGGTTTTTAATTTTTGTTCTCCTTGGTCTTCTATGTTTCTTAATATTTCCCATTTTATGTGTTAAATTAAAAACGATTTACGACCTTAACAGTGCATGATAGTTAAGTTGAAATTATTTCATGTCTAACAAAATGAAGGCTGTTGTGTTGCTTTATCCACTTATTCTCGGACTCGTTTTTATATTTATCTTTACATATTTTATTTCTTTTGGAATTTAATAGACTGAAAACAAATGTGTTTAGTTTAAATAGAGTGCTGTTTTGCTTTCGGTCTTAATTCACATGCACTTAACTTTTCTTAATTTGTTTTTTAATGATATTGTTTTTTTTTAATAATATTTAATGTTTTTAGTAGGTCAGCTTTGGTTATGGTTAAGAAATATAGGCTGGGAATAATGGGGTGGATGAGAGCACTTATCATTTTTGATTTTAAAGAGAGCTATAGACATTTTATACCCTTCATCTTTCCCCTTTTCTTTATGTTTGTAAAAAAAGAAAATCACAAAATTTGGCGAAAATACAGTTTCCGTAATTTCTTTGACGTTAAAATTGTTATAGTCTTTCAAGCCGTGGTGGTTTAGGACTATCTGTTGGTGAATATTATCCGAAGCTACTCTCAAGTAAATGATGTATTGAAAAATCGGTTTATCTTTAGCAACATTGAATAGTAAATAATGGCCAAATTTTGCCAATAAGTTTTTCTTATTGTTTGGTCCTTTAACTTCTGGTAGGAAGTTATGGACAAACTAATAGCCGGAAATTGGTATAGGGAAACTATCTAATAGGCTACCTGGTGACATCGATTTTGATGGTCTCAACTAAAAGTTCACCTCAACACCACATTCCCAAGTATTTCACTAAGGTAAGTGAAATGGAGTCAAATGTTATTAACTGTTTCTTCAGATCCATAAGAATACGATGGGAAGACAATGTGGAGGCCATAATATCTATTAAATCGAACACTTCATGCGTTAGACACAACAATTTTGAAGCAAATACAACAGCATCTATCAACCAACAAGATGTTAAGTTCCTTCCAATCAAAACTTCAACCTAAACGCGTTTTTAAAACATCCTTACTTTTGCTATTGATGACATATCATAACAATCACAATGTAAGTTACTTTATTTTTACCTTACAGGGAGATAACAAAACGTGGTAGCAAATAACATTCTTCTACCTATCACAGTGTTCACACTGGACTTCCACAGGCTTCAACACTCGGGCCAATTCTCTTTTTGCTTTACCTAAAGAGCTACTACAAGTTGTTAAGCATTGTTTGATGCATATATATGATGATGATTTGCAGCTTCTTATTAGTTGATCTTTTGCAGAGAAAAATGATTCCATATCTTTGATTAATGAGGACCTATTCCGTGATCGAAGATATATCCCTAAAAAAATTAAATTGCTTATTGCGAAAACTTTTTTAGTTCCCCTTATGTTATGGGTGTGAGGTTTTTTGCAACTCAGACTCTGCTACCTGCAGCAAATCAAATGTTGCATTGGAGGAGGAGCCCAATTTCGACCGAAAAATAATCTGAAGCGAAGAGGCGCATTTTTAGTTGAATAGCTGTGTTAACAAGCAAAATTGCCGTATATGCCACAGCACCATACCCAACACAAGGTTCACCAGGTGACAATATATCCTCAAAAGTTACCGAGCCAGTGTGCTGGTGTAATTGGGTCGTATAAGCGCTACAGAGATGATAACCAATATCTTACTGCATGACGACATGTTGCTTCAGAAGGGCCACATAGGGAATGCCACGATTGACATTCTTTATTAGCGAGATGAGCTTAAAATTATCACTTGCAGAGGTGATGTGAATTGGCCGATTCGTCGGTCTATACGAATAAACTGCAATCGAATTTTGCCATTATGGTGAACTTAATTTAATACATACCGTCGCTCAAGTTCAGCGGAAGAGTTATTGAAAATTTTGTGAGAATGATTTGTTTGTTTTAAGGTCGGGTTAAGGGATAGCATTTTTAAACCAGTAATGATGAAGGAGAAACACTTCTTCAGAAAGATTGATTAAATATTATATATATTATATATTTTTATATATATATTATATTATTTTTAACAAATATTGTGGTTTTCTTTCGCAATCAGCAAAAAACCTTACCTGTCGTTTAATTGCTCGACCTTAATCCTCTTAACGCAACCATATAACATTCAGACGCTTTAAACAATTTCTGGCTTAAGTGCACCATAAAAACACAATTTCACGAAAAACAATTCTTTACAGCTTTCTCTCCGCGTGGTCGGGTTTTATGTCGTCTACGAAAAAAGTATCTCAATCCACCATACCTTTGCGATGTGATTTAGAACTCGACAATGACTATAAACTATCTCCACTTTACTACTGGCTTAATCTACGTAGAATACTGGCTTTCACTTGAAATTTAATGTCCCTAAATGACATTTAAGCATGAACTTCCTCGCAGTTTCAGATTGCTCATCGCCAAGAAGACTTAAAGTGCGCAATAAAAATAAAATAGAAAAATGTGCCCTAAAATAAGACATTAAAATGTTTTAAAGAAGGCGAAACGAGGCTGCTCTAACTCAGCCATTCAAACGAAAAGCACAAAATATCGATTCAAACAACCCTATCGCTTGGTTGTTTGGAGAAATAAAAAATAAGTTGTGTTTTTTTAGATTTGCGCAGGAGGTAGGAAACGTTGGGAAACATCAGAAGCCCTTTTTTATTGTGGGTGGTAGGTAATATTGTATTTATATTTTGCTTTCGAAATGAATTTATTTCTCAAGGATGCTTAACTTCTTTTGTACCAACCCCCTGAGAGCTGAAATGAAAGGTAGCATCCACTTAGCTTTATCTGCCATTGCTATTGCCTATATTGCCTGCTGTCTATAGGTGTAATTTCTCCTTGATAAGTAAATAAACACTGACGAACATCTTCCTGCAAAAAAAAACAAGAACCTCTATCCCCAGACCTTATGCCCACTTAAAATTCATCAATCCATCTATGGATTTGGTTTGGTTCTTGGCAAAGGGTTTTCGATTTCGGTTAGTAGGTTAGACTGGCAAAATACTTATTACCATTTTACAATCGAATGAAAGTTTGTGTTTTTACTTTTTTGTTCCTCCTTTATTGTTCCAGACGTATACTCTTAAGTGGCTTCCACTAGTGCCTATAAATTGTTCTTTGATAGCATCCCATCAGTACCATACGCAATCTTTGCCAGCATCGTCCTTCGTCAGCATACCCGACATCCTTTTTGGAAATGCCTGTGTACTTAAGCCAGCTCAATGAAATCGTGGGGCTGAAACGATTTGTTTGGCATCTTGTCGATCAAATCGACACAGAAAACTCAAAAAAATCATTGAATTGCTTTACGCTTTGTATTTATGACTCAACGATTTTATAATTTTTTAAACTTTGCAAATCAACAGTTCCATACTCGTGTGCCGTGTGTTGTGTTCCAAGTCTAAGTTGACTTAAGATTGGGGTGAGAGATGGTGATGAATGTTGTATCAAAAAAATGATGAAAAAAAGATACAAAATAAAATATTTGTTTCGATTTTCCTCTCGATAAATTTAAAGTGGTATTCTCACATCAGGGAGCAGCCGTTTTGCTTCGTCTCACCTAACCATCCTGGCTGGCTTTCACACGGATGCGTACTTGAGCCATATTTCCAACCGAACGAACCAACGACGAGAGAGGTATCCTTTTTGCACAGTCGGTATGGTCGTATAATCTTTTTACATTCTTCCAACGTTAAATAATGTATGCGGGCGCGGAGATGGGGGAGCTGGCGGGCTTATGGATGGGGGTAGAAAGATGCCTGGTTTTGTTTTTGTTTCTATCTTTCCGGAGTAAGGTTTAAATATTTTATTATAGCATTAAGGATAAGAAGAAAAACGTTCTATTTTTTTGTGCGTTGTGTCGCCTATATCTGCGAGTTGTATACGTGTTGGTCCTTGAAAGGAAGCTTTTATTCGAAAAAGTCTTTGTGTGTCGTTGCTGAACACGTAGAGGATATAATTTATGGAGGGATATGTTTCCGGAACACAAAGGTTTGACATTTTGTATTTCGATGTTTTCTGTGCGAGAGTCAAACGGTTTGTGTGTTGTTTGGCAATTGATGACAAGATTGCGTGAAAGCGAAATTATTAATCATAATTTTGGAAAAAAGTGAAAGATGACGAAATGAACGAACAAAGCGTCATGTAAAGTATTGTAGTAGGATTGGCATTGTATCCGTTTTCGGGCAAAGATAGCGACGGATTTTTCTTTTTTGGTTGATAGGATATTTTCTCTGCTTGACATCTGAAGCACGACACAATATGTGAATTAGAGAAAAAAAACTAAAATTGATTTATGATTGTGGTTCGAGTGGGAACATATTGTTTGAAACATGTTTAATTCATACGGTGTCTTTTAATCTTTTTTTTTAAGTTAAGCATGGATTCGATGATGGGATAGGAATCATGCGTAGAACATAAGTGCGAATTTATAGTATAATTTATTTTATAATCCCTACATGAGTGCAACGTCCTCAAATATTTATTTCAAATGTTTCGACACATTCTGCTAAAGAAGTGGTTGGTGATGCTATCGCATTTATAAGAGATGGATCAATGTGTACCTATTTTTAACAAAATCAATAGTTGTTATCCCTCATTATGGATCAAAATCCATTGAAATAACGTAAATTAAATATGTTCTTTATGAACCAAAAAACTAAAAATATGGCAATAACTATAACATTAATTATCCAGGGGCTGATAAATTTATTTGTTATTGAAGAAAAACACTAATAGTAATTGGTGTAAATACTGACCACTCGGAGTTTAACCTGCATAGCTTTAACATAGTGCTATTATTATTTGCCTACCACGGTTTCGTGGTTTATATTAGGAATGATGTTGCATACCAACTTTAACGGTCTGCGTTCTGCCCAGACAACAGTCAAAGAAAGGCATCTGGAGACTTTTTTTGGATTAATGCAACTAACTCAGCTCGTGGATGAGCCAACCTGAATTCCTCAAACCTCAAACTTTCTAGACTTGCTTCTAAATTCCGATCATGATATATATACATTATTCGTGGAAATTTCGTGTGCCAACTAGGGGATCCATTTTTTGGAGAATGCTAGATCGGTCTCAAAAACTTCTTCAGGAGCTTTAACTGGTTACTATGCTTCCTCGATAGTGACGTAGAATCTAGCGATGTTATGGCAACAAATACAACTCTTAAAGGAATGGGACATTTCTTATGGAATAGGTCAAAAAGTATGTAACCTAAATGTAACTCATGGCTCGGTTCAGAATGTAAACACGTTATTATTAAGTCCAATTGCATAGAGAAAAACCGGAAATTTTCAGGTAGCTAATGATCTGTAATGCCGCCATGTGCGGCTTTTAAATCAATGAAAAAGGTAAGTATTTTGCAAACTCTTTGAATAGTTTTTTTGCTACAAAGAATTTTCCAAAATTTCACTAACAAAAAGCAAACAATTTTAAAGCATATGGTAATTTCATTTTAGTGCAGTTAAAGAGGTTGGTGTTTATTTAGATATTCAATCTGCTATTTGACGATATCTGATATGCAATAACAATTTTCCGGTTTGTCTTGGAATCTTCTATTAAATTTTCGCATCTACACATTGTTTTTTTTTTGGTTGAACGTGTCTTTTGTCTTGTGGCAGCGACAATTCCGCTGTGAGAAAGCAATCTTTCCAACTACGGTGAAAACTAAATTGTCTCATTTACCCAGATTTATGTTTCAAAACAAAGAAAGTTATCTTATTGAATCATGCTACGTTATTTTTAATTTGAATAAATCTTTTGTTTCGTACAAGCAGGTGTCCACCATACACTTGTTAACACTACACATACTAAAAGTCCAATTTTTCCGGGATACCTCTCAATAAACTCCGCCAACTCCTTCAATAATTTCTATTTGGTTTTCCAGATTTGTTTTTCTTTGAAAATGCTCCATTTCTGGTTCTGGTTTTTATCTCCACTTTTTTACCTGCGATTATAGGGAGTATAAGGCATGTTTAGGATTCGTAGGTATAAAACAAATTGAGATTGTTATCAAACATTACATTACGATCATAGAGAAGTCTAAAATCGACAAAAATATCTGTCTCTTTGTCAGTATGTATAACGAGCTGCAGTATGTGCGATTCTTTAAGCATTCCTCAGAGGGGAAATTAAAATTTTATTTTTAGGCCTAAAAATAAAGGTATCTGCCACATGACCGTTTAGGAAAAGCTTATTTTTCTCGAAAACGGTTCCTAAGATTTTGATGAAAATATTTGGCTTCATCGGTAACGGCTCTTTGGGTGTCTGTCAAATTTTATATTTGAGAAGATCTAGGTAGCCAAATTAATTCTGCATATCAAAATTTTGGATAACTTAGCTTAACTTAAATAAAATTAATTTTGGATTTTTTTTAATTTCATGTGTTTAAAACTAATCAAAAAAAATTATTTAAATTTTATAATCACATGTATATTATTAATAAACTCTAAAAAACTGCATACCAAATAAAAAAAATATAAATAAAAAAAAAACAGGATTTTATTAAAATCCGTCCTAAATTTTTCAAAATACTTTTTTCGTAAATTCGTTATTATATAAGACGTGTGTTTTTTACTAAAAACCGTTAAGGGTTGTGGTTTTGAGACTATTTATAAGTTCAAAACGTGTTATTTTTGTACGTAAATGTTACTTGTTTTGACCAAAGATCTTGCCTTCCAAAACGATTAAGCACATAAGAGCAAGTACGTGCGACCCAGTAGAGCCCATTTTTTCTTTTTAGATAACATGGGGACACGTATGTAGTCTGTGGTATAATATCACCAAAACTCATTCAAGTTAAGTGAGTGAACGTTTAGGATATACATAGATAAGGGGCGATTGTAAACACTATATGTAGTGTAGGTGTGCTATAATTCACATACCTTAATTTGAATCTATTTGATTTTCAGTGAAGGACCATTTAGTTTTTTTGACAAGTGAAATACACAAATCCGGATGCCAATAGAATTAAGCTCAATTTCGGTTTTTTGCGTTTGAATAATTTGTTGGCGGACAGTTTAGTTGTACGCCATTCTTGTATAGGACACATATACAAGGACGCCATTTAAATGCAAATGTGAACGTCATGTTGAAACTACAATGTTTAGATATGTTGTGGAGTCTTTTTTACGAAAAAACATTGAGTTCAAAGTTTACTTATTGCAATTTTATCCTGATGTAGGCGGGAAATAAAAATTGAAAGGTTTCACCGCAATAGCAATGGTTTAACCAGTGGAAGTATTTGGATGAATGAAACCAGATGAGATTGGTTGTTTTAAAATTTAGAACTTGTGTATCCTATTTTTAGGTTGTATGATCAGCTTTAGTATTTGTTTCCTTATCTAACCGAAAATATTTGTAGGTATTTTTTTTCCAAATTCTGATTATTCAAAAAGATATTAACTGTTATTTCTTATTACATGCTCTAGTAAAGTAATAATTTTCAATGGCATCTTTGTATATAGGGATTGGAAACTAGAGCCATCTAGTTCGTCTACACCGCCCTAAAGTTTTTCTCTGAGTGGAGACTGCAATGAAGACTTTGAGTAGGAGAAATGTGTTCAATAAATATGCAATTTTAGAAAAGGCTAGAACAGGAAAGATGTATAAAAAGTGATAGCAGTCAGAAGGAAACAAACCTGGAACACTTTTTCATGTTATTTCATTATCATTTTTTTTTTAGAATAAGCGTTAATGAGAGAATGAAAGAGAGAAATTTAGTAAGGGATGTGAGGAGATTTTATTTCTGCCTTGCAAAAACATTGTTTTTGGGTGAGCTTTTTGTAGATACGGCAACTTGATTTCTTTGCAGGAATAAATTTACCGTTTTAACGATATTTGATTAAATTTTTGGCGCGGCTTATTGGTTTTTTGAAATCTCATTAATAATTATGTTTTTTTGTTAAACAAAGATTTCAAATTCAATTATAACTTTTTATTTGTGGTGTTTAATTGGTGTTTGTGTATTGTAGACATAATTATAATTTCATACGATTATTTAATATATAAATTTAGTGTTAATAATAAGATATTATTAAGATACCTTTCTAGTGTTTGCATTTATATTATACAGTTTTTATAACATATTAAGATATAAGTGTATAAATTTTAATTATATTGTGCAGTGCTCTAACTGCTTATCAGTGCCTTGTTGTATCTCGTGTTTTTAAATATGTTACCCATTATTTATTTAAAATAAAGAAAAAAAAACATTATACCTATTCCCTAGTGTAAATTCATTAGTTAAAAGCTAAGTTTAACTGCTGTGTAGGTTTTGTAAAACCCAGTGATTTTAAAAAAAATCAGCCTTTGCCGGAGTAAGTTATTTATAAATTGTTTTATATTTTTAATTTGTATTACAATTTTTATTTATTTTTTTTATTTTTATAAAATAATTTGTATAATTTTTTCCACCATGGTTCTCAAGTGCATTTATTATGGTTGTACTGTGAAACAAAATCCAGGTTCTAAGTTTTCTTTTTTTCGGATAACATTTCACTGAAAAGTTAATTTGGCTAAAAAATGGAAATGTTTCACACGCAAACGTTTTGCCTAAGGCAGCCGTTATACATGAAAAGCATTTCCATGAAGGCTATATAAAGTTGCGGTAAGCAAGGTTTTAAACAAACTTGCAGTGCCGATATCATCAGGTTTCGTGTGCAATTGTATAAATATGGACTCTTCATGTTTTAGTTTGATGGAAGCATGGGTGCCCGAAGAGCAACCGATTTCCACGGTTATTTCTTCCGGAAACAGGACACGTCCTGTGAGCTCCGTTCCTAAACCTATAACGGCTAAGACATTGAAGTCTCGGAAGGGACAGTCTTTTGGGACTTCAGCAATTACGTACCCGGAAGAGATGCCAACCCATACGGTGATGCCTCTGGTTTCTAATTTTGAGCCTTCGCCAATTACTTGCAAACCAAACACTCCTCTGGTTAATATGGCTGAATATTACCATTACTACGATAGTTGCCTTCTTCAGAAATGTCACCTTCGCAATTTCCTTCTCCAAAATTGCGAAGCTACAAAATGGTCCCGAAAATAAATCGCTGCGCCTCGAAGTATTTTTCGAACTCCGACAAAATTGACGAATGACCCGCAGTATAATTTGGAAGAAGATTTGATGAAACAGATGAAAGACTCCATGGAAGAAGTACGCACTCTTATTTTGGCGTAAGTTTTCCACACAAAAAACCCACATCTGGGAGAGTATGAAAGAGATTTGTTTCTAAAATTCTTTTATAAGTCGGAAATGCTTACTGAAAAAGCCAAAGGCATGACGGCCATGGACAAAAAATGTGTGGTACATTCGATGAAATGAGTATCAAAGAAGAGCTCGAATATAATTTGATGTGGTAACAAAATTATTAGATATTCGGAGGACACATCTTTGTAAATTAACGACATCTGTTGGATTCATTGTGTACAACAACCAACATTTATTCTGTACAACAACCATGCCCCTAAAAGTATGCTACACATTTGCAATATGTTTTAACTGAGTACTAAATCGAATTTGAAGTACTAATTCGAGACTCGAATTAGTACCGAAAGCTTAGATTGTGCCAGAACCAGACAGAAGCTTCCACAAGCTTGTAAACTTGTATAAATACAAGAGTAGATTGCATTGAAAGTTCAGTTTATTTTCGAAAGTCGAATTGTTAACTACTGGAAGCGTTAATAAAAAGTGATTGAATTGAGATTAAGTAAAAAGTGTTGAATTATAAAAACGTATTTGAATTGTGAATAAGTGGAATAAGTTATATTTGGTGTTATTTAAACTGAAAGACGTTGTGTTTCATAGAATAAAGAGATTTGTTGTATTATTTTGGAATTTCGATTGAGTTTTATTTGTCGAACCTCAGGCCAAAATATCACAATAATATCAAGGAAGATATTATATATGGATTGACAGACCATGGAGAATTCGGCAGACTAAACACAATAGCTTCTAAGGCAACGGTATTTAGTCTAAGTGGCTTAAATCAAAACTGGAAGCAAACTATGTTGGCGGAATTAAAGGGAAACTTCTTTCGAAATCCTGGTCACAGTTATTACAGGATTAATAAATTGTGGATTAACAGTTTTTGCAAAAAGCTATGACTAAGGATTAAATAATGTAGTAGCCTATAAAGCCCTTGGAATTTACTTATCAAAAGATGAAATACCATAATGTGGACATAAAAAATCATAGAGTTTTCTTGCTCTTGGATTTTCCACATCTATTCAAGTGTGAGGAATTTTTTTTGTTAAAACGCAAGACTCAAATTGAAAATGATATCGTAGATTGCCATATCATAAAGAAAGTTTTTAACGAAGATAAGAGAAGAAACTTTTAAGTCTGCTTTAAATTAACAAGCAGCTATATTCGACCCAACCAGTATGAAAAATTGTCCGTTAAGTTGGTCACATAAGTTTTCAGTGACAATGTATTTTATGGAATCTTTCTTGCATTGACCACAACACAAACTGCTTCACAACCGAAGAAGACAAGAAAAACGCTCTATCAACAGACCGGTTCTTAAAAGGAATGAATGACCTCTTCGACAGTTTAAATACTGGCCAGCTTTACTCAATAAATCCCAATAGGCAAGTTTTATCGGATTCTGCGGATACCCTCAAACCTAAATACTCTTAGAAGCGCAAGGGTGTGGATTTCAAAGTGGAGATCAACTACTGGTCACCGTGTACCATATTTTTTTAATGGTTTAAAGCAAATTTTGCTTGGAATTATTCATGTGTGGGAACATCTGAAAAATGAAGAGCAAAGCTATTTTCTGCAGGCACATTTAAATACAGATGTAGCAGAATATTTGTTTTCAATGCTTGGAGATTTATCCGAAATCTCAAGCAAATAATGTTTCAGCATTTAAATTCTGCAGCACGTTCTGGATATGAATATTATGCAGAAAACTGATAATGAAAATGACGACGTAAGGGAATACAAGTTTGAAGAGTCCATAGGAGATAATTTATTGCAATTACAACATCAAATACTGTTCGAACAAGAAATTGAGAATGACGAAGTAGATGTCAACAAGGAGAATGATAATGAAAATGGACAGAACATGAGTGTTGGCATGATCCCATGTTCTGAGGAGCTTCAAAGAGCAGCTGCAGTATATTATCTTGGATTCGCAACACACAAACTGAAGGCAAAGCTCAACTGCGACGCATGCTCTCAATTTATGATTGACTTCGAAAACAAGGCAAGAGAACAAACTTTGTTAATACAACAAGGGCTTACGAGTCAATTACCACAATTTCCGCTAATAAAGCAACACGACAATATAGTGCACACATGGTTATGTGATGTCACGAAGGAATAGCAACATAACATGAAGCTATGATCATGTTTGCAATTAAAATAAATTGCACGACTGGATCGCACGTACTTGCTCATATGATCAAGATCCTTCGGCGCACGATGGCGGATGGACTCATTTGGGTCTTCTCCGATACACTGCTCCACCGAAACGAACCATTATTTTGGTAATAAATTTGCACAATTCGCAAACTTTGTTCAGGAGTAAGTCTATTTATTATGAAATCGCAAACCAAACTGAGCATGAATCAAGAGACAGCTATCAAAAAGACCAACTCCGAAAAAAGTATAGCCAGATTGAAAACCACACGTCTATTAAAATAAAAAAAATTTTTTTTAGAAAATTCTTTATTTCTTTAATTAGTTTTAGAGTTTTCTTGGAAAAACAAAGTATGCAATAAAATTTTAAAACTAAATGTCTGTCGAAGAAAAAATTTTTTGAAAATCTTTCGACCATTTTTTTTAAAAAGTCGTTTTTTTTTTAAGTATGTCATTATAAGGCAATTTGTAGTTTTCATCTGTGAAAATTATTTGAAAAAATTCAATCCACCCATTTTCAAAATATTTCGAAAAACATTAAAAAAAAAATTAAAAGATTAAAAAAAAAAGTTTTTAAAAATTTTGAAATGCAAAATTAATTGAATTATAAATGACTTCCTGTGTGCAAAATTTTATTGAAAAGGAGAGGTACCGTTATAGAACAAATTTCAAAAAAATGTATTTTTGTAAAAAATTAGCACCCTGAAAGTTTTATCAAAACCGTTAGAGCCGTTTTCGAAAAAATCTACCCACTTTTTCAACTTATCTACTATCGTAATGTCATGTTTGATTGTTAGATTTTTCCTTCCATAACTTGCATTTTAGTACCTAAATCGCAAGTAAAAATCAACAAAGACATCACAAAAAGAAATGGTGGACACAAAAAGCTATAAACTGTAAGTGTTCAGCTAAATTTTGTTTTTATTAGTTAATACCCCCCCCCCCCCCCCCCCAAAGAAAACAACTCAGTAAAAAGTATAGGGAACTCACTTTAAACAAGCACCCTTAGATTAAATTGAGTTTTAAACAATTGTTTTTTTTTAAATATATTATTAGGTATATAAAAAAATTATTGTAAAACGAGGAAAAGGCCTACTGGGGAAGACCTCGATAAAAAAAAACCATCTAGTTAGTACTCTACTATGTGGAAAAGAAGACCTAAATGAAAAGAAGTTAACAAGGTATGGGTATGAAACAAAAATCTAGAAACAAAATTATTTTTTTCACAAAACTGATTAGATTTGTTGAATTTAAAGGCTTCGTCAAACAGATAACGTTGTATACGCGGCGTTAAATATTTGAATCTTGATTTTCACTTTTCAAAAAATGTAGGAAGAATTTTTAATAAAACGTTTTTTTTAAACAAATTTTTTCAAAAAGTTAAAAAAAATAATTCAAGAACACAAACTTAAGCACAAAAATAACATTAGTTTAAAAACAAAATTAAAACAAAATGTCTACCCGTTTTCAAAATATTGATTTTTGAAAAAAATAAAAACAAATATTAAAAATACAAAACGTTTTCAAAAAAAGAATTAATGCAAAATTACTAATGCTACCTACATCTTCTTGAATATCATTTTTAATTATAATCTGAGCAGTTTTCGAGAAAGTCGAAGAAAAAACTGGTCCTATGGGAGTTACCGTTATTAGCCCACGATACTAATTTTCTTTTTCACTAAAATAAAATGCTTACCTAGTAGCACACTTTTTTCATAAAAATTCCTGGAGCTGTTTTCGAGAAAAATAAGCTTTTACATAACGGCTGGAAACGTTAATTTTTGAGCTAAATATTTTTTTTTAATTCCTCTGTGTGTCTAAATTTGGCAGAATAGTTTAGCATACAGTCCAATATACAACCGTACAAACAGACGGACAGAATTTTGCCAGTAACTCAAATATGTTTCTCTATCATCGTAATGTTATGTTTGATTGTTATCTCAATTATTTTTTGCACGAATGCAAAACTTTCATTAAAACTAGTACCTATAATCCCAAGTAAAAATAACGCACTTTATGTGAAATGAGATATGTTTTGCTGTACATAAGAACGCGGCGTAAAAACGCGCTCTGTTTGACGAGGGTTATATCTCACATGAAATTGTTTTTTTTTTGGTGTTTAATGTACATGAAACATGAGAATCAACAAAGTTCCAGGAAGATATATAGCATACAAGATCAATAAAATATGAAAAAAACTAGAAGATGTTCAAATTTTTAACAAAAGTGAATATTTTTGTTGAATTTAAATTCTTTCTCGCAACTCGCAAGAAATTGCTTTTATGTTTTAGTTATGTTTGTAGGTATGCCTTTCCTTTACATCAAATCATGAGAATCAACTTCTTCATTTGGCACTTCAGACCATAGTATCATTTCAGCTAATTTCTCATCCCCCACCCATCAAGTTAAAGAAAAACTTCCCACCAGGACCGTTTGGCAATACGAGAAAGCCAACTGGGACGGCCTGAATTTCTTTTTCCGAAACTTTAACTGGTCACTATGCTTCCTCGATAGTGACATTGATGCCAGTGCTGAAATGATCACAAATGTGATTCTTCTAGGGATGCGTGCTTTTATTCCTAACAGAGTAAAAAGCATCAAGCCTTAAGAAAAGTCCTGGTTTAATTCTGAGTGTAAAGAAGCTATCAGGCTATCAGTAAGTTTCCGATCTTACAAAGCCAACCCTACAGAGGAAAATCGGAAAAAGCACAAACAAGCAAGGAACTCATGCAACTCCGTTATAGAAAGAACCAAATTTTTGCATGAACAAAAATTACGGCAAAAAATTCTGCAGTGTCCCAAAGGCAGTAAAAATTTTTGGTCATTTGTCAAAAATATAAAAAACTCCTCGACATATTCGGTTCCAACGCTCATCGACAATAACAAACCAATTGTTTACTCTTCAGAGAAGGCAAACTTGCTCGCCGCCCATTTCGCTGCCAGCTCCACGCTGCCTCAAAGCAACGTTGCCGCTCCTGTACTTGAGAATGTAAATTTTTCCATGGGACAAAATTTTTTCCGCACTCGTACAGTAGCAAGAGTTCTCAAAGATCTCGATATACACAAATCCGCTGGCCCGGATGGTATACCCCCGATTCTTCTGAAGAGGTGTTCTTCCACACTGGCAAAGCCACTGCGTAAGCTTTTCCATCGCTCCTACTCTTCTGGAATCTTTCCTAGAAGATGGAAAACAGCATTTGTCCAGCCTGTCCCTAAGAAAGGTGACCCATCCTCCCCCTCCTCCTACCGACCCATAGCACTGACATCCCTTCTTTCTAAGGTCATGGAAACACTGATTAACCGTCAGCTTAAGGAATATCTCGAAGATCGTAAGCTTCTCCATGACCGTCAGTATGGCTTCCGCAGCAACCGTTCCACTGGTGATCTGATGGCATATCTCACCGAACAGTGGAACAAATCTTTACATCGCTTTGGTGAAAGTAAGATTATTGCTCTTGATATCTCCAAGGCATTTGATAGAGTTTGGCATGAAGCTCTCTTATCGAAAATGCGTGCTTTTGGGATCGATAATACTCTTGTTCGTTGGACCGTTCAATACAAGTTGTATTGGACGGATTCAAGTCTGATTCCCATAAAATAAATGCTGGTGTGCCCCAGGGCTCTGTTCTGTCTCCGACTCTTTTCCTCATTTTTGTAAATGATCTTCTGTCTGTTACTTCTAATCCACTTAACTGTTTTGCTGACGACTCTACCCTCAGCTTTTCATATTCGTTCGATATTTCACGTCCTTCGCCTTCGGGCGTACAATTGCAACGGTGCCGTATGTTAAGCTCATTAAACTCCGATTTATACAGCATTGTCAAATGGGGTAAAAGAAATCGTGTGGAGTTTAATGCTTCGAAAACTCAATGCTGTCTTCTGTCGTTAAAGCTTAACATTCCCCCAATGCCATTGTCCATGAATGGCACTTACATCGAAGAAACCGAAAAGCTCTCAGTACTCGGTATGTGTGTCAACGACGACCTCCGTTGGAACGACCATATATTTGAGATCGCTAAGAATGCTGCAAAGTGCTTAGGTTTTCTGTATCGGTGTAAGAAGTATTTTTCCCCATCTGATCTGGCTACAATTTATAAAGCGTTTATACGCCCTAAACTCGAGTATAACTCCAACCTCTGGGCAGGTGCTTCGCTAAAATCGCTTCACCTGCTTGATAGAATACAAAATCGAGCGTTAAGATTGATAGGTAACAGAACTGCCGCTGAAACAATTGCCCCACTCGAACACCGACGCAATGTTTCATGTCTTTTCTTATTTTATCGTTTCTTTTACAAAAAATGTTCACTCGAAGTAGCCAGTTGCATTCCTCCCCTTAAAAGTTTCTCCCGTAATACTCGTCTCGCAAGGAATGCTCATCAGTTCACCCTTGAGCCTAATTTCGGACGTACCGTGAAATATAGGGATTCTTTTTTTAGCCGAACGACACGAATTTGGAATAGTTTACCCGGCCGGATTTTCCCTTGCCATTTTGATCTGCAAACATTCAAAACCAATGTTAATCGGCACCTCCTATCTCTCCCCTCCTTATCTTCGTAATGCCCGCGCAGTGTGTTCTACATTAAAAGGGAAACACATAATCCCTTGTGCGCGCGTTAATTATAAAAAAAAAAAAAACAAATCTCCTGGAAAATATAGCTCTTTTTATACAATTATTGAAAATCCCTCAAAAAGGCGAACAATTTTCCATAATATCATTAGCCTAAGTGTGTTACGTTTAACTAGTTTTGCCTAGGGAGAACTATTTCAACCGAACGCCCGTAGGCCGAGTACAGTTTTGCCGGCAGCATATATACAATGCTATAGGTGTCATAGGATGGCATGCAATTGCTTCATCATCTGAGCTGTGAGGTGTGCGGTTTCTCGGAAGGATGAATGGATGGTGGTATAGGAGAAACATTTCACTTTAAAGACGAAAGACAACTTTGAGTTTTTAAGCATTCAAATTAGGTGATTTGTTATTTCTTATTGGAAAATGCTATCAAAATCAGAATTTAATGAGCTTACAATTAATAAATAACTCTTGCCAATCGGTGCTTCTTCGGGCTAAGTAGGCAATTGAGTAGCAAAGCCCTCTGGGAACTAAATTGTCTTTTTATCATCCTAGTACTGTTTGTGTAAAGACTGTGGTCGGACGCATGTTTTGTCCATGTTAAGTTTGTCAGACCAACAGATTCTTAATCAAGATTGCCTAAGCTTTCATTTGATACCTCATTTCTTCGTTGGCCCGATGAGGAAAGCCAACAGTTTGGTCAGTTTAAAACATTCAGTTTGACAATTTATGTGCGATTTCAACTGTAAATATTGTCGATTTGTAATTTTTTTTCCATGATGGAAAATACTTTTTCTATTTAAATAGATGTGCTATTCTGCTATTGACGTCTTAGTCATCCTTTCATCAAGCAAAGAAGACGGAGATATTTGCTGCCGAGAAGTGCATATTTGGCCTTCATATTTGCGAATTATGCATCCTTCGAAGATCGAGTGCTACGACGAAATTTTTTTAATGTGGCACCGGAAATGTTGTCGCAGCCGGATATGCTTAGGAAACGCAATAATGTGGAAGTTATATGTTTGAAAATTTTGCCCAACATCAACAACAGAAATATTGAATACACCACTCTTGTCCAAGTTTAAATTTGCTTAATGTATGAATTTATTTCATTTAAATATTAAAAAAAAAACCATTGCATATTATTTGTGTTTTACATTACTGATGTGTCCCCCTTACCATCCAAAACTTAAATTCTTTGTTGTTATATGTTATATGTATAAATACCATCCGCACCTACGTGCAACCAAGTCTTGCACCGTATTTATTACGTTTTTCGAAATGGGTTCAATATTCAACGCAGATCTAAGAATCGTATTCCAGATTTTTGCATGCAAATGTTCATAACGAATTCTTTAAGAATGCCACCGAAACTTTCCACAGACAACTTCAATCCCTTTTTAATAAAATATTTTCGACAGAAGAAGTGCCATCATCATTCAAAAGGTCAGTAATTTTCCCAATATACAAAAAAGGTGACTTGAACAATGCTGAAAACTACCGTGGCATCTCCTTCATGAATGTTCTTGCAAAATTATTTTGTGGTATTCTTGTAAATAGATTAGAGACATGGGTAGAAGTTAAAAGTGCCCTGTCAGATTTTCAAGCTGGATTTCGGAGAAATTACTCGACAATTGACCACATTTTCACGCTTACCTCAATTGTTAAAGCATTTCAAGCAAGAAATAAAAAAGTGTATGCTTTCTTCGTGGATTTTAAGTCTGCATTTGACCTTATAAATGGAAATGCTCTCTTTTATAAGCTCTCAAGGCTAAGATTATCTACAAAATTCATTAATGTTTTAAAAGCACTATATTCAGAGTCAAAAGCAGCTGTATAGGACGGTTCCACTTACTCAGATTGGTTTGAAACAGATAACGGAGTAAAACAAGGCTGCCTTCTGAGTGCCCTATTGTTTTCGCTTTTTATTAATGATGTGGTTGAATACCTGCCTGGAGGGATTCGAATAGCCGATACAAACATAAATGTTCTAATGTATGCTGATGATCTGGTGTTGCTTTCAGAATCTCCAGAAAACCTTCAACTGAGGATCAATAGACTCGCGGAATACTGTCAGCAGTGGGGTCTTGTAATCAACACAAACAAATCGAAAGTAATGATATTTAGCCGTTCAACGAGAAAACAAACCACATACAATTGGTTCTATAATGGTACTAGTTTGGAGATTGTAAACGAGTATAAGTATTTGGGTGTAAAACTAAGCCGAACGTTAGATTTTAACGTGCATCTTGCAGAAAAATCAAATTCATCACTTAGCCTACTCAACATGTCTTGGAGAAGCATATTCCTAAATAATAGAATCAATCTTTCAACGAAGTACAAAATATATGATGCTGTCGTTAAGTCTACTCTTTGTTATGCTGGACAAGTCTGGGGTATTGACGAATACGAGTCCGTCGAAAAGTTTCAAAGAAACTTTTTAAAAAAGCTCTTTAACCTACCACTGAATACGCCAAATTATGCAATTTATGTTGAAACAGGACTTCCTAAACTTTTCACATATACTCTGAAATTGCAGGCCGACTACATAACCAAAGTACTCTCTTATTCAGATACCCGTCTGGCCAAGAAAATGCTGTTATACGGGCTAAGGAACGAGGATTGGTGGTGGTCTAAATGGAAACGTTTAGGAATAGATTGTGAAGAAGTCGTCTCAATGGACTCAAACAATATAAATTTGGTCAAAGACCAACTATATCGAATTATTCAGAATCATGAAAATTCTGTTCATGATGAGTTTGCAGCGAAAGTTCGAAAATCAGAGAGCAGAATTTTATACTCGCAGCTTAATATTAATTTACTTGAGAAGAATTACTTTAATGATGTATATAGTTATAAAGAAAGAAATATCTCTAATTTTCAAAGCACGATGCGAACTACTCTATCTAAATGGAAGCCCTTACAACGGAAGTTTTAACCAGTTCTGTTCATTGTGCAACCTTAAAGCAAAAGAAGACTGTTTTCACTTTTTAAGTATTTGTCCAATTTTTTCTCCCCAACGTCTTGTATACTTCGGAAAGAAAACTTTAACTATGCAAGAAACAATTGTAATCTTGAACGAGTGCAACTGGAAAAACCTTTGCAAATTTATATTAGAACTGTGTAGATATAGAATGTTATTGATAAACGAATATGTATAAAAACTATTAAAAAAAAAAAAAAAAATATTTATATTAATATGTTTAATGTAATAAACAAAATTTGTTAACCGAGCTGACGGCAATGCCATAGCTTTAAATTCATTAAATTATAATACAAACGAACATAAAATTGAATAAAATGAATTAAAAAATTGAATTGAAATTGAATCATAACGGAACACCTTAAGATTGGCTTAATAAGTAAGTTATTTAAAGATAATTTAAAAAGAATAGATTCAATTTAAATTATCGTATTTGCGCTAAGGCTAATGTAACTGGTAGCTACCAGTTATCAGTGAAATGCATTTTTCTTCATATTCACTACTGAGCAAGTACGTGCGACTCCAGTAATCATTCCTTTTTTATAATTTTTTGTTTCTTTCTTTCGTATTGTTTTTATTTAACAGAGCTTTAACAGAGTTATCTTTCGGTTTAAACATACAATTTTAACCGACTTAAAACGATTGTCATTTTTGTTTAAACGGAGTATATGTTACGAATTTAAACCTATCGGTTTAAAAGCTTTAGGATAACGAGGAACCAATACGCCTAAATTCAACATAAGAAACTTTCAATTCAAATTAACTTAATTTCAGAATTTTGAATACCCCTAGATATTGTTACTCAACAATGCTTTACATTTTTTGCCAAGTTCTTTTTACTACACCGCAATGCCCATTGAAACTGTACACATATGTACAAACGTGACTGACACTATAAACTAAACAAATAAAATTGTGTGTTAACTTTAGGCTATATTCAAGCTTTTATGCAATCACTTCAGTTCAGGTACCCTAAACTCGTTTGGTTGAGGGTATTGTCCATGTCCAAGTAATAAACACGTGGCATTGTTCGCAAATCCCACTTCCATTTCTACAATCTCAGACGTCTCTTCATAGCCCGTTAGCTCATTAGATCCCTGTTGGACTGCTGCTAGCGACGACAACGACGACGAATTTAAATTCAATTGTACCAACGGACGAGGCCATATATAATTTTTACCCATCTGCTCGATCTCAAATATTGATGTCATAGTATCTCACAAGGAAAACATGCACACCTCCCTCACCAGCCTCGGGTGACAGAACATTTGTTCCGATTCAATCGATAAAGCTTCGAACGACTGCATTGGTGTTGTCCTTCGACCGCCATCATTGACTTCTGCACTTGCATCTTCATAATCGGTTAGTGATTGATTTTAGTTCCCGAAATCCTCGACTACGAAAACGGTGACAATGATGAGACCAATTCATGAAGGAGCAATTCTAACCGAAGCATTGCTGTCGGCGAGAATGACAACAACGACGGGGCCATTCGGCATTATAGATTTTCGCCAAATCGAAAACAAAAACCACGCGGATATGTGTCTAATGTTGCTGCTCCTTCTGCCAGAGTGAATTCGGAGACAGAATATCCTTCCACTTCGATACAGCAATCGAAACGTATGTATGTGTGTATTTGTAGAAGTTCATTGTGTAGTTTTATTATATGTGTCCTTTGTGTTGTGCGAAATTGAACGTTTTGAGGAATGAAATGTGAAAACTCTATTTCTATGAACCACATAGAAACCTACATAAACCAACTGTACATAATCATAGCTATAACTACCGTCCTAAGGTATCGCAATATAGATACACAGATACATACATAAAAACACCAACAGAAATAGTTGAAATACAAAATGGAAGGAGCACGTTAAGCTTATTTAGGAAAATAAATTGAAAGTTAAAATAATTTGATGTGCTAACATGTTCGATTATTATTTTTATTTATCCCTCAAATTTCATTTCGCTTCGATTTGGTCGTCTTTAATTTTTCGAAAGTCGTTCTGCTACGTGTTAATATAAGTTTTCTCATAGATACGGAAGCTTTGCAGATTTTTTTATTGGTTCATAATTTTAGAGGAAGATAGCAACGGATAAACGGACTTGTTCGTAATTTATTGTCTTTTTTCCTCCAGTTTGCAGGAAGGAAGGATATTATTCATTTTGTGAGAAGGACTGTGAGTAAAAAAGTTTAGTATTAAAAAAAATAATTCCAATGTTGATATTCCAATCCAATGGCGCACAAGAGAACTCCGACTCTATGTAAAATGTCAGTACTGAAAAACTTGCTGATAAAACTTTTAATTACAATTTTTCCGCGGAACCAATAAAAACTGTTGATAGTTCCGAGTAGAAATCCCTGTCGCAAGCCTCCTTCCAATTTTATCAGTAGTAACATGTTTGCAGTTTTTGCATTCACCGAGCCAAGAATTTTTTTTTTAAATGGACACATTAATAAAAATGAATGTCTGTTTTCAATATTAAAATAACAGCTTTGTACAAGATGCATACATATGTATGTGTATATACAGTACTTATAACAAAAACGCAAATTTAAAAATGTTTAGCTGCCTGCCTTTATGTCTGTTTATTCCGGCTAATCTCGGGAACGGCTGCACCGATTTTGACGGGAATTTCACTGGCAGATTACTGATGTTCTAGAGAGTAACTACGACTATTTTAATCGCCCTTTAGTGCCGATGGGGTCGTTTCACAAGCAGAAAGCTAATTTTGTAAGAAGTAACTAAGGCTATTTTGATTACTAGGTGTCGTTACGTTAGGTTACGCGGTCGTTTTTTACGAAAATGTATGGTATACCCAAGCAACGCCGAGGGGGTAAGTTAGTCCTATATAAAACGCAATATTTTGAAGTTTTCGCATATTCATTTTTAGTAAACTTCTTGTTTTACTGACACTTGTTATGTCTATCTTAGAAAACGTCGGCAGGCAGTCCTGAGCCAAACTAAATGCCGTTATCATTGCATTTGTTCGAAAAGGTTTTGCGCTTTCTTTTTGTTCGAGAGTGTTGGAACATTACATGGTGGCATGCTTTTGCTTTTCGAACTGTGTTCTTGGGACATCTTTTTTTCAGATTGCAGCTATATGTCTGTGACTGTGAAGCACATTGCTTTTTAAGTATGCACCGATATACGAAAGATATGAAAGATTTTTTTCGGCGCAGTAAATCGGGAAATAGCTATTTATTTTCTAACTTAAAACCCACGGATGGCGTCTGGGTTCTATTAGGAGTGCGAAAAATTGCTATTTACTCAATCTGGGGTTTCGAACTCAAGTACTCTAGATTAGCAAAAAAGCCTTATGCCGCCACCAGTGGTGTATTATTAAAGTGAAGGTTTCCTCGCATTTTTTTTTCTTTTTTATTTGATCATCTTTACCACTACTGCTCTTATCTGAAGCACGTTCATTTCAGCAGACGCAAATTATCACTAAAATATTTGGTATATTGTAACATTGTAAGCGCTGGCTGCATGAGCAACTACCGTGTAAAACTTTCCATTCAGCTTAGGGTGCATTTTTCGATCTAAAACGATGGCAGTTTTTCCGCCACTTCATTTACCCTAACTTATGTAGAAAAACTGGGCAGAATAGATTAGAGTTTTCCGCCTTATTGCTGTATCCATTCTGTCTCAGAACATCTACAAGCACACAACAAATGCTCGTTGCAAGGATGAACAATCTTCACTTATAAGCTCCATCGTCAGCAAAGAATAATTGATTCACTTTTGGATTTGTCATCTCAATTTCTGGCAGAATATGTAATAAAGAACAAATAATAAAAATGCTTCTAGTGCATACCAACTTAGATAGGGAAATCTTCGGTGACTCATGCGGGTTATCTTATTTTTGATTTGACTTTCTAGTTCATACCTATGTTTGTTTGCAGGTAGATTTCGGAGCTCCGCGTTACCATAGGGAAACGCATATCAGGTCTCGATGTGATTGTCTATCAACTGCTTTTTCAAAAGGCAAAACAATGTGACGAAATTCCGATATTTGCCCTTTCTGTTTTCTGAACCGCAATGGACCCGGTCCGAAATCCGTATTATTTTTCGCAAACAGCCTGTGTCCGACATCACCTTTATTATACGGTAGCTTTCGCAATTTAGTGTATCACTAAGAAGGTAACTTTCCCTCCACTGACTTCGAATTCATTCAAAATTACAATCTATGAAACTTTTAATTTATAACTCTTTCCGAATACAACTGACATCTCTGAAGAATTTTGTTGTAACCCACAAGCAGTTTGCCCTCAACGTCAGCATTGTTAATGAATGTTTGTGAACCACTTTTTTTTAGCTTTTTTCTTTCTTTGGAAACGGTTATTTTGGGAACCGGGTTTATATTGGCATATGGCAGTTTCTGAATAGCCTGGTTTTGGTCAATAGGCACTGCAGAAATTTCTTTTAGCTCTCGATAAATGCTTTCAGCACTTTTTAGAAAAAAAAAATTAATTTTGAAAAACAAATATCAAAATTTTAATTTTCAATCATTATTTTAAACAAACTTTAGATAGTAGACTGCGGTTCACTTGAATAAAAGCAAATGTTTTTATTTAGAAAACACAGTGCGAAGTCCGGTTAATTCTTGATTGCATGCATCTCAAATTAATTCTTAAGTGGAAGTAAAGTTTCACATTTCCAGAAGAGAATGTACTAAAGGAAAGCAGTTTGTTGTACCAATATTTTGTACAACATTTGTCTGAAGTTTTCAAAAGGAGTTCTCAAAGTAGACAATTAAATACATACATATATTCAGATCATTTGAATAAAGGCAGTTGTAAAACTAATTGCATATGTGAATATGTCTAGAGAAAACGCGTTGTTTATTCCTATATTGCAATCCATCCAACATGCACAAACAAGCAAGAAACTCATGCAACTCCGTTATTGAAAGAACCAAATTTTTGCATGACCAAAAATTACGGCAAAAAATTCTGCAGTGTCCCAAAGGCAGTAAAAATTTTTGGTCATTTGTAAAAAATATTAAAAACTCCTCAACATCTTCGGTTCCAACGCTCATCGACAGTAACAAACCAATTGTTTACTCTTCAGAGAAGGCAAACTTGCTCGCCGCCCATTTTGCTGCTAGCTCCACGCTGCCGCATAGCAACGTTGCCCCTCCTGTACTTCTTGAGAATGTAATTTTTTCCATGGGACAGATTTTTTTCCGCACTCGTACAGTAGCAAGAGTTCTCAAAGATCTCGATATACACAAATCCGCTGGCCCGGATGGTATACCCACGATTCTTCTGAAGAGGTGTTCTTCCACACTGGCAAAGCCACTGCGTAAGCTTTTCCATCGCTCCTACTCTTCTGGAATCTTTCCTAGAAGATGGAAAACAGCATTTGTCCAGCCTGTCCCTAAGAAAGGTGACCCATCCTCCCCCTCCTCCTACCGACCCATAGCACTGACATCCCTTCTTTCTAAGGTCATGGAAACACTGATTAACCGTCAGCTTAAGGAATATCTCGAAGATCGTAAGCTTCTCCATGACCGTCAGTATGGCTTCCGCAGCAACCGTTCCACTGGTGATCTGATGGCATATCTCACCGAACAGTGGAACAAATCTTTACATCGCTTTGGTGAAAGTAAGATTATTGCTCTTGATATCTCCAAGGCATTTGATAGAGTTTGGCATGAAGCTCTCTTATCAAAAATGCGTGCTTTTGGGATCGATAATACTCTTGTTCGTTGGATTAGAAGCTATCTTCTGGACCGTTCAATACAAGTTGTATTGGACGGATTCAAGTCTGATTCCCATAAAATAAATGCTGGTGTGCCCCAGGGCTCTGTTCTATCTCCGACTCTTTTCCTCTTTTTATAAATGATCTTCTGTCTGTTACTTCTAATCCACTTAACTGTTTTTCTGACGACTCTACCCTCAGCTTTTCATATTCGTTCGATAATTCACGTCCTTCGCCTTCGGACGTACAATTGCAACGGTGCCGTATGTCAAGCTCATTAAACTCCGATTTATACAGCATTGTCAAATGGGGTAATAGAAATCGTGTGGAGTTTAATGCTTCGAAAACTCAATGCTGTCTTCTGTCGTTAAAGCTTAACATTTCCCCAATGCCACTGTCCATGAATGGCACTTACATCGAAGAAACCGAAAAGCTCTCAGTACTCGGTATGTGTGTCAAGGACGACCTCCGTTGGAACGACCATATATTTGAAATCGCTAAGAATGCTGCTAAGTGCTTAGGTTTTCTGTATCGGTGTAAGAAGTATTTTTCCCCATCTGATCTGGCTACAATTTATAAAGCGTTTATACGCCCTAAACTCGAGTATAACTCCCACCTGTGGGCAGGTGCTTCACAAACATCGCTTCACCTGCTTGATAGAATACAAAATCGAGCGTTAAGATTGATAGGAAATAGAACTGCCGCTGAAAGAATTGCCCCTCTCGAACACCGACGCAATGTTTCATGTCTTTCCTTATTTTATCGTTTCTTTTATAAAAAATGTTCACTCGAGGTAGCCAGCTGCATTCCTCCCCTTAAAAGTTTCGCCTGTAATACTCGTCTTGCTAGGAATGCCCATCAGTTCACCCTTGAGCCCAAATTCGGACGTACTGTGAAATATAGGGATTCTTTTTTTAGCCGTACAACACGACTTTGGAATGGTTTACCCGGCGAGATTTTCCCTTGCTTTTTCAATTTGCAAACATTCAAAACCAATGTTAATCGACACCTCCTATCTCTCCCCTCCCTATCTTCCTAATGCCCGCGCAGTGTGTTACATTAAAAGGGAAACAAATAGTCCCTTGTGCGCGCGTTAATTATAAAAAAAAAAAAAAAAAAAAAAACATGAAAGTATTCAACTGAACCAAACATTATCAAAAATTTCTGAGATAGCTTACCTGAAAAATATACGAAAACGGTAGGCTAGGCAGTACCAAAATAAGGAATCAGTTATTAATGGCATTAAGTCTGTTTGGGCTGAACGGATTTTTTAAATTAACCGTGGTCATCTCATACTCACTATTAAATTATTTCCTAAATGACCATTTATAATAATTGCGAAACAAAATCAATAAAATGTTGAATTTGTCGACAATTTTTGCCCGTTTCCTTTATTTATGTGAACCGATTTTATTGCTTACTTTTTTGAGTATTTTTACTAACGTTGAAAAACGGCATTTATTTTCGCAAGTGTATTTTATGCAGATATTTTAAACCTTTCCTTGCCATCAAAAATTGAGGCTGTGGATCGATTTCTCTGCCCATAACGCACCGTTAAGTGAAGTGAAATTAATTTTGTTGGCCTCTATTCAAGTAAACTACAGTACCTATTTTTTTTAATGTTAATTAAATCAATCAAAACACAAATCCTTGAAAATCATAAATTTAGCAAATAACAGGTAGTTTATTTAGCAGAAATTAGCTTTTACTGTTTAATTCAGATATTCAATTTGTATATAACTTACATAATTTGAAATAACGACTATCTAATGAATGTTCAAAGTGAAATGAAATAGAAAGATGATGATTAAAAGTAGACTAAATATGCAATTAAAGATTCATATTTCTTTACGAATGAGGTGAAAAGAATGTCTTGTTATTAAATAGGTCTGTCGGAATGAAGAATGAGGTTAATTTAACCCACCACCACAACGTCCTGGTTATTTACAAAAGGAACATTCAATACAAAAAAATAGTCATACCATTGTTGCCAGTATCATTTATTTCAATCGCCGGTGGCCTTTTTGTAGTTTCATGAGGTAGGTTTGATGCTGAAGGCTTCTTTGGTGATATTGTTGTATTTTTGACTTTTAAATTGAATTTTCAAATATCATATACAAAACAATATAACGCCATTGAAACGAAAATACATGCAAAATATATAAAATATAAAAAAAGAAATAAAAAGAGGCATACATTTTTAAAATAATTAAAGTGCCTCTTTGTTGCACTTTACATAATATGAAAATCAATACAACAAATAAATATAAACGTAATCCAAAATTAAATTCAATATCAAAGCTTATATACTCATAATATTTCGTTCAGATTCATTTAACTTTTAATTGTAAAATATACAAATAATGAAACAATAAAAAAAAGTAGAAATAAAAGTATAATATATACTCACGGTCTTCGACACACATCAGTCTATCGTCCATTAATTTAAGACCCGTCGGACAGGCACAGGATATGCGCGGACTTCGATCATTTATCCGTGGCGCTGGTAGGCATAAATGCGAACAATGTCCATTCACTGACTGACAGTGATTAATGCCATCGGGCTGTCTGTAAGGGTGGTAGACGTGGACAGTCATCGGGTGTTGTAACTGTAGAATACACATAAAACACAAATATTTTAAATTAATCGGTAATTTTTAATGCAAATATATATGTATAGTATACACATAAAAACCCAATGAATGGAAATATTGTATGTGTAACTCACCATATGAAGGGCGGTAATCGCCTCAACGCCATTCCCATTGAACTTGTTTGCTTTGAATACAGTCTGTTTATCCCAATCGGTCCAGTAAACCCAGTCTTCAAATGTGGTTATCGAAAATGGATGCCTCAAATATTCTGCTGAATATAGAATTTGACGTCGCTGCGTTCCATCGTAGTTGGTTGACGAAATTACATTCAGCTTGGCGTCCACCCAATAGATCCTTTTCCGAACTAAATCCAGCGTAAGACCATTTGGCCATTTTACATCGTAACTGACAATAGTCTTGCGATGTGATCCATCCATGCCGGAACGTTCAATGCGAGGATTCTTTCCCCAATCTGTCCAATACATCCATCTGTGAATAAATGGTAACCATTTTTTTTCCAAAAGTAAAAACATCTATTTTAATCGGTTCTTACCCATCAATGGGATCTAATGCAATGGCACGTGGTATCTCAAGTTGGTCCTTTATAAGAACCATTCCCATATTGCCATCGAAATTTGTCAGCTCAATGGTACACTTGTACGTGTCAGTGAAATATATATGATTATAAATCCAATCAACGGCCAAACCATCAGCTGTGACTGAATGATCCTTCAGCACCACAGTCTTGTCATTACCCTCATCGATGGGTGCCCTACATAACAAAACGACATGGCAAGCATGAGAAGAGAATTGCAATTCAAATTAGAATTAGCTATTAACACGAGTGGACTGCTTCTCTCAATAATGTGTGTGTGTGTATTTGGCTACCTACTTGTATATCCTTTGAGTGGTTACATCGCTCCAGAATATCATTCCGGTGCGGAAGACAAAGTCCAATGCTGTCGCCGATTTAGTGTCATTAACTATCGATGTCATTTCCATGTGATCTAGAGCTATTTTTCGAATATCATGGCGCCGTGCAAATAGTAGTGACGCATGTCCTTCCGTAGCTTTACAACGGGTGTGGTTTCTGGGGTCTCTCATATACCCGGTTTCGCATTCACATTTAAAACCACCAATCTCATTGATACAGATGTGTGAACATGCTCCCGGATCCTCACATTCATTAATGTCCTCACATAATTTGCCATCGATTAGTTTGTACCTGGAAATAGATGCATGGAGAATTATAAAACAGTAGATGCAAGAAGTTTTCGTCATTAAATTGAGTGAAAAACCAATATTCGTACAATATTGGCGGATAAACTATTTTTAAATTTTTGGATTGATTAACATCGCGCAAACTTTTTTGTTGTATTGCTGATTTATTTTGAGGGTATATAATTAATAGGAAACTTAAAACATTGTTTAAAATACTGCGATTTTTTAACCCTAAAGCGAAAGAGATAATGCAAAGCTATATATTCAAGCTGTCAAACTTGATTGACATGTTACAGTGTATTTTCTTTGGATAGACAGAGTTGATATTGTCTATTTCCTAATTTACTTTTCAATTTTATATTTCCAAAATGCGGAAATTGACTTGAATCTTCCCATCCCATAGTATATTATCTTTTATTGTGCAACGCAGATTGAAAACAGGGATAGAAAAAGTTATAACAATCCAATGATGTTGAAGACTCTTAACTTTTAGTATTAGAATGTTTATTTAAAAAGTACTACTCAAAGCAGTTATCTTTCTGCGGTCGAAGAAAAAAAAATAATAGAAAAACTTAATTAATATATTCATTAAGAAAAAAAAAATGGAAACATTTAACACGGAAAGGAAGAAAAGAGAAAGAAAATCATGTGATGTCATTTATAACTGCCAAACTTTCAGTGCTGCTAAAATCCATCTAGCTTTCTGAAATAATAGAGGCTGGAAATATACCCGCCTTTATAGACACTTATAGGAGCGGTACAGTAATAATTTTCTACTACATGTACTGAAATTATTATTCGGTAGTTAGATTAAAACTTAACACTTAACCCGACCGAAACATAAATTTGTTCAACAGCATAAACTAGATGTGAGAACCGTGAAAAACTGATAATATGGAGAGTATGAATCGTCTTTAGAAAGCTTCAAACACGAAGAACTGTGTTTCGAGATGTTAGAAAGCAAATTTTGAATACGAACATTTTAAGAGTCGTCGAAACAACTACTTCCATAATATAGAGAGATATCCAGCCAATGGCTTATGAGCTAATAATGAGTTACCCTCCAAGCGATGAATGGTGCTGAAGATTTGATTCCTGCCACCCCCAATACTTTTATGAATGCCAGGGGGGAAGAAGTTTGTAAATTATACCTGTGTTTATAACTTTCAGATAAGCACTTTGCTTTGCGGGTAAGCTTTTGTAAATTTAAACTATTTTGAAAACAAAGAAATTTTGAAGTTTGAAATTGAACGTAGAACATGCTACGTTCTAGGAAATTTTCTAAGCTTGAATTTAGATTTTTCTTAAAGACACAACGTTTTCAAACTCTTAGCTAAAATCTAAAAACACCGGCATTAGATTTCCAACCACAGCAAGCGGTATCTGAAATCGTTAAAACGTTGTTAGGCATCGTTTAGGGAACCTCTTCCAAAAACTTTTAAAACTTTAAAAATGTAATGCAGCAAAAAAATCTAATTTGACTGAATTATTCGAAAATACTTTGGGTTAAGTTAGAATTAACTGACTGAAATAGTTAAGAATTAAGGTTGATTCGAATTTAGTAGCAAAGCTTTAACCAATTCGTTTTAAAAATAGGTTAACTTAATACACAAAATCATTTAATTCAAATAAAAACTTATCTGTATTAACACTGTAACTTTAAAAATATGGCTTAAAAAATAAACAATGTGTCAAAATGACTAGCACGTTATTAGAGCGATTTAACTATCAATCATAGAATTCATTATTAACAGTGGCTGTGAGCTATCAAAGCTTATTTTATCAGGTGTAATTTTTATTTTAAGTCATCACACCTCGCAATATAAAAATCTTTTTTACACATTCAAAAAAATACATGTATGTATAAATATGAACATAAATTAATTTACCCTTCATGACATTCACATCTGTATCCAACAGGTGTATCTACACATTTATGTGTACATCCTCCATTGTCTACACTGCACTCATTGATGCCACACTTTCCAGCTGGCTCGTCCTCGCCATCAGGACAATCCTTTCTCAGGTCACACACTTTGGACAATGGAATGCACATCCCACCTCCGCAATCAAACTGACTTGTTTTCGAGCATTCGGTTTGATTGAGCTTGCCGGTACCTTTAAGCAAGTTTAAAATAAGTGAAGAAGAATGCATTGACCAATGATATAAACACAACAGTTCCCTGGGCAGAGCAGTCAGAGATGTCTCCAAACACGATTGACTGTCCATGTCCACTCTCCACTTGATATACACACACTTACCACAATTTAATTCGTCACTTTTGTCCGGACAGTCTGCATCACCATTGCACATCAAATGTCCTGGAATGCAACTCCGATCTGCACACTGAAATTGGTCCCCACGACATGTGACATTTAAGCAATTCGATTGAATTTCATCGTCTCCATCTGGACAATCTCGCTCTCCGTCACACACCCAGCTACGGTGTAAGCAAGTAATGCGATCCTTGCACTGGTACTCGTTTTGGACACATGGTGTAGAGATTTGTGTGACATTCGTGCAGCCCTTGAATGAATAGTAGGAAGAAAGAGGATATGAATCAATTATTATTACTCCATATATATATCTTTGTATTTTAGGTGAACAGTTATCATCCCCAGACCCTAGCAACTCGTCCTTTGGTTAAGAACATTTTGGTTTAGTTTCCTTGGTAAAGGAGAGACCGAATTCCAGGAAACTTCAGTTGGAAATATTTATAGAGATATGGAAATATATTGACTTTTTGTTGTATTCAAGAATAAATTATTCTATTGATACTTTACTCTTGAGATTATATCAAAAGCAGGAGTAATAGCTTTGGCCGGGTGTCTTAGAGTGATTTACCACGAGTAATGTCCTTGAAGATTACATACAATAGCGGCTTGTGGTTTCTTTTGAAATGCAAAACTACGACATTGCCTTGATTCACAAATGGGGTTTGTATTGAAACAAAAAAAATATATTTTATTCGGGTCAATTTAATTCAGTCAATTGGCATGTGGAAGCTGTCAAAGCAGCGTGGGTACTGAGAGCATTGGCCCGCCTTAAAATTTACATTCAACTTTGCACACTTTTTATTGAATTTAATAAGTTTAGTTGGCCTTAGCTAAGGCTAAGTAATGGCTCTATTTTCTCTACAATAATGATGCCTTAACAACTTTAATGTTTTCAATATTGACTGTGTTCAAAAACTGCAAAATAAAACTTCAACGATCTTGTTCTTCTTATTAAACATCAGTTCAATAAAGTGTTAACTGTTAATGTATTATGTAAGTTTTTTTTTAGAGAAATACAAAGAAAATTTAATATTTATATACAGATATATACATTGTTAATACATATTTAGTTTTCTTAATAAAAAACGATGAAATAATTTTTGATATGTAATTGAATTCTATTAAAAAAAATTAATAAAGCCCTATGTAGAAATGGGGTGGCACCCACGAGGGTTATACACCGAAGGAAAACAAAAGAAAAATTCTGTTATTTTTTACAGGAAAGGTTTGTATATAGTTTTTTCACTTGATTGAACACCCTATCTATATCGGTATACGTACGGTGAAATGTCAGAGATTGTGCACATTGCACAATTATTAAATTTTTTTTATTGAATTTGCCAAGTTTTGATTTTTCAAATGAATTCGATGGAAATTCAATTACACCGAATATCTAGTTTTTGGTCTTCATTTACAATTCTGAGATATTAATCGTAGAAAAGATTCTTTGTTCATATTTTTGATTTCAATCAGGTTCTTGTTATTTTATACAGTTCCCCAGTTGTAGTTTAAATCATTTTTGTTGTTTGTCTTATTAGCAAGTTAGGGAAATGAAGTTTGAAGTAAAGGATCGATGTTCACTTTGTATATTGAAGAGAAGGCAATCTATTCTGTGAATATCTGCGCGAGTGTCGGTTGTCACATTAAAGCACTTTCCTTGCTCAAAGGTATTATAATATTATTGACGACAATGCTATTTGTTCAATAATTAGAAAAAGAAACAGAGATTTAGGTAATTATTTGTCAAGAGCATACCTATCATAAAAAAAATTTAGGTAATAATTCGCAGTTGACGTTTGTAATATTTTCATAATGACAAATATTTCAAGAGGAATGTTTATTTTGTCAAATAAATTCTTATATACAAATACAAAGTAGAGAGCGCTATCTTCAGCAAAACAATTTATTGGATAATATTTCTATCGTTGATTAATATAAGGAAAAGAGTCGGAAACAAAACAGAGCCTTGGGGTACACCAGCATTTATTTTGTGAATCCGTTCAACAAAACTCTTATTAAGCGGTTCGAAAGGTAATTAGTTATCCAGCAAAGAAGAGTTGCATTCAGGCCAAATACACGCATTTATAAGAGAGATAAAAGAGCTTAGTGCCAAACTCTTTTAAAATACTAAGTGCATAAATCTTACTTTCCCAAAACGGAGTACAGATTGAATCCATTTTTCGGTGAGATATACTATATAACATCAGATAACCAATTGCTGATTCATGCTGAGATATTACAAGATATTTCTTAAGATGAAAATGAATAGTTTAAGGGAGAAGAAGATTCGAAGAAGATTTTAGGGAAAGGCTGAACAAATGCTATTTTTCATCCACTCGGGAAAAGAACAGATGAATAGAACAAATGGTAAGAACTCTTCAGAACAATAGCAGTGATACTATTTGGGACAGGATATTTGTAGATCTTGCGAGTCAACGAGTGCCGATATTGATATAATCGTAAGAATACAAATTTACTGATGCCTTTATAAGTATTGATGGAGAAAAAGCAATGACATGTGCATCAATCAAATAAGAAAAACAAAAATATACATTTTTGTATATATGTATATTCATCAAGAGGTCTACCAAAATCGAGGACTTGAACAAAATATCAGGATAACTAAGGAAGCTGGGGTTTAGACTACATACTTAGTGTGACACAATGGTGTCAGAAGAGAGAGAGAAGAGTTGTCAAAGAATTGAATATTTAAAAATAATATTGACAGAATACAATGCAGCGGAATCAGAGTCGTAGCCGCAATCGAGATGAAGAGGGTTAACCAGCTACTGTTGAATTTAGATTAAAAAAATAAGAAAAAACAAATCAATGATAATGAGTTGGAAGCTATATTTGTTATTTTTATATTTAACAATTAAAAATTGATCTTGCAGCCAACTCAAGACGGATTAGATAAAATATTTATGTCAAATTTTACAATATTTCCGATTGAGATTCCAACTCTGATTTTCTTTGTGTTCTAACAGTTAAATATTGAAGCTTTGGCTCGGGTAAATTATACAAATTATATGGCACAACTTCTTATACGAAGCTAGATGCAGACAAGTATATAGAAACTCCGCTTAATCCAAACAAAAAACTGGTTTGGTTTTGATGTCTCCAAAAACAAAAGAATTTATATATGTATAAGAAGAATATATATACAACCCTATCTCAATGACATCTATTTAAAACCATAATCTAAAGTTAATAATAATTATAACAATTAAAATAATAATCAGGTAAAAAAAGTAGTTAATCAATTGAAGCAACTGAATAATATCCTTAAAATGATATGCTCTAAGAAAAAAGGATCTCATCTAGAAAAAGCGCTGAGAATAGCAAGTACAATAAAAAACTGCAAACATATTCACACCGCAATTTAAAACTGCTTTCTCACAACTTCTGGGGATCTAAAAGCAACGAGAATAGGAGCATTACGATTTATTTCAGAACTTTGGCAAAGAGAACTACGAAAAGATGTTAGTTTTTGTTTATTTTTCAGTGAAAAAGATATTGAGGTGAGTACAAAGAAAAAAATTTATTTTGTTAAATTTTCGTGCAGTAGCTTTTAATGTTTATTAACAAAATGAAATAATTGTAACACTCTACTAGAATATGTAATTATCATAGCTCTAGCTCTATTATGCTACTAGCGGTATGCCCATGGGGCGTTTTGTATCAACGAATTTACAAAACGCCCCGGTCAGGCTAGGGCAATTAGCCCCACGAAAAAAAATCAATTTTTACTGAACAAATGTATACAGTTATTGTTTTATGTCCACAGTCATGCCAAGAAATTATATAAGAACTACATTACGCGCAAGCTGCTCCGAAAAAGACCTTAAAGAAGCCATACAAAGAGTGACTGACAAGGAAATGGGCGTGAATGAAGCGAGTAGGGCTTTCAAGATACCGTCTCGAACATAACAACGGGAAAAATTAAAATGCCTCTTGGTCGATCACCTGTTTTCGGAGAGGAACTGGAGAAAAAATTGGTAAGGCACATTCAAAAATTGGAAAAGGTAGGATTTGCACCTGATCGCGAAAACGTCAAGGAAATAGCATTTCAATTTCAATGCTGGAAACCAGAAGAAAAGGGTTCGGAAAACTGAATCTTCGTCATCTGAAAGCGATTTTGACGAAGCCCTATTCACAAGACCTGACGCCGAGGAAGAACTTTCGGATGAGGAAAACAAGTGCACTGAGTGGACCGAAAATTATTTTCAGACCTTCTAAAAGGATGACTGGTTCCAATGCATTGCTTGCTCAGGATAGTTACATGAGACTTGTACGATGTACATGCCCAGATGCAACACTTGTGGTCGTAAAGCTATGAGATAAAAATTAATTTTGTACTTTTTGTTTCTGGGGCGTTTTGTCTCTACCTATTTACCCATAAGGGTGGTTACAAAACGCCTCAGTAGACTTTTGTATTATAATTAAAAAAATATTTTTTATCAGTTTGAATATGATAAAATGAATTCGAAAGTCATATAGAAATACTGTATGTTATATTTAATTAGATAAAACCTTTTTATCTTATCAAAAAATAACTTTTTTTCAGTATTCTTTGAAATTGGGGCGTATTGTATAGTTTTACCTTACAAGTTTGTCTAAATTTAAAAATAAAAATACACATAATGCATTGTTTCAAATGTTTCATCAAATATTGATTAATAACACAAACGCTGACAAAATATTGTACACTGGTGGATCACACAAAGATAACCACTCATCATATGCAGTAGTTCAATTGAATCAGAATGTACACATAGCGTAAATCTTTGGCAAGAACTTCTTCGAATGAAGCAGGAAGTTTCAATGCAGAATTGGCAGCAATCCTTAAGTCTATATCCTTCGCTCAAACGCAGATCCGACAAAGTTTAATTCTATCAGGAATTCTTATAGGTCTTAAAAATGAAATCAATACTCCTGATCTTATAAGAAGTAAATTAAATGAAAAAACTGTATAAGCATGGATACCGGGGCATACTGGAATCAAAGAAAAACGAAACTGCTAAAAATGCCAGTAACTGTCCGATGATTTTTGAATATCCAAACTTTTACCAACTCACACGTAGAATGTTTTACAATAAGCAGAAACAAGAGCTAGCACACATTTGGGATACCCGCCAAACATTTTTTCATGACCATGGTAATATTCTCTTATTTTACTTTCTCATCTTTCTTTAAATAATGTTCTCATCTTAATTCAAATATAATTAACTTTTTTTTTTTTATAAAAAGGGATTCACTAGTGTGAGAGGGTAGGTGTTGTCGTATTTGTCTTTTGGTAAGTACTAATAGTACTTTTTTTGGCTTTTGGTATTTTAGTAGAAATTATATTTCCTTGATATTTAAGTGCATTACGCGATCATATTCGGAGAAGTTTCTTGACGTGATATTGTTTTTTTAAATTTAATAAGAGTGAAGTGGTATTGTGATTAATAATAATTATAACTAGTGTATAGTGTATATATTTTTTTTTAAATTATGTTTAAAATGTGAAGTGCTTTTCGATTTGCCACGATTATAACGATAGGTAGGGAAACCCTGTTAGAGCTTTTACTTAAAACAGAAATATGCAGGTCAATGCAACTAGATTGAGAGCCAAACGTACTATGTACCCTTGTTAAGAAAAGTATTCTTAAGAAAAAATAAAACGTTACAACTAGAGCTTTTCTAACTATGGTTACGGCATTACGTTTTTTTATCGCGTCCTAACCCTTGTCACACAAAGCATTGGTTCAAGGTAAAGAACACTTTCCATATGACTTTTTTTGTAGAAAAGTAAAGCGTCGTTAACTGTTACTGGTGTTTTTAAAAGAGACCCAAGGCGATCATTTGAACCTTAAAAGAAGTACTCATTTCACCTAACACAGGTTTCGTTTGCCATATAACATATCACGGAAAAAGACCCACCAGAAGTTTTTGCAGGCTAAATCCTCAAATTTCCAACACGACGACGAAGGGTGACATTTTTTTTACGACTTTGAAATTAAAGTAAAAGCCGGAAGGACCCGAGGTGAAGTGAAATCGATTTCAATAGAAAAAAATACAACTTCGCTTAAACTGGCCAACCTTTTTATTGAAAAGCATTTGCTCACCGTCATCCAGTTTACCCTTTAACGTGTCGAGATATAAGGCGATGTAACCATTATCGCAGTTCTTCTGTCTTCGAACCTTTTTGTAAAGAAGTAAGTAGTATCTATGATAAGGCATACACATCCAACATAAGTACACAAGTATCTATTACTTTTAAGTTTTCAAACTAAAAGACGCTTAACGTAAACTTTTGCTAAAACAGGAGTGCTAAAAGGCAAAAGGGCAGTGTTCTCAGGAATGTATCCTGTGCAGGGGAATCATGATGAGGGATTTGATTTATCAATCCCTTTCCCTTGCGTAAAAGGATGATGATTAAAAAGAAAAACAAAACTTCGTTGATTGTCTTTCAGCTTTGTTGACACTACTAGAATCTTACCCCGGCCGGCGTTAGAATTACAATTAAGTTTATTCGTTTAAGGACAAACTTCTGTTATCTATTAATATAAAATATAAAAATTAAAATTAAATTGATAAGCAATAAAAAACAACAACAAAGGAAGGGCAAGCAAGTTAAAAAGAAGATTGAATCATACGAAAAATTAGTACTAACTAAAGTACTAAAATGCAAAAATTATAAATTCCAGGCTTTGAAGAGTATAGAAAACTTTATGTTACGAATATATAAACAGATACATTGGCGTTGCTAAGACATCTTTTTTTAAATCACTGTGACAATTGTACTTTATTTTTTGGAATGACATGTTTTACTTCTTCTATTATTTAATCCGTTAAGGATTGCAATATTCATACCTTTTCCGTTTTTATCGTCAAATGTTTGGGAAAAAAGAAGTCGATATATTAAATCGAGAACTAACTAACTAACTAACTATCTCAGCCTCCGAAAAAAAACTTACACAGTTATTTGTCCGGAATAAAGTGCCTTTTATTGATCCAACGCTTCATCCATTTTCCTTCGAAATTGTATTCAAATCTGGTTAGTTGTTAGTTTCAAACATACTATTCCATGGGGATAGTGTATTTTTCCGAGATGGAAAGAAGTATATTTCTTAACCAAACACTTTATCCATCTACGAACCAAATTTCATCAAATAAGCTTAGTCCCTTAGGTGTGATTGCGGTACAAACAACCACATCAAAGCATTCATATTTTTCTCACTTGTTCTCATCAGTTCATACTTCACAGTTAGTACCTCCTCAAGAGGCAACTTTCGATTTATTCAGTTCAGACCACGTAAAGTTTTTGACCTTACATATATGTATCCAAAAAGATTAAGATTTTAATCATCACTTGATAAAATGAATTATTGAATTGAAGGTTTTGATGCAAACTCCATATACTATCTTGAAAAAAATAAATAAATTATTAAATCAAAAGTTCCGTCTTGACAAGGTATTCACTGTAAGCTGATAAGTGCAACCGAGCTGCCAATTATTGATACAGTATTACATGCATTAAAAAGAAGCCTTTTTAAACCAATAATTCAACAAGTCCATATTTAATGCTGAGTCTTCTACTTACTGGCATTGTATATAAACCGCTATAATACTATCATGAGAGGCGAAAAAATCTTTGCCCCACGAGCCGCCTGGAGCGCTAATGTAGGGACATTTTATTGGAGAGGGAGAATATTAAGAGCATGTTTTTTAGTGTTTGCCAGGGTTGTGACTTTACTGCAATTGCAGTAGAACTACTGCATTTTTTTCGAAAAATAATCTACTGTCTTTAAATTAAATCTACTGCACTATTTAGTGGAATAAAAATTGTTTGTAAATTGATTGTAGATTTGTATTGTAACAAATATCTTTTGTGCAAATATAAGAAATGGTGAAGACTATTATTTACGTTAATTTGTATGTCTAGTTGTGTAGTAGTGTTTTTATTAAAAATATATATTACTAGCGGGCCCGGCAGATGCCCTCCTGCATTTCTATAAATTCTTTTGATTTGTTCACGAAAACGTTTTTTTTTTATAATTACTGTAAGAATAACACATAAAATTGTATACAAAGTTTTAGCTTAAATATTAACGGTATCTGTCATATAACCTTTAAGTAAAAGCTTATTTTTCTCCAAAATATTTTATTAAAAAAAAATCAGTGTACTTAGATGTGGTATATATTTTGGTGAAAAACTAAGAGCACATTATTTTAAGTATTGGCGTTGTTTTCAAATATATTTTGTTTTCAAATGCAAGTGTTTTTTTTAGAAAATGGCCCCTCCTTCCTCCTCCTCCTTTCCTATAGCAAAAAAATATTTTCTCTAGTCTCTCTATAGATGGTTATTATTTTGCAGCGTCAAAGTTATCGTGCTCTACCTGAAAAATGCAAAGAGAAAGACCTCGGAAAAACCAACAAAATTATAAAAAGTGGTTTTTGTTAAATTTTAATTTTCTCGAAAACTAGCATCTAGTTTTCGGTGATTAATTAGGAATTAGTAGAAGTAACAAATACTAAAATAAAATTTAGTACATATCATCTGCATTTTCTGAAATTCTGAGTTTGAAATAAGTTTTTTAAATTTTTTTTATAGATATTTAAAGGTTTAAAAAATAATATGATAGAGCAGATTTTTGGCTTTCTAAAAAGGTATAGCACATTATTTTAAGTGTTGCCGTTGTTTTCAAATATATTTTTTTCCAATGCCCCTCCTGAATAAATGGGAGGAGATAGACCCTCTACTAATTGTAAAAAATGTTTGTAGTTAGTCTCTCTACAAGAATTCGTTATTAATTTGTGGCGCCAAAGTTATCGTACTCTTGCCTCGTAATGTCATGTTTGAATGTTATCTCAAATTCTTTATGTTCATGAATCCTAAACTTGCCTTATACAATACACGATCATTAAAAAAAGGTTTTCAAAAATTTTAGTGTAAGATTATTAAGGCTACTTACATTTTCCGGAATATCAATGTTGGTTGTAATCGGTTAACTAACCAGTTCTCAGGAAAGTCGATGAAAAAAAAATCCTATGGGAATTACCGGTTTTAGCCCACCTGTATACATTTTTCTGACCAAAATTAATTTTTTTACATAAAAAAAATTCTTGGAGCCGTTTTTGAGAAAAAATAAGAATAAGAAATAAAAAAAATTCTATTTTGAATGTCAAAAAAATGTCTGTCGGTCTGTCTGTCAGTAGGTATAACGAGCTGTAGCCTAAATTTGGTATGTGATTCTTTTGGCATTCCCCAGAGGGGAAATTGAAATTTTATTAAGGCTTACAAATAATGGTACCTGCCATATGATCGGTTAGGAAATTTTGAATAACTTTTTTTTCTAATAAATTAAAATTAATTTTTTTTTTTTTGAAAAATCAATGCTTTGAAAACTAATTAAAAAAAATATTTTAAATTTTATAATCATATGTATACTAATAACTTCTAAAAAAACTGCATACCAAAATTTAAAAAAAAAATTCAAAAACCTAAATATACAAAACAGGATTTTATCGATACAAACTACAATTTTGGAAATAAATTTTTCATAAATTTCTTGTTATTTAGGACGTGTGATCGCGTACTTCATTTTTACTAAAAACCGTTAAGTATTGTGTTTTTTAATACTTTTTATAAGTTCAAACTGTGTTATTTTCAACGCAAATGTTACTTGTTCCTGTCAAAGATCTTGCTTTCCAATGTAATTAGGCACGTAAGTGGAAGTACGTGCGACCCAGCCGTGCCCATTTTTTAAATGATTTTCTAGACATATGTAGTTTGCACTTAATTTGTATAGGTACCTATCTGAATGGAAAGCAAAATTCAAAACAAAAATCCATTTCTGCAAGGACGTTTGTATAAATAAAGCAAGAATTAAGTTTGTGTTTAAATTTCTAAATTTAAGAATGCATCATGAGTATATTTTTTGAAAATGGCAACCTTCATAATATACCCATTGTATATAAACAATGTATGTGTACTTTTTACTTGCGATTTATTATTATGCAAATTATGCATTCGTACAAAAATATTTGAGATACCAATCAAACATGACATTACGATGATAGAGAAACATATTTGAGTTACTGGCAAAATTCCTTCCGTCTGTCTATCTGTCTGTCTATTTGTACGTATGTATTTTAGACTGTAGCCTAAACGGTTCAGCCAATCGTCTTGAAATTTAGAACTTAAGGTTATTTCGACATTCTACAGAGGATTTTTTTCAATTTTTTTAGCTCAAAAATGAACGGTACCGTAACGGCTTATTTTTCTCGAAAACGGCTCCAAGAATTTTTTATAAAAAAAAAAACAGTGTAGGTACATACTGTAGGTAACAATTATATTTTGGTGAAAAAAAAATAATATGGTCGGGTAAAAACGGTACCTCCTATATGACCGGTTTTTTTCTTCGACTTTCTCGAAAACTGGTGATCCGATTACTATCAAGATTGATATTCAAGAAGAAGTAGGTAGCCTAAGTAATTTCGCAATAATTCTTTTTGGATAATTTTTTTGTATTTTTAATAATTAAAATTTTTTTTGAAAAGTAAGTAAGGTAAGTGAATTTTCTTTTTAAATTTTGTTTTTAAATATATGTTATTTTTGTTCTTAAGTTTGTATTCTTGAATTATTTTTTTTTAATTTTTTAAAAAAAGTTGTTAAAAAACCGTTCTATTTAAAAACCGCTCCTACGATTTTGAAAAAAAAAATCACCTTTTTTAATATTTCTTGAAGAAATAAAATGGCGTTTAAATCATTTCACTCAATACAATTTAACGTACTTTATTCGAACAATCCTTTTATGTTCACTTTAATTTTATTACATTGTATTTTACAATGTGACTGCACATATGAGCAGGTATGTGCGAACCAGTCGTGCAATTTATTTTATAGTAGATTATAGTAGATAAACATAAATTGAAAATCCTAAAGAATTCGAATCAAAAGTCTGATCAATGACGTATGTACGCATGTACAAATATGTATGTACGTACCAGTGCTCTTAGAAAACTTGCAAATCCTTAAGAATTCGAATCAAAAGTCTGGTCAATGATGTACATCTCGTATATTATAAAATGTAAACAATGAAAATGTTGGATCGTGTACAAATCCTTAAAAAAAATATCCAGTTAAGCCAAGCGAAACTATTGTATATAAACTACCTACCTATATTCATACATACTCCTAATAAAAAAAGCACAGCACCGCAAAAAAAAACATCTTTCATCTGCCCATAGAATGAGGTAAACAAAACTTTTATATTTTTAGTTTTCTATTTCTTAACTTTAACCTCACTTTTATACATTTATTAGGAATACAGACAGTACCATTCACAGAGTTTATCTTTATTTCTCTTTCAAATTACGTAGTAAGTTGCTCCACGAGCCGCTTCGAAAAAAATATTCTAACTGAAAGATTCATTGATTTAAAAATATAGCACCCTGAAACTTTTATCAAAATCGTAAAAGCCGTTGTTAAAAATTGTATGGCAGGTTCCGTTATTTTTTGACCTAGAGCAAAAATGAAAAACACCCCCCGATATACTACCTAATAAATACTAAATACCAACATCGAAGCAAATCGGCCCATCCGTTTAGGCTGTAGAGGCGCGAACAGCCAGACAGACGGACGGAATTTCATTTTTTCAACTTTTCTATTTTATATTATGTTTGATTGTTAGAATTTTTTTTCACGAATCCATAACTTGCATTATTGTACCTATATTCAAAAGTAAAAAAACGAGATAACAATCAAATATAACATTACGATGATAGAGAAACATATTTGAGTCACTGGCTAAATTCTGTCCGCGTACTAAACAGTTGGGCCAATCGTTTTTAAATTTGAAATATAAGTTTATTTTGACATTCGACAGAGGATTTAAACAAATTTTTTTAGTTGTAATATTAACGGCACCTGCCATATAACCGTGCATTAAATTTTGGTGAAAAAAAATGTATGACGTTGAACTAAAACCGGTACCTCCCATAGGAGTTTTTTTTGTCATCGACTTTCCTGAGAACTGGTTAGGTAACCGATTAAAACCAAAATTGATATTCAGGAAATTGTAAGTAGCCTAAGTAAGTAATCTTACACTAAAAATATTTTAGAAAACTTTTTTTTTGCTGATTATTTTTTTTTTATATTTTTAAAAAATCAATATTTTGAAAACGGGTAGGTGTTTTTTACTTGCGATTATAGGTACTATAAGCCAAGTTTAGGATTCATAAACATAAAAAATTTGAGATAACAATCAAACATGACATTACGAGACAATAGTACGATAACTTTGGCGCCACAAATCAATAACGGATTCTTGAAGAGGGACTAAATACAAACTTTTTTACTATTAAAGGAGGGGTCTATCTCCTCCTGTTTAGGCAGCAGGGGCAATTTTCTAAGAAAGCAGGGTGGGGGCCAATCGACACCCTTTTAGGAAAACGGGACCATTTTCTAAAAAAAGCACTTGCATTTTAAAATAAATTGCACGACTGGATCGCACGTACTTGCTCATATGTGCGGTCACATTGTAGAATAAAATTAAAGAAAATTAAAGTGAACATCAAAGCATTTATTCGATTTTTGTGACTTTTGATTGTTCAAATAAAGTACGTTAAATGTATTGGGTGAAATAATTTAAACGACATTTTATTTCTTTAGGATATGTAAAAAAGTGTAATTTTTTTTCAAAATCGTAGAACCCGTTTTTAAATATAACATAAGCACAAAAATAACGTACATTTAAAAGCAAAATTTAAAAAAAAATTTCAGAATATTAATTTTTCAAAATTTTTTTTTTTTTTAATATTAAAAATACAAAAAAAAAGTTTATGCAAAATTATCCGACTATTCTGGCACCATTATGAGAAACCGGAAGGCTTACTAAATGACAAATTTTAAATCATGTATTATTATAGTACAAAGGATAAAATATGTCGCACTTCAATACAAGGTTCTGCAACATCAATTTGTTGCAAAACTCACAACATTGATAGCTGTAGGTTTATCCTCTATTTAAAAAAATCAAATTTATATCGGAATTTTCCTTATTTTATTTTATATTGCGCTAAACGTATTTGACGTCGAACATTCTTCCAAAAAAACATTTTCAATAAATTACCTGACGTCCAACGTTTTGATGGTGCTTTATGGAATCTAATTTCACACTTGAATTATAATAAACCATCGATTAAAAATAAAATAGAAAAAACACGATATCACTAATCAGATTCATAACAAAAAGTCACGTCTATATCCATCATCTCCGCAAAGTCAAATTTTGCCCATGGACCTGCATTTGACACTTACCGTTTCATCTGAACCATCGTGGCAGTCATAGTCCCCATCGCAATGCCATCTCTTTGATATGCATGACCCATCGGCACATGTATAATCAGTTTTAGCATTGCATTGAATCGATGGACAATTCTTTTCATCGCTGCCATCTCCACAGTCGTCATCACGATCACACATCCAGCGTTTTTGAATGCAACGTCCATTTCCGCAAGTGAATTCATCCGTTCGGCATGTTTCATCTAAACGAAATATTACATTTAGATACACAAATAAATTTTGTATTTTTTTTTCTGATGCACAAAATTTTGGTTCTAACACTTTTTTGTGCTGCTATTATTATGATGAAGGATGTATGAAAGAGGAATTGTAAACATACAAAAAATGTGTGTTAGTATGACCAAGAGCATGCATCAAAAGCCCTAAAAGCAATGAAAACCTTGTACAAACATACACAATGAGTAGTAACTACTTGTGCCTTAGCACTTAAACAAAAGAACACAAAAAAAACACTTCATCATGTACACATAGTCATTCCTCATGACGGAGCCGGGTGGAATCAACATACATACTCCTCCCCTTGGATACTCCTACAGCATAGAAAAAAAATACATGGAGCAACTCCACAGAAGACAAAACAGATACAGCCTTATCCAATATTCTACTACAAAAGCCTTCTCACTCTGTGTTATTGCAAAAATAACGAATGTAAGGATACAAAAACAAAAACTTTAATAAATGAAAATGCAAGTAGAGATGCTAAAGCCTATATGTAACGTTACAATTTACTATGTTCTGCGCATACAACACACATAAAACGTAGTAGCGTCTTACCGAGTTTTTAATGCATTTAAACTTCAGGAGGAAAAAACCAGCAAAATGTTTTCGAAAGAAAGGTCAACAAGTCTTGTCTTTCTACATATACATAAATACATATATGATTTGAAAATTTGTTGAAACAAGACTGTTTTTTCCTGTTTCCTTGTTTTTATTTTTCACTTTTACAGGTACAGGTTGGTAATCCAAACAACAATTTTTAATTCGTATAATTTGTTAGTCTAATTGGAACACGAACTGAAATAATTAAATTTTTAATAAATGCTGCGAGCTTGAACGCAATGAAAACCCATTTACTGACGATGACGGCGCTTGAAGTGGGGGTGTGCATTGTGGCATTGCCTTTCTTTTAATTAATTCAACACGATGCTATGGTAAGACAAAAATGTTGAAATAATATTATATTTAGAGGCAAATTGCGAATTTTTCTTAGTCTAAGGGTCAAATACGTGTTTTATACCTTACATCGCTAAGGAGACTTTTGAAGTTACGTTGGGTTTCGAATGTCAAGAGAGTGTTTATCCTTCCTCATTTCTTATTTTTTTTCCAAAAATTTGCTTTGGATGACAAAAAATATATATTTTCAAAATTCTAGAGCGGATTTGGTCATTGTTCAGGATCCTACCCGAAAACCTTTTTTTAATATTACACTTTGTGAAGGAGAAGAAATTGTTAATCTGTAACTCTATTTAAAGTTTTTGGAAGTCACTTGTTTTTTTTTTTTTTTTGCTTCTCGGTTTTACCAAACCATAGGTTGATACGAAAGTGAAATCAAACGTAATGAGAATCTTAAAATCAAGGTTTGTTTTATTAACGTAGCTGACTTTAAAATTGTCTGCAATGCTGTAAAATTTTTGAAACGTGGCTTTTACTGTATTTATTAAATAGATCTCATGTAATGTTGTTTAATGGTTTTACATAAATTAATATTCAGTTAATTTTGAGTTACATACCACAAAATTATTATTAAGGTTCGCATCTTTTTATTTTGTTTAAAAATGACATAACCTACCTCTCGTGAAGTTTTCCAAGTATTTCAATTAAAAAAAACTAGGATCCGTCATGGCAAAAGATTGCAATATACTTTTGTTTTTTATTTGACTGGTGTGGACGTAACTGTTATTTAATGAGCTTTACAAATAAACTTTAATTACCGTTTCATCAGTTTTTTTTAATAGAACACCGTATTGATTCGTTCATAAATAATATGCTAATCTAACATCTGCGTTCCATGATGTAGTAAGCTAAAAGGTAAACACCAGTTAAAACCCCAAACATCTAATAAGGAAGCAAATTCAATCAGAGGATACAAAATTCACTCGTCGATATAAACCATTCCTGTGTGTGTTTTGAATCTGAAAGAATAGAAGAGAGATACACTTTTTCGAGAAATATTTTACTCTTGGAGGTATTGTAAGTCCCTCGCAAGAGGCATATGACCATATGGCCATATGACACATGGCCATATGACACATGGCCATATGACACGGCACCGAATTTACCTCGTTAAATTTACAAAGTATCAAAATCATAAATAAAACCCTTAAAGTGGAAATATATATATGTAAATGCAAAGGATTAATGATTTATAACCTTTAATAGGAAAACCATAATTAAATAGCAAACAAAATTTTTAATTTTCCACTATTGCTTGTAGCCATGAAGCCCTGGCATTCTTTGAAAAATAAAAATTAATTATCTCCGAGCTGATACTAAAACCTCTAATAAGAAAATGGGCACGACTGGGTCGCACGTACTTGTTCTTATGTGTGTAATTACATTGGAAGCCAAGATCTTTGACAAAAACAAATAACATTTACGTTGAAAATAACACAGTTTGAACTTATAAAAACTATACAAACCACAATCCTTAACGGTTTTTAATAAAAATGAAGTACGCCACCACCCGTTTTAAATAACATAAGAATTTATGAAAAAAGTATTTCGAAAATTGAAGAAAGATTTTGATAAAATCCTGTTTTTAATTTTTAGTTTTTTGAATTTTTATTTTTATTATTTTGCTATGCAGTTTTTTAGAGTTTATTAATATAATGTAATCATAAAATTTAAAATATTATAAATAAATAAATATTAAATAAATATTATAATATTATACAAATATAAAAGTTATTCAAAATGTTGATATGCAGAATTAATTTCGCTATCTAGGTCTTTTCAAATATAAAATTTGACAGAAAACCAAAAACTAAAAAAAACCGTTATATGAAATATACCGTTAATAGACTTTTCCCGTATATGTGGTTCTGATCGAATAGTAGCCAATACCAACAAAAAATTCAAAAAATCTTCATCAACATCGTTGGAGCCGTTTTCGAGAAAAATAAGCTCTACCTAAACGGTCGTATGGCAAGTACCGTTATTTTTAGCCCTAAAAATAAAATTTCAATTTCCCCTATGAAGAATGCCAAGAGATAAACACATACCAAATTTTAAGGCAATCGCTTAACCCGATTAGGCTGCAGATCGATATACACCCGGACAGACAGACAGACGGACATATTTTGCCAATGACTTTTTTAGGCTTCTCTATGATCATAATGTCATGTTTGATTGTTATCAATTTTTTTTATATTCACGAATCCTTAACTTGCTTTATAGTCCCTATAATCGCAAGTAAAAATGTAATAATTACCTTCAACCAGTTTTTTGGTTTGGACTTAATTGATTTTTGTGGATTTATTCAATGTTTTTTACTTGCGATTATTTCTTAATGTCAGGGTAGCCATAACAAAATTATATGTATCGCAAGTGGGTGAGTATTGATTTTTTGAATTTATATTTTTTTTAGCAGCAGCCCATAAAATAACATTTAATAGAACAAATGTGACAGAAGCATACTTTTCAATTTATGTATTCTATGTTTTTTTTTTTATTTAGAGTTAAATTAGCGTTTTTCGGAAAGTAAGCAAATGTTTTCTTTTTTTAATTCACAAACATAATAATAAATTTAACGCTAATATGCTTTGTGCAATTTGCCGTCGAATTAGTTTCAACATTCTAATAATTTTTTTATTAATAAAGTGCCTGTGGTATTTTAAAAAATAGTCAAAATTTTTTAGTTTATTTCTAATTTTATATTTGAGCATCTATCCAAGTCTCCATTTTGAAAAGCAATAATAATGAATTTTTGAAGATAGATAATGGAAATCGCTGGTCTTACAGCAAATTATATATAGCTGATCAAAAGATTAAAAAAGTGTACTTACAAGGGCAAGTACCATTACTCGAAAATCATTGTAGTTGATTAAGATCTTTTTAAACTGTTGTCGAATGTGATATGTTAATGGATGGCTTGTTACTCTTTTGTCCTATAATATGTGGAACATGATTTAGGTTAATCTTATCAAAAGCAATTTTGTCCATTTCTTTTTTCGTTTGGTGTCCACTGGATAGCCAAACGGTAAACAAACCAATCACTCATCAGGTTGGGGTGTGAAGCCTGAGCCATTTTCTCAGGAAGTTGAAATTGATTTCGAAGAAAAAAACTCTTTAGATTACAGTCTTGCGCAGGCCTTATCTCACAAGGCGGTCAAGAAAGGAAAATACTTCGAGGAAAAGCCAAAATTGGAAGGACAAACTTAAAAGACATACTTAATAATATCACTTTCAAGCACGAACGAATTATTACCGACTTATTAGCTGGAAGTTGTTTTGATGGATTTTAGGGCTTCCTTAGCGTCAGTTTGTGTCGATAGGCAAAATATGGCCAGGTTAGAAGGATGTATGTCTGTAGCGACGTATCCCTAGTAAAAAAAACTACGTGTTCAACTGAACCAGTTAAGATTGCTGGGAATAAAGAACGAATAAACATCGTTCTGTCTTTATGGTATTAAAAGGTAAGTCATATTGAACAGAAAACAAAGGCAGACCTCATAGTCGTTGTCGTAAACAATTAGATGTTGGCATAAGCCAACTTGTTACCCAAAATTGAAAACATCAAGACCAATTTAGAGGTCGAGACGGCTGAGGCTTTTACTTGGGCTCAAGAGCAAACTCTTCTGTAAAGCCAAAAAAGTAATTTCTCTAAAAAAGAAATTTAAGTGAGCGAGCTGTTATTAGCTCTTACTTAAAAAAATTAAACCGAGAAAACTTCTTACAGAATAAGCATGGATTCAAGACTGCTTCTAAATGCTTGCTAACGTTCTTTCAATTTCAAAAAAATCTCATATTGTCCCTAATTAATATTTGCTTGGTAACATAATAAAAAAAAATTAAATCAACCATGATTGACAATGAAAAGGGAAAACATGAAAAGGGATATAGCCACAAATATATCTTCTAAGAAAATTCGCCGCATCATTTCGCAAGAAGAATTAAAAAAAAAAATTTTAAGTGACAAATTAATAACAGTGGCCATTACCATTATGTTTCTCTATTTAATTGCCCTCTAATATCCGTCAGAATTATTGGGAGCGGAGGGAGACGAACACAACACCTCTAACGATATTTATACAAAATCACCAACAAACAACCAGCAAAACACAACTTTTAAATGGAAAACTTTTTCCCTCCTCTTTGGCACTCTTGACAAGTTGTCCAAGAAAATAAATCTTATTTCAACTTTTCCTTCTTTCATATTTTTTTCGCGTCAAACATTTTTAAACAAAAAAAATTATTTTATATAGAAAATCTATTTAGTCTATATCATGTTGCCATGACAGGTTTCTTTAAATATTTAAAATGTCTTCTTTCCCCTAAAGCAAGGGCAGCTTTATAGCTCATTTGCACTTGTGATGTACAGCTACGAAACACTATTATTGTGAACATTTTGGCAGAGTTTTAGACATTGCCTGAAAGTTTACTTTGCCCTGGAAATATAATAAAACACCAACTTCCAGACAGAGACCGGAAACCGTCATTTTAACATGGATTTCGGAAAAAGGAAATCAAACCAAATGAGGTAGATACTTAGATTGTGACCTTAACAGAGGGACTATTGAGTAGTTTTAGCACATTGCAGTGCTTGGAGAGTAGTTACGAGTATATGTCTTTTGAGCGGCACACAGTGCACAGTATATATGACAAAGTTGCCGAAAAATCAAAAACTCCAGAAATATGAATGCGTTTGTGACTGTTTTTTTTTTTTTTTGACTTGGAAGTAAACATATGGTTGATGGTTCTTAAAAGTTTTTGAAGCCAAAGTTATGGTGACATAAACATACCTAACTTGTATAGTTAAACATTTAAAATATATGATTGTTATTTTTCAAAGTTGTACTTGCAACTTGCGGGTAGCAGGGCATTGGCGCAGTTAAGCAAAAGAAGGGTTTGTCTCATGGTTTATTTCAGTGATTTAAAAAAAAATTCTGTGATAATTTAGTTCTAAATTAATTTATAAATAATTTTTTTTTAAAAGCATTATATACATTTTTGTTAATATAATCTAATCTAATCTAAAAAGAGTCAAAAAGCCACCTTGGCTATACTATACCCCTCCATAACGAAATCAAAGGGATAGACTTTGTTTTGTTATTAATGAAGCACGGTTTCCTTCAGATTTTTCTAGACTGCTGAAATTGAAACTTTTTCCAGTTTTTCTCGACGGAGTTGACTTAACAACCACAGAAACTTAGATGTTTTAACATGATGATACAGATTAGATAAAGTTTTTTATTTTCGGAACTTACCGTGTTATAAGAAATATTTTCTTATTTATTTCTACCCGACGTTTCGAAGAAGTTTCATACTTCGTGGTCACGGGATGAGACTGGTTATGATGATACAGATTAAATCGAAATATGAATATAGGATTTGCTTTAATGGCTAAAGTGATTGAAACAAATTTTAAATTGAAATTAAATAAACTTGAGAACAACTTGAGGAAGTTGTATTTTAGTTCAATTTTGTGGACTCATTCTTGATCATGTTTAAATCTTCCGAACACACGTGGCGTATTTCATACACTATCTTTTTGATCATGTACTTAGGTTTAGTAGAACATTGCTGTGATAAGCCAACTAAAGACCTTTTTGAAGTTTTTTGAAGTTTTCAAGCGTTCCTGTGCGTGCGTACATTCCGAGATTCGACAGAATCTAATTATCGACAGGACGTGTACATTTTCAGCACGATTTTTCTTTTCCTCGCTAGGTGTAGTACTTTCCAAAAAAACCGTTTAATTACACAAAAAGGGTTTGAAATCAAGGCTCCCGGCATAGAAGTCCGACACACTGACGACAACAAAAAAAAAGAGAAACTTGCCCAAAAAACAAAAAAACCAAAATATCAATCCAAACAAAATTACATCTCCACCTTTTCTATTAACCGACAAGTTAGATTAGCCTTTAAAAGTCGATTCTATATTCCTCCCCCTTAGCTGTGAGCAAATCAAAAGTAAGTTTACGTCTGTCCCAAATAATAATAACAAAGGTTCAAGCATCACAAAAGGCAAAAATTAAGCCACGTACCAAATAAAAACGCAAAAATATGCGAACTTATTCAAATTTCAAAAAGGGATATTCTTAGGTTTTTGACATACATAATAACATAATCTGGAAGGAAAATTAGGAAAAGAGGTGACGACAGAAATATATAGAATCCGCTATCCACCCTAAAAAATTCCCATTTTCATCTACGATGTAGGTTTCTTTAAGATGCTGGGTGAATAATTTATAACTGCTTTTTCTTGCATGGCTTTCCGAGGGTTTAAGGAGCATGTTTGTTTTGTTGCCGTTTTTTGTAAAATTGTGTGCTTTTTTCTTGCATTTATAAAAGAAAATCATACCTTTGAAAAGCCTCCCGCATTTACATAGACATGTCAGAGGAAAATCTTTTAATTTTATGACTTTTTGACAAACACACGTCATGTTCAGAGAGGATATAGCTGTCAGTTCTGGGAAAGGTAAAAATTCACTAGGTAGGTTTGGCTTTTTTTTTATTTGCAGTGTGTAAACATTATCACGCGTAAAGAGGGGAATGTCTTATTTTGTAAGTAGATACTCGAATAATATGGTGACTTTTGTGTTGATTATTTATTTATAAAAGGAAATGTATGGCGAAAATTGATGAGAATGGAGCGAAACATAATGCTAGCTTAGTGTTGGGGAAAAATGACAGTTGAAAAGACTTTGACGTGAAAAGATATTTCACCAATGGAAGGCTGACTACTGATGTTGCGCTCCAGTAATGTCAAAAATGCTCTTTATTTCATTTATTTTAAAGGTTATTAAAAAATGAGTTTTTGAGTTCATATACATATGCATGTACATGTACATACATACATTGTTTTTATTAGTTATTTTGTTTTCTATTTTGTAAGTAAAATGTATTATTCATTAAAAAAAAAAACTTCAGAAGTTAATTTCGCTATGAAGTTATAGTAAGTACACAATACTTTTTATTAAAAAAAATAAGAAAGCTCCAGAAATGTCAATGAATCGCCCTACTATTCTGGAAGTGAACTAAAAAAAAAAAAAAACAAACTACAAACTATATGAAACTGGAAGTTCAGTAATGCCAACATTAAAAAAACACATAAATTCCACAACGTAGACGACGGTATGTAAGTACCAGAATATAAAGAGAATGTGGCGGGGATGAATACTACTGGCTATTTCTCTAGATCATAAACCTTAAAAGTCTTTTTCTCATTCTTTTACTGATGATTGTTATGATCTCGACTGGGATCAACAACTCTTCCACTTCTATGCTTCGCATTGTTTGAGTGATGTGCAGTGCCCAGCAGTGGAAATGATTTTCTTACAATGTTAAAGGAAGCCCTAACTTTTTACTGAATTTTTGGCGATATCGCATTTGCAATCATTCCACAAGTGCTGATTGATGATGTACATACCGAGAATTTTCAAGATGATTAGCTTTCATGATGCACGTGCTACTCATTGATGGCGGCGATAAGGTGGGTACATAGTGCTTTATTGACAGCAGCCAATATAATGTTTGTACATTTTGCTTTTATTGACAGAAGCCAACATTATATTTTCCACCACTAAATTCCACATACTCCCTGTTTAATAAAGCTGTCAAGATCTGAATTTAATGAGCTTAACATACGTTATCGTTAAAGATTTATGTCCGAAGATCAAGGGTATGAGTTTAAAATCGAAAATGAAAGGCTTAGTGTACTATCATCGGCTACAGTTTAGTTAGTGTATTACTAGTTTCATACATTTCATAATTTATAAAAATGAATAAGATTGTCGGAGAAATAACACAACCCTGGGGCACACCATCATTTGTTTTGAAGGTATCAGGTTTGAACGCATCCAATAAAACTGGTATTGAAGGATCCAGAAGGAAATATTTATCCAGCGAAGGATGGAAACATCGATTCCCAAAGCACGCATTTCGATAAACATAGCGTGGTGCCACACAATATCAAATGCTTTAGAAATATCATTTGCAATAATCTTACTTTTTATTCGAAACAATAATATGGATTTTTTCCAGCGTTCGGTTAGATAAACCATTAGAATACTAGTGGACCTATTGGTGCGAAAGCCACACTCCCGGTCATTAAGAGGCTTTCATTCTTCGAAATATTTCTTGAGCAACACTATCTGGACCAGAGGAATTACGTATGTCGAGATCTTTCAAAGCTCTCTTCCACTGTGCGAGTCCGAATGGGCGGTTTATCGCCTTGCAAAAAATTTAGCTTCCTCTTGAGAACGTCATTGAGGAGGAGAAGAGGCTTTCGTTCCTCGTCTGCAATCGAAAGGAGGATTTCCTTATATTTTTATAAATGACCTAAAATTCTTGCTATAGACCTATGTCACAATTTAGTATTTTTGGAAGGAAGGGCCGTAAGCTAATCTTACCTGAGTTTCACTCAGCGCCAAAACAGCTGAGTTGTATGGTAGTACGGTAATACGTACAAGATAAGATCTTACCCTCGAATGTTGAAATAATCAATCCTAAATTTACCAATCATCATTAAGTAAAATAAAACTAAAAAAGAAAATCTTGGTATTATCACTAGTTGTATGCCTAAGTGACAATGTGAGGAGATCAGTCCCTGTATAACCGGGCCAAATAATTTTCTATACATTCTTTAGTGCACGTGTGCAAAATCAAGAAACAAATCTAAGCATATGTGTGAGGTTTCTAAAATTGATTTTGTTTTATTAGTTAGGTTATTCATGTTTTTTTTTTTACTTTCACTGAACAAGCAAGAGCTTGGGGAGTTTTGCATTGTGGGTCGGGCTTAATATTATAAAAGTCCAAATTACCAAAAAATCGACCTGATCTAGCGCTAAATTCATCGAAAATAAAAAATCTTGTTTGCGAGTTAACCATCCCTGCATTGGTACGGGATTACTATGATGATAACAGAAATTTGTTGACCCAGCAGCACCTACTTATTATATTTTATAAATAAATCTGGTTCTAACCCTGACTTTCTGTTTCATAAGTGTAACCAAATCTAAACGAAATAAATTAAGCCGTAGAGGGAGGAATGATTCTCATTTTGGCCTTCGATATTAGTCTTATGGTCATCTTGTATAGAAAAGTTTAACATTGTCTTTTCGAATTTAGAATTGATACGACCCTTATCAATTCTCAATTTTTTTATGTCACTTATTTCGGGTAGAAAGCCTTGATAATAGATTGAAATTTTAGCACCGAAAAGCTTAAAACCCTTTTAACGTCATTCAACCGTCAGCTTGAAAGGTTAAATCTCAAAATAAAATTGAAAATAGATTCATGTGTCATGTGTTTGTTTTTTCCAGTACCAAGGAAAAGTCTTTTTCGGTGAAACATAACTTCATTTCACGGACGGAATCCCAGATAGTATACACAGGTTCAAGTACTTACCGACATTTTCATCTAACATAGGCACTGTTGGGCAATGCCATACTCGCAATGGAGACATATCCTAGCGACAAATCGATAACTCAAATTTCAAATGGCTTGATATTCTTTATTTTTCATTGAGAAGGTGTTGTGGAATTGGATTTTTATCGGAAACAATAGCTAGAGGCTATAAGCATTTTCTAAAAATAAGTAACAAATAGACATGAAATCAGAATGAAAATCGGAAAATACAATCAGGTATCGCAGTCGTTGGAAAAGGACTGCTTTTTTCACAATGCGCCATGTGGAATGAAAAGCTAATTCAAAACGATATATGTATGTGACGTTTAAAGCACACACCAGGGAGAGCAAAGGATAATGCTTGTGCTGGTACGAGTAAAATATATATATATATTCAATTCATATAGAACTGCCAGCAGTATCACTTCACCTCGTTGAGAAGGATAGACAGTAAAGACAAAGGAATTTAAATGGAATAGAGGTGCGCTTTTTTAAACACACACACACATTAACATACTAATCTTTTCAATGGCTGCAAAGGTGATGATTTATTTCATACCTTTGACATTGTTTGAGACGGAAACCATCAACTTTTCAAATCTGTATATACCCTTCATATCCTATCTTCGCCCTAGAACATCTTTTGGTAAATTAAGCCAGTCGTTTTTTTCTTGCGATTATAGGGACTATAAGGCAAGTTTAGGATTCCTGAATATAAAAAAAATTGATATAACATGCTTATTTTTCTCGAAAATGGCTCCAACGATTTTGATTAAAATTTTTGAGAATTTTTTTGTTGGTATTGGCTACCATCTGATTAGAACCAAATTTACGGGAAAAGTCTATTAACGGTACCTTTCATAAAACGTTTTTTTTAAATTTTTGGCTCTCAATAACAGCTAATTGGATTCCTGACAAATTTTATATTTCAGAAGATCTAGGTAGCCATATTAATTATGTATATCAAAATTTTAAATAACTTTTTATTTCTAATTAAAATTAATTTTAAAACTAATCAAAAAAAATTATTTTAAATTTTATAATCACATGTATATTAATAAACTCTAAAAAACTGCATACCAAAATTTCAAAAACAAACTTTTTTTCAAAAAAACTAAAAATAAAAAACAGGATTTTATCAAAACCGGTCCTACAATTTTCGAAATACATTTTTCATAAATTCTTTGTTATTTAAGACGTGTGATGGCGTACTCCATTTTTAATAAAAACCTTTAAGTATTGTGGTTTTGATACTTTTTATAAATTCAAACTGTGTTATTTTCAACGTAAATGTGTGCGACCCAGTCGTGCCCATTTTTTTTACATATTTTTTCCTGGAGTTCATCAAAGCCAGAAAAAGTTTAATCTGAATATTGTGTTAGGAATAATTTGTAAGGACAAATTTGTGCTCCTCAAATATCTTTTCGAACACGTGTCAAAAACGACGAAGGCTCAGTGCCATTGTATGTTGTATTCTTCACATTGCTATTTTTCTTCGTCCTGATTTGCAAAGGGAAGTTTCTAATAGGTTTTAGGTTGAAGATATGGAAAACAGAAAGAAACGATATCAGTGTAATTTTTCTTCAAAACAGACTGCAAATTTTATATGAGGGTTTTCTTTCTTATTTAGTTAATTTATTTAGCATCTATTTAATCTAGGAGGTATTCTGGTATAGTAAATACCCGAAGCCCGATACTGTTAGAAAATATCTTTCATTTGTCACATAAAATCACATAAAATTTAGGTTGTTGACAAAAAAAATGTTCCCTTATTTAGACGGTGGGCGTAGCTCTTATCTTCACTTTTGTACGTTATAATGTGTGGATTAAATTTGAAGCTATTTTTACAAGGTGAAGTCTTAATAACCACAAACCAAAAGGAGAATACACAACAAGCTATTAAATCAAATATTTAAATTGAACACCTCAAAGATTTGTACTGATTTAAATTTGTTTTTATGTTTATGAAAAAAAAAATTATTATCACTATCTAATACCGATTTTGTTCCACACCGACATGCCTATAGCTACAGACGACTTCAAAATCTCGGGATTAGTCATTTGCGAAAATGAAAATTTACCTTTTAAGTTTTTTGTTATGCACATGGTCTTCTGGAGGGGATGATTTGCAGATTTTGGTTCCGCGCGGCTATAAAATTCTGTGCTTCATATTTGGATGCAGATCGGAAATGTATCGTTAAAAATTATATTCAACAAATGTGTAGACATTATACAATATGTTGACAACTTTAGTGGTAAAACATTTTACAAATTACATATTCAACAAGAAAATGGGATGATTTGTTTAAAAAACTGTTAGATGGCGAGGTATTTTATTGTCAAGAGACCTTTTTAACCATAATTACAAAAATGGGAAGCCAACATAAGTTATTGCCGTATGCTTAATCGCCAGTTGAAGGAAAACCACATAGTAGAACCTAATATTTTTTTCAGAACCTCTTACTGGTTACTACTTTTCATCGATAGTGACGTAGACTCCAGCGCATGTATGGTAACAAATATAAGTCTTTTAGGAATGAGAAATCTTGTTCCTAATATGTCAAAAAGTATCAAACCTAAAGATATAAAGGTTCGATTCCAGCGGTAGAGCTTATCATGTAAGAGGTGTAAGTTTCCGCTGTTATAAGGCCAAATCTACCGAGGAAACCCGGAAAAAGATTTAGCAAGCTAGAAAGACCTGCATTACTCGTGTTCAGAATTCGGTAAAAAATACTAAATGTCCCAAAAGCAGTAAAAATGTTTAGTCATTTGTAAAAAAAGATACGGATTTCTTAATCATCATCGGTTCCTACGCTCGTCCCTGTTGCAAGACAGAGTAGATTTGCTTGGAGCCCAAATTGCCGCAAACTATGCTGCCAGCAGCTGTATTAACTTCGCCTGTACTCAAGACCGTTAATGATTGTATGGGTCCGAATTTCGTTCAATTCTAAGTTTTAAAAAATCTTCATAAACACTAGTCCCTATTATTGTTCTGAATAATTGTTTTTCAACACTCTCCGCCGAGAGTGTGGCTTTTGTTCAGCCTCTTCCAAAAAAATGCGGATCTTCCTCATTTGCACGTACGCCCCTTGTCCCCAAAGTCATGGAAACACTGATTAACTTTCAGCTTAAGAAATATCTTGTTGAAATTGTTTGCTGATGACATCACTCTCAGCTTTCATATTCGATTCTAGACTCTCATTCATGTTCTTCGAATGTGGAACTACAACGGCAGCGTAGTTAAAACTTAAATTCTGATATTGAAAGCATTGTCAAATGGGGAATAGCAAATCACGTTGAATTTAATGCTTCAAAACTCAATATGGTTACTAGCCATTTAAACGAAGAGTAACTCCCTTGCAACAGTCCATGAATGATGTATGATATTTGCGTTGACGGAACTGTAAAACCCTCAGTTTTCAGAATGTTCATAACAGACTACATTCTGTGAAATAACCACATATTTGACGTTACCAATAACGCTGCAAGGTGCGTCTATGGGTGCCATATGGCCATATTTCAAAATATGGACATATGACGCAATTAGAAAGTGTCATATGGCCATATTCAAACATATGGTCATTTGTCGCTTTGTTAAGAGTCATATGGCCATATTTAATTGCGACTTTTTGCCATATAGTCTCATGACACTTTTTTAAAGCGTCAAATAGCATGCTGTCCCCTGCCCCCTGCTTGGGCTCAATATAGGATTTGGAGTAGGTGCGAGATTGGGTTTATGCAAAAGTTCTTTAAATCAAAAGGAAACGTTACACATACCCAACCTTGCACCTTCTCCAAATCCTATAGGGAGCCCAAGCAGGGGGGTTGCAGGGGGGAAGCATGCCCTCCAATACCTTCTTCATACTAAGATTAACAAGGCGGGATATAAGTCCCAAATCGTAAGACTGGATAAGAAAATGCATTTGAAAGTGACATTAGGCCATATGACACTTTGGCAAAGCTACAGATGGGCATATTTTAGATATGGTCACAAGACACATTTTGAAAGTGCCATATTGCCATATTTCAAAATATGGCCACATGACGCATGGCCAAATGTCACGGCATCGCGTCTTTGTTTCCTTCGAAGATGTAAAAAATCGTTCACCCGTCTGATCTGGTTACAGTCTATAAGGCGTATATTTGTCCAAAACTTGAGTTTTTTGGTGCTCCTGTTACCGACTTGAATTTCTTGGACAGAATCAAAAAGAACTTTGAAAATAACAAGCATCTATTAACATCTATTGTAAAACGTCGTAATGTTCCTTGCCTTTTGTTATTTTCTCGATATTTCTATAAACAATTCTCGAACGTATTAATGCCAACTAGTTTACCATTGACCCCAGCTTCGAACGCATAGTCGTTTTTTCTTTAAAAAAAATATATACTATTGCTGTACTAGTTTATCCAATTTCAATGCAATTTTTACGTAAAGTAGGCCTTGTAATAATTCATATAAGACCATCGATTTAAAAATGTTTGTGTTTGAAATTTTTTGAAGAATCTATAAATATTACCAAAAAGTTCTTACTTAATTTTTGTATATTTTAGAGAAAATATACTGGGCTAAAGAGTAAACGAATGTTTTTTTTTGTTTCTTTTCCGTAGGACGAAAAAAAATTGTTTCGAAAATTGAAAAATGTGAAAATAATGCTCTCTTTTGACAATCTCTATTTTCAAAAAACAAAAATAGAGATTTCCACAAATCTACCATTTTATTAAGAAACATCTCCAACTCACATTGAAGTTATTTAGTCCAAAATAAAAGTATGTTCCAGTGATGCTTTACTCACAGTTTAAAGTTTAGAATTATGATTCATAATGTATGATTGCAAATATTTAATGTTATCATTAAAAATTGTTTAATTTCATCTCACAATTTTCATTGAACAATAAATTATACTTAATATTCAACCTTAACCTTTAGTTACATCACAAACTCTAATACAATAATCACAAATTCTACACAAATAAAGCAATTGAAATAAAACAGAACTTAAACCAAAGCCAAAGAAGATTATGAGAATATACAAATATGACAAAAAAAGTATTTCAAAGATACTCGAACTTTACTTGTGTTGTAGATAAAATAATAAGCGAAATTAAGAAATACTAAGCTAATTTTAAAGAAACGGAAAAAGAAGACAAAAAAGAAGGTTTTGGGGAAAAATAGTAGGTGCAGTAGACGAAAAACATCTTTAAACAAATTGCTGTGCAAAGCAAGGTACAGAGTAAAAATAGATATGCATCCTTACTGCATGTCGCTTCATCGGATCCGTCTGAACAATCTTTTGTCTGGTCACACATCCAGGCAAGTGGGATACATTCACCTTCACCTGATTTACACGCAAACTCGTCTGGTGTACAGGATTTCGATTCTGCAAATGAAAGAAATATTGAATTAAAGGAACTGTCTGTCAATATCACTTTATTCAAGTGTGGCCTTTGAGGATTTATTTTCTCCATTTCAAAACATCATATTCACACTCGCTGAAGAGTGTTCATCTGACGTCTATTTTTTAACAGATATTTGATGTTTTGCTGTTGATAAAAGTTCAATATTCTTATTGAAGATAATAATTGTTCTTATCGTTTTAATGAAATGTTTTTGACACTTCGGACAGTTGGAAAGTTCTTGAAAAATCTATATACACATGCACATATATTTCCTATGAAGTTTTCGAAATCTTTATTTGATTCTATCTTTGGAAAATCTCTGTTGATATTATTTATTAATGACCTCGAAATAGGACTAATGCAAACACTTTGCTCGTGTGGGGTTTTCGTGCCAGGTTATTTCTTATTTTGTCCGTATTTACAAATTATAAATATCTAAATAATATTGCAAAACAAATCTCTAATATCCTTTTCATCTTATAAACCTTAATTTTACAAAAAACAATAGATAAAAATGCAATAGTTGGATTCGCTTTGTATATGAAAATATATTCATTTCAAATGATTACCGCACTACACGATTAAACAAAATATTATTTTTAAAGGAAACCATGCTGGTTTAATTTTTTTTATAATTCACGCAAATTATTTCCTTGTCGTACGGTTGCTCAAAGCTATAACCACGATATATAAGAAAATTTATATAAAAGGAATTTAGGAAAAAAATATTAAACAAACTCTTAAGCTTGTTTAAAGAAGAGTTAATTAGTAAAGAATGAACAATTGTCACATAAGCCTGAAGATCTTGTCAAGTTTCTTCAGTGCTATTAATAAATTATGTTGATGTCCATTAACGATTGAAAACTGTAAACGTTTCATATTACTATTTATTTTAATTTTTGTTTTCATTTCATTTTTGATTTTATTTTTGTTTATATTTCTATTTTTAGATTTTTTTAATTTTTAATTTTTATTTCAATGAAATTAAATATACCTAAATTTAATATTTAAAATTAAAATTTAATTTCAATTTTCTTTCTAAAAGAAAAAAACACAATTTTCTGCATAGTTATAGAATGAGTTCTTTTTCGATTATAGTAACTCAAGGCAATCGGCTTAAGGTGTTGAAATATTGAGCGCTTTTTTTTTAAATTCCTCAAAAATTTTGTCAAATTAAAAAGTTGAAAAAGTTTTTTTTATATTTGGGCACCTTTCTGTTTTTATAAACTACTAAGGAAAGTGTCAGTGATATTCGATTTAATTTTTACTTGCGTTTATACTTAGGTACTATTCGTGAAAAAAATTCTAACAATCAAACATGACATTACGATGATAGAGAAGTAGAAAATAGTAAGCCCAGAAATTACGTCCATCTGTCTGTCTGTCTGTCTGTCTACAGCCTAAAGGGATGGGCCGATTTGCTTCAAACTTGGTATTTAGTATTTAGTATCTTGGGGGTGTTTTTCCATTTTTGCTCTAGGTCGAAAAATAACGGTACCTGCCATACAATCTTTAACAAATAGTTTGATTTTCTCGAAAACGCCTCTAACGATTTTGATAAAACTTTTAGGGTGCTATTTTTTTTAACAAAAATACATCTTTCAGTTAGAATAAATTTTTCGAAATTTGTTCTATAACGGTACCTCTCATAGAACCGATTTTTTCAGATGCGTTTTTATCGTAAACCATTATCCCAATTTTAATAAAATTTTGCACACAGTAAGTCATTTGTAATTAATAATTCAATTAATATTGCATTTCAAAATTTTCAAAAACTTAATTTTCCCAGATGAAAACTACAGATTTTTTATACTGACATAACAAAAATATTTTTTTAAAAAGTTTTTTAAGAAAAACATTTAAAAAAAAACTGGTCAAACGATTTTCAATATTTTTTTTCGATAGGCATTTAGTTTTCAAATTTTATTGTATACTTGTTTTTCCGAGAAAACTCTTAAGCTAATTAAAAAAACTAAAGAATTTTCGAAGAAAATTTATTTTTGTTATTTTAGCCACTAAGCAATTATCTAGCTTAACAAGTTTGTGCGACCCAGTTGTACATTTTATTAAATTTTATTCGACGATGTGAACGCACATATGAGTAAGTACGTGTGATGTCGTGCGATTTATTTTTTCTGGTTTTGAAAATATGTTTATTTATGTTGTTTAAAATTACTTGTTTTGCAAGGTGTTTATCCATCTTTTAAGGATATTTTAAAATTGATTACCAAAACGTCAAAGTTTCCAAAGCACCATGAACGCATTAGTATATTGGATGGAGATGTATTTCCTGATAATAAAAAGTTTCGATGGTTTTTGTATATGGTTTGACAGTTGAGAATGTAAAACTGTGTTGACATTTCTGTTCACTAAGGTTTGGTAATTCATCGTTAAGCGTTTAACACCAAAACAACGCTTCCAAATTGTGGAAATTTACTTTGAAATAAAAAATAAATCTGTTCGCGAAGTTCATAAAGCACTTTGTATATTTTAGAGTCAACATAATCGGCCATCATTTCGGGTTAAATGGTTCATCAATAAGCAAAATTGCCGTATATGGAGCGAAGACAATCCTCAAGCCATTCGTAATAGCATTCCGACACATTAACTAATTGCAGAAAGTACTATTTCGACTTTCTGCAACATTTTGAAACAAAATGGCTACTACAGCGTTGGTCCGAGAAGATTGAATAGTTATTCCATCTTATTCTTACGACAAGACTCTATTCTTGTTAATTACCTATTTAAAAGGAACAGTACTTCCCAAGTGCGTAAAGTATCAATACTTGGGATCATTGTTTCAAGAGCCTAGAAAGTTTTACCGACCATCAAGTAAGCGTTAGATGGCATAAGGTATGAAGGAAAACTTAATTTTAATGCAACACAAACCTTAAATAAAGTTCTACTTTTTGTCAAATTGTATTGTAAGCTAGTTAAACGCATTAAGCTTTAATGAAAGTGCAATGTTAAACTATAGAATATATTTATCGTGTTAAAAAAAGCAATTTTTTTTTTAATATTCGAATTCTTTTTTCCTCTTGCACTCCTGCGAAATTGATTGCTCATATCAATATACAATACATATATTCATAAATTACGAACCTTGATCCAAGCTTGCTTGTTCTTCACATCTTCGTTATTTTCTTGAAGCACCATTATTATCAAAGCCCGAATGTATGTATTTTGGAAAATAATCTTGTTTGGAAATCGATATCAAGAAAAATCCTCTCCTTTACTTTCCTTAACATGCGGCATTATCATCCATATTATACTCAAATACACAAGTCTTTATATCCCTTCGTATTACAAGATTAATTGGCCCAGAGGAATCCTTACGCGTAATTGACTGTCATGATTGACATAGTATGTTATGTGTGTATCTATCTACATAATGTGTATGACTATCTGCTAATATGATGATAAAATGGTTCAATTCTGATGTAGGATAAATAGGTTTCTAAATCTAAATACTAAAATGCTGATTTTGTTCTTGTTTCTGTAACTTTGTCAATAATGACAGAGATGATATGTTTCAAATGTCAAAGTTTTCTGGGAAACTGTTTATTAAGCTTGAACATAGGAGTATTCATACACAATCCTATTGCTTGCTTGCAATTTTACAGGAGCCAGCAAAAATTAATTAAGTATGTGTGTTTCTCAGATTTGTAAGTTCTGAAATATAGTTATGCATGCATACGAGTAAGTTTATTATTTCTATATCATTAACTAGGTTAAGACTTCAAATAAAATATACACATTTTAAGACTAATTTTTTAATTATACTTCTATAACCCTTATGCAAGTACACACACATGTATAAAGTAAGCCAATATGTTTCGAAAATCTAAGTATCATCAAATGGTTAATTTTCGAAATATTGTAAGAGCTAGGACGGAGATCTTCTAATAAGACAAGGCACTGCTCCAGTAACATGGAACTATTCGAGCTACAAACATTGATTCGGACCATTACCTTACGATAGACAACTATAACTTTGAGGTAGCTGGAGACTTTTTTCTTTCTGAGCCCTGCTATAAACTCAGAGAACATTACCAGCGCTGAGATCAATGAAGAACTCTTCCCAATCTTTGTTTCTTCGTCTAAAAAGGCAATTGAGTAGCAAAGCCTCTCTCTGACAATAATTTAAATTTTCTCCTTCAGTATGGCGGAGAAACATTGACATTGTCAAAAGTGGATGAGAACGCTTTAGAATACTTGGAGGAAAAAAAATTCAGCTGATTTTTAGTGGACAAAAGTGGACAGTGGACAGGAATTATAGTGCTAGGATAGATTTTTTTAAATTAAATATTTGTTTTATTTCATTTTATTTTATTTTATTTTACTTTAATACGTTAGTACTTTAGTTTACTTTTTTTTTATTTTTTTTTATATTTAATTTAATTTTATTTTATTTCATACGGGTGACATAGTAAAACTATGAGTTCGAAAAGTATCCAACTCCATTAATTTTTTTTTTAATATTTAAGCTTGGCCTAGTTGGCTGAGTACCTTCTTCTGAAATCTTCAAAAACTTTTTATTTACAGTAACAACACTAAACAAAAACTTCGAAAAAGTAATTCCTATACTTTGAGTACTAAGGTTGAAGATTAAACATGAATTATATTTTTATATCGGCCTCTAATATGACACCTGAAAGATATGCATGATTTACCGGATGATAATAGGTTGTTAAAATTAATAGGCAACATTAAAAACAACATTTCCCAAAGTAATTTGGAGTTCCTGAAGTAGATGAACATATATTTACGTGTTGTATAACAATGGCCAAACTTATACTTCAGTTCGTTAAAAGTATACTTGGGCACTTAAAATAATATTCATTACATGGAAGTCCATGTCCGAAGTCACTTCAAACTCTATCATTTTTTTCGGCATATCATCTTCCTTGCACAAGCCCCACTCCAGGTAAAAACAACATCAGCCAACCAATCTACATCATCTGCTTTCATTTATTTTCCTTCTCAACCAAGCACTGTGTTGTTTCGGTGGTGTCTGCTACTTTCCGGACACTTTGTCTTCTCAACTACTGCCAATTTAGCCACCCATAAACAAAAAGTAAAAAAGCAATTTACCATTTCCATTCAAATTAAATTTAAATTAAAAGCACCACACCGCATGTAGGGACCCTCGACAAGGCGCCCGGCTACTTGGGCGGACGAGCACAATGGAATTTCACCCACATTGTTTTGGTATTGAATTCCTAGGCCCAAAGGCAGGAGCCACAATGAACTTACTGGACGGACTAAGCTTTTAATCAGTGATGTTTCTTTTTTTTGTTGCCCTCCTGGGTATTAATATAGTAGAACTTGAAATGTTTCCCGAGATAATTTTGGTTGGTAAAACAAGTCCCTGCATAGCTTTATCCCTTACTTTTCCCACAGAAAGATAAGCAGGCACTTTCCTAGAGCATTCCTTTTCGTTTGTGGAGGAAGATATTGAGTTCCCTGTTGGGAAACCTAGTTTATAATAGGGATGGGTGATAGATGAACACATTGTATGCCATCATACCTTATGAGATTAGATATAACCGAGTGCGCATCGCGGATAATACACAAGTACAAGCACCCACAACTTCCACCTACAACTTCAGTATGTAGATAGTCCTTGAATTTCCCTTATTTCACTTTATTAGCACACTAATGAACCACCCTCTTCTCGACCGTCTTATAGGGGATGTTTATCATTCCGACCATCGCACGGTACGACAACACGCTAAACTTGCTATTAAACGCTTAATCGTCCAAAAGGATTTTCCTTGTTAAGAGGCACATACAGTTTTAATATTTTACACTTTAGATTAAGAAATTTATGCCGAGCGGTCCCAAGGCAATAAAGGTATATGTACATTTCATCCATCCTCTGACTCGCTCTTTAGCATTTTGCTTTAGCAACCGCTCGAAATGCGATGTCAATTAACTAAGCACATATTTTCATAAATATTTAATTACTTTTCAAAGAATTTTAATTTCAAACCAAATGGCAGCATTTGGGAAACTAAACTTAACTGACGCCACTATGAGCCGTGCTGCGTCGTTGTCGGTCTTGATAAACCTCTTCAGTGTAGCTTGGTTGGATTTGTTTTCTCGGGAACGATAATAAAATGGGTTCTGCAGCTTTGTTGGCAGAATGGTGTAGAGGTGGTGGTCTTATTTATATCCTGAATAGAGTTTATTTTTGGTTTCCTTACATCTCCTCCCTGTTTATATACGAAAGTAAAAAAGGGATTATGCAAAAAGCCTATCATGGTCGAAAGACCTTTTGAGATTCGTATAAGGAGCCATCAAGTGATTCAGTGACCCTTTTTCGTGGGCTGTTATATCATTCAGATGGTGGAAGAATAAACGGCTTTGAAAGGGCAGGAAGCTTTTCGAAAAAAAAAAACAATTTAAGCCCGCGGAACTTGTTGTTTTATTGATCGTTATAGTCCGGAAGTCCGTGATGAAATTCATTTGTATAGTTATTGTTGGTTATATTTAGTAGTTGGGGAACGTGGCGGAGTTATGTATATGAAGATAGGAGCATGTCGTTTAAACACAGAAATTTTGGAATCCTAGCAAATTCGTCAGAGAGCATGCTCTCATGCAGGTCACACCATTATAGAGGGATGATTTTTTGGAACGAATTTTCGTTTCTAATTATTTATCATTTCAAAATTTTACATTTTCTATGAGACCTTCTAAGTTACTTTCTAATTGCCTGATTTGGGGTTTAGTTTCTTCCTTAGTGATTTGCTAACATTTTAGGTTTATCAAGTTATTACTTACATTTAAGGTTTATCGAGTTATTACTTACTAGTTATTGTTTATTTTTATTTGCACTTACATTCCGTGAATCGAATTATTAATAGTTTTACTCATGTTACTCTATGCTCTAGAGTATTAAAAAAATACAAAAAAAAATTGTAAAAAAATGTGGCACTCAATGTTGCATCATTTAAGGGGCTTTCCTGGTGCAATTGTTTTCAAAATTCATAAGTTTAAAAAGAATGATTGGGAACAGTGAAGGATGCAGGCTGATAAAAAGAGAGTAGACTCTAAATTCGAACTTCAGGTATATCAATGAACGGTTAAAGCTGCAAATTTAATTCAGACCTAATACGCTTTATTATCCAGAGTACACTAAGCTAAGCTCTAACGCATCTTTGATACGTTAATTTGTTTCATTGAAAATCTCAGATCTTGCCTATTTCAAACGTTTCAGACTTTCATATGATTTTTCCAAGCTGTTCATTGAACTCGATATTTTTAAATAGGATATTGATTGAGTTCAGCATTTTAGTAACTATGATTTTTTTGTGAAAATCAAAAAAATCCCAGAAATGCCATTTTCGTAGAAATTTTAAAAATTGTTAAAATTAATGAAAAACATTAACGAGAATCGCGGAAATATTTATTTTCCCAAACAAATATTTTCATTCAGAAATGGTCTTGATATAACTATATGATAATTTTGTCAATTCTTACACAAATATTTTGAAAACATAATGACCCCCTCATTGTAGCTTATTCCAAGCCGAAACTCTGCCGAGAGAAAATGTGGTATCTATCTATCTTCTATCTATTTATATTCTATCTTCTTAGATAGTAAAACCATTTTAGATCTTTTTGAATCATGCGCTTTTAACTAAATCAACACCTAAAATAATGGGTTGTATCTCGTAGAATTTTTTTTTTATAATTAGCACGCGTAGAAGTGACTATATTTGTTTCCTTTTTAGAGCACAGTGCGCGAGCATTAGAAAAATAGGAAGGGGGAAGGGGGTGACAGAAGGGTCGATTAACATTGGTTTTGATTGCTGGCAAATTAAAATAGCAAGGGAAAATATCGCCGTGTAATATATTCCAAATTCGTGTTGTTTGGCTCAAAAAAGAATCCCTATAGGACAAACGTTTTAACACTCTTTTGCTGGGTGCGGTACATAGAGACATTCGACGTTATTGTAAAGCTAATGAACTCACCAGAACCGTAAATAAAATATCTATCCCGTCTGACAAAGCAAACATTGGTAATCAATCACTACATGTAGAATAATGTTAGTTCATAAATAAATAAGCCGCTCCATAGTACTGCTTTTATAATGACCTACCGAATCTGGCCTGAACTAGAATCGGTCAAAGGGCTTGCTGTCTCTCAGCCAGTATCTAATTAGCCTCGTAAAACTTGTGATAAGAGGACACTGTCTAATTGAAGACACGCTGCAGGGCTTGTCTAGGGGGGAGTTGCATGGGTTAGGAAGAGGTAATTATTATTTTACATCTTTTCTGTCTGTGCACATATATTTGCTTTTTAAAATTCTAATGCAAGAAAATTTCTTTTAAGGGACAACTTAAAGAATGATCTAATGCAGGGCTGTCTAAAGTGCAGCCCGCGGGCCCGGGTTTTGAACTTTTCCGGCCGCGACAAAAAATATAAAATTACTATTTTTTAGGAAAATAAATGTTACAAAAATAGAATAAAATATTCATTCGTAAGGCAACAACCATGACTATTGAGTCCCTACTGAGGAGTTTGTTTGATTACAAAATTTCGCATTCTCAGTAAGCTGGGTTTAGTGTTTCAATGCATTTTAAATGGGCTGATATTTTTTTTGACGAATCAGAACTCCATGTTATGTTTTTTGTAACTTTCTTGTTGTCGTGCGGACACATATAACATACGAAAAATAACAAATGTGTTTTGGAGGGTAAAACATACGAAACATTGTCCTCTCTGTTAAATTCTCTTTATGGTTCCGATGTAGGATGTAGTTCAGGCTTAAAAGCCAATTTGCTTTTACATATCCGGTCAATATAACGCGCTTTTATAGGAAAGATAGTATCGTAAAAGCGAGAAAAAGCCTTCCTATTATTTTCCTTTCTCGGTTCTTTAATTCGTGATCAACGCTTTGAATGTTTTTTTTTCTCGATTATATGTTTTGTGGCCCGAAAATCTGTGTAGTAATTTTTAATTGGCCCGGGATCTTATATGGGTTGGGCAGCCCTGATCTAATGCACACTAGCAGATCATCAACTCTCAAGCTTCATAAGAAACTAATCAACAACATATCACAAGTCTCATTAGTGACTGCCTGCAGATCTGAAAACTTATAAGTGATTGTGTACAACTTTACTTACTACAGGTGCATAAATTGGATGCTTAGAGTATGCTGTGGTCCGGCGTTGTGGGTGCCTTCCGACTAACTTTAAAGAAAATGAAGAATCAAAGGTATTTCATTACACAACTTATTAAAATCAATGAAGATAAGTATCTTCAAAAATAACCACAAAAGCAATGAGTACCAGACGCGCTCATGACAAGAATCCGGGCCTGCGGTAGAATCAGTTTAAATCCACTCCTGTCTAACCAATTCCAACAAAATAAGTATTTAACTTTTAATGTTCCTTTCACCTACACAGACGAAATTGAATGAGAATAAGATAGAAGCTCATCCTAAGTACCAAATTAAGAGCTTCTTCCCTCCTCAATCCACCGCCGACCATAACTTGTTTTGTTATTTCCCAAAATAATCTCGAGTGTTTATTATTTCTAATAAACTGCTGGCAGCATTTTGGAAGTCGACTCTGTTGTAAACGGAGCGACTATTTCCGTCGCTTAAATTGAAGTAAACACAAGGACCTTTTCCTTCTTGTCGGCAATTCCACGTAGGTATACATGCGTTTTTGATAACCGCATGTGCTGTTCTGCCATGCTGCGTACTTCACGTTCATTTCTTATTCCACACAAAAAATTCAATGAGAACGAGTTGGAAAATAAATTGTAATTAAGAAATTATCATAATATTCTCAACAAGATTTAAGTTGCGAAAAAAAAATGTTTTTAAACATATCCTTAGGGGGTAAACAAAATAATGTTGATGGTGATGTTGTGATAAAGTTTTACATTTAGAATAATTCTAGAGGGTTGAATAATAGAGGGGGTTGGGCGTCAGAATTTGAGCTTAAGGAGAAAAGATTCATTTTAAGCATTAAATTATTATTAGTGAAGAGCGCTTAAGATAAGTTCTGAAATCTATATAAATTAAGAACCAAAATAAAAAGTGACTCTTTAAAGGTACAACATATCCTACGTAAATATTAACAACACCTCCGTATCCATTCATGACATGAGTTGGAAATGAAAATTGATTCGCACACATACACCCCCGCTGCGTGATGACTATAGAAACCTGCTGGGTTTAATTTAATAGGCTTTTACTTGCTATAATCGCATGAAGCTTCGCAGTCATTTAAAATGAAACGAGGAATAAAATTTAATGGATATTCAATACAGAAAAGCATTGGCATTCTTTATTTCTGACGTCACGAGCTTCACAGGTAACATTTTCAAGAATTCAGTTAAACACGTTAATGTTTAAGCAAGCGATCATATTAACATAACAGAATTAAGCACAAATCGATTAAAAATAAACAGAAACTATTTAATTCAAAATTATCAATGGAAACTTAAATTTTTTGAACGTCTAAAGGTTAACTCTAGTGGCAAATGTGTCGATCTACAATTTATTGCAGTCTATTATAAATTCTAGTTGAATCATTTGGAATATGGATGGACTTGAATCGAACTGAAGACTTATGCAGGTTGAAACAACGTCAGGCAAATAATAATTAACACTTTGAAGTAACAACAAAATCAGTTAATTCCTCTTGGCTTCAAGCCTTCTGATTGGATCGGATTTAAAGGATGCGGGTGCGTAATAATCTATCTTAAATTTGTAACAGGTATGATTACGCTTCCGAAGAAGTAATCATGATTCGAAGTTTCTAAAATATTTACATATATTTGTATATTACTATTATCTGATCCGCACGACGTGTTGGGCGTATTAAAATCTAGGCTAAAACATTCTATGAAAAGAGGAAGTAGTAAAGCATAAGATGTGTATTGCAAGTTTAAAAAACAATTATATTTTTTTTTAAACAAAGGACGATATTGCGTTTAGGAAATTCTTTTCTGACTGCTCTCTATTAATATTTAAAATGGCTAGGTATTGAATGGTTCCGATTTTTCGTTTGAAAAAAGTTGTTGCCCCACCTTCGAAATCGCGGATTAAAAAGTCAAATCAAAAAGAGAACATTTCAGATATTTTGTATTGTATATAATTCGCACCAAACCCTGTTCAGGAACAGAGGAGACTAAAAGAAATCACCGGTGTTATTAAAAAAAAAAAAAAAAAAAACAGAAACAAAAATGAAGCGTGCACATATCGAAGAAAAGCAGGCACAAGAACTCCTGGCTCAGACAAATGCAACAATAAAATGTCATTTTGTTACGGGCTTCATTGTTGTCGGCGGGGTCAATGCTGGCATACTGGACCGGCCTCCACCTCGTTGGATGGTGTAAGATATTGAGGACGCAAAAAACAAAACATGCCAGTCTTTGGATTTGGATGATCGATGGTAGAACTAGTCCGAGGAATATTGGCTCTACCCACCGCCACCCTAACATGTTATTTCATATGCCTCGCTGTCAATACCCCTTAAAATGGGAGGTTTATGGAAGGTTTCTGCCGGCGAACCCTACAGGTGGAGGCTAAAGGCGAAGCAAAGATCTGAGTGAATTATGGCCCCAGGCGAGATCATAAAAATCGTCGATTACGGATTTTGCTTTTCATGGACATATCTAAGAATTGAGTTAGCATGGTATTAGATCCACAAGATGTTTTGTACATAAACATCAATAGTTTACTGATTGAAGCCAATAATTGTAAAAATTATGTTCAAGCTAAAATTAATTTTTTCAACCATTCCACTACAAACTAGGTATATGAAATGATAAAACTTCCACTTTCTTCTAGATTCAAACCACATTGTATCTGTACTCTGTCGCTCGGCGCTTTGTTTCAAAGGTTTGTCTTGTGCTATGCTTTTCTTCGTTCCTATTATGTTTCCGCATCATTACATCCTATGTCAACTGTGATATAATGAAATTTCAAAATCTCCTCACACTCAATAACCGTTAGCTTATAATGTTTATTTACAACACAACACCAACCCACAAAATAGAACTGCTCCTTATAGGCAGGCAGTAATAAAATTCTAAAGTCGTTCAAACGCTGTGTAAAAAAGGCTGTTTATAAGGGCACTAGGCATCTTTAAGGACAAAACATAATGCTTAAGGACAACAAAAAAATTGTTGGCTACGTACATGTAATTCACATTTATGTCATTCAACCTTAAAATTGCGGAAATTTTCAATTCGAATTACGAATTTTTTGAGCCATAAAGAATGAACGAATTTCGTTTCTATTCGATTCACACTTTGTTATGGAAACTTAAAGAGGTAATTATCCCCAAAAAGATGGATTTATGAGACCAAATATGAAATGTGAGATAACAAACAATTTTCGTTTTCTTCGTTTCAGATTATTTTCAAGATATAGTCAGAGATCAAACGAAGGAAGACAAACCAACACCCATTTTAATTTTAGACTTGCGGCCAACAGTTTGTAGGGATCTCTTTAACCATACAGTTTCGTTGTCAAAACATACAAAACGAAGGCAACCCACAAATCCTCACACTACTTAACATTATTCCGAGCCCGAAAATCGCCTTAATGGCTTTTAGGTATGCAATTGATGTTCAGTTCAGTACAAAATTATTTCGAAGTCTTGTGTTATATACACACTGTGTGCGTATAATTTTGCAAACATTTCAATTCTGGCTTTTACCATAAAACCCTTTTATTATATTCACCATCCTCTCCATAGTAGCTCCCACATCTTTAGGGTATTTTCAAAAACAGGCTCATATAGCTAGATCTTATACTGTATACATATAGATTTCGGATATCGAATGCTTCATGGAATATCCTTAAAGCGAGCATGCATCACTTCACTGGGGGAATTAGTTTTAATGTATTGATGGCTTGTATGAAGAGGATTTAATTAAACTAGAGAGATGTTGTGTTTCGATTCAAACGAAGATGTATGTTGGGACTTGGGAGATCCTATATGATGACAACAAAAAAGGTAACAGTTCCTGAAAATTCAAGTCTGTATTACTAAACAAGTTTAAGGTAGGTAGCTCAGGTAGATTTTCTATTCATTTGAGGAAGCAATGTTAGGCATTTTACGGACGATAGATACATTAATAGTCAAATAGATACATATACATATATTTTGATAACGTGCATTGAATTTTTAAGACCAAAACCTTGTATGGTTAAATTTAAAATTAGATGAAAACATCCGAAAAGTTTAAGTGAATTCTTTATCCTTAATTTGATCATTTATTTTATTTAAAATTTGATTTTCGACAAATTCAAGGAACAGGTTAAGAAAACGTTAGGAATTTAAGACCAATATGATTAGGCTCTTATTAATCAGTTTCAACTGATTAATTGGGGAAATTGTATATAGGACACAGCTTAAGTTTATTTTGTTTTGCAATATGGCTACATACATATGTTTCAGGTTTAAAAGGCATAAAAACGCCTTTTCTAAAAAAAATTCTTTAAAAAGAATGAAAAAAATTAAGTGCAAATCCTTTTTACAAAGATATGATTGAATTTAACTGAATAAAAATAAATTATTTTATTTCACCCTTCAATTGAACCTTATTTATTAAGTTTTCTTTAGTAAAACAATTAACAAAAAGAAACATAATTATGGAGTTTAATGTGACGTATTTCGTAGGCAATTAAACCTTAAGGATGAAATATTTAAATTCATTTCCCTTCTTTCCGAAAATGTATAAGTTATTAAGAACATGAATCGGAAACTGGCGAAGGCTATAGATAACGGCTTTACTCCCGAAACACAATCAAAATTCAAAAATCATTTAGAAAAGGACAAATGAAAACCAAGTTGAGTTATTTTCATAAACTTTGTAAACGGTAGATATGAAAATCGTTCCTGGATAACAATAACAAAAGATTAAGCTAAATTAATATTGATGATACGATATATATTACGATAGTTTGTTAAAAGCATCATGGAAATAGAAGATCCAGGTATGTATTTGACATTCGTTTGGTGCGGTTAAAGAAAACATCCCTGTACATAAACATTATGAGGTTGTGAATAAAAAAGTTGTCAATCTTGAAAGGGATGTATGAGAAGGAGTACAGATATAAAATCTTACGCAGTGAATATTTCAGTTTTGAAAAATTTCCAAAACATTGGACGGGATACTATCGGCACAAGCGGGTTTGTGTATTTCAGACCTTACAATAATCTAGTGAATGCGCGGTGGCAAAAGGTACAAAAGGGGTCATAACACAAGGCGAGGAAGAAATTTAAACTTTGTTTTAAAAAAAATTACGCTTTATAAGCTTATTTGGCCTTCTTAAACTTCTTCTTCCTAATGACCTTTTTACAGCTCGAATGTTAATATATGTTCTCTTTAGGTATATAGCTTTTGACATTTGCGAGACAACAGCACTGCTCCTAACGCTTGGACCATTGCTGGATCTAAGAGTTAGTACTTAAATCCAGAAAATTCATTGACGTAAATTAGGTCCGAGTATAAGTAAGGATCCGGTATTAGGTAAGTATGCTTTCTGAGTTCATCAGACTTTCATTTTAATACCTGAATACTTATATATATTTTTTTTTGTTTTTTTTTTTTTATAAATAGGTAATATACCAACTTGAATCTTACAGATGTCAAATGGAACACTTGCGTGTGATTGACAATTTAAAAAAAATTAAGTTGACGGAACCCAAAGACTACCAGTGCTAACTTATGAATGAATAATGAACTTTTTTTTTTTCAACATTAAGTAACTATACAAATTTAAATCAAGCAAAATGCTTTCATGACATTCCCCGTATCACCCGAATAGCGTTAAATAGTTACTTTGCGTTGTTGCGAATTCTGAGAATGATCCTTCCTAATATTTTCAATTTTTTCCCTAACGTAATATAACGGATTAAGTGTTTCTCCTCTGGGGATAAAGCGAAGCGGCAATCAAACATATCATATCTGTATGCAGTCATTTCTCCTTCTACACGCAGGCATATGAGTGCCGCACAATAATGCACCAACCAACAACACATGATAATGGTCTTGAGCTTGAGTGGGTACCTGACGTACTATAAACACCAAACTGCTTATGTGCTTGGAAGCTCAACTAGAAAACTTTAATGGGATCAACTAATTCGCCCGTTCGAGGTAATTTATCGAATATTATCCTCTTTCATAGATCAGAGAATAGACATTTTTCATAAAATTTAAACTCTAAGACGAAACTTGCAATCATATGTATAATTCCACTAAGATTTCAAAATTCGCTGCGTTGGCCGTGTTTTTTTCGGGAAAACTATTCGTAGTGCAGTGGGATTCCCGAATATATTTCAAAGCTGACACTCTTGACAATCTAGCTGTCAAAAAATTGATCCAAAAACAAAAACAGCGAGAGTGCGAAGGTACAAAAATTAATTTTGTGACAAATAAAATAAAAAATTACAAGAAAATATGATATCTATCCGCAAATGGATTTCAACTTCTGCTTTTATCGGTAGTGGTATGTTGTATTTGCAGTGTGTAAAATCCTACTGCACGGATACGTTTGCCAAAAAAAAGCGGCTATTAGCAGTAGAACTATGTATAAGCAAATCATTATGCTTATGCTTCATCGTTATGAGGTTATCCCTGCTGGTGGAGTTATCGATTTATACCTAAATATCTATGACTTTACTTGAGAAAGTTTCAACTCATTTGCCAAAATTTCTTGGCAACAATTCAAAAAGTTGTTTTATTGGATGTAAGAACTCTATCATAATAATTGAAATGATAATAACAATAAAAACAGTATTATTATAATTGTAATTATTATAAAATAATAATTATTATAAAAATATAAATAATAATATTAACAAAAATATTATATGTAAAGTACATTGTCAATTAGAATGCAACAAATTACATGTTTACTACTAGTTAGAAAATTTAGAAATATTTTTTGGCCTCATGATTTTTTTTTCAATAAATTATAAATATCTCGGGCTAGCTTGCGCTAAGGATTTGAGAAAGTGCTACACAACCTTAGAATCAAATATCTCCCACCGATCTTGTGGGTCGAGGCTTATAATTCATTAATTTTGTTTGCTTAAACATCAGCACGGATTTTCTGATAAATGTAAGCTATGCATGATTTATGAATATTAAATAAAGCCAACTAAAAAAGGTCACTCTAATGTTAGTTGGAATACAACAAAACAGCATTCAAATGATTTATTGTTGAGTCACTGCCTCATATTTCTTACCACAATTAGCTTCATCGCTATTATCCAAACAATCGGTTTCGCGATCGCATACCCAACTTCTGGGAATACAATGCTGAGTTTTTTTACATAAAAACTCATGTTCTGTGCAAGTTTTAACTTAAGATTGAAAAATTAAATTAAAAAATTATAAGATTAATTAAAAATAAAAAAAATAGGAAACAAAAACGGAACTTACTGCAAAACTCCCCTGACTCATCAGAACCATCACTGCAATCATTTTCTTGATCGCATCTCCATTTGAGTGGTATGCAATTTCCATTGTTGCATCTGAACTGATCGACTCCACAAGTTTGTTCTGGAAATAAAACAAAAATATTGAAAATTAAAAAAACAAATCAAGTTTTATTCATGTCGTGTTCTTATATGATTTAATGGAATCAAGAAAAAATAATGTACCTATTACCTATCGAAGTTCATTAACTTTTTTTAACTTTTAAATTGTTTTAAAACCTATCACAACAATTTTTTTTTTAAATTTTATGATCAGCTATATATTGTTTAGAAGCTGTTTACCACAATCTTGAACAAAATATTTATTTCAGTAACTTTAAATAAAAACACTGTTTTATAAAAATCGGCGTCAACATTTTCAAAATCCTTTTTTCATATCGTGGTTATAAGAACCTAATACTTGTTCTTGTCAAAGATCTTCGCACATAACAGCAAATACGTGAGACCTAGTCCGTCCATTTTATTGTTTGGTTCCAAGTTTGGTTTGGAAATACTTAATGACAACTAATGAAAGCAATATATTCAAAATGTGAAGGTATTCCGAAAACATTTATATACATACATGAGACGGAATTCCATTATTTATTCGGTATTAATAAGAAAAAAAAACACACAACACTATTTTGACCATTACAACAATTTGCATAAAAAAGTTGCTAAGCAATTTACTAAGCATTTATTTATCATTTAAAACTAAATTGTAAGACTGACATACAATAACTTAAAAAAGAGCTAACGTACCACCGAAACATGAATCTAAAATGTAATGTAATCCGCAACTAATTTTATACTTTGAAGCGCTTACCAACTAAAATTCGGCTGACCCAAATTTTATGTTTGTTTTTTATAGACAAATTTTCAAACCGAACGGATTCTAAATTCCATAGTTTATGGGCGAGCCATAAATAAAACATATTTACTGCTGCGATGAAACCAAAAAACGTTCATGAATATTTTAAATGGAGTTCATGACACACACCCAAAAACGTCAAAACACTGTCCAACTCCATCGGCTTATATCGAAATGAAAGGATAACATGATTTTGACCATGAAATATAAAGTTATATGTTCCTGACGTTTCTGTTGGTTTTGGTGTTCGTTAGCTTAGTTACCAAAGGGTAGAATTAGTTTTTAGCATATAAGACTGAGAGTAGTCAAAATAATGGCATAATGTTTGAAATCTTGTTTTTATGTTACAATATTCCACCTAGAATATTGCACTATTACCTTAAATGTTTTTTGTGAAAGTTTGTGAGGGTAAAATATGTGGCAAAGCAAATGATTGGCACGCATTGTCACAGATGCTCCCAATACCTAAACCAAATATTTATTATTGAAAACTTATGGATTGAGGACTTACTGTAATATTAAAATAACACGAATATATGTTTATAAGTGATAGCCGATGAAAGCCTAAAAATTGATGTACTGATGTAAAAACCAAATCGAACAATATCTTATTATCTTTCTTTAGAATTTATGTTTATAGTATATTACAAAATTTCAGAAGTTTTTCTTGACGAAAGTTCTATAATGAAAGAAAAGGCAGCAGTATATTCATAAATAAATAAACAACTGCCAATTGGTATAGTGGTTAATGTGTCGGACTGCTTATGGGAAGAAATGAGAAATCCTCTAAGAATAAACCTTGTCTCAAAGAAGTGTACCTTATGTAGCGGTTTAGATACGACAATAAATTGTGAGTCCCTTACGCTCCTGCAAGTCCACAAGACACACACTTGAGTATGCGGAATTGCCTTATAACAGCATTCTGGTCGTCATCGTCGTCATACATTCTGCACAGGTAGTTTTTCCATATTCCCAGCATTTAGGTACTACGATTCCAGAACTTCATCGCCTTTACAAGCTTCGGTTCGAGCCAAGAGCCACTGGTATATAGAATATTTTCTATTTAGCTAAATGTTCTATGGTTTAAAAAAATGAAGATATTAATCACTTCATTATTTTTGGGAGTTTCTTGAAAAAAAATGTTGGGCAGATATATCTACGAAAACTAAGCTTTTTAGACTCACTAACTCTAAAAAGCTCCTTAAGTCTGTAATTACCTTTATCAGTGGTGTAATGGCACACAATACTGGACAATAAATATAACAAATTGTTCAGGATCAGCTCTGAAATAGGAGGTCATTTATCTCTTTTCAAGAATTTGCAAGACGATGAAGCATTAATTGTGCACTTAGCCAATATAATGCAATCTTATATAATTTACATTACATATTTGAAAAAAAAATATTCAATAATCATGAACATATCTAGTACCAGAGCTTCGATTCTTCAAAGATCATTCTTGGTAAGTAAGGTTAGCAGGTGGTTTTTATTTGTTAAATGTTACAGTTTTGTAATGAAAACTTAGAATAGAAAACTAAAAAAACTTTTGGTGAAAAACAGAACACAAATCGTCAAAATATCTTTTTTTGTGTATTATTTAAGATCAGCTAACACACGCCGTGCTTGAAAACACATCAATACCTTAATGCTATTTAACTCAGCCCAAAAAAGCGTCTAATAAGCTTTTGTGCTTTCGCAACAAAATTGTGAGTGACAGGCTGTTATTGAACCATTAACCATCTCAACTCAACTGTTGCAGGAATGCTAACAGCATTAGCTCCCTAAAAATGTCTGATTCAACTGTGAATCACCGTTCTGTTTCCGTTTTTAGTATATCTCGCCCTGCTATTTAAGAGAACTTTGATGCCGAAATCTTTCCACGTTTACTTAATACAATTTGCTTTAAGATGGCAACACACACGTCCACTTGTCTCCTGTCGTCGTCATTTCAAATTTGCCAAGAAATTCCCCTATTTTGTTCCTTTAATAGAGATGGGAAGAAATATTACTTGGACATGACGCAAATAACCACAAAATATAATCAACATAAAACAAACCTCAAAAAAATGTGTCACTCTTCTTTCTACATTCACTCTCAATTAAGGAAAACGCCACCGCACATTGCCCACCAGACTACCATTGAGAACACTAAGATCTTTTATACACAAAAATATACATTGTGAAGATATATAACTAACAACAGAAGAAGCAGAGAAAACAACAACAAAAGGAATCAAAGAAAGAAGAAATGTCAGCAAAAATAAAAAATTTCACAACACCGGAAATAGCCCTACAACCTAGAGCCATAGCCATCACACACAATATTTGCAGGCCAGCAAAAGGAATTTTGCTCCGTGCTTCCTTTCCACTCCGCATGTCTGTGGAACTGGTAATTCTGCTTCCAAGGAGGAAAGCAAATTATAATTTATTGTTGTTTCCCATGGGGATGTAAACTTATTTAGACGCGTTAAATGTTCTTCCACGCGCCAAGATACTTCTTTTTTTTATTATGCACTATGAAACCCGCAAGTCCTAGTGCGTGATTTCATAAAGGATCTCTCTGGTCTACACTTTTAATTCATTATACTCGTACTACGTACAATACGAAAAAGCGGCATTCCTTCAAGTTACTCGCACACATCAACATGACACAATAATAAGCGGTAGGAAGGACATTTAAAGTAAAGCAGGGCTTTATGGGATCGTCTAGTAATTACATCAGGAAAAATAATGAAACTGCCCGTGCCTGTACATTCCAGTGCACATTCAAAGACACAAGAAAACATATTACTCTATTCATGCATGTAAGTGAGGAAAATGCTGCCGGGGCGACGCGACCGACGCGACGTCGAGAAACGATTTCTATCATCGTAAACCTACCCTCCACAGCTATGAGTTTTAGGTGGAATGGTGTCGTACCTGAACGGTTTAATAAAACAACTAGGAGGAAGGCGAATGCATAGTTTTTTTTCAATTTAAGTTTTACTTTGTAAGGAAACTTCTTAAAGCAATAAGTATGATGTTAAAATAGTTATTAACAAATAAGGAGCATCGATTTCGCCCTTAATAAGTTTATGACGAAATATTAAATCAATATTAACACGCTTTGGTGAAGAGTTTGCAACTGAAGAAGCTGGGCTCGCTGGCTGGGAATTATTCCAAGGAATACTAGGGGAAAAAATATGTAAGACCGCCTCATTTCGGTTCTTGTGACTTTTGTAATAGGGAGTCCACACCTCTGAAGCATACTCAAGGAAGGAGTCATATATGAATCATTAAACTCATTTGCGTTTTATGAATCCAAGCATAGAACTTCTTATGGACAATAAAACCAAGGTCAAGTTTGGGCTCCCGTTATAGCGATCAGGAAAAACTATCAGTAAAAGTTGAAACAAATGGAGATAAGCGTTTATAGCAATTAGTTAAAATAAGTCAGTTGACTTCACATAGAAGAGCACCAACCACCGCCTTTCTTTTTCCCGGTTGAAAAGTTCATCAGAATTTTTTTCCTGATGCTATTCAAACCAAAGTCCTGAAAACTGAAGACGCGACTGAGTTAATGCTGCAAAAAAACAATAATCAAATGCATTTAATATTTTTTTTAGTGAAGTAATCGTTTGATCTAAGCCAAAAAAAGCGAGGAAAACCAAAAGATTAAAACTTGAACAAAATTAATTCGGGGCTTAGTTGACTTGATCAAGGGTTTGGAGAAGTCAGTGTCAATACAGCCAAGTCGATAACTTTTTTCTAATGTATTTGAAAGAGTACGAGAATTTAAGAAAATGTGTGATATTAAATCTTTTATTTACAAATCTGTGATTATTGGTCAAAAATGAGATTTTTTATAATGATAAAAAATGTCACACTCGCACAGACAACTTGTTCAAACAATTTTGGAATAGTTTTGAAATGGGCCAATAGTTTGTAATGTCAGTTTTTTTTTCCTTTTTGAATAGAAAGAACTTGAGCGACTGAACTAAACACTGTGTACACTTTTTCAATCCAATATTGGGTGACTATCAGGGGCCAGTTGGAAGTCGATTTAGGCAAGTTTAGGATTCGTAAATATAAAAAAAATTGAGATGACAGTCAAACATGACATAACAATCAAAGAGCGATTATCTTCAAATTTGGTGTGTGTGATTCTTTTGGCATTCTCTAGAAGGGAAATTGAAATATTATTTTTAGACCTACAAGTAATGGTACTTGCCATATGACCGTTTAGGAAAAGCTTATTTTTTCGAAAACGGCTCCAACGATTTTGATGAAAATTCTTAGATTTTTTTTGTAGGGAATAGCTACCATGAGAACCAAATTTACCGGAAAAGTCTATTAACGGTACCTTTCATGTAACGGTTTTTATAATTTTCGACTTTCTCGGTAACGGCTCAATGGATTTCAACCAAATCTTATATTTGAAAAGATATATGTATAAAGCCAAATAAATTCTGCATACAAAATTTTGAATAATTATTTTTTTTTTTAATTAATTTTTGATTTTATTTTTGAAATTCAATAATTTTAAAACTAATCAAACTAATCAAAATTTCGATAAAATTTTAAAATTAGGCGTATATTAATAAACTCTAAAAAACTGCATACCAAAATCTCAAAAAAAAATAAAAAAAAAAAAAAAAAAAAAAAATTAAGGAAGTCCTATATATTATTGAGGAGTAATTTTATTAAAGCAGTGGTATGTGGATAAATGGTGAATTTTTGTGAATACAAACAAATAACTAACTATAAAATTAGGTTTAGGTTTCTGAATTCCAGAGCCTAAAACTTTGGCATTTTTTTTAGATTCCTTTAATCGGATTATTTTGTTGGATTCGAATTTTAATCGAACTCGAAGGCTCATTTTACCTGTCAGTGGGAGGAAAAGTATAGAAGGCCACAAGAAAATTAATGGAGGGATAGTTTTTTTTTTTTTAAAGTGGATAGTTTTAAATGTGTCATTAAATACATAAAAAAAAAAGAAAACAAAAGAAGAAAATTGAAAAAAATAAGAAAAGGAAAGAAAAGGAAAGATTAATTTGTTCTGTTATTTATTGAAATTTGGTTTTAAAACAATTTTCGAAATACTTTTTTCATACATTTTTTGTTATTTAGGACGTGTGATGGCGTATTTCATTTTTACTCAAAAACCGTTAAGTATTTTGGTTTTGATAGTTTTTATAAGTTCAAACTGTGTTATTTTCAACGTAAATGTTATTTGTTTGTCAAAGATCTTGCCTTCCAATGTAATTAGGCACATAAGAGCAAGTACGTGCGACCCAGTTGTGCCCTTTTTTTTAGATTAGATTAGATTTATTTTTAAAACATTTTAAATTAATGTTTACATTAAGTATACATAAACCATTAGTGCACGGCACATCCATCTGTCTGATTGACAACATATAAAAATTAATATACATCGATTGTGATTAAGTTTTTGTTTTAATTATACATTTAATCGTCTACAATATTGTTATTTTTTTCTCAGTCAAAAGTTTTCCGATATATTTTTTTGGTAGAATAGAGCAATCTTACCAAATTCGAATAGTTGTTTAACATTTAATTCATTGAGTAGTTGTCGTACTTCCTCGTTGGACATAAAAACCTTCCCAAGTATATTTGTTCTCGTCATAGGACATCTTCCAATGAAGTGATAGACATGTTCACGTTTTTCCAAATTACACATACTGCATAGGATGGGTAGGTCCTCACGATGAGGTATGTATTTAAGGCGTAATAGTTCTCCTTTCAAACGGAACATCAAAGAAATCTCTTCTATCTTGTAACTGTAACTTTAAGCTGAAATAGTTACCATCATTCTAGTTATAGTTCAGTTGGCTGTATCAGTTTCTATATATTGAGGCCTCCGCTTGACGTTCAAATCCCATTCTTGTGTACTCCACATGTGCGATGAGTTCATATAGCGTGGTTTTTCCAGCTTCATGTTGCTCATCAAGATTTAACTCAAAATCTGTTTGCTGCGCTAAGTCCATCCATTCCCTAAACCAGCTACTTTTCTTTTTGATTGTTTGAAGCGCCACTAATTTAGGCAATCTCAGGTTTGGCATATTTATAACTTTCATTATATAGTAGTTTACTTGAATCTTCAACGTTTTGATAAAAAGCGGCGACAGTCAATGTTCCCAGCATCGGCGAATTTGATGGTAAATCAAGAATCTAAAAAGCTTTTCAACAGTCTCATATTCCTCGCAAACTCAGACTTATGCGCTCCGTAAAACAGTACTGATTCTGCAACCGCCTCAAAAACCATGTACTTGTTGCAATTTTTTTTGCGCGAGCGCACAAGGGATTATTTGTTTCCCTTTTAACGTAGAGCACACTGCGCGAGCATTAGGAAGATAGGAGGGGAAAGATAGGTTTTGAATGCTTGCAGATCAAAATGGCAAGGGAAAATCTCACTGGGTAAACTATTCTAAATTCGTGTTATTCAGAAGAATCCCTATATTTGACGGTACGTCCGAAATTGGGCTGAAGGGTGAACTGATGAGCATTCCTTGCGAGACGAGTATTACGGGAGAAACTTTTAAGGTGAGGAATGCACAGCTGGCTACTTCGAGCGAACATTTTTTTATAAAAGAAACGATAAAATAAGGAAAGACATGAAACATCGCGTCGGTGTTCTAGAGGGGCAGTTGTTTCAGTGACATTTCTGTTTCCTATTAATGTTAAGGCTCTCTTTTGTATTCTATCGAGCAGGTGTAGCGACGTTTGCGAAGCACCTGCCCAAAGTTGTGAGTTATGGGCGTATAAACGTTTTGTAAATTGTAACCAGATCAAAGGATCTTCTTGTATCGATACAGAAAACCTAAGCACTTAGTAGCATTTTTGGCGGTCTCAAATATATGGTCGTTCCAATGGTCGTCGTTGCTGCACATGCCGAGTACTGAGAGCTTTTCGGTTTCTTCAATGTAAGTGCCATTCATGGACAAAGGCATTGCGGGTATGTTTAGCTTTAACGACAGAAGACAACATTTAGTTTTTGAAGCACGATTCCTATTACACGATTCCTATTACCCCATTTGACAATGCTGTATAGATCGGAGTTTAATGAGCCTGACATACAACTTGTATTGAACAGTCCAGAAGATAGCTTCTAATCCAACGAACAAGAGTATCATCGATCCATTTTCGATAAGAGAGCTTCATGCCAATCTATCAAATGCCTTGGAAATATCAAATCAAGTGCAATAATCTTACTTTCACCAAAGTGATGTAAGGATTTGTTCGACTGTTCGGTGAGATATGCCATCAGATCACCAGTGGAACGATTACTGCGGAAGCCATACTGACGGTCATGGGAAGCTTTCGGTCTTCGCGATATTCTTAAGCTGATGGTTAATCAGCGTTTCCATGACCTTACAAAGAAGGGACGTAAGTACTATGGGTTGGTAGGACTCTGTCTTACGGACAGGCTGGACAAATGCTTTTTTGCATCTTCTAGGAAAGATTCCAGAAGAGTAGAAGCGATGAAAAAGCTTACGCAGTGGCTTTGCCAGTGTGGAAGAGCACTTCTTCAGAAAAAATCGGGGTATACCATCCGGGCCAACGGATTTGTGTATATCGAGTTCATTGAAAAAAAATTTGACCCATGGAAAAGTTTACATTCTCATGTACAGGAGAGGCAACGTTGCTGTGAAGCAGCGTGGAGCTGGTAGCGAAATGGGTGGCGAACAAGTTTGCTTTCTCTGAAGAGTAAACAACTGGTTTGTTATTGTCGATGAGCGTTGGAACCGAAGATGTTGAGGAGTTTTTAATATTTTTTACAAATGACCCAAAAATTTTAATGCCTTTGGGACATTACAAAATTTTTTGCGTCATTTTTGGTCATGCAAAAATTTGGTTCTTTCAATAACGGAGCTGCGTGAATTCCTTGCTTGTTATGCTTTTTCCGATTTTCCTCTGTAGGGCTTTGTAAGATCGGAAAATTACTTCTTTGAGCCTAATACCTTCTTTTACACTCAGAGTTAAACCAGAATTCCTACTCTGTTAGGAATAAAAGCACGCATCCCTAGAAGAATCACATTTGTAATCATTTCAGCACTGGCATCAATGTCACTATCGAGGAGGAACAAATATTCAGGCCGTCCCCGTTGGCTTTCTCGTATTGCCAAACGGTCCTGGTGGGAAGATTTTCTTTGACTGGATGGGTGGAGGACGAGAAAATAGCTGAAATGACACAATGGTCCGAAGTGCCAAATGGAGAAGTTACACTAATGGTAAATTTATCAGTGTGAGAAGTAAGAAACAAGTCGAGAGTATGTAACATCCGGTATACGCGTTGGCACATTAATCAGATGGGTAAGTTGATGTAACCCGGCAAAGAGCTTGATATACCTTCCTTCGGGTGTTGTCTGACCAGAATAGCGGATCCAATTGGAATTGTGTACATTGAAATCGCCCCTAATAACGATTTCAGTGCAATTACAAAGGGAAACAATTTCCGAGATGGAATCGGATATCGCATCAAACTTGTTACAAGTCGAATAACTGTCGAGATTTGGACTCCTGTATATAAAACAATAATATGCAATGACATGCTTGCGGTGAATTTGAGTCACAGTGAAGGTCCAAATTAATTTCCGTAATAAATAAAGGTGTTATGCCCATAAGACAGCTTGCATACAATTTAAACATTCAAAACAATAGGACAACCCGATAACATTGGATAGTCATACAATGCCTACAGTAGATAAGAAAGAGGCAGTTAAGCACAAAGGTCCTGGGACAAATAAGAGGATGGATTTGCGACGCGATTGATTCACAAACTTGTTGTTTAAGCAATTTTTCCATGCTACGTTGATGGCCATTTTAGCTTGCGAGAGCTTTTCCTGAAGATGTTGTTTTCATGTCAAGGTTTTGTGTGAATAAGATCCCAAGATATTTAGTTTCCTTAACTACGTCTACTCTTTCTCCGTTGAAGTGCCACTTTTCGTTAAAATAGGTTCTCGCTCATTTTTTAAATATTAATACTTTGGATTTAGTAAGACTAACGTTCAGTAGAAAATTTAAGTGCCATCCCCAGTTCATAAAGTTTATACATAAGTGGACCTCTGTCTACTATGTGTCAAATGCTGCTTTCAGATCGATAAAAAGGCATGAAGCTTTTTGTTTTGAGAAAGAAAAGAATTCGCCATGCTTCTGTCTTCTAAGCACGAAAATATGATCCGTTGTAAAAAAAATATCCTGTTGTATACTATCCTTGATAGTAAAGTATATACCTGTACTCTGCAATATGGGGATATGATCACATATAGTTTGCTAAAAGGTATGTAAGAATGTGAACAAATATTTCATCAACATGGATAGTTTACAAACATTTACTACAAAAGCGTTAGAAACATAGAAGGATTTTTCTAACTGAAGATTATTATATGCGAAGATAGTCAGAAAGCCATCTGTTTTTTTCCTCAAATTAACAAGCTTCCCAAATCTTTTTAGGATCATATTTAATGGAACTTCAACTATAATTTACGCAGTTAGTATGTTAAGTATTCAAGAAAAAATTTAAATTTAAATCCTAAAAGTAAAATATTACAAACCAATACCAATAACTAAATCAGCAGCCATTGAAAGATAACCGTAAACGATAAGTAGACTTTTTAATAGAATGTATAGGTATACGTTTAGAATATTTACCTATGCTATATATATATAGGTATGTACTGATTTTTTTTTTGGTACAATTAGCTTTACAAAGACTTATTCAATTGATACTCTAAAAAAAAGAATGTATTTCTTACCGCAATCAGAACACTTTCTTGTTTTTTCGCATTACCAATGATGAATGTTATTTTAAAACGTTTTTAGCCAACCGAAAGTGTTTCGTCGAAATTCGTAACTTATTTTCAAGAACTTTGCCTCTCAATATTTCCTTTGCAACTGTATTCAATTAATTAAGTGGTATTATATATAAGTATAAAGATCTAGATCATAGTGTATCTGCAAAGTTATATATTTTCTTTAAGTTTAAAATGAAACGCTTTTAATGAATGGTGAATCAAGACTAACTTTATTCTTTTGAAAATCTTAATGCTACACTCAAGCTGTGGATAATCACATCATGGGTGGTCAATGTGTAAAAAATATTGTGTTTATTATTGCAATGAGATTAGAGTTATTATTCGATGCAAAGATGGAATATGTGCAATGTTGCGTTATTGTATTGTATATTGATTTTCAATATTGTTTTGTCAGCGAATATGAAAATGTATATAGTTATAATAAACATAGTAACAATAAAAATACAAAATAATAAAATTATAATTTGAATTTTCGTTGACAATAATTTGTTCCCTTATTTTATCAAGGTTACTGAAATTAAAAGTTGGTAAGGTTTCTGACATATTATTTGAAAGTATATTTAAATTTGGAAGTATTATATTTGTTTCGCTTGTAAATATTTTTATTTTATAGTTGTCTACAATAATTTCACATTTTTTTCAAATCTTATTAAATAATTATGCTTTAGTGGGTTTGTATAGTTATTACATTTGTTAATTAAAATTGTATTTATATTTAATAACAATAACAGTTATTTGCTTTTTTTCATTTTTGATAAATTATTTTCTTCTTTGACGATGTAAGTTTCATTAATAATCTGTATAACTTCAGATTGTTCAATATTAAGTTGCATATAATTTTTATTTGGGGTTGGTAGAATAATTAATGTTTGAAATTTTTGTTTTACAAGGTTTGGGATGGGTTTTACAAACAACATTACTTAATTTCTCTGAGATCCCAGCTACATTTTAAATATTTCAATTTTTTACTATCGATATCATAAAAGTCAATCTCTTTAGTAGTAAGGAGAAATCTATTCATAATACTATGTTTAAATATCATGATATTTTCTTGTATTTTCTTTATTTTGTTTTTGATTTATTAACAAAAGAAAGTTGTTATATTTAGTTATTTTAAAATTTTGTTAAATTGTGTCTTTATAAGTTTTATTAAACCATTCCTGGTGAGATTGTATGAACAATTCTATATTCAAAAGATAGTTTTCAAAGTCTTTATTTATATTAGTTATTATTTCTCCTTGATTAGAACTCAAAGTTTTTAAAAGTTTATCTATTAACTCTTAATCTTCATCATCCATGTTCCCAAACAACCAATTAATTAATCGATCTCCTACGTAAACTTATTTCCTTTTTTGTCTTGTATCGTTTGTCGTTTATCCTGTCATTAAGGTTAAAAATTAATCAACTATGTGAAATTCTTATTTTTATTTTCTGAATTGTATCTTTTATGTCATTTAAATCAATTAAACGTATAAACTTCGAATAATTTCTAATTAAATTAATTGGTTTCGTTTCTTAAATTGCGTATACCCAGCTTATGTTTCCAAATTATTTATTTCTACAGAACCTTTAGTTGTTGGCACCAATATTGCAATTAGGATTATTAATGATACCGTTGAGAACTGTAAAAGGTTTTAATGGTCTTTTAATTTGTATAATATCTATTTTGTTTTTATTATTCGAATTATATTTTAAATATCTTTTAGCGGTTTTTTATGGAATTGCTTTTGTATTTTTAATATAAAAATTCTTTTGATTATTATAATCCGGTGCAGCTTCACGTTTTCAGTTAATTCTATTAATAGTTTTGAGTTAAATTTCTTGCATATAATCTTTTAGTTTTTTTTTTAAGTTTAAATCAAGTCGATTAATAAAGTCGATTGATTTAGTTTTAGTCGATGAATGGATGGTATTGTCTTAGAAACCTAGAGCTTTAATTACAAGTTCCTCTATATTTATGTTTTTATTCTGACTTTTGAGTATTCTTATATGTTCTAAAAGTGAAATCTTTCAATGTCTGAATTCCCGGTGTGTGAATTCGGTATAAGTATTAGTAATTAGTGGTATTAGTAAGCTTATCAATAGTGGCAAGAAAATACGTTTTATCTACTTGAAAGATGTCTAAATGGACAATAATATTAGGCCTGTCTGGCGTTTCGGTATGACTGAAATATTTTTTTTAACTAGTTTCCTTTCATATTTATTTTCATTACATATTTGACAAGAAATTATATACTTTATAAAGTTTGGATAAAAATACTTGTTTCTTAACTCTTCGAATTTTTCCCTCTATGATTAGTTTCGTTATGAGTCCTTACGGTTACTTCATATATCTCGTATATATTTTTTTAATTAATTTGGAGCATTTTTCAAACTTTAAATTCTGATAGTTTTTAAATTATTGAATAAGAATTGAATAAGAAGATTTTATTTGAGATTGAATAAGAAATAAGAATAAGAATTTAATAAGAAGTATATTATAACTAATATCACCAAGTTCAGAATAAATTCCAACTGCTCCTTTGTCTAAGGATCTCCTAAATAAATCATTTAGATAATGATTGTTGGTTAAATCTTTTTCTGAAATATAAATTATTTTATTTTTATTTGAAACTTATCTAATTTGTCTCCGGTATTTATTTACGATACCATCACTAATATAAAATTTTCATCGTTTAATTGCTCTTGGTCACTATGTACAGTTTCTATGTTGTCATCTCCGATTTCAAATAAACTTTTTAGATATAAGTTTTCTTCGTTGTTCCATTCGCGTACACCATGATTTTCAGTATTTTTGATTAGAATTAAAAAAAAACCTGCTGTTTTATTGTCTTTACCTTGAAGGTAGTCGACTCGAATTCAAATTCACCTAACATTATCTTCCATCGAATTATTCTTGCATTATTATATTTTATTGACATAATCAACTAAGAGTGATTCATCATACGCTGAAAAGTAGCGGGAGGGTATTCGAGTATATTCGAAATGACTCATAGGCGTTGAGAAAGCTGTCATCTCGATATCATTTTCATTCATCATTATTTGGTGAAATCCCTTGGCTATTTCCAAAGTTGAAAATATTGGGAAAGACCCAATTTTTCAAATAACGATTCCATATTTGGAATGGAACTTGCCCCATAGTGATTTCATTAAGTTTACGAAAGTCAATCACGACTCTCCATTTTTACTTTCGATTATAGGTACTGTAATGCAAGTTATTCGTGCAAAAAAAAAATCTTACAATCAAACATAACATTACGATGATTAAGTCGAAAAAAGTTGGTCCGGAATTTCCGTCCGCCTGTCTGTCTGTCTGTTCGCACCTCTACGACCTAAACTGTGGGCCGATTTGCTTTAAACTTGGTGTTTAGTATTTATTTGGTAGTATCTCTGGGGGTGTTTTTCATTTTTTCTCTAGATCGAAAAATAACGGTACCTGCCATACACTTTAACAAAAAAGTTTGATTTTCTTGAAAACGGCTCTAACGATTTTGATAAAGCTTTCAGGGTACTTTTTTTTACAACTTTACATCTTTTAGTTCAGGAAGTCGTTTATAAATTCAAATAATATTGCATTTCAAAATTTTCAATAACTTTTTTTTCGATTTTTTTAAATTATCCAAAAAAAAAATGGGTTTCGAAATATTTTGAAAATGGGCTGATTGCATTTTTTTTAAATGATTTTCCCAGATGAAAATTTCAGATTTTCTTATAATGTTTAAAAAAACTGGTCGAAAGATTTTCAATATTTTTTTTTCTTCGATAGACATTTGTTGTCCAATTTTATTGCCTACTTAGTTTTTCCGTGAAAAACTAATTAAAAAAATGAAAGAATTGTCGAAAAAAAATTATTTTTTTTATTTTAATATATACATACATACATATGTAGCCACTAAGCAATTATCTAGCATAAGAACACGTTTGTGCGACCTAGTCGTGCATTTTATTAAATTTTATTTGACGATGTGACCGCACATATGAGCAAGTACGTGCGATACAGTCGTGCAATTTATTTAATTGCGATTATAGGGACTATAAGGCAAGTTTAGGATTCGTGAATATAAAAAAAATTGAGATAACAATGAAACATGCCATTACTATCATAGAGAAGTCTAACAAAGTGATCGACAAAAAAATGTCTGTCTGTCTGTCAGTATGTATAACGAGCTGCAGCCTAAACGGCTTACGCGATTATCTTCAAATTTGGTGTGTGTGAATCTTTTTGAAATTATATATTTAGGCCTAAGAATAACGGTACCTGCCATGACCGTTAAGGAAAAGCTTATTTTTCTCGAAAACGGCTCCAACGATTTTGATGAACATTTTTGAGAAGTTTTTTGCTATCATTTGATTAGAACCAAATTTACGAGAATTGTCTATTAACGGTACCTTTCATATAATGGTTTTTTAATTTTGGGCTTTCTCGGTAACGGCTCTTTGGATTTCTTTAAAATTTTATATTATTATATATCACTTGTATATTAATAAATTATAAGAATTTGCATAGGTACCAACACTTAAAAAATATTTTTTTTTTTTCAAAAAACTAAAAATAAAAACCAGGATTTTTTTCAAAACCGGTCCTACAATTTTCGAAATACATTTTTCATAAATTCTTTATTATTTAAGAAGTGAAATGGCATACTTCATTTTTACTAAAAACCGTTAAGTATTGTGGTTTTGATACTTTTCATAAGTTTAAACTGTGTTATTTTCAACGTAAATGTTACTTGTTTCTGTCAAAGATTTTGCTTACCAATGTAATTAGGATCATAAGAGCAAATACGTGCGAACCCATTTTTATCTTTTGAATTGTCTATCTTTTTAGGAACTATCCATAAAGGTGAATTATAATTGTTGGGCATTAATTCGCGAATGCTTTGTTCGGATTCCGCCAAATAGTGCACATCTTCGTATTTAAACGTAGCATTTCTTTCGTTATCCATAATTATTTTTTGTTTCGTTTATTTCAAGTACTAATGTACTTTATATATTTTAACACTTCATGATATTAAAACATTGCTATCTATAGGGCAGTCAAATGGTTTATTTTCAAAATTGATTAATTTAATAGACATGTTTTTTTTCCAAAACACTTGAATTCTTTTGGTAAATTAACGTCTTCTCTAATAATAGTTGTAACTGTTAAAGTTCTTAATATAATAGGTTTATTTAAGTTTAAGCTTATTAAACTACCAAAAAGTCTATAATCTCATAATATAGTAACTTCTCCGGTATAGATTAAGCATTTAATAGGAGTTTCATTAAATGTTAATAACACTATGGGTAGTCGACCAAATGAGACCGGTGTTGAAAATTTTCAACTTCTATAGTATCAATTTCCATGGGAACAAGTTGATTTCTATTCAAATTATTGTTATGTCTATTTTGAATATTATTACTGGGATTATTATTTCAATTTAATCTTTAATTTCCCGAATTATAATTATTGTTATTTAAATTATTTATGCTTGGTCTATTATCCCAAGAGTTATAATTGTTGTTATTTAAATTATTATTTCTATTTGTTCTATAATTCCCGGAGTTGTAGTTATTATTATTGAAATTGTTATTTCTGTTTCTTCTATAATTCAATAAATAAAAATGGGCACGACTGGGTCGCACGTACTTGCTCTTATGTGCTTAATCGTATTGGAAGGCAGGATCTTTGATCGAAACAAGAAACTTTTACGTACAAAAGTAACACGTTCTGAACTTATAAATAGTGCCAAAACCACAACCCTTAACGGTTTTTAGTAAAAATGGATATGCCATCAGACGTCTTGTATAGTAACGAATTTGTGAAAAAAGTATTTCGAGAATTGTAGGACGGATTTTGATAAAATCCTGTTTTTTATTTTTAGTTTTTTGAAAAAAAAAATGTTGGTATGCAGTTTTGTAGAGTTTATTAATATACATGTGATTATAAATTTTGAAATAATTTTTTTGATCAGTTTTAAAAATATTGATTTTTCAAAAAAAAAAAAATGAAAAATTAATTTTAATAGAAAAAAAAAGTTTTTTAGGATTTTGATATACAGAATTAATTTGGATACTTAGATCTTCTCAAATATAAAATTTTATTAAAAATCCATTGAGCCGTTACCGAGAAAGTCGAAAATAAAAAAAAAAAACTTATATGAAAGGTACCGTTAATAGACTGATTATAAATTCTTCTATTTGTATTGTCAAAATTATTTTTAAGACATACATATACCTTTCATTAAATTGTTTTTAATATAATAATTTTAAGCACTAGATATACTTTCAATATTGTTTTGCAATAATAAGGTCTTAATATGTATCGGTAAATAATGTGTATATATACTAAATATTAATTTCGAATTTTTCGTAGGTGTACAATTTTCATCTTACACTACTATAAGTCAGGCAGGTTCTCTACGGCTCTGAACGTCTTCCCCTGCAGTTTATTTGCCGGAATTCTTTGGATTGATCCTCGGTTGTTTTCCACACATAAAGATAACACATATTCAACATCGCGTAAATAGTCTGATAATGAACAATTACTTTCGCCATCAAAAACTTGCAAGCTTCTCTTAAAATATAAGAAAATGAAATGGCCATTGTCGTTGTTTTTTTTTTTTTTTGTATTAGTATTTGTATTTAATTATTTTAGATTTGTTAAAACGATCAGCAATTGGTAATGTGTATATATATTTTTTTCTTAAACGATACAATTGCACTTCGAAATGTGTATCTTAATGATTTACACTTACACTTTGAGATGTGAAAAAAATTTTGTTCTTTACATTCAAAATAGGTATACTGTTTTTAACTCAGTATCCCAGTTATGTATTTTCTATAAGTTTAAAATGAAACACTTTTAATTAATGGTGAATCAGGACTAACTTTATTCTTTTGAAAATCTTAACCCTACACCCAAGCTGTGGACAATCACATCATGGGTGGTCAAAGCGTAACAAAGATATTCTGTTTATTATTGCAATGAGATTAGAGATTATTATTCGATGCAAAGGTGCAATATGTGCAATGTTGCGTTGCAGAAGGCAACATTGTCTTCAATTTTACCATGCGCTTGGGCGGATGTTAGTATTAATGCGCAAATTCATTATTTGCTATCTCTTCATTTTCAATATTGTCAGCGAATATGATTCTCAGACGATGCATCATCATACCACCAAGCAGCAAGACTGCAGCACTGCCGCCCGCATTAATTTAAAACTGGAAACTATGGAGTTGAAAATCTAAACCTTTTGAAAGTTTCATAATAATATAATCGGGATAAAGAAAGCCTTACGCCAAGCGGAGCAATACCACTATTCGAAGTTCAATACATACATGCATTTGTTAAACCAATGCATTTTGAATGGTAAAGATTAAAATAGTATCCAAACCAGGCAAAAAGTTTGGAATCAAAGGGACACGTCGAAAACCGTGTTACCTACAAGTCCAACACACTAAACACCTGAACAACTGGACCGTTTTTTAGTAAAAGATTTTATAACGCTGATTTACTGCGTCTAAAATATAATAAAAATAAAAGTATTTGTTTTCTTTTACTAGAAAAAGCGTGATTTGTTCTTTATTGCGATATTCATATAAAAATTGGCTTAAGTTCGAATTAAGAAAATTGAGGGAACATTACCTCCTGCGATACATCTTAATTCAAAACACAAACATTTTCATCATTTAAATTGAAATCTTCATTGCAGCTAATAATAAATGTAACTTTTAGTATTCCTATGGGGAGTTTCATTGGTCCGATTTTGTTTTATGTTGTATTTATACCCTGGATGTTTGGTATTGATGTCGTTTTCCTTGCAATGGATCTCAGCAACAAAATAAATAAAAGATAGGAAGAGAAGAGTATAAAAGCAACTAGGTACATATTTCTGTGCATATTAATCCCAACAAAAAATAAATAGCGATCAAAGCTAAACTAACCTATAAATTAACCGATATCAACGCAAACGCCAAGCTCGGTAAGCTTCTTTCATTTTCTAAGTTCGTTTAAGACCAACATAGAAATATTAATCATAAGAATGTTATGTAACATTTTGATCTCAGATGAGCTTCTGTACAGATTTCACTCATAGTCAACATTGATAGTCAAGAAAAATTATCGATACGGCCCTGACCCGTATCACATTCAAACATGCAGACAAGACAGAATCGATGAGTCATTAAAGCAAATTTAATTCCAGTCTCATATCTGTAATCCAAAATCCTTCTTCAAAAATGTGTTGAATCGTTTATGGCAAGAGCACCAAAAGAAGCCACATCGTCCACCTACATCAAGCACTGTAACAACAAATAGGGCTCCCTATCGCTAGATGCTCCTTCGTCTTCGTGTGCAAAATGAAGAGTATCTTTGAGTCTAACTAGGATTCGCATCACGTTTGTCGGTAGATGGGTATTTACCTAGCTCATACATGTTTTTTTTAATCTATTTATACATAGAAAAAAAGTATACATGACATGGAGAGGTGCACATTAAAGGTGGTGTGTTATGCATGAAGTTGAAGAAGGTTGCACCAAAAAAGTTGCTCTTTTTTTTGTCCAGCTTAAATTTCCCATTAACTTTAACATGAGATGTTTTCTGTTTTGCTATAAAAAGGGTAAGGTACTCCTCCTCGGTGTCAAATCTAAGAAGGACAAATGGAAATGTGTTCAGGAAAGTGTTTCAGTTTCAGATGGTTGGTTTTTTTCCATGCCGAAGGACCTAGCGGAGCGCTTCGAAATACACCAGAATAAAGTTTTCTGTTCGATAAACTTCTTTCTATAATATCGTTATGTTAAGGGGCGGGGGTTGAGGTTGGCTGAATTGGTAGGAGGAAAAATCGATTACAACATTTTTCGCTGATGGGTTGTCTGAAGTTTTTGCTATTTTCTCAAGAATTCCTCAAGAGCAAGGGGCCTTGTGTATTGAAAGATGGTTGTAGGCAATCACTTTGGAATCATTTTCCTGTATGCGACAAATACTGTGGAGGAGCTCTTCTGTAGCATGATGTTGAAAGGGATCAATATACTAGTTTATATAGAGAAACTGGGCAAATCATATATGTATAATGTTGTATACAATGTCGTATCTTTTGAAGATGAGGATGAAGATGTCCTTATCGAAGTGAGCCAAAAGCTTTTTGAGATTCCGAAATCTATATTGATGCTTTACGTGCTGAAGGACATTTGCAGCCTTTTTGATTTGGTTCTATATAGATCTTGAATTTAAAGAAACACAAATGATGTTTTCAATTGAATGTGTGTTTTTTTTAGGAGGTAAAACATACAATTTTCGAAAATACATTTTTTTATATGTATATGAATGGAAAACATTGATTGAAAGCAAAATTAAGAGGGGTTGATGTCAAAAAGTTTGTTCGCCAAAGCAATTGTTCCTAAAGGCAGCGAAGCTAACAGCATATGCAAAAGACGAAACATGCACAGATGCTTATAAATATTACGAATACACTTCATGAATAAACAAAATATTAAGAAGAATCGTCTGCCAAAGTGCATGTATGTCAACATTCTCCTGACTCAATTATTTTTTTAAATATATTTTAATTATTATTTTTTGAAAATAACATCATCCAAATGCTGCTCATTTAATCAAACATGAAACGGTCTATCGTATTTCGTGCCACAAGCTGCAGCAAGCTAGGCTGAATATCGATAATTACGCGGCGAATATTTTCCTTCAGCTTTGCTTTGGACCTCGGATTGTTATTGTAAGCTTTACTTTTAAGCGAACCACATACGAACAATCTAAAGGGGTTAGGCCTGAAGACCTATGATGTTGTTCGATACAAATAGGAGTAATAAAACCGTCCCGCTCTTTTATTACTGTTCGTGCTTTTATCGTTTTAAAACATACACTTCCGACCGGACACCCTGTGTGTATTAACTTTACTAAAGTTCCCCTCCTATTCATTAGATTTAGAAGTATGTACATGTATAATAGTCCATGGCTCCTTAAAGAGCTTCAATATATTTTTAGGGGTTTTTTCAAACCCTCAAAAATAACATTCAGAAAAATCAAATAAAAGACTTGAAAAAACCTTGAAATACAATATTTTAGTCTATTCCTTAGCTTCTCTGTTCATACATAGGAAGAGACAGTTATATGTAATATCCGCCCGTATTCAAACTCATAGTTTTAGTTAATTGTAATTTAAATTTTGTCCCCTTTCGCAAAGATCATCTTAACTTACTAATCGATAACTCTTTTAAAACTATTCATTTGCATACTTTAGCATTCTAGAATTATAACTATAATTATTTTCAAATTCTATTACTGTGAAATAAGATGCACTTGCACATTGTACCGTAGTTCTTTTATTTTTTATTACCGATAGACAATAGCATTTGAAATGTATTTATTGCTACCCTTTAACACTTCAGTAAATAGCTCAATAAAAGCATTTATTGCTTTTAAATCAATACTTCTAATTTAGGTTTAAAATAAATAAAATTAAACAGGAAGTTATGGAAAGAGCAGCTTCGTCTCCCATACAATAAATTCTGATACAAGCGAGGTCCTCTTGTCTTTGCAAAATTAAACTCAACTGAATTAACAATATCAAAAAATAAATTCTTTAAATTTCTAATTTCTTTTTTCCTCTCTTATCCGATGCCGTTTTTCGTCATTTGATTTCCTGCACACAAAAATGTTTTCAAACAAATTACATCTTTTTGAAAAAACTTTTTTTCTTCGACGTCATCTTAGCTGTTTTTCCAAAGCTTCTTGAAAGAGATGTTTTAATTTATTTATTTTTTCCTTAAATCGGTATTGTTTTGCGATTAATGTCGCGTGAAACAAGATACATGGTTTAGCATTTTCTTCTATTATTCTCGAAAATTTTCCAGGAAAATCCATTTTATTTGAACTTTGAATCATTCGGTGATTTAACCGAGTATATCCTTTCGTCCCCCGAAAGAACTCGTTTATTGGAAAACATTGTTGTTGTGCACGTCGTCATATCCTTGCAAAGTTGACATCGCAGCTGTATGACATTAAATTAAAAAGTTAAATGAAATATTTTCCATTTCCGTTTCCCTAACACAAAAATCTAAACAAATGAACATGGAATCTTATAACCAATCATACATTTAAACATATGTATAAGACCTATGCTATAAGTCAGTACACGATGCAAAAAGGTATTTAATATTATAATTGCAAATTCGGGCACCAGTGCCTTGTATTTTTTTCTTTAATTAAATTCTAATTTATTACAAACGTTTGTTTTGTTTGTTGTTTTTTTTTACAAGAAAACTCAACAACAGGCGAGAGTTTTTCATTTATTTTTCTTTTTTTAATATTTTTCCTTGAGAGGGACGCAGAAGCTTTTTAATTCAATTAAGAATTCGATTATAATTATCAATAGAAATATTTTTCTTTATTATAAAGGTACACAACACGGGAGGAAACTTTTCGTTAACATATTTTTGAGGTACATGTATATGCACAATAATAATATTTTTGGATGATTTATATTTATAAACCAAACAACTTTGAAAACATTAAAACACAAAGTAAGGGAAGTTAAAAATTAACACAACGGTAATTAATTTTAGCTTTGAGCTTTGAGGGCAGCAATATTTTATGTATGTAGCTATTTATTCATTTTTAAAATGAAAATTATCTGTGTCAAGCCAAAGGTATTTTCTTATAAAGAGGGAAGGTAGCGCAAAGTGCTTAATTGGTCAAACCCATTCTAGGATTTTAAAAAAGATTCCGCGATATATATGAATACGATGAAAATATAAACAAAGCATATTGAAAAGAAAGAAAAACAAACAAAAGTAAAGGTAAATAAAAAGTCGAATCAATGAAATCAATATTCTTATATATGTTAAAATGCCCATGTTTCACGTTCTGACCATATGACCATAATGATGTTTTTAGTAATGGACTTATAGTGTTATTAGAAGTCCAATACTTGATTTTAATAAAGTGTTGAATGCACATCAATTACATACCGTAACCACGTATACCGTAACGATGGGTAACAAACGTACAATTTGCTATTATTTCAGCATTAATAAGCGGTGTTTAAAATATGGCACAAAAAAGGAAAAGTGTGTAGATATGAGTTCGGCATTAATTCAAAGCTGAAGTTGAACTCATTAAGTTTGTAAACAACTTTTTTTTAATTCGTTCGTTAAAATTTTGAAATTTTGAGGTTAAAGTTGACAACCTCAAAAATGCACCACGTTATTTTTTTTTTTAAATTAAACGTTTACATCTTCTGATGTACTATATATAGAGCCCAAAAATGCGTCATTTCCTTTAGAATCATTTATGCAAATTCGTTGAGCCATGTACGAGGAAAAACAAAACAAAAGGGTTTTTATCAACAGTTTTTAATACAAATATTTTAACCAAAATGTAGTCAATACATTCAATTGTACTTATAGGTCGTCAAAAATATAAACAGCGATAAAGCAGTTTTTGATAAAAATAAACTTTTCGTTAACTTGCTTTAAAACCCATCCTAGGAGTGCTGAATTAACTACACATTCTAAATTTTAGGGTAATCAATTTAGAGAGAAAAGCAGAATGGTCCCACTAACTTCGTTACATAAATTTATCATCGTTATGTCATCTTTAATCGATCGGATCAAAATTTTCTTCGTTTTCTGGAAATGTACGATATTTTTATCATTGTTATTGTAGCCTTGCCGATAGGGAAATCCGACAGACCTACGAACAAAAATTAGTGTACTTTGAAAATGTCAAGTTCATGCTTTTCATGCCTATAAAATATTCAAATGACAGCAACGCGTTACGAACGGAAATTCGACAGACCTACGAACAAAAATTAGTGTACTTTGAAAAAGTCAAGTTCATGCTTTGCATTCGGATAAAATATGAAAATGACAGCAACGCGTCACGAACTCATGCGATATTATAACGATGTTTTCGTTCCGATTTAAAGGACAGAGAATTATTATTGAAAAAATTTTCGCAAGTTTGCCTGATGGTAGGTTTTTGAGTTTTCCATTCGTTGAAATATCGAAATGAATTTTTGTTCAAACCAACATTTTTTTCAATACACACTCACACTGCAATATATTTAACTTGATTTTTATTGTGATTGACAAATATAAATGCCAACTATTAGCGCCAGGTGCAGACAGACAGACATTTTTCTCACTTACTTTTTAAAGATTCTCTGTACTTAACTTGGTCAGAGCGTATTTATTGCTAAGAACAACTTTGAAGTAGTCAATGAATTTGTCTACCTGGACACTTCTGTGGACTTTTGCAAAAAACGTCAGCGATGAAAACGGACGCAGAACAAATCTTGATAATATATTCTATATCTATTCTATAATCAATTTATGTTTCTAGGAGCCTACTAAGCCATTGAGTAATAAGACCCTTCCAACTGAGGGAGATGTTTGTATGTAAGTCTACTTGATTTACAAAATAATTTTTTGAGGCCCAGGAGGACACTAGAACCAACTCATGTAAAATCAGAATGAAGCTGAACGAGTTTGGAAAAAAGAGTAGATAAGGGACATCTTTTGATCCACGCGCAATATAAATATTTAAAAAGCCGGCAGCAGGAGTTAACTGTCGAATCTAAAAAGGCGCTAAATACCTATTTTAATTAATAATTAATATTAATTATTAAGCAATATAATTGAATATTGTATTCCCTTGTTTAAAAGCTAAATTAACAAAATAAATATGCGTATGCAAACAAATCCATCCCAGAAACAACAAATGTACAGGAAACAACCACTACGATAACTTATTATTATTTTTTTGGTTTCATTTTTACTCTGCGAATGTATCCTATCCATACAATTCAAACCAAACCACATTGTTTAATATAAATACCCAAAGAGAATTTTATATAAAATTCATTTCATTTCATTTCTTGTTTAACCTTTTTATTCAGTTTGCCCACCACAGCAGACTACCGCAATATTTAGTTTACTATTCAGCGCAAACAAAAAAAGAGTTTTATCATTTATTTATTTTTTTAATAGTTTAAAATATTTTGAAAAATACCTGCAAATAAATAAATTGTATCAGAAACAATCAAGGTACATACAAATATACATTATTTTGTGGTGGGTTTTTATTTTATTTTCTGAGAAGAATGAATTTACATTTGTGTTTAATAAGAGGTATGTTTTTGCCTTTTCAATATTTGCCAGTTGGTTTCGTGTGAAAGCCTTTTTGAGAGACATTCAAAAAAGGATTAGGTTCGCATCGTGTTAGTTATTGTAGCGAACCTTGAATAAGCGGAGTTTCAAAGAATGTTTAAGTTATTTACTGATATACATATTTACTGTTATACACCAGATATATTAAACATACATTAATTTTGGATGTTTTCGAGACTAAGCAGAGCACTATTTGTTTTATGGACAAAAACTAATTATTAGTTAAACTGTTTTATCCGAAATCCTTGATCCGAAAGTAAGTGCGGTTTAAGATTTTTCGACCCGAACACTAAGGCGTTAAAATGCCTGCATTTTATTTATTTTGAGATAAAAACTTTTACCAGTATTTCTTCCCAAAATAAAACTAGATAATTGCATTCAACATAAATTACTTTAGAAGCACGAACACCCATCTTATAAATTTTCTTTTCCTCAATCCTCTATGCAAGAAAGGAATAAACGAAATAACTGAAGACTGATATCCCATGAGATTAATATTTTCCCACACAAAAGCACAACGTATACACTCTTTCTTCTTGCTTATTAAGCCCCAAGAACACGTATAACCACTATTACGTTCTGCTCATGCCATTCTATCCGTTAATGGCCAACCAACCAGTACCAGCCCAGGATCCATCCAATCCTGAATCCATCTACCAACTTTATATGTTATTTATGAAAGTGTATCATATCGTGAAAATATTATCATCTTACACTTACTACACTCTCGCTTGCATACACAATTACTCATTTCCTAACTTCGCACTTAGTTTGGCGAGAAGCGCCTTATACCACCCTTCCACACAGACCGAAAATCTTCTAAAGAATTTTCATTCAGCTTAAGCAAGCTCCATGCCCCACAGTAGAAGTCAAGTAAAAGTGTTCTACACAGGGTTGTTGCAGTTGCTATCTAGAAGCTCTTTGATGCGGCGCCACTTGCACCTTGATTTATTGCCAACATTAAAATTCCCAACATAGGATCCTTTCTTCTCTCTGGTTCTTCCTTCTAGTTTATCATCGCCATAGGATGACGGCTCAGAGCTCACTACCAAACCAACCTTCCTTACCTTAAGCGAAGCCAGAGAATTTATTTTCGTAATGTCGCTTGTATGAAATATAAATATATTGCTCCCAGCAGCTCTATAAAGAGTTGTATAAATGATTGAGGAGCAAACAGCTGAACATGCAATCCGACAGCTATCTTCTTGTAGGAAAACCTATTACAACGTGTCAAGCACTTTCGGATGTAGAACTTGTCAAAATGCCGTGGAATTTCATCTCCTAATAAGATTTACACGTGCGCGCCTCTCCATAAAAGTGGGGCATCAGCCAGCGCGTCGAGAATTTATAAAGAACCGTATAGTCATTCTTTTGTTATGTGTTATGTCATGTTTTCCCAAAATCCAAATAAATGGCGGTTTTAATTTATTTTTTGCCAAAAAATATGGCAACAAAATTTAATATCCTATTCTGTTTTTTTGTGGACTATTTTCACTCTTTTCTCTAACGCCTTCTACATCGTCAACTGCAGACGCCACCGCCGCCGGTTTAAACGACATAACTAGATTATTTTGGATTTCCTGTCAGCGCTATAAACTTTGTGGAATTCGTTTGTCAATAAACATTGCAGAAAAGTGAATTTTGACGGCAAGCATTTCGTTCTTTTGTCATATTGAATTAGGAGCAAATTCAATTGCACGTCAACGCCACCATACATATCACTGGCCCGAGGAGGATACAACTTCTAAAGAGCGCAAAGAGGAAATGTTCTAGATAGTGAGCGCAAGCGATGCCACTTTTCTTTTTTTCAATTATTTTTTATTGAAACGAGGGCAAAATCTTAAGAAAAGATTTTTAAGCCTTTTTATTTAAATTTTGTTGTTATAAAAGTGGCTAGGTATTTGGTTTTTGTTGATACAAACACAATAAGCTAAGTAATTTCAAACAAAATAACATCAGTGAACCTAAACACTAAACAGTCTTCTTCAGATACTAAAAAAAAGCTAGATGCGAAGTCGATGTTAATCATCTGAAGAGACTACTTTATCCAGCCAATGATCGACCTGGACCAGTGAATCTAGATGGCAACGAAGAAGTACACACACCCGAGACCCGACTAAAATAAGATCATTGCCAGACTAAACACGAACAAAGCAGCTGGTGCTGATGGGCTGCAATCACAACCTTTTATACGATGGAGATGACCTGGTCATCTGTAAGATGTGGTCAGAGGAAAGTATGCCCGATGATTCGAATACTATCTGGTCGAACCGCAAAAAATTAAATGGGCTACTCTGCACCAACTATAGAGGATTTAGCCATTTAAACATCGCCTATAAGACCTTCTACAAGCTTTTTATGTAAACATCTCAAACCGTATGATTACGAAATAATAATAATTTTTTACTTAGATGGTTTTAGACCTGCAAAATCTACGATGGACTATATCATCAGATTACGCCAGATTATAGAGAAAATCCATAAAATTAACACCGAGACCCACTACTTGTATGTACCTGTACATCGATTTTAAGAATTTGATAATGTCTACATGCACACTGCTGTAAACACAGGAAACAACTCAGTCAGCTCAGAAATCAAATGAAAAGTAACTATGTAACTGTTTCTTTAGCAATTGAGAAATAAAGCCCTGTCGAGAAGAACAAAGGAGGAGCCTTGCCCAGTCAACTGGAAACTCTCCATACAGCGACATAATTTTTTCACTGGACTTGTTGCAGCCGATAGTTACGAGTTTGTTTAAAATTGGACGCACGCACTGTGCAATTTTATAATTATATAATTCGTTAATGTAGCTGAATTTTGTAATATTTTCTTTAAAAAACATTGCAAATTTTATTTGGTAGGTATTTTCTACCTTACAACTGACAATCTGATAACATTTATATACAATATATATCACAGATTCAAAAAGTATTTTGAAGGAAAAGTTACAGAATAAAAAACTCCATTTAATTATTACAAGATCATTTCTTATCAGAAGAGAGAAGTGGGTGTGATCACAGTTTAGTTTAGTTTAGTTTAAGGTGTAAATTATATTTCACATCACGTATATGAATTTTATGCAGTTTTAAAGTTATATGATATTGATATATATATATATATATATATATATATATACATACTAGTACATGTACAACAAATATTTTAAACAGTTATATAAATATTTATTATGTAAAAAGTCAATAAAAAAATAAAGATAAGTACATACATGAATAAATAAATAATTAAATACAAAAAAAATATGTACATTAATTGATAAATTAATAAAATATAATTATTAATAAATATATAAGTTAATGAATAAATAATAAAATAAATAAATAAAGAATTTATTTGTGTATACTTTAGTCAACAACACCTCAAGCTATATTACTCGATATTAAATTATTGAAAAAAGAACTACATACAAGATAAAATATATCGTATATATTCAGTTTAGATATCCGTACTGCTACTTTGTCCATTTTAGCTTCTTGATGAAGGTATAAATTCATGATAAAATTACCTTTGATTGCGTGTCGATTATAAAAAAATCTCTTGTTTGCCAAGAATTTTTAGATTTTTTTAAACCGGTTAAGATTTTCTAAAGATTTTCTTTGAAGCGGCAATGCTGACCAGCTCCTGGCATGTGCTAAAAAATGATACATTCGAGTGATTACCCTTGCTGTTTACCTGTAGCACTCGTGTGTAGGGTGTGCACTTCATTGGTATCTACTTATTTGGAAAACTAAATGCAAACACAAAAATTAAGTACCATTCATGAATTTTTAATGAAGATGAATGTTTCCTAAATGATTCGGATATCTTAAGAAAACACCCATCACCATGTACTCTTTTTTTGAGGATTAACAATGAACTGTGGTGATTTTAACATTAATTTTATTGTTTTTCCATAGTTACATATGCCAACATGTTTTAAAAAAATATAACATACATAAATGAACATATAAAAACGTACTGGCAGTTTCAAATATGTACATACATGTGTATAAATATGTAAGATGTACGAATTGGATATTCATCTTGGTAAATAAATGTTATTTTGATTTGTTTCATTAACTATTTTCATTTGAAAATAAAAAAAACATGTAAAAAATGGAGCAGAAAAACCATTATGATAGTACGGCAAATGTTAAAAAGGGAAGTTTATGTTAAGAACGTTAAACTGTCAACATACCTACAGTATACATTAAACACGACTATTATGTTTCATTGTGGTTTCGAGTTTAGCTTGTCAGCAACACAATCAACACATCGCATCTGGCATTTATATATACAAAATGACACCAGTAACACTATTGGTTATGTTTAATTAGCCAAAACTACTTTCCAGGACAATCTGTTAGTCAACATTGTTTGCAAAATGCATACTCAGGAATCTATTATACATCCTTATGTACCAAACACTAATATTCGTTTCGTGATAAACCACTAATAGTTAGCACTTATTAATCGATTTCCATAGATAGATATTCAAACAGCCTTAACCGTTTTGCCCACAACAAGGTGCCTTTCCTGATGGTTTAAGTCAGACAAGGCTATCGATGTATACGTACATATTATATTAACCGCCACACATCATATTAGTTCAACACAAGGATGTCCGGCTTCCCAGCCAAATGCATGAGCTGAAAGCCTAGCAAACCTCCTCTGCCTAGAAATTAGCATATTCATGATCAATAATAAATGTGTAAAGTATCCTTTAACAAGACTTAAAATGTTTCGCCCAACACGAACATCTACACTTTTTAAGCTAAAAAGCCACAATGTTAGAAAAGGTCGTGGTCGGGAAGGGGTATCTGTGTGCTTTGTGTTCCTCCTGAATGTTTGTTAAATGTGTTTTCTATGTCGGAAGAAGGAAAATAACAAAATTGAGGAAAATGTATCATTTGGTAAGATTTAATTAAAGATTTAATGATAGTCTGTAGTTTCTGTAATCTAACGATGTGTTTAATGAAACTTAATCTGAGCTTAGGATAAACAAACCTCTGTTCTATTTCCTCTCTATAAAAATTATCTCAATAAAAACCAAAAAGGATAAAGTATAGAATCAGGTGAAGTCTTAGACGAATAAGCCAGTGTTATGATCCTTGAGCCTTCTCTAGAATCAGAATAGAAATCAACTAGGTATCGGCGAGATGGATAATCTCCAACAGAATATTTTTTCGCAGAAAGGAAAAAAATACGTTTGAAATTCGTGTTCGAATTTTTTAATGATTCAGTAATATCATATAACAGATAGTTTCTGTTTACGTTAGGTTGGATAGGGTGATGATACCACTAGCAGCATCACCTCACTCGGATTTCAAAGGATCCATTGCGGTCCCAAGGAGAGAGAAGATACAAAGGGTTAGGGGAGCGGGAAGGAATATAGTTGAGAATTAGTTTTGGGGCCTCCACTATCATGAATTAGTGATGAATTTTAGGATACTTAGTGACTTTTTTTCAATCCGATCAAGACAAAGTGTTTAGTAATCAGCAAAAAACCGTATCACCTTTGCTATTTTCCGTATATCGTTCTTCGTGACACAAAAATAGAATTCATCGATAAAACCCGAAACTTAGGAATTACCATTAATAGGACGCTCACATGGAATGACCATATCAATTCAATGCTACTGTTGGAAAAGTTTATAATAAAATACGTCACAGCTTAGAGTTTCCCAGCACTTTACTCCTTTTAACACACGCATGCTGCTAGCAAAAACACTCATCGTTCCGAATATAATTTATGGATGCGAGATTTTCTGTAACTGTGACGCAAATAGTAGAAGGAAACTTAGGCCGCTCCCTCACTTGTCGGTGCGGTATCGTATCAAGGTTTCCTCGGTACACATTCGGTACCGATATTTCACTGAATACATTGTATATAAACTGCCTACACACAAATGCTGAATACATATGTATGTACATTTCAATGAACACCTACTGATTTGTGCGGTGTGCGGAATCGGTACGATATGAAAGCGGTGTACCGAATGTCGGTATAGAGTATCAGTATTGTTTCTATATTTACTGCAAGGAATTTGTGTCTGACGTCTGTCGTCTAGGCATCATTTTGTTTTGTATAAACAAAAATATAAGAAAATATTGGTTGATAATTTTTGAAATAAAATGACATCCGAGAATGCTTCGAATTTAAAGTTTCAAATAGTTCTGTGGCAAAAGCTTACCGACAAGTCAGGAGATGAATATAAGATCGATATACATTCGGTAAATCGGTAATTAACGATTACAGATACCGCACCGACAAATCAGGGAGCGGCCTTAACGTCTCTTTTACTTTGTTATAGTCGTATTATTATTGTAATAATAAATTAATAATTCATAAATAAATAAATCAAATTAAACTATCAATTTTAATCATCATTGTTTATAAGAATTTATATTTTCTTAATGTGTATGACCCAAATAAATAAATAAATAAATAATTAAAAAAAAAAAATAAATAAGTACCTGGGTACAATTTGGCTCGGTTCCAAAGATCAACCGTTTTTGCTCAGCTTACCTGCCACTTCATTACCATATATGTCTATGTCAGTGTTCGGGAGCCCATCGAAAGGATATAAGGTTTGATTACACTGATTAGCAGATCGTTGCGATATCTAGCAAACAGTTTGCACTTGGGGACAATTGATGATATGGCCTTTATTGCCGCCTAGCTGTCTATCAAAATATCAATGTTTTTATTCATTAGCCAACTTCTATTTAGGTAAGACGAAGTACTAAAGCTCATCGGCTCATCAGATTAAATATAAATAGGTACCTTGAGGTAATAGAAAATGCAATTTTTAAATCTTAATGCGAGGCGTGGCTTTTGCCGCTATACTTTCCGATAATTCTTCGTGTTGATGTTAATTTTTTTAAAACTTTGTGTTTGTGCATGATTTCTTCAAAAGCGGCTTAAATTCCTTGAGAATGAAACATGTAAAACGTATTTCGCAAAGTTTCTACAGAACGCAATTTTGTCAGTTCTCAAAATCATTTAATTTTACTACTCAACGAGAAATTTATCCAAGTTTTTCATTCAGCTAAGTTACTGGGCGGAGTAGAGTTTGTTGATAAGGATTGTTAGTCCCTTATTTTTTTAAATGTGATCAGAACAACAGTCAATTGAGATTGCTATGTAAACGTGTTGGATATATATCTTTTTTTAAAACCTTTTGAATTAGACAGCTGGGACGTGACAGGTGCAGCTTACTTCTGGGCTTCGATGGGTTTTTTGAGAAACATTTTATGTTGGGGCGAATCGGAGAGACGAGCTCGTTTGTCTTGAAATCTCACCTTATGCCAACGGTTAATTGCTCACATCCAGACAGAAATTGGGAACTTTAAAAGAAAATGCTTACAGCAATATTAATAATTTAACATTTTTCTTTGAAAAAATTAATAACACTGGAGTCTTGGATATCTAAGTTCTCAAACACAACAAAAGTTTTATGTTTATGAGAACAACATGGCTATTGCCACTTTTATTTGTCATTATGCATCCCCCTTACATGTATGTACCTGGCTACTACCTTGGAGTAAGAGCATATACAACAGCCTTGAGCTAACTATTAAAATTAATTAACTCCCAGCAATAAATTCAGCAAATATATGTAGGTCTCTAACCATCATCAAAGAAAAACTGAAATACGCCACAACTGAAACTCTGGATCGCCACCCACCTGAGGTTATTCGTAAAAATTTAATGCAGGCAGATGAAACTTTCATATGTGTGCTTCTCTCTGTTGTACATGCAAAAAAAGGAGAGAAAATTTAAGTTTCAACAAATGCAAACTGTGTTTTCCAAGGGTGAACTATGAACTTCATGGACATTTAGTGCTGGTTCTACAACTGCATATAAAATGTTTATCCTTGAGCTTTGCCATAACTAGGGTGAAAATATCTGTGCATATAAATGTATATATACATATAGATATGCCTTTAGGTGTTTTTACGAAATTGAATAACATATTTATTCGCCTCCCGCGCAGAGGCAAACAAACATGCAAAATGACATCCCGGAGTCATTGATTTTTGGCATGCATTGGAATTTTTAATTATTTCAGATAATGTATTTATGAGGTACTTTTTTCAAATATTCAGTTTTTTGTATACTTTACTCTAAAAATGAACCAAATAATATCAAACTATCTGCTGAAATACCTTTATTTTTCCTTTTTTCTTTCTTTTTTTTAAATGATCGACCTTCTATAAAAATATCCTTTGGTTTTCTATGTCCAAAACACCACTAGAACCGTAAAATAAATATTTGTACCTTTTAAAGAGTTAATAAATGTAAATTTCTTTCAGAATGAATCCAATGTTTTTGTATAATGATGAAACGAACTGACAGGGTGAATCCTTTGAACTTCACTTTCATTCCTCTTAAGGTTAATAATAAATGCCCAAAAGAGGAAAATTTATATTATTTCAAAAAATTCAAAAAAAGGAAAATAAAAGAAAAACTTTACTGGAGATGTATTTTTTCAAATTGGGAATAAAAACGAACCTGCATAACTTGGGTGTATGTTACACGTATAAACAAACATACAAAAATAACGAAGGATGCGATTAAAGTTTAATGTTCCACAAGGTAGGACATTTTTCGAGGGAGATCAATGCAAATTATATTTTTTCCCTGAATCCTTCTCGTCCCATTAACAACATTTTGAATTGATACTCTAAAATGTATATGTATTCAATCGACAATGGCTTATATTAAAGAATAAGTTTACAAGGACAAAAGGATAGTTCTAAGAAGGAAGGCCGTAGAAGTGTAAGTAAACAAATTAAAACAAGACAATGAGGAAGGACAACAATTCACCTTCTCAAGGGACTTTCAGTTGTTAGCCTTAACTTCGGAGGGATCGAAATGGTGCACAGTTGGGTTACTTTCCATGTGGTTTATGTGGAGGTTATTAGTTTTTTTTAACGTTGTCTGTTGAGTTGACGAATTTCGATATTTAAGTAAGTTAGAAAAAAATAATTTTATTTACTCAAGATGTTTCGTCAATTAATCTCAATTTTTCAGTTTACACAAGATACAATTTAGTGTGTATTTTAAGGGAATTCGTATTAATTAAAGTGTCAAGGTGGACTTCTATATAGAATTTTTGTGCCTTAATGAGCTTAAGTGGAAAATTCGCATTAAAATGGAAAACAAAATTGTTTGATTGATGTACGCCTAAGGGTCAGGGACACAAATATCTCAGTTAAAAATGGATTTTATAAGAAGATTTTTTTTTACATAAAGTGCTCTTAGAATAGTTCTGCGATATCACCTTAATAACAATGAAGTAATGAATGTGCTGGCAATTATTTTTGTTAATAAATAATAACATGATTTTCAATACTATGCAACCACCTATTGCATATTGCGAGCTGATGTAGAATGTTCTGTTAGAAGTCAATACCATTTATTTGCGCTAATCACAAAATTAACCTTTAATGAAGTGTTAAGTCACATTATTTTGTCACAAGGTATATCCATTTGCAATTCTGTTACCATTTATTTTTTGTAGTGCCCCGTGGCTTAGTGCTAATTGTGAATTTCGTGTTTGGAAAAAACCATGAGATGAGCAAAGGAGGTGAGGAATGCATTTTTTCATTCTCTTTCTTCGTCAAAGCAACTTGTAAAAAATCATTAGAGAAGACCCCGAGTCGCTTGGCAAGTTTTCCTATAAGACAATGTAATGTTGAACTTTTCTGTTACTCTATGAGAGATCTTCGATAGTTTCGCGTAGTTACAGGGTATATGGAAAACAGAACCAAGTGATTTGAGGGCGGCTTGGTAGGTATTTGAAGATGCGAATATCACGTTTTTCATACCCCATGATGGGACCTCTTTAATAGCCAGAACTTTCCATTCAATCACGCTACAATGGTCTGGAAGACGGAAGGAGAGACTTAGATTTTTTCTGGGTTCTTCCAAGAATCTAATCACTTAGGGGCCAGTTATGGCTACCATTGAAACTGATCACTGAAAATTAGAATTTTTGATTACGAGGCGTTCAAAAGCTCAAATCAGTGATTATGTTGATGCAAAAGTAAAGCTTATAACTTAAATTATTATTTAAGCCAAACAAAATATTCAGGATACATAAAATGACTTTGAATATTTCAATGATCATTGGATTATTACTGATCGACCTACCTTATCATTGAAATATTAAAATCATTTTATATATCCCATTTGGTTGCAAAAAATATTTTCCTTTTTTTTGCTTTATTAACTCGATACAAATACTTTATTTTAACGTAGGAAAGAGTGTAGTTTAGGCATGACTCTTGATGCTTTGCAAATATGGGAGAAGCGCGTTAAAAAGAAAGGCGAAAGGGTTATAAAATTATTAGACCGGAACTGGCTTATTAGAAAAAAACTTCAAACTAAATAGATACCTATTGCAAACTGCTAATCTACAAGCAAGTCCTTTAAATGGTATAGACGTACTTTACAGACAATTTGTCCATCGACAATTTGGGCTGTATAAAACCAAGCTTGGGCCTTCGGCAAACTCTACAATCATCTATACACATAAATACAATTGAAATGCTTTAAACAGCTTTATACAAGATGCGTATGAAAGTATACACCCTGTTTTAAGAATATATATGTATATATATATATATATATATATATATATATATATATATATATAATAACGAAAATTGTCTGTCCGTCTTTCTGTCTGTTTTTTTCCTGCTAATCTCGGGAAGGGTTGCACCAATTTTAAGAGTAACTTATATTAATTCAGGCTATTTTAATAAATCTCGCTGGGAGCACTTTTTTCGAAAATTCTTATTTATTGACCAATTTGACTGATAAATTTTGTTTGTGTATTAATACGATTATGCTGATGGTGTTTAGTTGCGGCTGGACCCTATATGTGGCCCTGTTGTCGGGATGCAGAAAATGTGTGGTATACCCAAGCAACGCCGGGGTTGGTCAATTGGTATCAAAATAAATTCTCCGGTATCGTTTATTCTCTGTGGTATACACGAAACAGTGATTTATACAGAGATTTGTGTGAAGAAACCATTACCCGGGTAACCGGATAAAATGGTTACTACCCGCAACCGGGTAGGCAATATTACCCGGGTACCCGGGAACCCGAATATATAATACAAACTCTTTTGCTTTATGCATATCTCTTTTTCAAAAGCTCTTACAAATCCTGGAAAAATATATGATAAAAGTAGGTATACCGAAGAACTTTGGTGAACACTAAACATTTTATTTAATCCAAAAAATAAAAACAGTATTTTGAAATATGTATAATGAAAAAAAATACATTCTTGATTAGGAAAATGTGTTAAATATGTGTCAATGGAAAATGTTGCCATAAATAAATGGCAAATTACATAAAATGTACAAAACACTTGGTCGGACAAACTTTTTCATGTCCCTATAGCGGTAAAATGGCCACTTCCGATTGTGTTTATGGTGCTAATTTACCTCATTGGGATCGAGTTAATGAACAAATGGGGTATCTAATGTAAGATTTGATACCCCATTTGATGTCTACATTAAGAATCTGCTTGTCGGATAAACTTAACATGGGTCTAACATACGTTGGGCCACTTTTTTCAAAAAAAAAATACTACATTTCTTCAAATTTTCTTAAGTCAATATCGACATTATTTTAGACAAATTATTATATTAGATTTGTTGAAAGCCTTGCAGTCTCTCGTCTTTGGAGTTTTTTGGAAGTTATACTGCAATAACAATACAGTTTCTTTTTTTGTTGCTATCTTTCACACCCGTTTTTTGCAGTCTGCTCTGGGACTATTCTACTTCATTAACCAAACACCAAGCTCACCAAACAGACTAACAGAGCTCGGCACCTAACGGTACTATTAATTCTCTATTCTTGATTGAATCATTTGGCTACCTTTAACAAAAAGCGGATGTGTTTCATTTCTAATAAACCTGAACTTTGTTTCTGGACTTTAATCATCATCATTAATTACATAGTTCAAACTTTATCAATTCTTAAATGGTAGGGGTGAAAAACGCTAGGTCCATCATATTAATTAATTTAAAGTTCACACTTCCTTTTTATCAATTGGCTTGTGGGTCGCACTCAGCTTCTTTTTGTTTGTTTTCTTTTTTTGCTTTTAAAGCAGTATACATCACGGGTTACCCGGGTAATCGGGTAGTCGAGTACACCGGTAATACCCGGTAACTCGGGACTTACCGGTATCCGGGTATCATCAGCCCTAAATTATTGAAGCTATAAACGGGTCCTTGACAAGAAAAGCCTATTACACCGATTCTGGAGAACGATAATTTTCGACTTAATAATAAGGCGTATGTATATTCCCTCGTAAAACCGGCTTGTGTATGCGGAGACGGAGAACTTCCTTCTAAAAGTGATTAATATTTGAATATAAACTAATTAGTTTGGTTTGGTTTTTTTTTGAGTAGAGTTCGAATCTTATATACATATATATACGGGTCCAAATTATTTATGAAGATTTTTTAACTTTCGGCGGTAAAAGAATCTGAATAAGATATATTCTATGCAGTGTTGAGCAGGTTAGGGACTTGACACTATAACTTTTGCGATATTTTTCAATTTTTCTTTATATATCTATAGAGAATACGAATCCTTATACCTACATATATAAATGTTACCTAACTTCCTGATCTCAATTAAAAATGTGCTGGTCTATGACTGCGAGCAAACACTCACATCAAATTGAGGGAAAGAGTCCCCAAATCCGAACAATATATGTACGTTTTCCACTAAATTTGGACGATTTTTTTCTGCTTCTTTTTCTCCTGACATGTGGCTATTTGCTCCAAAAAAGTTTCGCTTTTATTTTTCATGGCACTATATGAATGCATATACAATCCCTGGGGTAGGATTTTTTCATTTCAAATATCTCTCCAAAGACTTAATACAAAAGAACACTATAGCAGGTACTGACTAATCCGCTTTATAAAAGTTTTACTGACCGTGTGCGCTATGAAAAAAGACACTCACCAACTATGGCACCGCCATAGCCGGAATGGACTTTTATTTTCGATACAAAATAGTAACTCCAAAATGCAGAATTGCATATTTCAACACACACACAGTGAATGATGAAAAAAATCGTACATATACATACATAAGTGAAGCTTTTGGTTTTTATTTTCTGAAAGATAAAAAAGACAACGCTTTCTTGCATTCTCTGTTTTACCAATCTCTTTTTTGTAGGTGTAATCCAGAATGCTGTGCCATCAGTCAGACACCATATAGGTGGAACATCAATCTTATCAACTTGAATGGAATTTTTTGTTCGTTTTCTATCGAAATAATCTCATATCCTTTTGCATGCAGATTATTCCGCGACCTCCCGCCGCACCCCCGCCCTTCCAACCATTTGACAGCGTCAATCCTTAAATGTCACAGCAAATGTCACATCGTATTAAAAACTCGCATTGAAGAATATTTCAAACTCAACTCAATTTCTCATTTATAGAAGAAGTATGGATAAAGTGTCTTAGAAGAAAAAGTTAAGAGGCAACACAGAAATAATCTTCACAAATATTATTCTAATTAATTTGGGAAGCTCCAAAACCTCATTTTCCAACAACAGATTGGTTTGATAACCATTTTGCATAACGAACTGTTTGTCTTTCTTTAATTGTCACACGAATCCATCTTGAGGCGTTTTTGCAAGACACACATAAGTACATTTTGAACACAAAACCACAGGGGATGATAAAAATGCAAAAACTTTTTGTCACTGAATTTCCACAACACAGGGTGTTAAATACATATAAAAATAACGAATATGTGACTCACAATCATAATGTACACAGCCAAGCTAGTATTTGGAAGTTTTCATGATAAGCAAATTTGACAATTCTAGAGATTAATTTTTTTTGTATGCAATTAATTGTTCATATAAACAACCTACTGATTGCGGTTTTAAAAGATAAGCCTAGAGGTAGAAGAACTGGTTGCACAAGAGGAAGTAAACAAATATTTAAATTATTAATTAACTGATATTGATAACAGAGGTACATTTTAGACAATTGGATCATTGAATGTTTTTGCTTAATTTTTTAAAATTATTATTATTATTATATATTAAAACTAAAATGTTAAAAAATGTAAATGTTCAAAAGCAACGTTTTTTTATAAAACTTATTTTATAAAACGCATTTAGTGTAAATTTCAACATATTTAAGAAAAATAATTCTTTATTATTAATTTTTTGTTAAAATCAATGAAGGTATTTTCGGATCTTTGATGAAAACAACTTTTTTATGGGAGGAAGCATTTTAAGCCTATTTTGATATTTTTTTCAAAAAAATATAGTTACAACAAACCACTGGCGGCACCACTCGTTATAAGAATGCGATAGAATTGGAGTGATAATTATTTTTCTATTATCATCGAAAAGTTCAAATTGTCGTTATAATTAGTGGTTGGTATGCAGAAATCAGCAAAAAAGCGAGGATTTCTTAGGTTACGTACGGGGATTTGAAATGAAGAAGACAGAGTTGTAAACACTTTCAACGTTGACGGAACCTAGAAGTCGATGAATCAAGAGAATCTCGGATATTTCTATGCGTTCTTCCGGTTTTTTTAAGTTAAACCGATCTTTATAGGGAGGCACGATAATGGATAATTCCAGGAGACCGCGTTTGGCAAATCTAAAGAAACGAGGTTGAATGCTCTCGATTCTCGAAATTTTAATCTGTTAATAAAGGTAACATACTTGGCAGGCGTGTTCAATGAACGGGCGTGCAAATATTATGTAGAGAGATCGAGTCTCGGGTGACGTGGGCGTTGAAGAATTCTTTGGGCCAACTTAAAAAAGTATGTATATGGAAATTAATAAATTATGTCTTTTAACTTACAACTCCAGAGGGGGACGACCTTGATATATGTCGTTTTTGGGATCATTCTGAACATGTCCATTTAATTTTTTAAGGCGTGCTTTGAAAATTATGTATGCATGTTAAGAATAACCACAAAAATGACATATTCCTAAGTCACCCCCCCCCCCCCCCCTTCGAGTTGTAAGTTAGTGCTTGACTGGCATTGGTCAATATTTTGCTCGAAGCAGTTTTTAAAGGAACAGACTGAGAAACTATTTACATCCAGTAGAATGAAAGAAGAGTCAAGATTGTTATCATCAGCGAGAAGTGGGATGTGCGAATGTTTAATAACTGTAGATCAGTAGAGATAAAATCTACTTTGGAGTAACAATCTATCCTTGCAATTGAGAAATTGGAACTGCGTATCATTTATGAGGTTGTATTTTGTTTCTATCATAGGAACAGAAATAGTAGAAATCTTTGCTTTTTTGATAATAAGTGTTTTGATTTTCGGAAGATTTGGTAGTGGGTAGTCATGAAAAATTAAAGGACAAAATTGGATAGAAATATGGGAGTAATTGAAACTGCAGAGTTAATGGAATCAACTGTGAAAATAAGATCTAGTTTTCTGTTCACATAGTTAGGGATACCACTAATAAAGGCTGAATTGAAAGCGGATATAGAACAGCTGGTTAGGAAATCAACTTTTAGTTGGCTCATTAAAAAATTGACGATTCTAAATTAAGAGAGTTGAGAAGAAGGAGATAATTATTGTGGCTTTCATTTTCATTTCAAAGTTACAGAAAACCGAAAAAAGTTTTTATTTACTTTTGTTTGTTGATGTGTGTTTAAAAAAAAGCGTTTTCTTAACTTATGAAACAAAAGTTTTTCGACTGATTCTGTATGTTTTCAGCGTTAGACATTATATGCAGCAAGTCACTATAAAACAATTAAAACGGAAATGAAAGCATACAAATTCGAAATCAAATGAACTTGAAACTGTAATTAAAGCCAAATATGATCTTACACATAACTACATTAAACGCTTTCATTTTATAAACAAAATCAAGAACCACCCTGTGTAAGTTTCTTTTTCGTTTTTAATTCGACGACTATATATAGATACTCATATGCTCGTAGATAAATGACATTTTCTCTGTGTCTATATCCACTTAATTGTCATCCCAATGGCCCATAATCCGCCTCCTCGAATTGATTGCCCATCATCCATTACCGGAGACACGCATTTCCCACAATTCCGCTACAGATGGTAACTAGGTCGCAATCCAACCGCACGTAACCAAAAATACACTCCGAATTTAGTTTGGCGAAAACTAAATATAAGTAGCGGCTCTGATGTCATTGCGGTTTTGTGTTAATCAATGTTTTGTCCAGTCCGAGCAGACGTGCCAAGCCTTTCCGCGACTTGACAATCCAACCTGATTTTACGATCACCGCATCGACTCAAAAAGAGGGTACAATTGGAATTGCGGTTCGAATTTTGGCCAGCCACATAAATTTCCAATTAATAGAGTACAACCGGCCTTTTTGGCAACCACCAGTTTATTTCTCAACAAAGAATGCCAAAAATAACAAAAAACACTTCACATATAAATAAACCACTTCAATCAAGTTTTAAATTTTTCATCCAAATTTGAGAATCCAAATGAAACTAAAAGAAAAGATACTCAAACTCAACCCTTGGGTTACATGGCCAGTAGTGGTGTAATTATGTTTTGAAAGTATCTCTGTCCTATGAGGAGTTTGTTGTGACAGGAGCCGAGTGTATACCTAGAGATGAAATTAGGGCAACACACTCTCCTGGTTTCAATAGAGTAGCATCGAGCAACAACAAAACAGAGGAACACAACAAAAGATTTCCAATTAAAATTTTTCCACAGTATACCCAATGGTAATCTGAAAGCAGATTTCAAATCCTTATCTAACGAAAAGATACAAAAAACATTTCCAAGGATTGTGGAGTAAAAACAACGAATGGTACAATGACAAATTGTTTCCATTGGAGAGTTTGCGATGGGGATAGTTATACCTAACGACAACAAAGCAACCAGTGAATCCACCAAACAACCGCCCGACTGACTTTCCGGGTAGAAGAGGGAAGAGTGAAAATGTAAAATGCAAACGTACATAATTCTCTTGTAAACTTAAATGGTCGGCAGTGTCGCATGAACTCACTCTTAAACTTTTAGTCAGTTGAATTGTAATGATTTTTTTCCTGATCGGCTCTTTGATGATGAGGTTGAAAAGTTTGAGTTTGAAAAACGTTGTACCGTAAAGCAGAGCATACTAGAATCTTTATTAAATCTGATGTACAAAGGTAGAGTTTTCCCAGCGCTTCCACGTCATCATAGAACGTTCATCCAAGTTCTTCAAATGGTTGCAGAAGATTTGCAATACCTCATTATAGTAAGGGAGGCGGACGTATGAACACCTACCTCATCGAGTCAATGGAAAAGTTTTCCATAAATAAATGGCACATTACATAAAATGTACAAAACCGTTGGTCGAGTTAGCGAGTTCTATAATTTGAAAACTCAATTATGATTTCAGATCGATTCAGTCAGACTTTGTTAAAAATTGGAAATAAGTCTCATAAAATTTGCCAAAAATTTTCAACGGTTCTTTTATTTTAATGATTTTATAAGAATTTAAAAACTTCATGGGCATGCCAAATAAATTGACACGACTATGTAGGGTGATCATTACCAACATTTTAGGCGAGGTAAAAGTTGCTGGTGTGCTGTGAAGACCAATATACATTTTCAATAGACTCGACAAGGGTATGATATGGCTTGCACCCTCTTCAACATGGCGTTGGAAAAAGCAGTCCACATTTTTAATGGATTCCGACAAGGGGACAAGGGAGGCTTACACATTCTTTAACGTGGCTTTGGAGAAAGTAGCACGCGACTCTGGCTCGTCAACAAGAGGGCTATAGTCATTAAGTCCACGCAAATGTTAACGCATTATCGGCAAACGTCAACAAGCTGTACAAGACTCACTCATCCAAATTCAGTACTATATTAATAAAGGGAAAACCGAATTCATGGCGGCTACGCTTAAGAGATATGTTGGTCCAAAATAATCAGAGTAGTGGAACATGAATTTGAAGTAGTGCAATCCTTTAACTAGACCTTGGTCAAAAGTAGCAACCGATAATGCTATGGAGGGAGAAAAACGCGGATGGCTGCTAAAGTACAACAGAACCTACTGTAGTCTGCTGAGGCTTCAAATCTACCATAAAATCTAAGCTGCTGCTGTAGAGTACTCACATACAGATCCGAAACTTGGATTCTTACTAAAAAGCACTCTGATCTCTTAACCACGTATGAAAGGAAAGTCTTACGGTGAATTGTTGGCCCTGTGTGCGAGGGAGGACGATTTCGGGGAAGATACAAAAAATTAAGTTCGGTACATTCTGGTGGGTTGGGCACTAGGTCGTATGAGCGAAGAGGAAGCATTTCGGAGTCTTTTGCAATTCTTTTTAAGGTTAAAGGCAACGTGGCCGACGTTGCTTACGTTGGAAGGATGGCGTTTGGAATGCGCAACTGGATGGCGTCGACCAGCAATCAAGATGCATGGAAGAACTTGTTGAACGAAGCCCAGACCGGATATCGGTTGTGGTAACGACGATGATGATGCTGATAATTGTCGTTAGATTTATGGAACTAATGGTTAAAAAAATGCGAATCGAAATATCATTGGTTAAAAGTGGAAGAAACTGGAATACAAATATTTCTCAACTTGCTTTTATGATATCCATTTCAAAACAACTTCTTGAAAATATTAAAAAAAAACACATTAATCCGACCTAAACTAAGAAGGGTTTAATCAGAAACACCCTACTCCTAAATATTATTCGATCTATACAGATTACAGACTATTTAAACGTTTTATTCTCACCAATACTATACCTGTTCTTTTAATACGCAAGTAGAGAAGTGTTTAAAAAGACTTTTAAATGAATTCCAAATACAAAAATAAAACACTTGTGCGCGTACTTACTTGCTTCTCTACCCTCTTCTTCTGTTTATCTGTGGTAGTGTACCCGCCAATATCTTGCAATGGTTAATTTTCTGTAAAATACTTCGGCAAAAAAATAGATTCCTGCTTTTAGTAAAGTTTTCTTAGGGTACTGTACTAACGTATTTGTTTTTGCAAAAAGAATTGCAAATAATTTGCATACTCTTGGTCTTTGTTATTGTTTATGCATGAAGGTCCTTAAGGAGACCGCCTTCAGTTTATTAATTCAATGCAAAGAAAACGAATAGAAAACGGAAATAAAAACGAAGAAAAAGTGCCTAAGTGTGATGCAATGTGTTTATAGAAATTGTAGTAAGGAATCCTGTCTAGGAGTTGTAGCTTTAAAGAAAGGATCTTGTCTTTTGAAGTTTCATCCCAAAACAGAGTTTGGATTTTATTTCGTATTTATTCCCTCTTAGAATACAATTCTGTGTATAATTAAATAACCGGGTAGTTAGCCTTGATGGCGTTTAAGAGGTTCGTTAGTCCCAGAGGTTCTTTGTTTGATATTTTTTTTATTTTCAGGCAATTTTGATGAGCTTTCGGGACCTTATTTTAATTTTTTTTGTTGTGTGGCATCATTATAGGGTAGAAATAAGTGGAACATTTTAATAAAGGTGCTGTTTGTGAATATTAAGCATCAACATAATTTTCCCATTCTTTGCGAGTAATGACTTCTTTAATAGTATTTTCTTTCGAAAAGCTGTAGACATATTAGTCTGGTATGAATTTGTTCATTTCAAATAAAGATAATGGGCAAGGACACCTGCAGAACCGAAGAATGAGAATCATAAATCATTATTATATTTTTTTAATTTTCGTTCTTAAGAACGCAACGACTGCAAAAATTAAAGTACAATTAATATCCAATCAAATCCAATAATAGCCTTTTTTGACTTACTTCGATCGAAAGGCAATTATGAATATTCAACTATAAGAAATCATAAGAATTTGATGTGCACTCTTCAACGTATGGTGGTTAAATTTGAGACAACTGGTAATCAATCAACCATCATTGGTACTACATTTGTACGTCAAAGGAACGCTGGCCGAGAAATTGTGGCGGGCCGTGAAAGTGAATTGCAGTCACCTCCCTTCTCGAGTTGTAAGTTAAAAGACATAATTACCAAAGCGATTTCTCGCTGTACACAAGAACTATTCACAGATTTAAACTTTTCGAATTTAATTTTGTGTCAGGACTATATACACCCGTATAAGATCCAAATGACCAACAAGCTAAAAGTTCATGACCATACACAACGTTGTTTTTTTCGCTAACTGGGCTTCAAAGCGATTAGAAGAGAACCCCAATTTTGGCGGAAAATCATCTTAAGCGACGAGGCGCATTTTTATAAATATAGCAAACAAGCAAAATTACGGTTTATGGGAGGACATCAACCAAAAATGCAATGCGTCCTTAAAAAGTTAACCTTTGGTGTGCATTTTGGGCCAGCGGCCGGCTCCAATTTAGTATAGAGTCTATGGGGAAGAATCATTAATAATTGGATCACTCAGATCCTTGACAACGTAAGAAGTCAATGCAGACTTTTGAACTATGTCACATTCCAATTCAAAGATACTTTCTGAAACGAATTTTTCGAATTTTAAATGGAAGTCTTAGTTGAGAGAAGTTGTATAAATACACAACAATGGCACTGAACTACAGAACCCTAAAATATCGAAGGCGATTTTTAAAATTTAATTTAATGTTTCAAAATGTTGTTATGTTGTTATTATGTTGTTCTGGTAGACGGCCTTAGGCCAAAGCACATTAAACTTATGATAAAAAAAATGATTGTAGATAAATTATGGAATGTAAAAAAAATAAAGTTTCAATAACTTACTAACCAACTATACCAATTCTACTTCAACATCTACGCGCCCTTATATAAATGCGAATGTAAAAGAGTTGAAGCAAAGCGGTAAGTAACATGCGAACGTTGATTTACACTCTTTAACATATGAAGAGTTATTAACTGAGTTCTAACGCCTATGTGCCTGTCCATACGGTGATTTTTCAATCGATTGAAAGCACATCAGTTGTGTCCACATTGTGTTGTGATAACTCATGTTCTATTGCTTAAGTGTGACAAGGAAAATATAATAAAATATTCTTGGCTCTTTCACACCAACAAACTCAATACAAAAAATGGAACAGTATAATATTGGAACTGTACGATCCGGAGAAAATTCAGTTCACTACATGAGTATCTCTCCCATTCGCCTCTCACCCTCCCTGTCCACAAACTCGCCCGTGAGGTGATTAAAAAATCACCGTGTGGACAGGCACTATGTTATTAAAGTAAGTCTCCAAAGTCTACAAGGCTTTTTCCGCCTTGTTTTGTGACGCATGAAGCCTTAAAGCAAGGAACGCACGATACAAAGAATTCGAGGTAAACAAGAAACTACAAATTGATATGCATTATACTAAAACACAACACAGTTTTTACTTTTATTGTTTCATTAGTTGTTTCATTAAGGCACGTCACGCAGCCATTGAAGTTGTTAAATAAATGTTTTTTGTTCGAATATATAAGTAATATATATCTGCGTTTATCAAAAAATAAAAACGCTTTTCTTGTCTTCATATTATTTTTATTTTATGACCAATATTTTCTTCTTATTTTTTATTGCACTGTCCAATTTTCAATGACAGGTACCTATCAACATGAATATAATCCAATAAGAAGGTAGGTGCTTTGAGAAAGGAAATTGCCGTCCTTAAAAATGCTCATAAATCATTCAATAAATATTTAATAGTTTAATTTACTTCCAGTGGAAACTCTATTTACAAGAGCTATCAATCTACCACATTTTATTGGAACTGTTCTCTTTTGTTATTATACATGATTTTATTAAAAGGACTTCAAGAGCACAAAGGAGTTATTTTTTTTTTTTTTTTGATAAGACGTATATTTATTGAACGCTTTTGCACTGAGCGGCTGGCTTTGGGACGTGAGACGGTGATTTATTGTCAACCGAAATATAACAGTTTGATTGATTGCTGCTACGTTATACTAAAGTGGAGAAATGCGCGAAGAAGGACTTTGAATGAGATATTTTTCTAAGCAAAAATGTATATTTTTTGACATAAGAAGATATTTGTTTGAAGTTATTGCTCGGGTATGGTGCAGTTCATCGCTTAAATACTTGGGGTTATGTTTCTACAGTGAAGGGATTACATTTTGTTCCATATATACATAAGTATACTTAAGTCTCATCTGCAGGAAATGAAGTCAAAAATTCAATAATAATAATAAAAATTGTAATTGGCATTAGCTTAAAGCATAGAACAATCTAAGACCCTGAGGATAGCTGACGTTTTCTTAGGTCAACATTAATTAAACGACACAGTTATTATCCATAACTCGGATGAAAATCATTTAGGTTACAATTTTTTTTTTTCAACTACAACGTAGTGTGGGACTCTTACCGCACTAAAACCAACGGTGAATCAGGACTAATCTATGAAAGATTTTTCTTTCTAAATTTATTAAATCGCATTTGGGGAAGTTTGAAGTTATAACACTTTCCCAAAGCTCAGCTCGTTAGGATTGGTTCTTCTTAATCTCCGAACATTGTTTCGTACATTTAAGACGGAGTTGTTAACACTTTGCAGTTGCTGATTGTGTGATACAGCGTGTTTTTTAACCACTTGTGTAACCATTTCAATTTGAAGGTCACGGTGGGCATTAAATACTCCACGAAAGACCTTTCTTTAGAATGTTTGGATGGGTTCAGCAATTGTTTTCTTTGTACAGACCCATAGTTTGGATGCCATATGTCCAAACGGATTTCTGTACTTGCTTATATAACATTAGTTTTTTCTGGATAGATAGGTCAGAGTTCTTTCCTAGTAATCAGTACATTTTTCTGTACTTCAAGTTTAGTTCTTCTCTTTTTTTTTGATGTGCTCTTTCCATTTAAGCTTTGCATCCAAAGTCATTCTAAGGAATTTCGCGGTATTGTAGGAAGGTACATCAATATTTTTTTATAAAAAAATTGGAACATTGTTTGTTTTTTGTAAGTTAATATGCGTCGATTTTGTTTCGTTTAATTTGATATGCCATTTTTGCGTCCAATCACTACTTTATCGACTGCATTTTGCAATTTTTGTGTAGTCTTCATAACGCATTTATCTAGCACCAATATTGCAGTATCATCAGCAAGGTGGCCATGATAACGTTGTTGTCCACTGGGATAACCCTTGTATATAACAGATACAAGATTGGTCCTAGGACACTTCCTTGTGGTACACCGGCTTCAATTTTTTTAAGTTTCGTACCGTACCGTTTAGTTGGCCGTACCGTACCTTAAAGAGTAGGTTCGTAACGTAGGTTTTCAGTATTTCGTAGTACTGCCTGGGAAAGTCCCTATGAAATTTTGCTATTAGCTTTTTCAGGAGCAGTTTTACGAAAATTTGTGCCCTGATTGGTGTAAGCGATATTCATATTGGTCTGTAAGATGTTACATTTGTTGGTGGCTTATCTTGTTTAGGTATAACAATGACTTCTGCAATTTTCCAATGATGTGGCACATATCTTAGTTTAAGGCATGCGTTTATTATAAATCGGAGTTTTTTTAAGGCATTTCTTTCAAAACCTGAGCAGTTAATAGATCATAGTAGCTTGCCATTTTCTTCACGCTCTTCTTTTTTCCAATATCAGCTCCCTTATTTCGACAGAATATTTTATTTATTTTTCTCTCGAGTTCGAAATATTTGGAGTACTTTCTCACGCAGCCTGTTGCACATCATCAATAAATTGCTCTACTTCATAATCAATTCGTTTCATTGTTTGCATAGCTGATCTCAGGTTTATAAAACTTTCAAGTTTATCTCTGAATTCGTTCCAGTTTGTTCTCTTATTCACGAGCTTAGGATTACTTTTTTCTATTATTTCTGCTTCACTCAGTGATAAAATTATTTCATTTAAGACCTTTTTCTACGAAAAAAACTATTAGGTCTGGTATTTTGTTAGTATCTGATGGCCAATATGTTGGCGAAAACGAAGAATAAAATTCGCAGTTGTATTTGCGGCCTGCTTGGTATAGTCGTTTACCTTTTGTTGTTATAAGCCTAGTTCTCCAGTGGGTTTGTTTTAATCAGTTATAAAAACAATCTAATTTTACTAATTAATATAATTTTATACTTTGAAATTTAAAAAAATAATATTTATGAACAATGTTTTTTAACCTTCGATTTGCAGAGCTTTTTTTAACATCCATGCTAACTGTGCTCTGATGTGTTTTATTTTTTAAATATTCTTAAAAACGCCGAAAGTATTAGGTTCAAATTAGAAAAGATAGCATTTACAAACAAACATTGATATTTGTTTGGCAAAGAACTTAATGATATAGAATCGAATTGAATTTTAAATATAAACAATGCTTTTGTGGAAAACATATAATAAATAAATTTATTGGCGCGACAGCTCCTTAAGGAGCCAAGGCCTAGTGACTTATACTCTCAACTATTCGTGTGTGTGTGTTGTTAATCTGCAAGAATGGACGGGACCTACAGTTTACCGCCGAGTCCGAACGGCTACATAAGATGCACTTTTTCGAGACAAATTTTACTCTTGGAGGTTTTGTCAGTTCCTCGCAAGAGGCAGTACCCCAGAAAAAAGGTGGTTATGAGCTGGATTTGAACCCAGGTTCTTTCGCTAAGCAGTCCGACACACTAACCACTAAGCCACGGGGCACTACGGAAAAACATATAAGTTTCACTATTTTTCATTAAAATTCAAAGCTTGAATTATAAAGCAAATTAACGTTAATGGCGAATTAATTTTAAGCTGCAAATGGTCTAAGAAAACATGTAAAATGCGAAATAATCACATCCAAAAATTATTTACATATGCCAAAGTTAGCATGATTTAAAAAACCCATAGGCTACAACATATAATATAGACTATTTTGGCTTAGAGCATAGTATGGAGTGAGTTCTCTTCCCAATTAAATGAACAAATGCCGTACCTTTATAATTAGTATTACCTATACGGATTTAACCAATGAAAAATGTAAATTTAAATGGATTCATTTGTTACTGTATTGTTAAAAACGGTCAAGCCAGAGAAAAATAAATTGCATGATTTGATCGAAGGTAACTTGCTCTAATGAGTAGTGAAAAAAGTAAGCATTTTTTATACCTACATTAAACGAAAAAAAATCAAATAAGTTAAATACAACACTATGTGCATTAATGATCAAGTTCTGCCGCCAACGCCTTCCACATTCACGGGGTTCAGTAAAGAAAGAATCTGTATTTGACAGTATGCCCGAAGCTTGGCTCAAGGATGTGCGAGATATTTCTTAAGCAGAAAGTTAAACAGCGTTTCCATGACCTTGGAAAGAAGTGATTAAAATGTGATTAGCCGATAACTTGAGGGTAAGGTAAATTATCCTTTTTGAGGACAGTCTGGAAAAATGCTGATTCCATCTTGAATTTTTATTAATTAAGTCATATAAATCCTAAAAATTAAGAACCTCCTAATTCGAACAACACAGTATTACTACCAGTGGTGAGGGACACCACCTCAGAATAATAGTGGGGGTATTATTCGTGCAGGGAAGATTAGTCCTATAAAATCACTACAGCTTTCGAGTGCAAGAGAAATTATAACAAGTTTTTCACAAATTCGACTGAGAGCAAATCGAGTTTTTTTTTTTAGAGCTGACAGCAGGATTATGGTTAAAGTTGAGCGGTGGACCCAATGACGACGAAGAATTCTTTACGTTTTTTAAAAACATAACCAACAAATTTGATTGCTTTTGGGGAATTGTAGTTTTTTTTTTAATTGAGTAGTTCATGTCAGAGTTTGGTTGTCTAAATGCGAGTTTTATAGGTCTTTCAGCTTGCTGGTAGTTTTTTCCGGTTTTTCTCTGTGGTATTGGCTTTCTTATAACAGAAACTTATTTCTCTTAGCCTAATGAACTCTTTAAAGCTCCAATCAAACTATGAGTTATCTCTGCGTTAGATACTTATTGACATATTGGAGATGAAATTTCTCATTGCTATAAAAGAATAATATTCGTTACCATAACTGCGCTAGAATCCTCAACCTGTAAAAATGAAGGTCTTGAAGAAATTGTATGTTATTGAATTTTGATCCCTATATATATTATATATATATATAAATATTTATTTGAATAAAACATCAAAAGTGTTTGTAGTGAGTGGTTTTGGGCAATTTTGTTTTCGTTGTTGCATTTAAAAACGTTTGATTTGTTTTGTGTCAATTCGTTCATATCGTTCCTGGGAGTAATTTAAACACAAAAAACATTTTCCTGGTGAGTTGAATGTTCTAAATTTGTGTGTTAACTTGTTTCTGCATTCTTTGAATGCAAGGCATCCATCAACGAAACAGCTGATTCTTTGTTTATAATTGGGAGAATTCACAATTATTCAAATATTTTGACAATTTGGGTTGGTGTCATGGCTAAGTGCGATAACAATAGCTGTTTAGAAACCTCAATTTCATACAATAAAATGGAATGGCAAATTTTGCATTAAAAGTTTTCACCCATGTTGCATTGGGCTGACCAGATTAGCCTCGAAATATGCGAAACTTGTCAAAGAAATATTTCTGCTCAGACTCCAATTTACTTGTTGATTAGTCTAACTCCTGAAAAGATGAGTTAGATGCTCAGAAAAAAAAGCACAAGAAGACAGACCAAATCATCTTTTAAGTGCAATACATTGACGAACTTTCTAGTACGGTAATTCGTCTTGACAAAATCTATTGATAATCTTGCTACTATTCGACTTAAAATGCAAACATTTGCTCTGACGAAATAAAAATTGTTAACAACAATTGTCAATGATAATTTGGAAATATCTGAACTCGAAAAAAATAAAAAAAATGGACAGAAAATAATTCACTCAAACTAGACGCCTTAGTACGATTGTCGATCTTAAGCTCATAGAGGCCGGACGTCGGGTCGAGGTGCGCGCACAAATAATTAAACAAAAGTCAAAAAAAAAAAATTATTGCGCATTGTTATCGCGAGTGTTAAAAAAATAATATTACACACCCGTTTGAGAAATCGGCAAAACCCCCTCGCGTGTGCTGTAAAGAAAATAACAATATCCACTTGCGTCGTTGGAAGATGATAAGATGCCCATTCGCGCTGTGGAAGAAAAAAAAAATAATACACTTGCATAACAAATCAAATTATCCTCTTATCTGTCCCAACCCTTTGTGCTTAGCTTAACTGCCTCTTTCTTATCTACTGTAGGCATCGTATGCTTGCGGTAAATGGATAAGGGCATCTGAGTTTGTCCTATTGTGCTGAATATTTAAATTGATTTTTTGTATGCAAGCTGTCTTATGGGCATAACACCTAAGACAGTTTGTTTATTACAGAGATTAATTTGGATTTTCACTGCGTGGTTCGACTTGTGTTTTGTGTGTAAGTATTTTTAAATGGTAAGTGAATTTTGTGTCGTGTATTCTTATGTTCGTGGTATAAGTAAGAATTTCTTTCACGTGTACGTCTATACTGTTCAATACAGGCCAGCTGTTTTGGCCTTAAGTGAAACCCAGGTTGGGTATAGTTTGGTGCCATTACTCTTTTCCCATCATGGTCTCGTGGTCTATGTTAGGAATGATATTGCTTGCCAGAGCCTTCCCCAATATGGGCAATGTTCCAACACGGACTTTAACTTCTTGTGGCTCAAATTCACTGTCCGAAAGCATGTCATTCATTATTGTTTTATTTACAGCAGTCCAAATCTCGACAGCAATTCGACTTGTAACGAGTTTGATGCGCTGTCTGATTCCATCTCGAAAATTGTTTCCCTTTGTCCTCGCACTGAAATCATTTATTGCGGGCGATTTCAATGTACACAATTCCAATTGGCTCCGCTATTCTGGTCAGACAACACCCGAAGGAAGGTATGTCGAGCTCTTTGCCGGGTTACATCACCTTACCCAACTGATCGATGTGCCAACGCGTATACCGGATGTTGCTGGGCAAGCCGCCCATACTCTTGACTTGTTTCTTACTTCTCACCCTGATAAATATACCATTAGTGTAACTTCTCCATTTGGCACTTCAGACCATTGTGTCATTTCAGCTAATTTCTCATCCTCCACCCATCCAGTTAAAGAAAAACTTCCCACCAGGTACGTTTGGCAATACGAGAAAGCCAATTGGGACGGCCTGAATATTTTTTTCCCGAAACTTTAACTGGTGATTATGCTTCCTCGATAGTGACATTGATGCCAGTGCTGAAATGATCACAAATGTGATTCTTTTAGGGATGCGTGCTTTTATTCCTAACATAGTAAAAAGCATCAAACCTAAAAAAAAGTCTTGGTTTAATTCTGAGTGTAAAGAAGCTTTCAGGCTCAAAGAAGTAAGTTTCCGTTCTTACAAAGCCAAACCTACAGAGGAAAATCGGAAAAAGCACAAACAAGCAAGAAACTCATGCAACTCCGTTATTGAAAGAACCAAATTTTTGCATGACCAAAAATTACGGCAAAAAATTCTGCAGTGTCCCAAAGGCAGTAAAAATTTTTGGTCATTTGTAAAAAATATTAAAAACTCCTCAACATCTTCGGTTCCAACGCTCATCGACAATAACAAACCAGTTGTTTACTCTTCAGAGAAAGCAAAGTTGTTCGCCATCCATTTCGCTGCCAGCTCCACGCTGCTTCACAGCAACGTTGCCCCTCCTGTACATGAGAATGTAAACTTTTCCATGGGGCACATTTTTTTTCAGCACTCAAAGAGAAGCAAAATTTCTCAATGAACTCGATATATACAAATCCGTTGGCCCGGATGGTATACCGCGATTTTTTCTGAAGAAGTGTTTTTCAACACTGGCAAAGCCACTGCGTAAGCTTCTCCATCGCTCCTACTCTTCTGGAATCTTTCCTAGAAGATGGAAAACAGCATTTGTCCAGCATGTCCCTAAGAAAGGTGACCCATCCTCTCCCTCCTCCTACCGACCCATAGCACTGACATCCCTTCTTTCCTAGGTCATGGAAACACTGATTAACCGTCAGCTTAAGGAATATCTCGAAGATCGTAAGCTTCTCCATGACCGTCAGTATGGCTTCCGCAGCAACCGTTCCACTGGTGATCTGATGGCATATCTCACCGAACAGTTTAACAAATCTTTACATCGCTTTGGTGAAAGTAAGATTATTGCTCTTTATATCTCCAAGGCATTTGATAGAGTTTCTTTTATAAAAATGTTCACTCTAGGTAGTCAGCTGCATTCCTCCCCTTAGAAGTTTCGGCCGTAATACTCGTCTTGCTAGGAATGCCCATAAGTTCACTCTTTAGCCCAAATTCGTACGTACCGTGAAATATAGAGATTCTTTTTTTAGCCGTACAACACGACTTTGGAATGGTATACCCGATTTTTTCCCTTGCCATTTCAATTTGCAAATCGACACCTCCTATCTGTCCCCTCCCTATCTTCCTAATGCCCGCGCAGTGTGTTACATTAAAAGGGAAACAAATAGTCCCTTGTGCGCGCGTTAATTATAAAAAAAAAACATGTCCGCAGTGATTTATTCCATGACAGCTTAATATGTATTACAGAGGAAGTATGTGCAACTAAATCCCATGTAAATTACGCTATAGATGAGATAAGGCTAGCCAGTTTTAAAACTGATGTATTTTCCATACTGGATCAAACAAAGTCCAACACAATGTATTACGAATTATTACAACTGGACAATATTGACGCTTTTACTCGCTCTGAGGATAAAAAGAAACCCCAAATGCCTTCAGATACAACTCCACCAAACAAAGATGATACATTCACAACCAACACAATTAGCAGGAGTATAAGCTGCCAAACCACCAAAGCTGATTATTTTCTTACAAATAAAAATCTTAGAAAACCAGATCTTTAAAGAAGATATCTCAAATAAAAAATTGATGCTCAAATGTTCGACTCTTCGTAGCATGTACTTCGTTGCGACCGCTTTCTTGCTCCCACACAAAGAAAAGAAGGCGGAGTACTGCTGGCAATGCATACTTCTTTTTAGCCTGTTTTCCAATTGCAACTTAAACCAACAAATTTGGTGCAAAATTAATGCCGATAACAAAAATATTTACATAGGATGTGCCCACATCCATCCTAACCAACCCACTGAAGTTTATGAGGCTGCTCTGAATGGTGCCTCTGCTATCTTATCATCACTTGAGGAATCCGATGAGTTTTTCTTGTTTGGGGACTTCAATCTTCCTGATTGGACTGGTTGCCCTGCAATGACAACGACTCTACTTTCGATCCGCTTAATATATTAACTGAGCAGCAGCCTTGTGTTATTGATTTTTTTAATGAGCATGGTTACAACCAAATGCTGTTTAAAAACAATTTTTCAAATGTTCTTGATATTGTTTTTACATATATTTGTGATAATTTTGTTTTAGAGTAAACCTCATCTATCTTGGCTAACAAAACAAGTATATTTCATAAAATGTTTAAGATTCACTATTTTTATCGCGACAAAACACGACAAATGAAAGAAAATTAGTCTTTGATCTTAAAAATGGTGATTAAGAGCAAATTAATTTAGTAATGAATTACATCGACTGATTTACTGACTCCCTAACAGTAGACCATAAAGTTCGAAAGCTTTTATTAACTTAGTATTCTATTTTTCCAAACTTTGTTCCAAGAAAAGTAATAACTTCAAACAATGCTCTTTTTTGACATGATAAGACTTTGATTAAATTAAAAAAATCGTAAGAACAAAGCTCATCGCAAATGGATAGCCTCCGGTGATTTAAACGATTATGAAATATTTTTGACCTTCAACGACGAATTTAAAAACTAAGACAAAATATGCTACGACCGTTATGTATTTAGAACTAGTTCCATCATAAAGAAAAATCCCCGTCACTTTTACAAAGTGGATAATTTTTTCTTCAACAATGCATTTTGAAAATAGAGTTAGCTCTGATTCTAATGATATATGTGAACTTTTTAATCAATCACTTGGTTCTTGTATTTTTCCTAATAGCTGAAAAAATTCATTTTTGACGCCCATATTTAAAAATGGTGAAAGTTCCAATAAAAAAAAAACAATTTTCTTGGCTATATCGAAACTTTCTGAAAAACTCGTCATTGACCAGTTAAGTACAATACTCAAGCCAGTAATAAGTGAGCATCAGCATGGTTTCCTTAAGGGTAGATCTACAACTACAAATCTTGCTGATTATACCTCCTACATTCTTTTGGAAAGGGAGAAAAAGAACCAGCTTGATGCGATTACACTGAATTTAGTAAGGCTTTTGATAAAGTAGACCTTTTTGTATTTAAATTAGAAAAATATGGTATTTTACCACAATTCCATATTTTTTCTATATTTTTTATTTTATTTATTTGAATAAAAGAACGCAGTGTGTTAGTTTTTGTGATGTCAATTCGCGTAAAATAAATGTAAAGTCTGGAATAATGATAAATAATCTGCCTTTGTTATTTACAAGATGAAGATACCTTTTGTATGCCGATGACCTCAAGATATTTTGTAATGTCAACAGCGAAATCGACGGATTTTTTTACAAGAATGTCTTGATACCCTTGTCAGCTGTTGTTAAAAGAATGTCATGTTGCAAAATGTGGAGAAGTCCAATATTATTTCATTTTTGAGGAAAAAAAGTGCAATAAATGTTGACTATTTTATTGACGCGCAAAAACTAGTTAGAATTGACGCTGTTAAAGACTTAGGAGTTATAATTCACAAAAAGCTTACTTTTAAACACCACATCGACAAAGTTCACTCGAACAATCTCGGTATGCTAAGTTTTGTAAAAAGAAGGTCAAAGGAATTTAACGACCCTTGTATTACAAAGGCAATTTATTGTTCATTGGTGCGTTCGTTAGTAGAATATTGTAGTGTCATTTGGTCTCCGTTGTATAATATTGATGTGAAAAAACTTGAATCCGTCCAAAAGGAATTCCTGTCTTGAATGGAATGGAACTCTTGTGTTACCTCGTTATTCCCACCGTCTGAAACTTGTCAATATGTGTCTTGCTAATCGTAGAGAGTTATCTGAGGCTTTGTTTGCGTTTGATCTATTGAAAGGTATTATTGAGTCAGTTTATGTAAACTATATTTTTTTGTACCTTACCTAAATTGTTTAAATTCAATTTGATGTAATGTACATTCTTTTCTATTTTTTTTATTATTATTTTTAATTTTTGCATGTATATTTGTTATACTGTTACTCATATTTTATGTTGTCTAATTTTGACAAAAATCAATAAAATTAAAACAAAAAAACTATATAGAATGTATATACAATGCTAATTATATACATTCTATAGTACCTACTCTCATGAATGCCATTTGGCTTCTGGCTTTCTTCACGGCTAATCACTAACTAACTCCTAAGTAGAGACGAGAACATTTGGCGAAATGTAATACATTTTGTGCTGTATTCTTATTCTATTTATATTCACTCTAATTGTCGAATTCAGCGCCATTCATTGCGGACTGTGCAGCAATTAAAAAAATGCTGCTTCATAACAGTACGAACAACAAGACTAAACTTCTGGTGCCATCAGAAGTACTGAACACGGTCAGAGTCAACAAGATATGTGATCTGATCAAGGAAGCATTAGATACCAGCAAATTTAAAATGCATTGGTCTGAATTAAAGAACAACTAAAAATTTTTACCACACCATTGGTACATTAAATCAATTTGGAAAAAATGTAAATATTACTCCGAACTTAGAATCATTTTAATACGATATTCTTTCCAGATAGATTTCAAGAAAATTGCATTGTGTAATTAATCTGGTTTGTCGTCTCTTCGGTTAAACAACATTTAACTGCTGTTGCTACTATACTCAAAGTAATATTATGTATAAGCAGAAGTTTTTTGACAAGCCATCCAAATTATGTAAATTCAAAACAGAATCTAAGCAATTTTTAAAACTACGGGTTTTGTTAATAGTGATATTTCAAAAAAGAAAAAAATTTGTTTATTATACGTATTGATACATTTTTTTTTAAATGTTCTCTTCATTCATTCTACTATACTACTACATCGACTACGTCCCCACAAGTACAATCAATTTCAATTAAGCCAACACTCTTCCGGATTGCTAACCATCGATACACCAACGACCAACCTACCTATCTAAAAAAAAAAAAAAAAAAACAGATTTCCTACAACATCCACGCTGCTCACCTGACAGGCATAATAATAAAATAAATATCTTTGATCGATGAGGATAAAAGAGGACTTCTATGGGAACAACAAAATGGTTTAGCTTATGGTTTTCGAAACACAAAACACCGGTTCGGGAAATCGTTTGACGAACAAGAGGAAGCTCATCTAAATTCAGTTGAATGTTTAATATGGAAGTTGATTACTTCCCCTTCGAGAATCGAGCTTGGACTTCCTTTTAAGTAAAATGTCGTTGTGGTAGTAAATAATGGCAATGAACATACGTTTTTATTTTGACAGCTGTGCGTCATATTGTCAGTGTGGGTGCAACATTATGTATGTATGCGGTTTTTGACTGGATTATTGATAATATTAACATAATGACAGGCTAAGAATGGTGTTGTTACGGCGGCGCGGCATGGCGTGTAAAGAAAGTTTCCTGGAATGATTTTTTTTAAAATTCAATAACTTTTCAAATTGTGTTTGTAAAAAATACTAAGAGAATGTCATTTTGCATTCAAAATGTTGCTGTTTTAGATAGTTTAGATAATGAATTTCAATATCATGTAGTAAATACCGAGTTAAAATCAAATTGTTTATAACCAACTGATTCGCCACGAGTTAAGATAAGGTAAATAATTTGACCTAAGGGTTTTTTAATTGCCATTATAGGTACTATAATGCAAGTTATGCATTCTTGCAGATTAAAAATTTTAAGACAACAATCAAAAATGACATATGATAGAGAAACATATTTGAGTTACTGGCAAAATTCTTTCCGTCTGTCTGTCTGTCTGTACGGATGTATTCTGGACTGTAGCCCAAACGGCGAGCCAATCGTCTTCAAATTTAGAACTTAAGGTTATTTTGACATTCTACAGAGTAGTTTTTTCAATTTTTTTTTTAGCTCAAAAATTAACAGTACCTGACATATAACCGTTATGTTAAAGCTTATTTTTCTCGAAAACGGGTCCAAGAATTTTTATGAAAAAAATCCAGTGTATTACTGTAGGTAATACTGTATTTTGTTGAAAAAAAATTAATATGATGGGCTAAAAACGGCGTCTCCCATAGGACCGTTTTTTTCTTCGACTTTCTCGAAAACTGATGATCCGATTACTATCAAAATTGATATTCAAGAAGATATAGGTAGCCTTAGTAATTTTGCAAATTTCTCTATCATCGTAATGTCATGTCTGATTGTTAGAATTTTTTCCAGTGAATAACTTGCCTTATATAAATCGCAAGTAAATTGTACGACTAGATCGCACGTACTTGCTCATATGTGTGGTCACATTGTAGAATAAAATTTAAGAAAATTAAATTTTACATCAAGGCATATATTCGATTTTTTGACTTTTTATTGTTTGAATAAAGTACGTTAAATTGTATTGAGTTAAACAATTTAAACGCCATTTTATTTCTTTAAGAACTGTAAAAAAGTGTCAATTATTTTTCAAAATTGTAGGAGCGGTTTTTAAATAAAACGGTTTTTTTAACAACTTTTTTTAAAAAATAAATAAATAAAATAATTCAAGAACACAAACTTAAGCACAAAAACATATATTTAAAAACAAAATAAAAAAAAATCACTTACCCGTTTTCAAAATATTGATTTTTCAAAAAAAAATTAAAAAAATTATTAAAAATACAAAAAAAGTGTTCGAAAAAAAATTAATGCGAAGTTACTAAGCCTATCTACATCTTGAATATCAATTTTGATAGTATTAGGATCACCAGTTTTCGAGAAAGTCAAAGCAAAAAAAGCGGTCCTATGGGAGGTACCGTTTTTAGACCACCATATTATTTTTTTTTTACCAAAATATAATGCTTAACTACAGTAGTGCACTGTAGAATTTTTCGTAAAAATTCGTGGAGCCGTTTTCGAGGAAAATAAGCTTTTACATAACGGTTATATGACAGGAACCCTTAATTTTTGAGCTAAAAAAAAAAATTAAAACTCCTCTGTAGAATGTCAAAATAACCTTAAGTTCTAAATTTAAAGCCAAACTGTTTAGGCTACAGTCCAAAATACATCCGTACAGACAGACAGACACACAGACAAACGGACAGAATTTTGCCAGTAACTCAGATATGATTCTCTATCATCGTAATGTCATGTTTGATTGTTTTCTCAATTTTTTTTAGTGCACGAATGCATAACTTGTATTATAGTACCTATAATCGCAAGTAAAAAGGGAACATAACTGGCTGAACACAATGAGCTGCAACGGAAGACGGAGCTGGAAAAGATGTCAAAAATGTTGAATACACACAAATTCAATGTTGCGAACACAATGGACGCAGCTGCAGACGGAGATGCAATACGGAGACGAAAAGGTTGGTTAACTTTTAATAAAGACGTGCAGTTTTTTGACATTTCACAAAGAAACAAATCGATCACAACAGTGGTGCATTCTTTTTGAAAGATCTTTGATAAGATACGTTTACATCATTCCTATTTTCGGTAGTTTGTTCATTCTTATTTTTACAAAAATTGTAAAAGGTGAAATCAGTAGGGGAAAGAAGTAACGAATGGAAGAATGAAAGTTTTAATATTTTAAGGGTTGAGCTTTGATGTTTCTCGTTTAAAAAAGAAAATGTTTGACATGGTCTAAAAATAAGAACTTTAAAAATTGATTGTAGAACATATGGAAACAGCAAGAAAATCCAAAGGTATCCTGAAATTTCTGGGCTACTTTTCTTCCTGATGAGAAGAATGGCTGTCTGTTTTTTTTTTTAATTTTGAAAGGAAACCTATCTAGTTGGAGTTTTAGCACAAAAAAAAACGAAAATGGAGAACCTTCATTCTTCTTTTGGACAGACACGTACGTTGATGTTCACAATGATCTTGATTTATCTATTTAAACTGCGTTGTTTCAAAAATTATCCATTACCACAAAAGAAAAATATGGTTGGGCCTCCGCACACGAGACTAGTTCTTCCTGGGGTAGGAGTAGTTTTTAGGGGAGAGAAGCAGAGTGTGCAGCGGGACGGCAGAAAATCTTCTACCTGTTTTGGAGTTGAACAACGAAGAGGTAAACTAATACACACATGAGCCAAAGCTCAACCCTTACATTTTTTTAAATTTTCATTCAATTCGTTTTTGCGATGTAAACAAGGTATTATAATAAATGTGCTGATATCTGACTTATGTCAAAAAACTGCACACGCACAGCGCAATTGTGGGCAGTTGCAAGCTGGGACGTACGTCCTCGTTTGACAGCTAATAAGCATGGAGCTCCGTATTCCAGCTCTGTTTTTGCATTGTGTTCGCCCAGTAAGAAGCGCGCTTTTACAGGAATGAAGTTCGAAAGTTTTACTAAAAGTAAAATAAGTAACCTCAAAGCAATAGTGTTTGAAGCGAAGCTTGCAAAGACGATCAAGGGAACATCTTAGTAGAATCACAATAGATGCTGAGAGTATAAAAAAAAAACAATTTTTGTAGAGTTTGTTAAGGCGATAAAGAACCGAAATTCGCAGTCAGCTAGAATGAACCATTAACTCTGGGCGAAGTAGAACAACAATATAGACGTACTAGGAGAAGACACGACGTACCACAGAGGCAGTCTTTTTAACTTCCAACAGGTGTGAACTTCTAAAACCATTAGTCAACAAACTAATAGGTTCATTTCAGTGAGATTTCAGGCCAGGAAAATCCAGCATCGACCAAATATTCACATTATGACAATATTTAGAAAACCCAGGAACACTAAATCGAGGAACTTTGAGGTTGTTAGGGACGTTGTCTACCTGCGTTCCGATATTAACACAGACAACAACACAAACGAAGAATAACTTTTGCCAATCGCTGCTTCTTTGGGCTTAGAAGGCAATTGAGTAGCAAAGCCATGCCTCGGGCAACTAAATTGTCCCTCATCATCCCAATCCTAAGTGGATTTTGCTTCCAGAAAAAAATTCTGCGGGTGATTTTTGGTTCCGTATGCGTAAACGGCGAGTAGAGAAGGAGATACAACAAAGAACTGTATGAGTTTCACAGCGACACAAACTTAGCCAAAAGAGTAAAATCCAACGTCTCAGATCTAGAAACAACAATACTCCCGCCCGGAATATGTGTCCTAATCCTGGTGCGATTCGCGTGGGAGGGCAAAATAGGGCACGTTTTTTGGGTGACTGTGTACTCATCGAGTTAAAGTACCATTTTGCCATGGTGGTCTAAGTCTCAATTAGTATAACAAAAAACACAGGTCTTCCTCTTGAAATCCTAGTGGGATTGTAGGGAGGGGTCAAAAAAGTGGTAGATTTTTTGTGACCTTTGTACTCATCGAGTTAAAGGCAGATGGTGCTTTAACTCGATGAATACACAGTCACCCAAAAAACGTGCCCTATTTTGCCCTCCCACGCCAATCGCACCAGGATTAGGACTGGAAGACCTGGCGTTTTTGCACCTACTCCAACTCATCTCTTAATAGAAAACTGAAATTTTCTTTAACTCGATGAGTTTGGTGTTTTTCCAGCCGCCGCCCACTCTAAGAGTAACTTCACGTGCAAAACTGCAGGCACCTAACTTAGGGATAGTGTTGGCTGGAGCAGCTTGTTGGTTTGGGTCTAGATTCATCCTGGACTGTAGCGCAGCCTAAACTAAGACCTGCTTGCTGATATAAAGCATATAAACATTTATGTTCAAGGTGGATAAGACCTTTGCTTCCTATTGCATTTAAGTTCAATTTTCAGAATGGTGGTATATTTTTGCTTAAGCTCGTACTGTAAGCTAATCGTCGCCCTTAACCTTAAGTGATCTTAAAAGACACTTAATCCCCCATCTACTGCGCCGAAAAGTCCTTTCCTTTTCTATCCTGTCTTATTGTTTAAGGGTATTGCAACATCCAGTTGCATTCTAAAGACACAAATCTAAGAGGTAAAATATTATCATTATTAAAAATATAAAATTCAAAAAACTATTCGAAACAGAGATTTTTTTTTGCTAAGAACAAACAAATTGTAGTTACTTTGCGTGTACATAAGTGAACAACTAAGCAATCTTTTATTTAGTAGTTATAAGGGGCCATGAATATTATAATCGTGGGATTTCTTTAATTCATTAACATCTCATTAAATAAATTATTAATATTTTTATAGCTCATTCCTCAGATCTAAGCTATTTTTTATTTGATGTTCTTAAAATCAATGAACAAATTTTCGAAGTCAACAATTTCAAGCTGATGTTAAATGAATCATATCGTAGCGTCAGAAGTGTTTAAATTTTGAAAATGATTTTATTTAAGTTGAATTAAATACCAAATGTTGCTCTCGGACTGATATGGATTTGGATTTTTTTTTTTTTGAAAAAACGAATTTCTTCAATAAAATAAGTATTGACTTTACATATATTAGTTCAATCAACTATTGTTTATCTTAACAGTTTGAGGATATATGTATATGTCTTATATTAATAGGAATTTAACGTTGCAATATATAACTCATGCTTAAACGATAAAACACCAATTTTTGCCCCTCTCGTGTTTTTGATGAAGTATTAAATTAGTCGTATCAGAAGTTCTCCTAAGCCACCATTTCTCATTTCTCAATGGGAAAACAGTTCTAAAACATATTTTAATTGGAGAGATGCTTTGTTTTTAGGTTAAACCCTTTGATGAACATACTCTTGGTCTTTTAAAATGGAGACGCCTATTTGGGTAGGGCTTAATATGACTCTTCGGTAACAATTATGTACATTAGTTCGAGTATCTAACTAGACAAGCCCTGCACCGTTTTTTATTATCGATAATGGATAAGGCAAGCTTAGATTTAAATATGTGCTTTGACTTTTGAGTCATTCTGACTCTACATTTCCAATGTGAGCTTAGTTTCCTTACACACATCGACGAAATTATCCAGTAGGCCAATTCAGCACTCGGCTTTGAAAAACGATGGTCTAAAAAGTTCTGTGACCCTTTTATGACTTGTTTCCTATATAGAGCGTTCGTTATACCTCTCCTTGAATTGAATACGCTTCTGAAGTTCGGTGCCCATACCACAACTTTTATATTTCCAGAATCGAAAGCATTCAAAAAACGATTTCTTCGTTTTGCTAGAAGATGTGTACTTCATAAGCATACAGTTTCCAAAAATTGCCTGAGTTTACAATGACGTCTGTCGGATAACTTTGGTAATATCAAAACAGCTAGTACAACGTCTCAATAATCTAAACAAATGTTTTGATTTTGGCGACTGCTATTTGCTTCGTGTACAAAATGATGACCTTTTATACCTTTAACAACGGAGAGTTTTTCTATCTTTGGATATTGAATTAATAAAAACGATATCGTAAGTTTCTTCGATAACATCAGACGGACTGCTACTGATTGACAAAACTCTTGGACTTTTCTTGACAGAAGTTACATTATATTTGCGTACTGATTTCATAGTTAGTTACTGAAGACTCAGAGAATTTTTGTTAATTATCCAGGAGAAGTTTTAGACAAACAGTTTGGAATGTCCGCACAATGCTTTTTAAATACCTTATAGTGCATTTTAAGACCTTATTCCTCAAACAGAAAACTAAATGAATCTGAGTGAGAGTTTTAATGTGATTTTAGCACATTTTAAAACTTTAATACTGTCGTAATGACAGCTTTGAAGATAATAGATAATAAATATTCCAATGTTTAAATTAAGGTTTTTTTTACTTAAAGATATTAAATTAATTTCTTCTTCTTCATTTGATTTGCGCTTAGATGTAGTCAAATACTCTTATAACATTGGCGAAGCCGAAATTTAAACGTTTTTTTGTTTTAACAAAGTTCAAAATCTTCTCTGAATACATTTTTATAATAATTAAGGATAAAGTATACATTAAGTCAACTAAATTTAGTAAAAAGTCGACTTCCGTATTAAAATCATTATTAAGAGTCGACTCTGATATTAAAAAATGATTTAGAGTCGGTATTAAATGTCTAAAATTTTGCGCTAATATAAGAGTGAGATAGCGGTAATAAAGGACACCTGTCTTTCAGGGTACTGATATTAAATATAGCTTAAGGATAGCTTTAAGCAATTAAGTAAGGAAGAATAATAAACATGAATTTTGTTTCTAAAACATTTACATCCATATGGTACGCCAAAATAATAGAAAAAAAAATTAATTTGCTACAAGCACTGCAATAAGAACTATTAGGCAAGCTATCATCAGTTCACAATCTATGTACTTCAATAAACCCGTTTTGAAATACATATGTTATCCTTTCAGATTCGTCGGCCCTTTAATAAAAATAACTTATCCCTAACATGCCTCTTTTAACATAAATATTCTACTCAAAACATGTGTGCAATCGAAACCCTACGAACAAATCATGTCCTCTTTATTACCCTTCTAATTGGGGTTTTTTACAATAAAAACCTCATGTTTCCAGTGTAAGCAATGCGATATTTACTTCTATAACACCTAATGAAATGTCCATTAAGTTTTAACGTTTCCTAGATGGTTTAGGTACTTTAATCCTGTATTATATGTATATTAATATTGTTTTTCATGTTTGAACTTAAAATTATATATGTACATATCTCCATGCCCAAAACAGCAACAAAAATTATTTGGATTGTATTTCGAAACCCATTCCCTTCCTTATCCGTGAAGTTTCCAAATTATCTGAACACATAAGAAAATGTCATATTTTTTAAACAGGCATTCAATTGATAAATTTTAACTACAAATGTACATACATATACATACATGTATGTCTTTATTGAGCTCAAAAATATTTACATACATACATACACAATTTTTCAAAGAAAATTAAAAAAATAAAACAAAGAATTTAGTAAATGTGTACCTGGTGCAAGATATGTGGATCTTATTTTCTTTGTTGTCCTTGCAATGAGTATTCCATTCAGTATCAGCATCCACCATATGAAATTTTGGAATCCTTCCATTTTGTTACAACAACACGTTTTCTCCTTTTCGTTTTTTTTCTTTTTTTTTTGTTATTTAAAGAAATATGTAGGTATCCTTTTTCAGGAATGCAAAAAAAAACAGACACTAGATTCTCGTTTCAAAAGTGCTACTTGACATTGAAATCAAAGATATGACAATAATTGAACACATACGAATAAACCAAATCGGACACTCTCATTAATACTAAGTGAATAGTAGACCAAGGTTTTCGTTCCGTCTATTTAGTTTATATTTGACAACACTTTGGAAAATATTGGAAACGGAAAAGAAGTTATGGGATTGGGAAGGAAAAAAAAAATATTTCAACTCGGCAGCATCAATTTTTGTTCATATCAAAACATCTCTCGCTCTTGTTGAACAGCAGGGATACCTTATTGTTGTTTTCTATAACTTTCTTCCTAACACTACGCGAAGCTTTTTCCTCAAAAAGGATGTAACTGATAGAAAAAGAATAAAGCTTTTCACAACGCGAGAGATTGAAGAAAATAACGAGCGAGAACAAACAAAGCGAAAGGACGACCACGAAATTGACGAAACGATTTGGAAATATATTTCTCGATACGAAAAAATATTGGGCTAAATATTTTGTTCAATATGATTCAGGATCTGTTTTTAAGGTTATTGCAGGAATTTTATATTTTTCCAATGATAAAATATCGAAATCGATTGGGAACACTGTTTTTGATTGAAGCTTAAAAAATGTCTATATGTGCCTTCAGACACACAATAAGGGTATGGACATTCAACTGCGCTGGAAATATTTACGTCCGAATTAATATAATGCTAGCAGAAAACTGAAGCTGTGGCATCTTATAAGCATTGTCCTAATGTATCAATTCAAGTTGAAAGTGAATTTAGCTCTCTTTCGGAATGTTCTCTGTTTCTTGGGATGATAATGGACCAGTTTTGTGGATGGGTCAGTGCTGCTGGTGGAGCATTGCGGCTTATTTTAAAATGTTTGATACCAAATACTGTTAATTATAATAATGAATTATTTGATCTAAATAAATTAAACTGTACGCAAATCTTTGGACTTTGAATATCGAAGGAATATCAAACATAGTTTGGAAAAGCAATTGCGCTTGCAAACAGAACAAACGATAACGGAAATAATTGTTTTTAGTAAAAAGTTTACCATTTTTACTTTATATTTTTGCTTCAATACTTTAGTTTTGTTTACGCGACAATTTGTAATGTAAGTTGTACTATAATTTACAAGAAAATGAAGAAGTATGGATTATAAATATTCTGAGAGCTGAAAACAGATATTAGATTAGAGGACTTGAAAAGAAAATCGCCAAAACAGAAGCAAATCTCAATCAGAACCATCAAACACCGGCAGCATTGAAGGCGATACCAACTTCTTATCCAAGATAACCCCTTTGTGAGAGTAGAAAGTTGTGGCCAGAAAAACGCAAATGACCAAAGTATCGATACTGCAAATAATTAAAAATTAACTTGGGAAAAGGATAAGGATGAGAATCCACAACAGAATTTTATAAAACCCTGCTTAGAAAAATAATGCTTACGGAGAATATTTAAGTATTTTAGGATCTATAATGACCCAAGCAGGCTATCAAGCAATCTTTCACAGTTTGGTGGTGTATTCGCCGTAAAGAGACCACAAAGCTGTGTTTTTTGTGATAGATAAACTATCAAAAAAGGTCGATCCCTTAAATGCCGGCCATATTTGCAGATTTTTTAATTCCATTGGTTCAAAATTGTTGTCAAATTAATTTTTAATTTATCATAAATGTACAAATAATATTCAGAAAGTTTAAAAACCAATTGGTAAAATTTAATTTTTATATTTAATTATTATAATTATTTTAATTTGAATCACTTAAATATGAAATATAAAATGTAAAATTGTATCAGTTAGTATTTATGTAAGTACGAAACATTATTTTGCCTTTTGTCGCGACTAAATAAATTGTAATAGAACAACGAAACCAAAGCGACAGCACAGCTTCTTCCTTATCTATGAATTTGGATTGGAACCAAAATGCAATCTGTGTTCTGCGCATAGAGTACAGTAGTGATGTTGTTTATGTTGTCTTCCAAAAAAATGTAAGACTTTGAGCTTTCTGACCGAACAACTGCGCACTTCCTTTCAAAGTTGGTTTTCCAATGCTATAATGGAAAAGTCTTTTTATTAAAGAATGAAATAATGTTGACGTTTCGGGTTAAAGTCCTTGTATAGGTATATTTTTTCATCCCATATTTTTGAGGGTTGCCGGTATTTAGTTTTTTTTTAAAGATAATATGGGAGTATGAGTAGTATTTTTATTTGTAAAAATGATAAGGAGGATTTTTTTTAATGATGATGAATAAGAGGGTCACCATTCTTTAAGATAGGTTTTGTGTATTGTTATCCATGATGTGCGTAATAATTACCCAAATAATAGAATAGTTTCCTTAGGGTGGATTTAACCCCTATGAACATGACTCCGGAATTTATGTATTATTAAAAATAAACACCTACAACATTGTATCAATAAAACCAAAAATGATGATACAATTACCAACTTCAAATCAATCTGAATTTTATATTCCTTTTCATAAAATCATTATCTTTTTTGTAGTGGTTAGGACTTTCTAAGAATCGTCTTAAGACTTCAATTCCACAATTACTAACGTCTGCAAGACATTTTTCTTTCAAAAGCAAAAATAGGCATTACAATATAATAATATATACCTGTTTGATATATAAAAAATGATAGTTAGCATTAGCATTTAAATGAATTGAACCTCAATCTCATATACAACTAGATTATAAGGACAATACTTAAGCCATATGATATTTTCTTAGCTCAACGGAAAATATCACTTTTCGTCAAAACAAAAGCAATGGTCCTTTCGAAATGAAGGGAAAAAAAATCTATTTAAAAAAAATCACTAAGTTTAGAAAAAACGTCAAATGGTTTTGCATAAATAATTTTTGATTCCAACTCTTTTAAACAAATTTATAAGTTTTCATTATTATTATTTTTTTTATTCAAAGTAGTGAAACTGTTAATTCTTTTTTTTACACTTCAGATTCTTTGATTTAAATATCACTTTTTGTCAAAACAAATTCAATGGTCCTTTCGAAATGAAGAGAGAAAAAAATCTGTTTAATAAAAATCACACTAAGTTTAGAAAAAACGTGAAATGGTTTTGCATAAATAATTTTGGATTCCAACTCTTTTAAACAAATTTATTAGTTTTTATTCTTATTTTTTTTTTTTTTTAATTCAAAGTAGTGAAACAGTTAATTCTTTTTTTACACTTCAGATTCTTTGATTTAAAGCTCATAAGCATTTGTTAGTTGTTAGTAAAAATTAAATAAAAACATTGCTAGCCTAAGACGTGCACAAAATGCAGCAATTAACTAAAATCCAATTATACGAATAATTTACACAATAAAGTATTAAAAACCAATCACAAAAGAAGTTTGAAAGTCCAATTAACTTAAGTTGAAGCCCATAGACAAAACGATCAGATTAAAAGTCTGCTAATACGGTTAAGAGCTTCATATATGCCATAGTCTATTCTGCAAAAACAATAATCAAATGCAATTGCGATACGTTTTCTTGTGAAGGTATTGAATCTTAAAGGGTTTTGAGAAACACTATCAATATCTGCCTGCAGAAGAATGCGGTCATTTCCAGACCCTATTATTATTATTATTGTTATTATTATCTTAAAAATGTGTTGGAGGGAAATAAGTTCCCCGGAACTAACTTCACCGAGGTACTCAGTACTTAAATGGAATTTACTCCCAAATAAGTCGTTTGGTTTTAATTCCCTTTAAATGTAGAATAAATTCCTATTTCCACCAAGAAGTAAAACAACAATTCAATTACTTTGCAATTTTATTGATGAAATAAATACATTTTTTAGGGCAGCTTATACCTTGGTGGGACATAAGTCCCAAAATTTAATCACTTAAATGTGAACTAACGCCATATTGTGTATTAAGGTTTATTCGGTGTATAAATGGTGAGATGGGTATGGGGGGGCCATTCTGCCCCCTCTGCCATTGGTCACTATTGGATTTACAATAAGTGCGTGGTTGGGTATACCTAGAGCTACCACCTGTACGTAAATCACACGTACGTTAATTTGGAGCCATGTACCGTTTACCGAAGCGATAGCTCAAAATCACAAAAATGTACTTAAATTGAAGCGAGGAATTATTGTTGTACGTACAATGTACATCAACGATCTGAAAAGAACAAAGGAAAAGTTATGTTTGTTATTCGAAACAGAACAATAATTCTATTGTTTTTATTTAATAGCCATTAGGAATAGATAGTTCCCGGCACTGCCCTCAGTTGACATTCGTGTAATGCTTTTATTGTGTTCGTTCGTTCATCGTTCATTGAATCGTTGAGCAAAGAGTTTGGCACATTATGGAATATTATTATTTTATTTTGTAGTAGGCTTTCCTTTTTCCTACATCATATATTTTGGTATTATTATTATCATTATAGGGTTATGATTTGCACTGCAATGAAAAGAAAATTGGCTGCCGCTTTAATAATTTTGGTTTACAGTGAACGCCGAAGGAAGACTTTGTTTTTTGTAAATTGGGGGCGGCAGTGCTTCAGTAGATAAGATGTTTGCATGCTAACCCAGAGGTCGTCTTATCGATACTTAGGTCGGTAGCAATTTTTCAAAGTCCTACTGCAGGCTTCAGCTGTCCGTGGGTTTTAAGTGAGAAAATACCCACCTTATTCTGGATCTACTGCGATCAAAAAAATCAAAAAAACAGTAAAATAATAAAATGTATAAAGGAAAATTAAATAAAATAAAATTGGCTCGCAATCGCTGACGCAAGTTTCCATTTATTATTTGGTTCATTTTTCGCCACTTAAATTCGGGACGCAACTTCACCCATGCCAATTAGCTGATAACCCGGTTTCTTGTGGGAGGGTTCAAATTCATGGCCATGCTGTTCTCCATACTTTTTTACTATACACCATCGTAAAAAAACAAAAATCACAATAAAATATAAAAAAAGCATGTGCAACAGTGAAACTGATCAAAATGCGTTCTTCAACTCCCAGCAATACACACATTTTTTCGCATTCAACCAAGCGCACGCCAACGAAAAGTCAAAAAATTTAGCACCGAATTAAACAGATAATATGCAGCACATTATCTCGAATTCTCGAAATCGTTGCTCAACCCTTTGGGCAATGATAACCAACGAGCAACATGACCTCGTACACCAACCATGCACTAGTTAATCTCCAACCATCTAAAACGCGTTAATTGAATAAAGTTGAGAGCATCGTACATTAGAGTTGAATAAGTTGAATACCGAATTGATGCGTTGGGCTCGCAGTGGGCAACGGGCATTTAGTTCTTGAGTTAGGTTAAGTTATTCGCACAATTATTTTGTACGTTCTCTCCTTGGCAGGCACATCAAACCTTTAAACGCGTATTTTCTCTGATCAACCAGATTTGGAGCGGTGAAAAATCACACATTTGAAATTCGGTAGAACATTAAAATTACTTGTACGGGGTGTTTCAATTTTTGAAGGAAGCAACCTCAATTGTTGAATGAGATTGCATCAGATGGAAAATACGCGTTCAAGTAAATCAAACAAGATCAATGAATTGTTGGTGGTGATGTTAGAATATAGACTAATAAACTAATCAGCAAATATGAGAAAGTCACTTGACTAGACGTATGCTGTCATTTCATTTACAGTCAAAATGTATACTAAAGGGCGAAGATGCCTTCTTGAGGAACGCCAGTGCGCGAAGAAAGGGTATGACAGACAATTTCTAAATTTTACCTGAAAGGATCTATTCTTAAGGTATAATTTGATCCAAGCTAAGAAAGAGGGAGAAAAACTAAAAGCTTTTTACAGTTAGTTGATCAAATGCTTTTGAGAAGTCAGTATAAATTAAAAAAAACTTTGAAGCCAGAGTTAGGTAAATGTATAGATTAATATTCAAAATTAAAAAAATACCTTAGCTAGGTTTGGTTAAAAAAACAACTGATCAAAATTTTTTTTGTACTGAGAAAATAAATATTTGATATTGTTAGACCGTTACACGACCATTTTTTTTTTATTTATAATTTAAAACAAGTTTTCAACATCATCTATAAGTATCATTGAATATTTCGCACTAACAAATATTTTTTTAAGTCAAGAAATATTAATATTTTGAATTTAGTTTTATTTTATTTCATTAAGTTCATTAATATAAATTTAATTTTATTTTATTTCAATTTATTTTATTTTATAATTTTTTTTATTTTATTTCATTTTATTTCATATTATTTTATCTTATTTTTTTTATTTTTTTTTTTTTTATTCTAGTTTATTTTATTTTGTTTTATTTTATTTTAAATTATTAGACCATTTTCTCATATTGATACATTTCAATGTTTACATATTACTAGTCGCTTTAAAATATTTTTGAATTTTAAAACAGAAAAATACATTTTATGTACATCTACGCAATTATTTGTTAGTTAAATGTTACGTAATCCAAGTATTTACATATGTTGATTTAGATGTTATTTCACGTCAACTGCTTGGGAAATTTTAACAACACCCAAAATGCAGCACGTGCCCTGCAGTTTCCCAAGAAACGCTATTCCTGCATAATGAAACCTAAGTGTCCTCAAAGCAATTCACGTGTATTTTTTCTATTAAGCGGAATGATCAAACGATTTACTTTATAATCTTTTTTCAAACAGCTTGACCTATTGGTTGGTGTTATCAGGGGTTGCATTTGAGTTAAGTATATTTTTTTATTTTTTTAATCAAAAAAATAGCTTTTGCATTAAGTTGCAATTATTGTCACAACAAAGGCAACTGATAACGGAATCTCGTAACCTCATTTATTTCATTCTAAGTCGATGGTAGTTTTTTTTGTTTTTTTTTTTTAGTAAATAACATTTTAATTAGAATAATAAAATGAAAAACTAATAAACGTTCAACTGATTATTTAGAGATACTTTATATGGCTCGAAATGACACAATACCTTGAACTTATTTATTTTTTTATTTAATAACTTAGGTTGAATTTTTTAAGCTGACAAAGAAACAAATTAGACCGTGCAATGTATACATTCCTCTAGAAGTTTAACATATGTAATTTTACATAATATTGAAAAGCCCTTTTGTTTTATTAAATAGAAGAGTTTCTAAAATAAATCCAAAGCTACAGTCAAAAAATTTAAAGGATGTTCAAATTGACTTTTAAGCTTATAATATGGAGTGCAATAAAGGGGCCATACTTAGTAACACAATGCTCTTTAAAATTGCTAAGTGCATAGTAGCAAGCCAAATGTAATATGGCTACCTACCCAAAGACGAAAAGTTAATGCAACAAACAAATGCAAATTGTTACTACTTTAACAGCAAAGAAGTTTTGAGTTGGATTTTGTAAGCCTGCAAACCAGGATCCTTCCGATATTAATTGAATTCTAAGTGACTTCCTATGTACAAAATTTTATTTTAATCGGGACAATAGTTTACGACAAAATTGTATTTGAAAAAACCGGTTATATGAGAGGTACCGTTATAAAACAAATTTCGAAAAATGTATTCTAATTTAAATATGTATTATTGTAAAAATTAGCACCCTGAAAGTTTTATCAAAATCGTTATAGCCGTTTTCGAGAAAATCTTACTTTTTGTTCAAAATTCTATGGCAGGTACCGTTATTTTTCGACCTAGAGCAAAAATGAAAAACAACCCCCGAGATACTACCTACTAAATACTATATACTAAATTTGAAGCAAATCGACCCATCCGTTTAGGCTGTAGCGGCGCGAACAGACAGACAGACAGACGGACGGAATTTCCGGACCCACTTTTTTCAACTTCTCTATTATCGTAATGTCATGTTTGATTGTTAGATATATTTTTTGCACGAATCCATAACTTGCATTTTAGTACCTAAATCGCAAGTACAAAAATATATTACATTCAAAGTTCGGAAGGGCATTTAAAAGTTTTTATTTGATTTTTTTGTGGTCGAAAAAAGGCTATCAAATAGTTTTCAGCCGGAAAATTTAGACGTTATTTTATTTCTTTAAAAATGTAAAAAAAGTATGATTTTTTTCAAAAAACGATTTTGTTAACTTTTTTTTAAAATAAAAAATGCTTAATTCAGCACATAAAATAGATGCATATCTACATTTAAAAACAAAATTAAAAAAAGGAATTTACCTACCCATGTTTTTTTTCCGGCGAGTTTAACTTCTAATCGAAAAATGGTCTACCGAAAATTTGTAGATTGTTAAAAACTTACAATTTTGCAGGATGTTTTTTAATATAACCTCAAGTTTTACGAAATCTTGGCATAAAATTTTCGAATTTTTTTATTTTTTGTCAAAACAAAAATTTAATTTTTAAGATAACAATCAAACATGACATTGCGATCATAGAGAAGTCTAAAAAAGTTAGTGACAAAAAATGTCTGTCTGTCGATATGTCAGTATGTATGACGAGCTGCAGCCTAAACGGCTTAAGCGATTATCTTCAAATTTTGTGTGAAATTCTTTTGGCATTCTTTTTGGCCTAAAAATAACGGTACCTGATATATGACCCTTTAGGAAAAGCTAATTTTTCTCGAAAATGGCTCCAACGATTTAGATGAAATTTTTTTAAATTTTTTTTGTTGGTATTGGCTATCATTTGATCAGAACCAAATATACAACATTCTTTAAACCTACTGACTTAAATTTTGTTCAAAATGAACTGAACATTACCTTAAAAAGTGCTTTTCAAATTCTTAGACACAACTTTCCATTTGCAACACTATCTCGAAATATTATTGAAATAAACCCCTAAGCCCCGTTGAAATAAATGATTTATTTCAACGGGGTATTTATGTATTTTTTGTATTATTTAAAAAACCATTTATTGCAATGCAAAATCTTTGTTTCGAATTGTTTGTCCATTTTTTTTTTTTTGTTTTTTGTGTTTGCGAAAAATTATGTACATAGATTGATTGCAACAAAGAAAGTAGTTTAATCCTGGCAATAAATAAACACAATCGCAACGAAACGAACAGTAGGATGCATTTCTGTTTTTTGTTTTGTTTTTCTTTTTTTTTAGATATACCGAATGTAAAAAAGCGGCTAACAACGGCAACTGAAACTCAAAGAAACAGACATCCTCGTGGGAGGAAATATTCTCATAGCCAAACTCAGACAAAAGGAAGTTTAAGGAGCAAAACATATTATAATTCCGAATATTTCTTCTACTTTTAAATATGTATTCGGAACAGGGTATTCCACCCACTTTAGGATGTAAGATATACGTCTCTTTTGGAGATTCTTTATTTATCAATGACAACTAAATATTTTTCTTTTTCAACTTTCACAAAAATATCCAGTGTTATTGTTCATACACAAATTTCTTAGAATTAAATTTATTGAATTATCTAGATATTTCCTTCCTTCATGCCTTTTGTCATGTGAGGCTTTTCAAAAGCGGGTCAATTGATGTTTCGTGTGAATGTACTTCATATTTCGAAGTATCTATTCCCTTACGTTTAGGCAGGAAGCAATTTTTCAGAATATCTAAGTACTTTAAACAGAAACTAATTTATAAAAAGAACAATTACAATATTATTACAATGTCAAAACTTACCCATAATTTTGTGAAGATAGAATCAATTCTTTTGTTTTTTAAATAATGTTGTTTTAGTGAGCAGTTTTAAAAAAAAAATATTTTAAAACTCACAGTTTTGAAAATGGATGAAAACAAAAATTTCAAACAGGATTAAGGATGTTTCGCCTTTTTTCATTGAGAACACCTTATTACGAAAGTCAAGTTAAAATTGATCTACAATTTTTTTCAAAGTCTGCATGCCAACAATACAAACATTTTTTTTTTTATTTAATTTAATTTTTACTTTTTTGGTTGAAAAATATTGAAATTTTTAAAATTAATCGGTTTTTTTTTTTTTTATTTTTTGTTCACTTCAGATTCTTTGATGTAGTAAGATTAGAGCAAGCTTCATTCTACAATCAGAGGCTCATCATAAGTGCATGTGCTAGTTGTTAGTAAAAATAAAATAAAAAAAAATTATAGCCTAACACATGCACAAAATACAAAAACTAACTAAAATGTTATCATGTCAGTCATATACATTCATGAAAAACATTAAACAAAACAATCACGACAGTGGAGCACTGGTTCGAAATAAGGATTTTAATCCACGGTAATTTAACCCAAAACAGGCTAATAAGTAAGGAGTATCAATTTCGCCCTTTATAAGTTGATGAAGAAATATTAAATCGCTATTAACACGCCTTTTGTGAAGGGTTTGCATCTGCAGAAGCTGGTTTCGAAGGTCTCTAAAGTTGGCATGACCATTTTGAGCTGGACTAAACACAAATATCCTATAATTTGCCGTAAATTATCCGTAAATTATCCGTGGAAAAAAAAAATTTGCCGCGAAGTCGGATCATGTGATTTTCCATGTACTGCTAACTTGATATAAAGTTAGCATGACCAATCGCGTATCTTTCTATAAATGGCACCTACAATTATCTGCATGGGCTTAAAATTTGCCGTAAATTATCCGTAGACAGATTGTCAAATCAAATTATTTTTAGGATTTTTTTTTAGTTCTGCTCACTTGATCAAGTTAGCAGGATCATAGGCGTATATCACTATACAGGATGATTCACGAGACATGTGAAAAAAAGGTAGAGCGTGTAGGTTGGGTCAAGACAACTCCTTCTATAGCCAGGAGGGGCAATTTTCTTAAAAAATGACTTAAAACTGAAAAAAATATTAAAAAACAACGTTTACATGATATACCTTTTTGTAAAGTCAAAAATCGCTTCTTTTATTTTATGTTTAAATAAAGCTGTTATTAGGAATAATTTTTGAAAAATTAATTTTTTTAAAATTTTTTAAATTAAAAAATTTTTTTTTTAAATTTCAAACTATTAAACTAATATCGTATAATTTGCCGTAAATTATCCGTAAGTTATCCGTGAGAAAAAAAAATTGCCGCTAACTCGAAACATATGATTTCCCATGTACTGCTAATTTGATATAAAGTGAGCATGACCAATCGCGTATCTTTCAATTAAATTATCCGTGGAAAAAAAATTTGCCGCGAAGTCGGATCATGTGATTTCCCATGTACTGCTAACTTGATATAAAGTTAGCATGACCAATCGCGTATCTTTCTATAAATGGCACCTACAATTACCTACATAGACTTAAAATTTGCCGTAAATTATCCGTAAATTATCCGTGGAAAAAAAAAATTTGCCGCGAAGTCGGATCATGTGATTTCCCATGTACTGCTAACTTGATATAAAGTTAGCATGACCAATCGCGTATCTTTCTATAAATGGCACCTACAATTACCTACATATGCTTAAAATTTGCTTAATTACGAAGTGACACCAAAATTAATATTTTATGTACGTGCGACCTGAATTTCAAAGAAAGTAGATTATTACTATTATATATGTATAAAGTAAATTTAATATATTTATTGATTGCTGTTTAATGTGTTTTTTATTTATATTCAGTTTTAATTTAATTTAATAATAATTTAATTTTTTTAATGTAATTCATACTGTGATGTGGCAACAAGTTTAGATATTCGGAGGATACATTTTGTAAACTAACGACATCTGTTGGATTCATTGTGTACAACAACCACCATTTATTGTGTACAACAACCACCATTTATTGTGTACAACAACCATGCCCCTAGAAGTATGCTACATATTTGCCACATGTTTTAACTTAGTACTAAATCGAACTTGACGAAACAATTCGAGACTCGAATTAGTACCGAAAGCTTAGATTGTGCCAGAACCAGACAGAAGCTTCCAGAAGCTTTTAAACTTGTATAAATACAAGAGTAGATTGCATTGACAGTTCAGTTTATTTTCGAAAGTGGAATTGTTAACAACTGGAAGTATTAGTAAAAAGTGATTGAATTGAGATTAAATAAAAAGTGTTGAATTATAAAAACGTATTTGAATTGTGAATAAGTGAAATAAGTTAAATTGGTGTTATTTAAACTGAAAGACGTTGTGTTTTATAAAATAAAGAGATTTGTTTTATTATTGTGGAATTTTGATTGAGTTTTATTTGTCGAACCCCAGGCTAAAATATCACATTGGTGTCAGAAGTGGGATAAAACTCAGTAAAGTGCTAGAAAATTCCATAGTGACATTTTCTAAAACAGTTTCGGTGACTCATTTAATTGTGAAAGTGGAATTTTCCAGAAACTATTGAACTGATTGTGCTTTAAAACTGTGAATAGCGAATATTTTTGTTAAAAATAGTGCGTAAAAAAAAAGATTTTCTAGAGAGACATCCAAATAAAACTGACTGTGTTGCGAAAATTGTGTTTCGGTTATATAAAATGGGTCGTAAATTAGAACAATTGACAACAGTTGAGTTGAAAGAAGAATTAGGAAAACGAAATCTTCAGACTTCGGGGCTGAAAAAGGAACTATTGCTCCGACTTCAGAATGCTATCACTCAGGATGGTGGAGACCCCGATACCATGTTGTTCGATGTTGAAGAACAAGGCAAAGAAAGCACAGTAAGTACAGACGATGAAATACCTGCTTTCATGAAGTTGCTTCTGTCGAAATTCGATGCTCTGGAAAGTTCCTCGAAAGAACAAAAGAATTCGTCAGAAATGCTGCAGAAGCAACTAAGCGAACAGAAGAACGTTCTCGAAAGTAAATTCGACGAACAACAGAATGAGCAAAAGAATTCGTTGGAAATTCTCCAGCAACAACTAAGCGAACAAAGGAACGTTCTCGAAAGTAAATTCGACGAACAAAAGAATTCATTAGAAACTCTCCAGAATCAACTAAGCGAAAGACTTCAAATAGTAGATCAGAAATTTGAAGCCAAAATAGAAAGCTTAGAAGAAAAGTTCGGAAAGCAAGTAGAAAGTGTAGAACAACAGTACGAACACCTGGCTAAGGAGGTTGATTCTTTGAAAAAGCAGAAGGTTCGGGAATATTCGAGCGACGGTCCACGAAGAAAGGAAATGCAGCCCCCTGTCTTCGATGGTCAAACATCATGGCCAATTTATAAGAGGCAGTTTGAAGCTGCCGCCTTGACGAACAACTGGGACAACGAAGACAAATCAATTGCTCTTACGCTTGCGCTCAGAGGAACAGCTGCAGAATTGCTGCAGACCATTCCTGAAGACAAACATCATGATTATGATGCCATGGTCAAGGCAATCGAGATGAGGTTTGGCGACGACCACATGCAGCAAGTTTACCGAGTCCAGTTGCGCCGAAGGGTCCAGACAAGAGGTGAAACGCTACAACAATTGCAAGCTGACATCGAGCGCTTGGCAAATTTGTCTTATCCCAATACCAGCAGGGAAATCATAAACGAACTGGCAACTGATGCGTTCACTAATGCCATTGCAGATGGAAAACTACAAATGGCTGTGAGAATGGCAGGTAAGAAAACGCTCGCTGAGGCTTTAGCATTTGCCCTGACAATGGAAGCAGCAGACCAAGCTTCGCAAAGTAGCCATCGCGTCAGGGAAGTGGCTACGCTAGAGTGCTCATGTCAACGTGTCGACATTGAAAGACAAAACCTGAACACTGCTCGAGGTCAAATGAGATGCTGGAATTGCAACAAGCTAGGACACCTACAGCGACAATGCAGATCTCCACAAGTAAGCTGCCCACATAGCGCGGAAAAAAGGCCTACTGACAGGGATATCGCTTACCCTACCGGGCATGATTTGGGGATACATCAGTGTGGAAAGCGCGTAAGAACCAACTTTGCAGAGCAGAAGTCGGTTGATGAAATGAACGCCCCCAGGACCATTATCCAAGTTGCGCAAACGAAACGCTGCAACCAGAGTTTGACGGTGGAGACCGTCATCGCCAACAGAAAATATGTGGCCACTATCGATACGGGTGCCACGGCCTCCATAATTAGAAGAGGCCTTGTCCAGACGTCCTGGCTACACAACACCAGCTGGAACAGTCTGAAGGCAGCTACGGGAGAAGTAGCAAAAGTATACGGAGAGGTACTTCTGAAGATAGAACTGGCAGGGCTGACCTTCGCACATACATTCTTGGTAGCTGACATATGCGACGACTGCATACTAGGTGTGGATTTTATGAAGGCACATGAAGTAGTCCTAGACTTTCGAATGCAGGTGTTAAGGTATTCAATCGTCGAGATTCCAATGGTGTACGGAAACGAGAATGCTGTAAATCTTCGGACGATCATAAGCAGTGATGAAATTCTCCGGCCATCTTCAGAAAGAGCGCATCCTAGGTGTTTGAACGGTAAGAAGGACGAAAGTATTTCTGTTCAGAGGCTAAGGGCTGAACCTGTAAAGGGTTGGACTGCGGAAGACTTTCGTAATGCACAAAAGGAAGATCCTGATATCGAGCCCATTCTTGTATGGAAGGAATCCATGGATAAGCCGAATGCAAGAGACATCTCCGACAGAAGTCCTACCTTAAAGGCATACTGGGCGCAGTGGGACTCTCTCCATGTAAAAGATGGTGTTTTGTGGAGAAAATGGGAAATGCCGAATGGAAGATCCTTTAAGATGCAGCTTGTGGTGCCACGGTCGAAAGTGCAGGAGATTTTAAGGGAAATGCACGATGAAGAATCCGGCGGGCACTTAGGAATCAACAAGACACGGAAAAAGGTACGGGTACGTTTTTATTGGTTAACTGTAAGAAAAGATGTCGAGAGATGGTGTCGAAAGTGCACCACGTGCAAAGCTGGTAGAGGACCCAAAGCCAAGGCAAGCGCTAAGATGCACCCGAACAAAGTGAGCGCCCCGATTAAAAGGATCAACGACACACACCAAAGAACCCAAAGCAATATAAACATTGCGAGAGACCGCCTGAGGACCAGATACGATGCGCGAGCAACAGCACCTGAATTCAATGAGGGAGATCTGGTATGGCTTTATAACCCACATCGCAGAAAGGGAAAATCGCCCAAGCTTCAGCAGGACTGGGAAGGTCCCTACAAAATAGTTACGCGCATTAATGACGTCGTTTTCCGAATCCAACGAGGACCAAGAGCAAAAATGAAAATTGTCCATTTGGATTGACTGCATCGTTACCACGGAAACAATGATGATGTGCTTGTTCGGGACGAACAAAACTAAGAGGGGGACAATGTGATGTGGCAACAAGTTTAGATATTCGGAGGATACATTTTGTAAACTAACGACATCTGTTGGATTCATTGTGTACAACAACCACCATTTATTGTGTACAACAACCACCATTTATTGTGTACAACAACCATGCCCCTAGAAGTATGCTACATATTTGCCACATGTTTTAACTTAGTACTAAATCGAACTTGACGAAACAATTCGAGACTCGAACTAGTACCGAAAGCTTAGATTGTGCCAGAACCAGACAGAAGCTTCCAGAAGCTTTTAAACTTGTATAAATACAAGAGTAGATTGCATTGACAGTTCAGTTTATTTTCGAAAGTGGAATTGTTAACAACTGGAAGTATTAGTAAAAAGTGATTGAATTGAGATTAAATAAAAAGTGTTGAATTATAAAAACGTATTTGAATTGTGAATAAGTGAAATAAGTTAAATTGGTGTTATTTAAACTGAAAGACGTTGTGTTTTATAAAATAAAGAGATTTGTTTTATTATTGTGGAATTTTGATTGAGTTTTATTTGTCGAACCCCAGGCTAAAATATCACAATACATTACACTGTAATGTTTATTTAACTTTCGTCTTAATTTTAACCTTTCCTACTTGATAATGTGGAAGATTTGCTATGTACTATTATATTTTCTTTATTATTGTTACAAATAAGGATGTACAGCTAGTGTAAATGAATTTTGTAGTTCAACCTGTAACACCCGATGGTACAAAAAAATAACCAATTACACATCGACTGGGATTTACACGTACTTAATAAAACAGTTTTGTTAGGAAACAAAAGAAAAGAAGAAATTTCTAACTTTACAAAAATTGTGGATGTAAACGTGAATCATCCTGTATAGTGATATATGCCTACCTGCTAACTTGATCAAGTGAGCAAAACTAAAAAAAAAAAAAAAAATCCTAAAAATAATTTGATTTGACAATCTGTCTACGGATAATTTACGGCAAATTTTAAGTCTATGTAGGTAATTGTAGGTGCCATTTATAGAAAGATACGCGATTGGTCATGCTCACTATATCAAGTTAGCAGTACATGGGAAATCATATGTTTCGAGTTAGCGGCAATTTTTTTTTCTCACGGATAACTTACGGATAATTTAGTTTAATTATTAGTTTAATAGTTTGAAATTTTTAAAAATTTTTTTTTAATTTAAAAAATTTAAAAAAAATTAATTTTTCAAAAATTATTCCTAATAACAGCTTTATTTAAACATAAAATAAAAGAAGCGATTTTTGACTTTACAAAAAGGTATCATGGCATTGTGAGTGTAAACGTTGTTTTTTAATATTTTTTTCAGTTTTAAGTAATTTTTTAAGAAAATTGCCCCTCCTGGCTATAGAAGGGAGAGAGGGGGGGAGACCCCCTCCCATGCAATTTTTTTCTTGTCTTGACCCAACCTACACGCTCTACCTTTTTTTCACATGTCTCGTGAATCATCCTGTATAGTGATATACGCCTATGATCCTGCTAACTTGATCAAGTGAGCAGAACTAAAAAAAAATCCTAAAAATAATTTGATTTGACAATCTGTCTACGGATAATTTACGGCAAATTTTAAGCCCATGCAGATAATTGTAGGTGCCATTTATAGAAAGATACGCGATTGGTCATGCTAACTTTATATCAAGTTAGCAGTACATGGAAAATCACATGATCCGACTTCGCGGCAAATTTTTTTTTAAACGGATAATTTACGGATAATTTACGGCAAATTATAGGATATTTGTTTTTAGTCCAGCTCAAAATGGTCATGCCAACTTTAGAGACCTTGGTTTCGATGTTCATAAGGTGGAAGATTAAAAGGATCATTCCAAGGTAGACCTTTCAGGGCAAAACGAATAAAATTATGTTGGATTGCTTCAATTCGGTTCCTATGAATTTTGTAATAGGGAGTCCATACCTGTGAAGCATACTCAAGGTGAGGCCGTACGTAGCAATTTTACAAGGAAAGAGTAACATATGGATCATAAAATTCCTTTGCCCGGCCTTTTATGAATCTATGGATATAGAGCTAGCTTTATTCACTATAAAGTTAACGTGTTGAGTAAATTCTAAGTTAGAGCTAAAATGGACACCCAGATCTTTAAAACTGAAGACGCGGCAAAGTTTGTGCTGCAAAATATAATAATCGAATGCACTTACGATACGTTTTCTAGAGAAAGTAGTTGTCTGGCATTTTGCAGGTTTAAGGGAAATATCACTTTTTCTGCATCAAATACTAAAGTTATCAATATCTGACTGCAGGAGAATGCGATCATCGCTAGACTTTATTATCTTTTTTTTTATAATTTACGCGCGCACAATGGGCTATTCCCTTTAGAACACACTGCGCGGGCATTAGGAAGATAGGGAGGGGGGAGATAGGAGGTGTCGATTAACATTGGTTTTGAATGTTTGCAGATCAAAATGGCAAGGGAAAATCTCGCCGGGTAAACTATTCCAAATTCGTGTTGTTCGCCTAAAAAAAGAATCCCTTTATTTCACGGTATGTCCGAAATTGGGCTCTAGGGTGAACTGATGGGCATTCCTAGCAAGAGGAGTATTACAGGCGAAACTTTTAAGGGGAGGAATGCAGCTGGCTATTCGAGTGAACATTTTTTATAAAAGAAATTATAAAATAAGGAAAGACATGAAACATTGCGTCGATGTTCGAGAGGGGCAATTGTTTCAGCGGCAATTCTATTTCCTATCAATTTTAAGGCCCGATTTTGTATTCTATCAAGCAGGTGAAGCGATATTTGCGAAGCACCTGCCCGGAGGTGGAAGTTATACTCGAGTTGAGGGCGTATAAACGCTTTATAAATTATAGCCAGATCAGAAGGAGAAAAATGCTTCTTACACCGATACAGAAAACCTAAGCACTTAGCAGCATTTTTAGCGATCTCAAGTATATGGTCGTTCCAAAGGAGGCCATCGTTAACACAAATACCGAGTACTGATAGCTTTTCTATTTCTTCGATGTAAGTGCCATTCATGGACAATGGAATTGGGGGTAGGTTTAGCTTTAACGACAGAAGACAGCATTGAATTTTGGAAGCATTAAACACTAAAGGTAATAGGAATCTATTACCCCATTTGACAATGCTGTATAAATTGGAGTTTAATGAGTTTGATATATGGTACCGTTGCAATTGTACGTCAGAAGGCGAAGGACGTGGATCATTGAACGAATATGAAAAGCTGAGGGTGGACTCGTCCGCAAAACAGTTAAGGGGATTAGAAGAAACAGACAGATCATTTATAAAATTGAGGAAAAGAGTCGGAGACAGAACAAAGCCCTGGGGCACACCAGCATTTATTTTGTGGAATCAGACTTGAATCCATCCAATACAACTTGTATTGAACGTTCCAGAACATAGCTTCTAATCCAACGAACAAGAGTATCATCGATTCCAAAGGCACGCATTTTTGATAAGAGAGCTTCATGCCAAACTCTATCAAATGACTTGGAGATATCAAGAGCAATAATCTTACTATCACCAAAGCGATGTAAAGATTTGTTCCACTGTTCGGTGAGATATGCCATCAGATCACCAGTGGAACGGTTGATGCGGAAGCCATACTGCCATTCATGGAGAAGTTTTCGATCTTCGATATATTCCTTAAGAAGGGATGTTAGTGCTATGGGTCGGTAGGAGGAGGGAGAGGATGGGTCACCTTCCTTAGGGACAGGTTGGACAAATGCTGTTTCCCATCTTCTAGAAAAGATTCCAGAAGAGTAGGAGCGATGGAAAAGCTTACGCAGTGGCTTTGCCAGTGTGGAAGAACACCTCTTCAGAAGAATCGGGGGTATACCACCTGGGCCAGCGGATTTGTGTATATCCAGATCTTTGAGAACTCTTGCTACTGTAAGAGTGCGGAAAAAAATCAGTCCCATGGAAAAATTTACATTCTCAAGTACAGGAGAGGCAACGGTGCTATTAGGTAGCGTGGAGCTGGCAGCGAAATGGGCGGCGGCCTTCTCTGAAGAGTAAACAATTGGTTTATTTTTGTCGATGAGCGTTGGAACCGAAGATGTTGAGGAGTTTTTAATAATTTTTTTTACAAATGACCAAAAAAATTTACTGCCTTTGGGACACTGCAGAATTTGTTGCCGTAATTTTTGGTCATGCAAAAATTTGGTTCTTTCAATAACGGAGTTGCATGAGTTCGTTGCTAGTTTGTGTTTTTTCCGATTTTCCTCTGTAGCGTTGGCTTTGTAAGATCGGAAACTAACTTCTTTTGAGCTTGATAGCTTCTTTACACTCAGAACTAAACCAGGACTTTTCTTTAGGCTGCATACTTTTTACTCTGTTAGGATTAAAAGCACGCATCCATAGAAGAATCACATTTGTGATCATTTCAGCACTGGCATCAATGTCACTATCGAGGAAGCATAGTGACCAGTTAAAGTTTCGGAAAAAAATATTCAGGCCGTCCCAATTGGCTTTCTCGTATTGCCAAACGGTCCTGGTGGGAAGTTTTTCTTTAACTGGATGGGTGGAGGATGAGAAATTAGCTGAAATGACACAATGGTCTGAAGTGCCAAATGGAGAAGTTACACTAATGGTATATTTATCAGGGTGAAAAGTAAGAAACAAGTCAAGAGTATGGGCGGCTTGCCCAGCAACATCCGGTATACGCGTTGGCACATCGATCTTGAAAATCTTCATGTCATCAGCAAATATGAGAATATCACTTGACTGAATGCATGATGTAACATCATTTATAGCCAAAATGAATAATAATGGACCATAGTGGCTTCCTTGAGGTACGCCAGAGTGAGCCACGAAGGGTTCTGAAAGACAATTTCTAAATTTTACCTAGTACTAGTATGATCTATTCTCAAGGTATGATTTCTTCCAAGCTAAGATACAGGGAGGAAAACCATAAGCTTTTACTTAAATAAGATTAGTTCGTGGCTTAGTTGATCTAATGCTTTTGAGAAGTCAGTGTAAATGCAGTCAACTTCATAACCTTTTTCTAATGCATTTGAATATGTGGGAGAACGTAAGAAGGTTTGTAACAGTTGGTCTGTGTCTTACAAATCCGTGCCGGACTTCACAAATGAGATTCTTACTATAAAATGCCATACATTCACAGACTACTTGTTCAAAAAGTTTTAGTATGCAAGATAATTTAGAAATGGGTTGTAGTTTGTAATATCAGCTTTATCTCCTTTTTTGGATATAGGAGTGAGAAAAGACTTTTTCCATATACTTGGAAATTTTCCTGTTATAAGTGATAGCTCGAAAATGAACCTGAGCGACTGAACTAAAGAATTTCTACATTTTATTAACACTATTGGGGGAATGCCATCGGGGCCAGCTGAACAATCATCATTTAATGAAGAAAGAAGATCAAGTACTGTACTCTGTTCTACGTGGATATGATTACAACTTGTTTGGGAAAAGGTATGTAGATTGTGGAAAAAAATTTCATCAACAACCATTGGTTCCACAAATGATTTGAAAATTGGCTGCAAAGGTATTAGAAATATCGATGGGATTATCTAACTCAAGGTTATTATATGCGAATATAGCCGGAAATCCATCCGATTTTTTTCTTTAAATTAACAAGCTAAGAAAATACCCATATAATTTATGTAGCTGGTATATAAGGTATTTGAAAGAATATTAAATTCGTCAAAAGTTTCCAGATAACGAGAGTAGTATGTAGGAGAAAGAGATCTTAGATAAACCCTCCATGCTTTATTTCTTTTGTTACGAAGACTGCGCAGCTCTTTAGTGTACCATGGATGACCAAGGCTTGAATTGTTTGATTTCTTTAAAGCGAGATTTCTATTTTAGCAGTTGTTAAGGGTAGCATAAAAAATGGTTACTGCTTCGTCAATATTTGAATAGATAAAACATTTTCAATTCCTGAAATAAATAAATCATGGAAATTTGCCTGTCTGAAGTCAAAGTATAGGAGCAGTCAAAGAAGTTACTGTTTTCTAAAATTTGATCAATCAAATCAAGAAAGATGTCCAGAGGTGGGTGGTATTTATCTATATTAGTGATTCCAGATCTAGACTCTAGAACAAGTGTACTAATAGCGTCAGAGGAAAATATTAAATAGAGAGTTCGATTTTCTGAATTTTTAATACAGCTTGTTTGCTGTAAGTCAGTGGAAATAATTTTATCAAGAAAAGGAAGTTCCATTTGTGATGAAAATAAAGTAGCTTCTAAGTAGGATTCATCTTCAGAAGGAACCCAGTCAATGTTAGGTAAATTAAAATCACCTAAAAGTAAAATATTGCTGTCAGAGCAGGACAAACTTATAACGGAATCAATTGCCATGGAGAGTTCACCATAAACGGATGATAAACTTTTTGGTGGAATGTATACGTTTAAAATATACAAAGTTTTTGCCTGCACGGTTAGTTTTACACAGACTAGTTCAATTGATAGTTCAAAAGGAAAAAAGACTGACGAAGAAAAACATGTGTTTCTTACCGCAATCAAAACACCTCCACCTAGTTCTTTTGAATTTCCATTATGACAATCTTTTCTATAGACTAGGAACTCTGGGGAAAAAAATTCCGTGTCCATGAAACTTGAATTTAACCAAGTTTCTGTTAAAACAAATATGTCATGTGGAAATGCTTGAGAATTTGAGAAAATGTCAGCGGTTTTACTGCGAAGCCCTCTTACGTTTTGGAAGAAGAGGGTAATACTGTTAAGTTTTTTGTCACTGAACATTTAGTGTCTGGTTGTGTCTGGTTCTAGACGAGAGATAAAAATTTATTTGGGCTTTGAAACAGCTTTTATGGTATTAGAATTAAGAGAACTTTTAATAGAATTATTAGTTTCTGTGACAGTAAGGGAGTCTTTACTAGTGTCCGAGTTAAATGTTTGTTGAGATATTTGGACAGGATTTTGAGTTTCCAAAGAAGAATGTCTTGAAACAGTGGGACTAGTTCTGAAATTGATTCGTTTAGAGGGGTGATCAGAGTTCTTAAGAATCGATGAGTTGTCTCGACTTCTTTTATTTTTATTTTTATTTAGTTTTAGTTGACTTCAGGATCAGGCTGTAAACAATAATCTTCATCAACAGAAGTGATTGTAGATGGATTATTATTCAGAACTAAATCATCCGTTCTAGTAGAAATATCTACTCCGGCATTGGTTAAGGTATACGAATTTAGATTGGATACTGAAGAATTAAAAACATTTAGAAGATCTTGAAAACCTTTTGAAAGTTTTATAATGCCTGATTTAAAAGAAGACATTTTGAAAGCTAACTGGGAGAAAGAAACCTTTTATTTATTTTATTTTTTATTTTATTCATATTATTAACTAACTTTATGAAACTGCATAATAAATTTGAAGAACAAATTTAAAAATAAAAAAAGATTTCAACAAACCCAATTTTTTAATATTTCTGTTCATACATTTATTGTTATTTGACGTGTATAACGATACTCTATTTTTAATACGCTACGTGTTGTGATCTTGACGTTTTTTATATGTTCAGACCTTATAATTTTTTCTACCTGCAAATTAGTATTCTCCCTTAAAGATCTTGGCTTAAAAGGTGATTAACCAGAAAATGAGCAAGTATGTGCGACACAGTCGTGCTCATTTTTGTAATGTCTTGCCAAAATATGTTTATATTTTTAGGGTTACAAATGTCAGCATATCTTAGAATATAAAGGTTGATTCGTAGGTTATATTTGTTTATCCATTGTATATTATAGTCTTTCCAAAAATGTTTCCTTATTTCCACAAATGTGCGCTCAATTTTCACAAATTAACAATAAAACAAATTGTTGACTTAAAACCTTCGAGAAGTATCAGGCTTCCATAAAAATTCGTTTTAAAAATATTGGTTTTTAAAAAGCAAAACTTGTTTTTCAAAATGCAATTGAAATCGGTTAACTTGTTCTCGAGCAAAATCAAAGTACATACAAAAATAAATACAACGATTGGGAGGTGGTAACAAGTTTAGCCCACGATTTATATTTTAAATTTTGTTTACAAAACATAATTCCACTGATTTTCTTTTATTAAAATTCTTGGAGCTGTTTGTGAGAAAAATATATGTATGACGGATGTTGTTAATATTTGAGTTAGTAAAAAGTTCACTGTAGAATGTCTAAGTAACTTTATGTGCTTAGGTTTAAGTTCTTGTTTAGAATGTCTCTACTAACTCTATTATATGTATGTATATATACATATGTATATCTCTATCATCGTAATATCATAGTTGATTGAATATAATAGCCTTTCGCCTTTATAGCAAGGAAATATAATTCAATAATAATAAAATTTGTAAATAATCGATAGTTTTAAAATTCGAATATTCTTGAAAAGCAAAATAACTGTAACTAAAATGCCATTGTGAATTGCTAAACCATCACTTTCATGGCAGCCCGAGGGTATGCTATAAAAATACACACAAAGATGCAATTTCTCCTTAAGGTATGTGGATATTTTTGTTTTTTATTCTTAATAGTATATTTAGATCTTCTCAAACATCAAAACAGATGCAGGCGAATTGCTTTTCAAAACTTTAAAATTAACATTTTATTATTAGTATCCCCTTCATATATGGCATTTTAATTAAACTTAACAACGATAACTGAGAATTTAAAAACATATTTTTCAATATTTTTTGTACAGAAAAAAAAAAACTGACCGCGACTTTTTTTTTTGTCTGTATGTAAGATGGCATGCTATGTTATCTAATGGGTTTATCAATTGGCGTCGGCAGATTTTGGCGGCATGTGGGGCCATGTTGTCTGTTGTGTTTGTTGTTTATTATTTCAGACAGATGCCAAATCACCATATCAAGTTTCCAAATGATAAAATTTTAGTATCAAAATTAGTGTTCATTAGTGTAATCTCATTTTACAAAGACGTGGTCGCAATTCAAAGTAAATTTTTCAAGGCTTGGCTGCCAAATTTGAGACGAAGGGTTTGGTAATCAATCAGTCGAAATTCGTACGTCAAAAGAACAAGTAAAAGTTCCAAATGACCCAGAAGCCAGAAGTTTATGACAGTAATAACATCGTTTGTTCGTTGACTGGGCTACGGAGCGTTTGGAAGAAGACCCCAATTTCGCTGGAAAAACAACTTCAACAACGAGACGTATTTTAGAATTAATGGCTGAGTAAACAATCAAAATTGTCGTGTACGCGACAAAACCAAACCACACTAGGTTTGCAGGGTGCGAATGCACCCTCAAAACTTTCTGTTTGGTTTGGATTTTGAGCAGGTGGTGTCATGGATCCGTACCATTACGAAAACAAAACGTCACACACAGAACCACAACTTAATTCAACTGATCAATAATCATGTCTGCAGGTTTTCCAGCAGCTAACGCGTTTTTTCATAAATCTAGCACAAAAAATAAGTTCCACTTAACCTTAACTAAACTCATATTAAAAACGGGTCTTTATACCCATGTTCTGCATTTCACTTATTGTGAATTCAAATGTGAATTGGAATTTTGAAAATGACACTTAGTTAATGTGCGGTGAATTGTTTGTCAAATCGGTGGGATTACAATTTTCTATGTAATTCTTTGTCAGAAGTGTAAGATAAATTATTTATTATTATTCATTTTTCTTAAGGGAAAACATAAAAATACGGACAAGAAAAGCTTTTCTTGAAATATTCACATTCTTTCAGGTATTTCTAATACAGTCGAACTTCGATAACTCGAACCATCACTTGCCACTAAAAAAATTGAGTTATCAAGACTTCTTTTTTTGGAGTTATTAGGTAAAATTAAAAATAGATATACATATACATATGTACGCATATAAATATATTTATTTGAGAAACATTTGATTTAATGCAGAAAATGTAAAGAAACATAATTATTATTTAAAATAGTCTGTTAGGCTGTTTGTATATTATGTTTTCTAAAAAAAGTATTTCAACTCTGGCATTGTACTCATTAAATCTCTTGCGCAACATTTTTTGTTCTCTTAAACCTCTCTGCGCAACATATAAAACATACACAATGCATACATATTAAACGAACACAGAACTTGCGGATTCCGCTTCAGAGTTCGACTTATAGAAGGTGACGCCAAATAATATCTTCGAGTTGTCAAGACATGGGTAAGTTCGAGTTATCAAATAAAAATTATATGTAAATCTTAGTTTTGGCGCTATTGCCAACCAATTTAATTCGAGTTATTAAATATTCGAGTTATCGAAGTTCGACTGTATTTTTAATTTATCTCGTAAAGAGATAACTCTTCCTTTTTTCCTTAAAATCGCCAATTATGTTGCATTTATGTTCATAGTAATTTTATTTTAAAAGCAAATTAAAAATGAATGAACATTCTGTTTTGACATTTTGAAGTAATTCCAAAGTTTTCGAAATCAATCGAAATGTAGAACACGCAATTTCATTTCACGTGAAATAAGAAAGTGATTTCAACTCGGCTTCAATCGAAATGCAGAACATGGGCGTTAGTCCTTATTTATACTAGCAAACTCTTTCCTTTATGCAATGTCTATACAAAATGCGTGGAAACTGATTTCACATTAAATTATATCTAACTAGCTTTTACCCGCGACTTCATCCACCTGAAAGTTATCAAAAGCGCCACCTAGGGAAATTCAAATAGCTTTTTTTATTCCTTTCAAAATGAGCTCCCTGCCTGTGAAAGTCCCGTCAAAATCTGTCCATAAATAAGAATTTTCGAAAAAAAAACGACACCAGCGCCACCTAGTGAGTAATTAACATAGCGTAAGTTACTCCTTAAGATATCAGCTACCTGCCATTGAAAGTCCCGTCAAAATCGGTGCAGCCGTTCCCGAGATTACCCGGAACAAACAGACAGAAAGACAGACAAACAATTTTAAATATTGTTTTTGTTTTAAGTACTGTATATCCTCTCGTATACATCAAGTAAAAAGCTGTTATTTTATTTCAGCGGACTTCTAATTAGAGAGGCAGATTCATATGGAGACGTATGGAAAGAATATTTTTTAAAACAATAAATTCATAAAAAACCGGACGGTCGGGGTCGCGGAATATTTTTTCTCACTAAGGGGGTCGTCTCATGAAAAATGTTTGAAAAACACTGGTGTATGGATTAAGTTGTATTTCTTTTTTTTATTTATTTCTTCCAAGGAAAATAACAACAAACGTGGATAATTGATTGTTAAAGGGCGAAAACTAGTCGTCAGACTCTTGGTTTAGTTGTCTGATTATATTTGATTCCTATGGAGAGGAAAAGGTTACCGCTTTATAAATGTGAGGAACTTAAATGTTCTAAAACATTTCAACCATAGATACCTAAATGACTCAAGTACAGCAATTCCAAAATCTATTAATCTATCTTTTGCAACAACTCGGCTTATAATTCTCTATGCGTTGCTTAACTTTTAACTTAAATATACTTTGAGCCAACTTTACCGCAACGGTTAACAAAGTGAAAATAAATTGAATTCCTTTTTAAATTCCAAACACAACTGATGCAATAGTTTTATCCGCACATGATTTCAACTTTTTCCCTAATATTTGATTTCTGGACAAAAGAAAAAAATATCCTTCCGGCACACAAACCAAAAGAAAAACATTGCAAGCTTGTTAAGCAGATTAGAAATTCAGAACAAAAAAAACATCCTCGAACTCCACAAGCAACTACAATATTACTAAGAAGAAACAAAGAAAACAAACTTTCCAATTGACCCCAATACAACACGAGAAGAACCAATTGTATCGAAAAGTCCTTGTTTTTTATCCTCTAGAGTGTGACTGGGATGTTTCATCGAAGCACCCTCTCTGCTGGCTGCTTTTTTCTTTGACTTCTTTTTTCTGTCTGGTTATTATTATCGCCATAGGACACATTGCGCGCTTTGACTTTTTGTGTTGACCTACCCCACAACACAACCGAATGACCCGAAACCCTGATAAAACTGGCTCATGACTGCGCTATCGAGCAAGAGAATAGAACTATTGAGTTTGATTGCAAATGTTTACAAAAAATCTTTTAGAATTTTCATGAAGTTTTTAAAGTGCATAGTCTTTTTAACAAGGACTATGGTTAGCGATAAGGGATGGGATTGAGGTCACGTAAAGAAGGGGTCGTGATGAAAACGCGAAAAAAACAGACCACTAGTCGTGTTCACCACTTTAGAGCGATTCACCCTAAAGTCAGGGTATCTTATTCATAGATTGCTTCATTGTCATTATTTTGACATTTGTTTAATGTCTAAGGATTTGGCTGTCCACTTTAGCTCCAACTTTGAATTTACTCTGCATATCAATTTTATTGTTAATAAAACTAGCTGTATGCATGGATTCATAAAACGCTGGGCAAAAGAATTTGATGATCCATATGTGACTCTTTCCTTGTACATTTGCTACGTACGCCCTCATCTTGAGTATGCTTCGCAGGTATGGACTACTTATTATGAAATTATAAAAACAGAATTGAAGCAATCCAACAATAATTTTATTCGTTTTGCCCTGAAGGGTCTAACTCGGAATGATTACCACCTTATGTACAGCCAATCCAGCTCCTCCAGATGCAAACTCTTCACCAAAGGCGTGTTAATAACGATTTAATATTTATTTATCAACTTATTTTGGGCGAAATTGATGCTCCTTATTTATTAGCCTGTATTGAGTTAAATAACCGTGGAGGATCTCACCACCTGCGCGGACTTGAACTCCTGCATGTTGACTTTCATAGAGCAAACTATGACATATATGAAGCTCTAAACCTTATGAGCAGACTTTTTAATCTTAACGCTTCACAAATGGATTTGAACTTAAGTAAAGTGGGATTAAAATCCTTACTTCGAACCAGTGCTCCACTGTCGTGATTGTTTTGTTTAATGGCATGATAACATTTGAGTTAGTTTATGTATTTTGTGCATGTGTTAGGCTATCAAAATTTTACTTTATTTTATTTTAATTTTACTTACAACTAACACATGTAGTTATGATGAGCCTCTGATTGTAGAAATAAGTTTGCTATAAGCTTACTACATCAAATAATATGTAGTGTAAAAATGTCAATGTTAGGTGTCTATCCTACATTTTAAATAAATTATTTTAACAAGATGAAGTTTTAATGTTTAAAAAAAAAACAATTAAACAAATATTAAAACTAAAAATGCAGGTCCACGTCTCAAATGCTATTAAGAGCTTTCAGAAGGAAGAAAAATTATGCAAATGCAATCTATTCGCACGTTTTTTTTCATTATGAAGGGAGCTCCTCGTTTTTTTCACTTCTGTTTCCCCCAAAGTTCAAAAGGGAATTTTCCTTGAAGCCAGGAGCTTCTTGACACCTTGTAGGGTCGTTAATTAAAAAAAAAAACCTTATATTTACATTCGTATATAAAATATAGGTCACCACTGGCACAGATGGTATTTTGTTATTGGTGCGAAGAAGCGGGTAGCGCTTCAGCAGGTGAAGATACTTTCCCACTTTTGTGAGTATTTTCGAATGAAAATGATAAAATAAACAAAACAAGTTTTTGAATATTAGTCTAAAGATAAACTTTTAGAAGTAGACCGGATGGGTATTCGACTTGTTCAAATTATAAGAATTTTGTACTGAAATATCTGTTCCGGTTAATATAACTTGTTTATTCTATGAAAGGAATAGATGAATGCGTTAGAAAAATTACGTTGACAATAGTCAAGTGCAGAGGACTTTTTAAATGTCAAAAAATATCGAACATTAAATATAAGAATATTCATGGAATAAGATTTGTTTGTATGTCGCCTACTGATCAACATGAATTTTGATAAAAAATGGTTTACATATTTTTCTTGGGTAGGTGAAAAGTGATTACCAAAGTTTGGCTGATATTTAATAAATGTTAAAACGTTGTTTGAAAGATTACCGGATTACAACAAATTTTGAAAAAACTATTTAGTTCATGCAGATCCTTGGACTGTACATAGAGCTTGACATAACGGTACCTGATGCAATATTACCATAAAGAAAACCTTATTTTATGGAAAACGGTACAAACGATTTTTTTACGCTAGGGGAAGATCTCTCTCTGTAGAAACGTTAAACTGTGATCAGTTGAAGTCAAACCAACATTCGACTGATTCCAAGTATGTCATCAACTAAAAGAGAGAGAACATACATACATAGAGTTGTTTAGGGCTCTACCCTCAACCCGAGTCTTCGTTACAACTTATCTGGTGTTGAAAAGAAAGCTGGGTCTCAGATCGTTTTTGAAGATCTAGTGAAACGTAATTGCAAATGAACCTTGATTTCTGGATGATAATTTATTATAGTAACTTTACTCAAAGAACTCTGGGGCATAACTGGAATTCCTTGCATAATTGTTTGCATAATAATTGATAAGAGTTATTGACTAAATAAATTGACGGAATTGAATGCGCCAGAAGTAGAAGGCTGCTTAAGCACTTAGTGGGATTGACAGAATTACTCACTCATTAGTGGAACTGCCCCCCCCATTGAGTTTACATGAGACTCGAAATCATCACGTTGGTTATAACTTATATAATGCTAACACTGCATCAATGGCGAGGAGTTACTGCAATTATCACTTTGCTGTTTTTTTTTTCTGAACTTTTGTTTTTAGTATCGATCTTAAGCTCATAGAGGCCGGACGTCGGGTCGAGGTGCGCGCACAAATAATTAAGCAAAAGCCAAAAAAAAAAAATTATTGCGCATTGTTATCGCGAGTGTTAAAAAATAATAATATCACAAACTCGTTTGAGAAATTGGCAAAACCCCCTCGCGTGTGCTGTAAAGAAAATAACAATATCCATTCGCGTCGTTGGAAGATGATAAGATGCCCATTCGCGCTGTGGAAGAAAAAAAAATAATGCACTTGCATAACAAATCAAATTATCCTCTTATCTGTCCCAACCCTTTGTGCTTAGCTTAACTGACTCTTTCTTATCTACGGTAGGCATCGTATGACCATCTAATGCCCTTATCCATGGCATCTGAGTTTGTCCTATTGTGCTGAATATTTAAATTGATTTTTTTTATGCAAGCTGTCTTATGGGCATAACACCTAAGACAGTTTGTTTATTACAGAGATTAATTTGGATTTTCACTAATGTTCGTGGTATAAGTAAGAATTTCTTTCACGTGTACGTCTATACTGTTCAATACAGGCCAGCTGTTTTGGCATTAAGTGAAACCCAGGTTGGAGTAAATACTGATTTATCAGAATTTGCTCTACATTGGTATAGCTTGGTGCCATTATTTTTTTCCCATCATGATCTCGTGGTCTATGTTAGGAATAATATTGCTTGCCAGAGCCTTCCCCAATATGGGCAATGTTCCAACACGGACTTTAACTCCTTGTGGCTCAAATTCACTGTCCGCAAGCATGTCATTCATTATTGTTTTATTTACAGGAGTCCAAATCTCGACAACAATTCGACTTGTAACGAGTTTGATGCGCTGTCTGATTCCGTCTCGACAATTGTTTACCTTTGTCCTCGCACTGAAATCGTTATTGCGGGCGATTTCAATGTACACAATTCCAATTGGCTCCGCTATTCTGGTCAGACAACACCCGAAGGAAGGTATGTCGAGCTCTTTGCCGGGTTCCATCACCTTACCCAACTGATCGATGTGCCAACGCGTATACCGAAAGTCGCTGACTTGTTTCTTATTTCTCACCCTGATAAATATACCATTAGTGTAACTTCTCCATTTGGCACTTCAGACCATTGTGTCATTTCAGCTAATTTCTCATCCTCCACCCATCCAGTTAAAGAAAAACTTCCCACCAGGACCGTTTGGCAATACGAGAAAGCCAATTGGGACGGCCTGAATATTTTTTTCCGAAACTTTAACTGGTCACTATGCTTCCTCGATAGTGACATTGATGCCAGTGCTGAAATGATCACAAATGTGATTCTTCTATGGATGCGTGCTTTTAATCCTAACAGAGTAAAAAGTATGCAGCCTAAAGAAAAGTCCTGGTTTAGTTCTGAGTGTAAAGAAGCTATCAAGCTCAAAAGAAGTTAGTTTCCGATCCTACAAAGCCAACGCTACAGAGGAAAATCGGAAAAAACACAAAAAAGCAAGAAGTTCTGCAGTGTCTGCAGTAAAAATGTTTGGTCATTTGTAAAAAATATTTAAAACTCCTCAACATCTTCGGTTTCCACGCTCATCGACAATAACAAACCAATTGTTTACTCTTCAGAGAAGGCAAACTTGCTCGCCGCCCATTTCGCTGCCAGCTCCACGCTGCCGCATAGCAACGTTGCAAAATCCGCTGGCCGGGATGGTATACCCCCGATTCTTCTGAAGAGGTGTTCTTCCACACTGGCAAAGCCACTGCGTAAGCTTTTCCATCGCTCCTACTCTTCTGGAATCTTTCCTAGAAGATGGGAAACAGCATTTGTCCAGCCTGTCCCTAAGAAAGGTGACGCATCCTCCTCCTCCTCCTACCGACCCATAGCACTGACATCCCTTCTTTCTAAGGTCATGGAAACACTGATTAACCGTCAGCTTAAGGAATATCTCGAAGATCGAAAGCTTCTCCATGACCGTCAGTATGGCTTCCGGAGCAACCGTTCCACTGGTGATCTGATGGCATATCTCACCGAACAGTGGAACAAATCTTTACATCGCTTTGGTGAAAGTAAGATTATTGCTCTTGATATCTTCAACGCATTTGATAGAGTTTGGCATGAAGCTCTCTTATCGAAAATGCGTGCTTTTGGGATCGATAATACTCTTGTTCGTTGGATTAGAAGCCATCTTCTGGACCGTTCAATACAAGTTGTATTGGACGGATTCTAGTCTGATTCCCACAAAATAAATGCTGGTGTGCCCCAGGGCTCTGTTCTGTCTCCGACTCTTTTCATCATTTTTATAAATGATCTTCTGTCTGTTACTTCTAATCCACTTAACGGTTTTGCTGACGACTCTACCCTCAGCTTTTCATATTCGTTCGATAATTCACGTCCTTCGCCTTCGGACGTACAATTACAATGGTACCGTATGTCAAGCTCATTAAACTCCGATTTATACAGCATTGTCAAATGGGGTAATAAGAATCGTGTGGAGTTTAATGTCTTCTGTCGTTAAAGCTAAACATACCCCCAATGCCATTGTCCATAAATGGCACTTATATCGAAGAAACCGAAAGGCTCTCAGTACTCGGTATGTGTGTCACCGACGACCTCCGTTGGAACGACCATATATTTGAGATCGCTAAGATGCTAAGTGTTTAGGTTTTCTGTATCGGTGTAAAAAGTACTTTTCCCCATCTGATCTGGCTACAATTTGGAATGGTTTACCCGGCGAGATTTTCCCTTGCCATTTCAATTTGCAAGCATTCAAAACCAATGTTAATCGACACCTCCTATCTTTCCCCTCCCTATCTTCCTAATGCCCGAGGAGTGTGTTACATTAAAAGGGAAACAAATAGTCCCTTGTGCGCGCTTTAATTATAAAAAAAAAAAAAGGATTTTTGATTTGGAATTTTACACAAATAGCTGATTATCGATAAAATGAACATTCCAAAATGTTAAGGTGGTTCTAATTAACTTGCATTCAAGTTTAATTTCAGTGAATATTTTAGGAGCAAAAGTTAAAAAAAAAAATAAATACAACTATTCCTTTATTGCAAATGAGTCTATTACAGATCGTTTATGACTGATAGCAGAAAATCTTCGGTTGAAATAATAGGGTTAAAATGAAGGAGAGGAGGTACTAATCCTCAGACCGATTTTCCCAAATAAAAAAAATTATTCGAATGCATCGTTTGACGCTTTCGTGTGTGAAAGGGCAATTTAAGTGTTCAAATATTCAACGACGATAACTGGAATTTAATTACATATGTGCCAGAAATTCAAGATTTTTTTTCAGAAACAGCTTTGGATTTAAGCTATCAGTTCCTGTTGAAAAAAAATTCCAATGTATGTAAATGAACATACATAGAATTGGAAGAAATTCAATATAATTCCGACCTCGTAGGAATTTGGTACAAACCTTTTTATATCAGAACAAAACTCAATCAAAAATCATACTGAGGAACAATAACTTGTTCTAGGTAAAATGTTTCCAGGTTATATTTTAAATACTGAGAATTAATAATATTTTGCAAAATGTAGTGGGCATTGTTCAACGCCTCCAATTCTCATAATCTTGAAATTAATTCCTGCAAGTCACATTTTGGGATTTTTAAACATATCAAACGGCTAAATGTGTCACCAAATGAGCAAATTTAAAGAAAGCTTACCTCTTAGTCTGCATTCAAGAATCAATTCATCACTATGATCGTCGCAATCTGATACGCCATCGCATAAAAAACGAACTGGAATACAAGCCCCATTGGCGCATTTAAATTGCTTGTCTTCACATAAGTTAAGCAGGTTTTGTGCTGAAAACAAAAAAAAACATTAATTAAAACAAAAAAAAAACTAAATATATATATACATAATGTACATATGTATGTAGATATGTACATACATATATACAAAATCAAATTAATTATTAACAATCAATAGATTAGACATTAGAGGGTAAGGGAACAATATGAAGATGAATAATAGGAATAATAAGTTTTGCACAGAACACTGATTCATTAAGATACCCTATCAAAACTTGATTGGCAAGTGTTTGCAAAAGCTTTTCATTAAGATTACGATGGCGTTTTTAGGATTAAATTAAATAAAATTAAATAAAATAAATGTGGCTTAACACAAAGTTAGTTCAAAAAGTCATGTTCAAAAGCCAATTATAGCAGAAATATACAACTGCTACCCTTATCTAATGTCTAACGTTCTGTTCATAGCGATCAGCTTCAAGATTTTCAAATTTATCTCTCAAAATGGGTTTGCGTTGTGGAATTTAAGCTTATTATATGCTATGTCGCATATCTTGGAAAACAAGTTGGTAGAACGACTTTTGCATGAAATTCTTCTTCTTCTTTAACATATGATTATTATAATCTCTGCAGGGACCACAACTCTCCCACTTCTCTGCTTCGTCTAAAGGCTCGACCTGGACGAAGTAAAAGTAGCTTTAAACATAGCTTAATAACAATAAAGCCGTCGGATCAGATGGCGACGACTTTATTGGAAGTATGCACAAACTCATCAGCAAGATATGGTCAAAAAATGAGCATATTACCGATGAATGGAACTCAGCATTGTTGGCCGATCTTTTAAAAAGGAGCTGTTATGTGGGCGCCAAAAGCCGTTCGTCGTTCGGTTTTAGGCCAGGAAAGACCATAACATCGGTCCAAGGACGAGCTGTGTCCACTGACATTAAACGGATAGCCTCAAAAATTTAGTGTGTTCAAATTATAAAAAAAAATATTCACATTATGGCAGATCTTGCAAAAAAAAAACATGAATTTCAAATCGATGCGTACCACCTTTTTGTCAATCAAAACCGCAGTGACAAAGATGCAGTTTTGGCATCCCTGCCAAACTGAACCCACTTTGAAGGTTGACGATAGAAAACGCACGCTGTTCAGACAAGATCGGTAGATACGTCCTTTTACTCGCATACGCCGACGCTATTGACATAATAATAGGAACACAGTGTGATTACGATAAACAGCTATAACTTTGAGGTAGTTAGAGACTTTTTTCTGCCTGGGCTCCGCTATCAACAAAGAGAACAACACCAGCGCTGAGATCAAACCAAGAAAAACTCTTTACATTCGCTGCTTCTTCGGGCTAAAAAAGCAATTGAATAGCAAACCCTTATCTCGGTCAACTAAAATGTCGCTTTATACGAGTGACGCCCTCATCATCCCTGTTTCGCTGCCTTTTTGGAGTGGATGAGGAATCTTTAGGTTGCTTCCATAGAGAAAAATTATCAGGTTGATTTTTGGTCCCGTATGCATAAACCGCGAGTGGAAAAGGAGATACAACGAGCAACTCTAAAGGCTGTATAGGGACAGAGACGTATGTAGCTAAAAGGGTAAAACTCCAGATGGCTGAATACGTACTATCATTTGACATTTCGACATTTAAGCAACTGTCATAATGTTGATATAGAAATATATGCATGTACACATGTATGTATAAAACTCCCCGTAGCCACCTACCCAAGTTAGAATAACTGGCGGAATTTGAATACATTCCTGTCGAAATAATCTTCAACCGATAGTGTAAGAGCTTAACTCGGGTTTACGACAATATCTAGAAAGCAATAATCCAGAAGGCAAAATTTCGAAAGTAAAAATTTCGAAAACAAAATTCTCGAAAAAAAATCTAGAAAAAAAATCCTGAATGCAGAAATCTAGAATAATATATTAATTTTTGCGCGCTCCAATTGTAACACCATTGTCTCAAAAATTAATAAAGTAGTTCTAGAATATTTTCGATTACGTTATAACCTTATTTATAATACGCGCGGTCAAAATACACCCAGGAAAATATCCCCAGACAAAATAGATATGATTCTTTAGATATATACTCTTAAAATAATAAAACAGTGAGTAAGGTATGGGGTCATGCTGCCCTGCAACCCCCCTTCTTGGGGTCACTATTGGATTTGGAGTAGGTGCTTGGTTGGGTATATGCAAAATAATTTTTATTTAAGTTTAAACTCTTAAAAAAAATCTCGTTCATTGGTGGACCATTTAAAAGATTAAATTTAAAAATGCAATAAAACAAAACCGGTTTGAGATTTTGCCAAATTTATTTTTTTGTTGTGAAGTACAATTTATTGTTCCGGTTAAAAATGGAATATTATTTCATTCATATTGCGCGGCTGGCCTCACAGTGCCCCATTCGATCGGACCAAAAAAATCGGTTATCATGGTGCGATAGATGTCTCCATTGACCGTAACGGTTGCGCCGTCCTCATTTTCAAATATGGGCCAATGATGCCTCCGCTCTACAAGCCGCACCAAACAGTCACTGCGTATTGGTCACTGGGCGTATTGGTTTCTCTAAGACCACGTGTGGGTTTTCTGAGCCCCAAATACGACAATTTGGCTTATTAACGTACCCACCAAAATGAAAATGAGCTTCATCCGAAAAGATGATTTTTTGGCAAAATCGCCTTCATCGTTCTTCTCGTTGACCCGTCTAGCGAAGCGAAAATGAAGCGGATGGTCACGCGGCTTCAACTCTTGAACCAACTGAACTTTGTAAGGCGTAATACCGAGATTTTTTCGCATAATTCGACGTAAACTGGTGCGTGAAATGTTCACTTCTTGTGAACGATGACTTGTTGATGTTGATGGATTCTCACGCACACTCTCAGCCACAGCTTAGATATATTTTCGGGTGTACGCACTGTACGAACACGCTCACGTTTTTGAGCATCAACGATAAAACCAGTTTCACGAACTTTAGCAATAAACTTGCGTATACCGGGCACTGTTGGTCCTTCTCTGCGACCAACATTTTCGTGCAATTTCTGACCAATTGACTTTATTTTGGAAATAAATTTCCAATATATCCCAACGTTGCTCAAGCATAAATCAATTCAATAAAACGGCATGAGTTTTGTCAGATTCGAAATAACCGGTAAATTCAAATTTAAACCTATAGACGGCCCACCCGATATAAGAGCGTATATACGTGTGAAATTGCAAAAAAATATCTTGAAAAGCTTATAACAGCAATCTTACTTTTTTCCCCCAATGAACAGACAAATAGTATCCAATAGCCGGAGACTCCCTTGCTGGTTTTTGCAGAATTTTTGCACTTTCAGCAAATAAATCTTTGCAATGGAATCCTTAAAATACGGTAAACACACGAGCGTGTCGACCAAATAGAATAAGACAGAATCCTATAGATAGTATTTGTCCTTTGGGGAGACATACAATCACCTCCGTATCTAAATAGTAAATTCAACATCTAATCGTTGACTAACACTCTTTTATTTTTATAACTTCCTATTTGATATCCTTCAATATATTCGAAACAATTCGTGAGAACAGATAAATACATACGCATAACGCATGTCTTCCGCTTTATTATGCCATTATGGTCCGCACCACCATATAAATGTGGACGCTAGTCAAAGGCATGGGGTTGGGCCAGTAGGGAAACATTATCTTCCTCGAAGATATTTTGATTGAAAGTTATGAAGGTAATTACTGAACCCACACCCAGATTCTTCTTCAGTTTATGATGAAGTGTATTTATTGCCATGGCTTGACATTTTTCATGCTTCCAATTCACATACGATGTTCACTGAACTCTTTTTAATCTTATTATTTCATTAGTATGGGGTTGGAAGATGGAATGTACAAATATCGTATATCCATTGAAATACTGCTTGGTGTCTGTATATCGGATCGGCGTCAACGACATTCTGGTCTTCCCAGCGTTCGTTGTCTCTACACACACACATATGGCATGGATAGATGTAACCTTATATTCAGTGATTCTTCCCAATTAATTTGTGCTAAATGACGCGGGAAGAATTTCGACATCATTCTTCGAAACCAAATCAATTGAATGAATATGTTGAGGTCAGTGCAGAATTTAATTTACTGCTCATTGATATATGGGAACTGTGAGCACAAGACATATAAGAATCACGACTACCGTTTTCCCTAATGAAATGACATGTAGGAATCGACAAAGAAGCCATCGAAGTTTATTATCACAAGATGTATCGCTATTGCAGGAGATTTTTGTGGTCAGAATGTGCGAATACGACCGAGGTGAGACACATTCTTTTCTAAATAGATTTTTGTTAAAGTATACATAATATTAACATTAATCGAGTTCAGTTTATGGTGCAGACTTGTATCGATTTCGGTTTGTTGCTACTGAAAATTTTTGCTCCAATAATTTTTTTTTTTTTTTTTTTTTTTATGATTTATGGAAATTTTTTATTGATGTAGCCTTCGTTCTGCCACGCAAATGATATGAGTGTAATAGATTTTATATAAGCTAAGCTAAAATTATTATAAAATTAAAGTTTTTAGCTGCATTTTTAAATCAGTATGTTTCATAATTTGATGTTTACTTTCTCTTCGATTAATAATAGTTTTAGCTGAACCCATGTACTTGCAAAGAAGATCGATCGCACGTACTTGCTCTAATGCGCGGTCAAATCGTCTGATAAAATTTGAAATATTAGGGGTATTTTAAAGTTTTTATTCGATTTTTGTGAGTTTTGATTGTTCAAAAAAAGGACGTAAAATAGTTATCAGGGGAAAAATTTCAATGCCAGTTTATTTCCATAAAAATGTCAATAAATGTTTTAATTTTTAATAATATAAAAAAACCGCTAATCGGAAATAAAAAAAATAATATTACCAATTGACCATTTTTTTCTTCGTATTTCTCGAGAACTGGTCAACCGATAACAATCCAAATTGAAATTCAAAGAAATATGCATTCCTAGATTCTTTTTCTTTATTTTTTTTAAGTTGTTAAAAAAACTTTTTCTTTAACCGTTCCTACGATTTTAAAAAAAATTAAGCTTTTTCACATTTTTTTAGAGAAATTAAATGGCGTATGAATTTTTTCATTGAAAAATATTTACATATGTACATAATTTTTTTCGAACAGTCAAAACTCACTAAATAATAAATAAAATAAAAACTTTGAAATTCCTTTTCGTGCGCAGATTTTAGATCTATAATTTTCGAAGAATAACTGAGGTACTTCTTTTCGTTGCCTGAACAGAAGAATCAAGAAACTTCCTTGTGTTCAATGTTATTTGGAATTCTTCGGTGACCCCACCTTACTGGCTGAACACAAAGCAAAACCGGAACTCCATTACGGAGACGGATTACGGAACAGCTGTCAAATTTGTCGTACGTACCAATTTCGGTACCAAAATCGGAACACAATGCACGTACAGTAACTTTGACATTTGAGTTTTAAAATGGGTGGAATACCAAAAAGAAATGACAAAAGAGAGAAGAAACTTGTGTGCCACGCATTGAAATATCACCAAGAAGAATGGAATCATTTGGTAAAAAACAGGTTTCGGGAGGGACAGACGTAAGAAAGATTGATCTTTGACTCATAGTTTCTCTCTGCATCACATGAAATGTCAAATTTACTGTACGTAAATGTTAAAAGTTAACCAACCTTTCCGTATGCGTATTGTAGTTCCGTATGCAATAACGGTACCATTGTGTTCGCAAAACACAGTTCATGTGTATTCAATCTTTGCATTTCCGTATGAGTCTTCCAGTTCCGTCGTCATTGTGTTCAGCCAGTAAGTCGGTCACCTTGTTTTCTTGTGCAATTTCTTCTCGTATATATGTATCTATAAATATTCGCATATAGGTTTCTGGAACTCCTTGGTACCTGGGGATCACTCAAATTAAATTTTCCGAAATCAGTTTCTTCCAAATGATTTTCTATTCTGATTTTGAACTGAACTAAACAGATTAATATATGCACATTTTGTATCATCAAATAGCCTTATTCCTTTAAATATACGTACGTATTTTGTACTGGTCCCGTACCCGTTTAAGGTTCTTCATGGTATATCATTATCACCAATCCTTTTTTGACCGCATTGAGAACTAGTTCGACTGTGGCAGCTCTCTTACAAAACCTAGCACCTGAGAAGACGTTTCATCACAATTTGGCCTTCAGTCATTATAGTTTCTTTGTATATACATTGCCGTCTATATACAATGTATAGTTTATGAACTTTGGAGAATTAATCAATTTTTTACACAGCATTTCTTTAACATTGGCGATACTTTGTCGCATATAATGACGAAGCCTATCTAGACTTCTGGGGTTAGTTATTGAACTTCATTTAACATCTGAAACCAAAAACTTTTAAAACTTCTAAAAAAAAATAAAAAACTTGTGAGCATTTTGTAGCATTAAAACTTCAGAAATGTTTACTTTTTACAAAAAAAAAACAGCTCTACATCTCATTTATTGTGAAGACACAAAAACAATATCAGTAAAATAAAACAGCTGACCGATTTGATTTAAAATGTACACTTATATCAATAACAGTCATATGTAGTTATATGACTTTTAATTAAGCAAATGAATTTAATATTTGTTTTATTGAACATTTAACTGCGACGTAAGCCACCTATTACGCGATAGCGATGTCACTTAAGCTTGTCTGCAAGTTGTGCTGATAGCGTTGACAAATATTTTATTTACTGTCGATTTACTCTCTAATATCTAATCATTCCAAGTTCACATATACTAAGAACATATTTCAATTTATAAGTGATTTTATTACACTGCTGCGTTATTACACTGGGCATAAATTGTCGGTATTTACGTGTACCAGGGACGTACCCAAATTTAGGGAAAACAAAACAAAAGAAAGCTATGTAATTTAAAACTGGCCTTCAGAGCTCGACAAAATTTGAAGATTTCTTATTTAATTTTTCATTTAATTTCTTATTTCATAATTTCATGTTGGATAAGAATAACATATTGAAAATTAATACAAAAATTAATATTGTCGAAATTAAGTAGGTAGTAGGTATTCATAAGAATACCGATATTAAGTATCGAATCGCAAAGGGGAGCGTAGTATTAATATGAAGTGTGTGTTATTGAAAAAAAGGAATACTTTCGTCATAGTAAAAATGGTGGCGGGCAAATTAAATAACACAGAAAGCAAAATTTATAGGGAAATTTATTTTTTTCTTTTTAAAGGCATGTACCAACAATAAACACGAGAAGTCGGGTATGATATCACGGACACGGACTTAAGCTGGTTAAAATTATAAAGATATTTCATTTTAAATAAGAATATAAAAAAAAAAACAAATTACACGACTTGGTCGCACGTACTTGTTCATATGTGCGGTCACATCGTCGAATAAAATTTAAATAAAATGCACGACTAGGTCGCACGAACTTGTTCTTATGCTAGATAATTGCTTAGCGTCTGCATATGTACATAGTTTAAGAGTTTTCTCAGAAAAACTAAGTATGCAATAAAATTTGAAAACTAAATGTCAATCGAGGAAAAATAATATTGAAAATCGTTCAAACAGTTTTTTTAAAAAGTCGTTTTTTCTCTGAAAAAACTTTTCGAAAAAATATTTAAAAAATTTGTTTAGTATGTCAATTTAAGAAAATCTCTAGTATTCATATGGGAAAATTATTTTAAAAAAATTCAAAATATTTCGAAAACCAATTTTTTTTTTAGAAAATTTTAAAAAACCAAAACAAAAGTTTTTGAAATGCAAAGTTAATGGAATTATAAATGACTTCCTGTGTGTAAACCTTTATTGAAATCGGAATAATGGTTTACGATAAAACCGCATTTGAAAAAACCGGTTCAATGAGAGGTACCGTTATAGAACAAATTTTGAAAAATGCATTCTAACTGAAAAATTAATTGTTGTAAAAAAAATAGCACCCTGAAAGTTTTATCAAAATCGTTAAAGACGTTTTCGAAAAAATCAAACTTTTTGTTAAAAATTGTATGCCAGGTAACGTTAATTTTCGACCTAGAGCAAAAATGAAAAACACCTCCGAGATACTACCAAATAAATACTAAATACCAAGTTTGACAGGCAAACATACAGATGGACGGAATTACCGGACCCACTTTTTCGACTTTTCTATCATCGTAATGTCATCTTTGATTGTTAGAAAAAAAAATTTTTGTTTGCATGAATCCATAACTTGTGTTATAGTACCTATAATCGCAAGTAAAAAACTATAGTAGCCAGATGCCCTGCCTCCAAAAAAAAATATAAATTAACGAAAATCATACCCCGTTTGCATTAGCCATTAGCTGAACTAAGCTACACCTATGACAAGACAGGTACCTAGATACGAAAAAAAAAATAATTTAATTGAATCCTGAATTCTTGAAGTTATTCCTACTTTAATGTATTTTGTAAACTATTCATAAATTCATCTATTTTTGCAAAATATTTCATTCCAGTAATTTAGGTTCTTGTTGACATATTTAATGTAAATTGCTTTCACAAACAAATCAATTAATATTGTCTATTTATATGGTTTAAATTGATTGGAAGAAGTCAGTCGTTTGAAGACACATGTAATTTCATTTACAACTGATTTTAAACATTATCAGACGTTGTAAAACTGTTATGTCTTATGTGATACAATCAATAGATTGCGAATAGTTAAAGACATTTATGCGTCGTAAAAGAGGAAAACAAAGACAACGGGAAATTTGTTTTCTTTGTTCATTTATCATGGTTATAACACAACTAGGAAGTAGAAAACATTTACATTTTATTATTTTGGTCACTTTTCAACATTAAAAAACTAAAGGTGTGTCCACACCAAAGAAACATTAGTTTAAAAAACATTTCTGAAATGTTTCCCATTTGTTTAATAAATAATACTAGCGTGTATTGGTGTGACGAGTGCCATTGGGACTTCACGAACAGCAGCATTAGAAACAATCCTTTGCTCTCACTAACCCCAATCGAACTTTTCATTAGGAAGTAGAGTAACAACTGGAATAAGGGCAATAACAGTCATAAAATCAGAGGGAACTTCATAGACATCGAAACTCAAACCGAGATTTTAACACGATGGCACTAACAGACATTGGTTGGTACCCTCACGGGACACAACTTAATGGTACTCATATGAGCAGAATGGGCGTTAGCACATCAGATGCGGAAGAGGACTCATATAGCTTCCTCTGAGAATTCCCCATCCTAGAACAGACCATCAGGAAAGCAACCCTTAGAGAAAACTTTTCGACGAACTAAGTGATGTATTTTTTGGGTTGGTTACGAAATCTCGCAAATCAAAATCTCGCATTACAAAATCTCGCAGTTACAAAAACTCGCATTACGAAATCTCGCTTTTTAAAATCTCGCAATTACAAAAACTCACAAACTAAAATCTCGAAATTTATAATCTCGCATTGAAACAAAATATTTATTAAATAAGGCCCCAAAAACAAAAATGAAATAATGCCCCAAAAGTATATTAAGAATACAACAACAACAAAATCTTTATTTTGGGGTGTAATTTCACTTTTTGGGGCCTAATTTCATTTTTAGAAATGGGGTTATATTTCATTATGAAAAAAGCCCATAATATCAAAGAATGAAATAAGACCCCACAAAAAATATTATGTCGAATACAAAAATTGGCAATAAAAGCCACTTAGGCCAGTATAAGCACAAACAACCAATTTAAAGATATGTACCACTTTGATAAATGTTAGAATGAAGAAGGTGTGGGGGGGGGCATGTGCTCCCCTGCAACCCCCCTGCTTGGGCTCACTATAGGATTTGCAGAAGGTGCAAGGTTGGGTATGTGCAACGTTTCGTTTTGGATTAAAGAACTTTTGCATAAACCCAATCTCGCACATACTCCAAATCCTATAGTGAGCCCAAGCAGGGGGGTTGCATACCTACCTCATACTGATTGGGAGATAAAATCTCAAGAAATGCCTTAACAAAACTAGTTTAACCTAAGTGTGTTAAGTTTTTTATTTTTTTATTTTTTTAAAAAAATTGGGGTCTTCTTTCATTTCGTTTTTGGGGTCTTTTTCATTTTTGGGGGCTTAATTTCATAAAGAAAAATTGGGTTTTATTTCATTATGAAAAATTACCCCATTTTTGGGGCCTTATTTCATTTTTGTTTTTGGGGCCGTTTTGTCTGGGGCCTTATTTCGCACCGCCGTACGATTACAAATGTCGAAAATTGATTACTTGCGAAGAATAGCTCAGAACCTCTCTCTTTGCTAAAGTTAGCAAACACAATTTGCAAATATACATAATGTATGTATTGTATATATTCATTTTGTTGTTGTCAATTATTCAATATTATTTAATTTGTGAATTAAATTACTTTTTTCAGAATTTGGTATGTTTGTGTTTTATTTTTTTAAATGCGAGATTTTTATATTGCGGGATTTCGTATTGCTCCCGTATTTTGTCCCTCTTCTAGGGATCGCATTTAATCTTTTGAGACCCGAGTGAGGTGATGCAGCTTGCCGTTGAATTTTGTAAGCCAAAACTGCTTTTATGTGTTGCTATATTTAAGCGCTGATTCTCCTTTGGTTTCACATTACATTAATTTAAAAAAAATAGCAGACGGTTACGCAACCTAGATATCTGTCGATTCATTATTAATACTACGGCAACCTTGTAAGGCATTAGTACTAAGAGTAGTAGCTTATGAAAAACAAGAGTACAAATACATTTTTTCTATGTAGGGCTCTATCTGTACGGTATTGGCAATTTGTATGGAAAGAGAGATTCTTAAAAAATAGTTAAAAAAAACATTCATACATACATAAACGTAGTGTACATAAATCACTTACATATGAAAATATGTTGTTAGTGCTGACTAACGACGACGGCTTATTGTCAAAAAGAAACAAAATAGCAATCCATAAATCACTTCGAATGAAGTTCCTCTTGCCAAAGTCAAACTAGGTTCATGATAAAATTAAACTTTAATGGCTACATTATATATGTTTATGGGGTTAGATTTGAGAATATTTTACTAAAAAAATATTCCAAAGTGTAGATAGGTATCCCGACAAAACTATTTAATGTATTGCATTAATAATCTCGTTAATAAGAAAATGTCTTTTTAAACTAAGCCTTGTAGACAAAAAGGAGCCAGACTGTCAAAAAACAACCATATGTAAATGAACCCAAATAGTTGACTTTGCGCACGCATTTAGGTTTTTTTATTTAAACTATTTAATCTGAGTATAAATACATACATGCATATATAAATTAAAAATATGTATATAGGTACACACAGGTACAAATATATATGTGTACAAATATGTATGTATGTAGGTATGCAGATTTGTTTCGTTAGAAATGCCTTCCTCGCAATTCAATTTTAAAAAGCGCTATCGTTGGAGGTGACAAAACCGGTCTGTTTAACTAATGTTTTGCTTTTTTTGCCCACATTCGTTCAAAAATTATGTTAATCCACAAGAAGCAAATGAATGATGGAACAAAAAAATCACCTCTTCCTCTAAATAGTAACTCTCTCTTTCCCATCAATATTCTTTTTTCAAGGGTAGGTAAGCGTTGGCGAAAATAGTGTGTTTCAAGAGCCTTTACACACACAAGTTCAAATGGTTAAAAAAAAAAACTATGCAACAATCATTGATTAATAAGCTCACTCAAAACCATGAGTGATGTCTTGTTTACACTTGTCATTTAATGACGCAAGTAATATTTTAAAACAAATCTGTTCTCTTATTGGATTAAGGTGTAAATATTTTTACAAACCAATTTTTCGTGTGATGCCCGCAAGCTCCACAATTCTAAATGTATGTCAACAGCCATTGAATTAAAAGCAATGTTTTAATGTGGTGGTATATAAAATATGTGGTGGCTATGAAAATTCAATTGTAGATTATGCATGAAAACAATTTAAATGGAAATTAAACAAAAGTCCTTTCAACATATGTATGTAGGTACATATAATTACAAAGACTACATTGTACTATAAATTAAAGTGCCCACTACCATTATAATACATATGTATACCAAACCAACCCACATAATAATTGTGAGCAAAGAAAAAGCAACGTTGAAATAAATATCCTCTGACCTTATGATATTAAAGTTCTTCATAGTTTTTCACCCTGGCTAATGAATATTTTTCATTTAATTAATTTAAGTAGTCATTTACCCCTTTTTGGAAAAATAGGTTTTTCTGATTTCTTTGTGCAAATGAATCAATCATTGTTGTATCCCTGACACCGGTTTAAAAATAATGCTGGTGCTGGAAAATTGTTTGGAGAGAAAGCGAAAAGCCAATTGTATTGTTTTTCATTAGGTGTTCAATTGTTACGATAACAGGATTTATTTTTTTTTTGTTGCAAACTGGTTTTAAATAAAGACTTCGAAAATATGTATTTGGAAAATACATTTACGAGGTAAACAAATTCAAACTAGATCCACCAAGAGGTTAATGAATTGAGAAATGTCAATTGGATATTAGGACACAAATCAGCGTACTTTTTCACTAAATATAATAAGAAATCTATTGTTGAGGGATATTGCTCCAAGTAGTCACATTTACCACCATCGTTTTAATGGTCGAATAATGCACAATGCTTGTTTTAATTGGTAGCGAGCAAGTAGATTTAGTTTTTAATGAAATACAATAGTAGTTCGAGTACCTAAAAATGTTTATAATTAAGAAGAAAATAGATAACTATATTTAATTAAAAACTAATTAATTAGTGTCGAAGTAAAACTATTTAAATAAATTGCACGACTGGATCGCACGTACTTGCTCATATGTGCGGTCACATCGTCGAATAAAGTTTAAAAAAATGCACGACTGCATCGCACGAACTTGTTCTTATTTTAGATAATTGCTTAGTGTATGTATAAAAAGGGTGTTTTTTTAGACGTGTGGTTTTCAAGAAGAAATAAAACGCATATAGTTTAATGTTATGGCCAAGAATTTAGCTTTATTATAAAGATAAGGGTTTGCATTATGTTTTAAAAATGATTTCGGCGAAGTGACCGCCGCGGCTGGCTCGAATAAATTCCAGCCGAGGCCCAATTTTCCCAATTTTGTGAAAATCGGGATTGGTGGCCATCTCGTTTTGGGCCCATTCACCGAACGTGTGACGCGATTGATGTTCGTTCGGCTTAAATTCTTGCACGAGTTCGATTTTGTAAGCCTGCAAAATCTTCCATAAAGTGGACGGGCACATCTCCAATTGTTGCGCCCGATGGCGGATAGACTCATTCGGGTCTTCTTCGATACTTTGCTCTACCGAAACGAACCATTATTTTGGTAATAAATTTGCACAATTTGCAAACTTGTTCAGGAGTAAGTCTATTCATTATGAAACGGCAAACCAAACTGAGTATAAATCAAGTCACTGCTGTCAAAAAGACCAATTCTGAAAAAAGTATTGCCAGATTGAAAACCACACGTCTATTAAAACAAAAAAAACGTTTTTTTTTTAGAAAATTCTTTCATTTTTACTTGCGATTTATAAGGACTATAAGGCAAGTTATGCATTCGTAAAAAAAAGTCTAAGAAGCAACCATGACATAACGATAATAGGGAAGTCGAAAAAAGTGGGTCAGAAAATTCTGTCCATCTGTCTGTTAACTGGTCACTATGCTTCCTCGATAGTGACATTGATGCCAGTGCTGAAATGATCACAAATATGATTCTCCTAGGGATGCGTACTTTAATGCCTAACAGAGTAAAAAGCCTAAATAAAAGTCCTGGTTTAATTCTGAGTGTAAAGAAGCTATCAGGCTTAAAGAAGTAAGTTTCCGATCCTACAAAGCCAACCCTACAGAGGAAAATCGGAAAAAGTACAAACAAGCAAGGAACTCATGCAACTCGGTTTATGAAAGAACCAAATTTTTGCATGACCAAAAATTACGGCAAAAAATTCTGCAGTGTCCCAAAGGCAGTAAAAAGTGTGGTCATTTGTTAAAAATATTAAAAACTCCTCAACATCGTCGGTTCCAACGCTCATCGACAATAACAAACCAATTGTTTACTCTTCAGAGAAGGCAAACTTGCTCGCCGCCCATTTCGCTGCTCCTGTACTTGAGAATAAAAATGTTTCCATGGGACAGATTTTTTCCGCACTCTTACAGTAGAAAGAGTTCTCAAAGATCTCCATATACACAAATCCGCTGGGCGGATGGTATACCCCCGATTCTTCTGAAGAGGTGTTCTTCCACACTGGCAAAGCCACTGCGTAAGCTTTCCCATCGCAATTACTCTTCTGGAATCTTTCCTAGAAGATAGAAAACAGCATTTGTCCAGCCTGTCCCTAATAAGGGTGACCCATCCTCCCCATCCTCCTACCGACCCATAGCACTGACATCCCTTCTTTCTAAGGTCATGGAAACACTGATTAACCGTCAGCTTAAGGAATATCTCGAAGATCGAAAGCTTCTCCATGACCGTCAGTATGTCTTCCGCAGCAACCGTTCCACTGGTGATCTGACGGCATATCTCACCGAACAGTGGAACAAATCTCTACATCGCTTTGGTGAAAGTAAGATTTTTGCTCTTGATATCTCCAATGCAGTAGTGCCCCGTGGCTTAGTGGTTAGTGTGTCGGACTGCTAAGCGAAAGAGCCTGGGTTCAAATCCCGTCCATAGCCACCTTTTTTTCTGGGGTACTGCCTTTTGCGAGGAATTGACAAAACCTCCAAGAGTAAAATTTGTCTCGAAAAAGTGCATCTCATGTAGCCGTTCGGACTCGGCGGTAAACTGTAGGTCCCTTCCATTCTTGCAGATTAACAACACACACACAGGAATGGTTGAGAGTATAAGTCACTAGGCCTTGGCTCCTTGAGGAGCTGTCGCGCCAATAAATTTATTTATTTATTTATTTATCTCCAATGCATTTGATAGAGTTTGGCATGAAGCTGACTTATCGAAAATGCATGCTTTTGGGATCGATGATACTCTTGTTCGTTGGATTAGACGCTATCTTCTGGACCGTTCAATACAAGTTGTATTGGACGGATTCAAGTCTGATTCCCACAAAATAAATGCTGGTGTGCCCCAGGGCTCCGTTTTGTCTCCGACTCTTTTCCTCATTTTTATAATGATCTTCTGTCTGTTACTTCTAATCCACGTAATTGTTTTGCTGACGACGGTACCGTATGTCAAACATCGCTTCACCTGTTTGATAGAATTCAAAATCGAGCGTTAAGATTAATAGGAAATAGAACTGCCGCTGAAACAATTGCCCCTCTCGAACACCGACGCAATGTTTTAGTCTTGCCTTATTTTATCGTTTCTTTTATAAAAATGTTCACTCGAGGTAGCTAGCTGCATTCCTCCCCTTAAAAGTAATACTCGTCTTGCTAGGAATGCCCATTAGTTCACCCTTGAGCCCAATTTCGGAGGTACCGTGATATATAGAGATTCTTTTTTTAGCCATAAACACTTTTGGAATGGTTTACCCGGCGAGATTTTCCCTTGCCATTTCAATTTGCAAGCATTCAAAACCAATGTTAATCGACACCTCCTATCTCTCCCCTCCCTATCTTCCTAATGCCCGCGCAGTGTGTTACATTAAAAAGGAAACAAATAGTCCCTTGTGCGTGCGTTAATTATATTTAAAAAAAATACGATCATAGAGAAGTCTAAAAAAGTGATCGAGAAAAAATGTCTGTCTGTCTGTCTGTATGTATAACGAGCTGCAGCCTAAACCGATTATCTTCAAATTTAGTTTGAATGATTATTTTGGCATTCTCCATTTGGGGAAATTGAAATTTTATTTTTAGGCCTAAAAATAACGGTACCTGCCATATGACCGTTTAAGTAAAGCTTATTTTTCTCGAAAACGGCTCCAACAATTTTGATACAAAATTTTGAGAATTTTTTGTTAGTATTGGCTATTATTTGATTAGAACCAAATTTCCGGGAAAAGTCTATTAACGGTACCTTTCATATAACGGTTTTTTTTTTGTTTTGGGCTTTCTCGGTAACGGCTCTTTGGATTTATGTCAAATTTTATATTAGAGAAGATCTAGGTAGTTTAATTAATTCTGCGAATCAAAATTTTTAATAACTTTTTTTTCAATTAAAATTAATTTTTGATTTTTTTTTTTTTTTGTGAAAAATCAATGTTTCTAAAACTTATCGAAAAAAAATATTTTAAATTTTATATTCACATCTATATTAATAAATTCTAAAAACTGCATACATAAATTTCAAAAAAAATTTTTTTTCAAAAAACTAAAAATAAAAAACAGGATTTTATCAAAATCGGTTCTTCAATTTTCGAAATACTTTTTTCATAAATTCTTTGTTACTTAAGACGTGTGATGGCATACTTCATTTTCACTAAAAACCGTTTAGTATTGTGGTTTTAATACTTTTTTTAAAAGTTCAAAGTGTGTTATTTTTAAGGTAAATATTACTTGTTTCTGTTAAAGATCTTGCTTTTCAATGTAATTAGGCACATAAAAGCAAGTACGTGCGACCCGGTCGTGTCCATTTTTTTATCAATGATCTCTTGTTTAAGAATTTAATCCACTAAATTGTTTTGTTGATGATAGAACCCTCAACTTCTCATATTCGTTTCCAGATTCACTTCCCTGTTCTTTGGATGTGGAACTGAAACGGCAGCGCATGATTAGCTCATTAAATTCCGTGCAGCATTGTTAAATGGGGACTTATTAATCGTGTGGAGTTGAATGCTTCAAGAACTTAATGTTGCCTTCTGTCGTTAAAACATAACCTTCCCCCTAGCCACTCTCCATGAGTTGCACTTGCATCGAGGAAACCGAACAGCTTTGCGTTCTAGTAATGTGTATTACAAACCACCTTCTGTGGAATAAATTCATATATGACATCGTCAAAAATGGTGAGAAATGTTTAGGTTTTCTAAGACGATGCAAGAAATATTTCTCCTCGTTAGATCTTGCTATAATTTATAAGGCGTACATTCGCCCGAAGCTTGAGTATAACTCTCATATCTGGGGAGGTGCCCCTGTTACTTACTTGCGTTTCCTGGATAGAATCCAGAAGAGTGAGTGTCAATTACCCTTACGTTTGCGCTCAGAGGAACAGCTGCCGAATTGCTGCAGACCATTCCTAAACATCATGATTATGATGCCATGGTCAAGGCAATCGAGATGAGGTTTGGCGACGATCACATGCAGCAAGTTTACTGAGTCCAGTTCCGCCCAAGGGTCCAGACAAGACGTGAAACGTTACAACAATTGCAAGCTGACATCGAGCGCTTGGCGAATTTGTCTTATCCCAATACTAGCAGGGAAATCATAAACGAACTGGCAACCGTTGCAGATGGAAAACTACAATCAACAGCAGGCGGGAAACGCCTAAGGACCAACTTCGCGGGGCTGAAGTTGGTTGATGGAATCGATGCCCCCAGGACCATCACCCAAGTTTCGCGAACTACACGCTGTAGCAAGAGCTTGACTGTGAAGACAGTCATCAGAAACCGAAAATGTGTGGCCACTATCGACACGAGTGCCACAGCCTCCATAATCAGAAGAGTCCTTATTCAGACGTCCTGGCTACATAACACCAGCTGCTAAACTCTGAAAACAGCTACGGGAGAAGCAGCAAAAGTATACGTGGAGGTATTTCTAAAGATACAACTGGCAAGGTTGACCTTCTCACATGCATTCTTGGTAGCCGACATATGCGACGAAGGCATCATAGAAGTTAATTTCATGAAGGCACATGAGGTAATCATAGACCTTCGTATGCAAGTGTTAAGGTATCGAACCGTTGAGATCCCTATGGTATACGGAAACGAGAACTCTGTGAATCTTCAGGCGGTTATAAGCAGAGATGAAGTCCTACCACCATCTTCAGAGATAGTTCTTTGGACGGGTTTGGAGGGTGATCCTGGGAACCACCGATTCTATAGTATTGAAGCAGATGATAAAGAGGATTTTCCAAGATATATCGTTGGAAAATTTTAGTAAAACCAAAGAAAAACATGGTTCCGGTTAGGCTGATGAATCCGAACAAACACTCCGTCAAGCTCAGACAAGGAGAGCTGATTGGAAGATGCGTACCCATTGCAGCCATATCGACAACATTTGGGAGTGAATCTGCGAGTCCTGTTTCTGCAACGAAATTGGCCGAGTTATGTAATGTTATCCTCGGAAATTGTGATAACAATGTGCCGAAAATCTCATTGGCGAGGTTACTGATATATTTGCATCGCAGGATGGAGACTATGGTCGAACACACCTAGCACACCACCGCATAGACACCGGCGATAGCAGACCGATCCGACAACCTGCTAGAACACTTCCATTGGCAAAACAGGCGGAAGTCGATGAGATGATATCGACCATGGAAAACGACGGTCTGATCGAAAAATCAAAAAGTCCGTGGGCATCACCCGTTGTAGTAGTGAAAAATAAGCACTCGATTCTGCGTGGATTACCGGAGGCTCAATTATGTCACCAAGAAGGACAGCTACCCCTTGCTTCGAATAGATGACACCTTGGATACCCTTTCTAGAGCAAAATGGTTTTCCACCTTCGATCTGAAAAGTGGCTACTGGCAGATACGGATCCATCCAGAAGACAAAGAAAATGCCGCTTTCACGACGTGAAGTGGACTATGGTGGTCTACCGTTTAGCCATTTGGCTTGTGTAACGCTCCAGCCACCTTTGCGCGTTTAATGGAACGTGTGTTACAGGGATACATGGAAATGTGCTCTGTTCAAAGCTGAGGTGAAGTATTTGGGACATGTGATATCGTCAAATGGAATAAAAATTGACCCGGAGAAAATTGAAGCCGTGAAAAATTGCCCAGATCCCGCAGACAAACACCAGCTGAGGAGCTTTCTCGGTCTCGCCACTTATTACCGCAGGTTCGTGAAGGATTTTGCGGGAATCGCAAAATTGCTGCACCAGCTTACTGAGAATGGTAGACAATTTAAATGGTCAGGTGAGCGAGAAAGAAGCTTTCAACATCTAAAACAGCGACTTTATAAGGCACCAATACTAGCTTACACCACCCCTGGCAATACATTTATTGTGGACGCGGATACTAGTAACGTGGGTGTTGGAGCAGTTCTGTCGCAGATACACGATGGGCAGGAGAAAGTGGTAGCCTATTTCAACAAAGTTCTGTCGCGACCAGAGAGAAATTACTGTGTAACCAGACGGGTACTCCTTGCTCTGATACTGGCGACAAAACATTTCCATAAATACCTGTATGGACAGAGATTCATCCTGCGTACCGATCACGCCGCTTTAAAATGGTTGCTACAGTTCAAAAATCCTGAGGGGCAAGTAGCAAAGATGTGAGCCCAGTTGCAAACATTGTGCGCGAAAAGAGGAAAAGTACGAAAGTATTTCTGTCCAGAGGATAAGAGCAGAACATGTAGAGAGTTGAAGTGCCGAAAAACTTCGTAATGCACAAAAAGAAGACCCGGACATCGAGCCAATCCTTGCATGGAAGGAATCTATGGAGAAACCAAACGCAAGAGACATCTCCGACAGAAGTCCTACTAAAAACGGTAGCCGTTACATCCTTGTTGTCATGGACTACTTCAGCAAGTGGCTCGAGTCGTTTGCGATACCCAATCAATAAGCTAAGACCGTTGTGGAGCATATAGCGAACCACTGGGTCTGCAGGTTTGGGGTGCCTATGAAATTGCATTCCGACCAAGGGCGAAACTTCGAGTCGAAGGTATTCTAGGAAGTAAGCGCATCGCTCGGGTTAAAGAAAACAAGGACAACACCTCTTCATCCACATTCTGATGGAATGATAGAACGATTTAACAAGACCTTGAAGTAACATCTGTCCAAAGTCGTGAACGAGAACCAACGGGATTAGGATTGGCGAATTCCTTTATTTCTTATGGCCTACCGGAATGCGATTCATAGTACAACTGGATACACTCCATCCGAAATTCTATTTGGACGAACTGCTGGACTGAACGTGACTGAAGACCCAAAATGCAAAATGAAAAAACTTAGGTATACGTCAAAACTCATCGGAAGCAATTTAGCTGTTCAAATGGATCTTAGAATATAAAAATATCAGCAAACCTATTACAAAAATTTGAAGGCTCAGTTAGAAGTGGCTGAGGGCCAAGGCTATCATCAAATTCCATGTTGTACAGAAAATATTACCTTAGTTATTAAGAGTTTTTAAAATCTAATATACATATGTATGCATGTACATACAAATTCTTCGAGTTTAAAAAAAAATAAATAAAAAAATCATTTCATTTTTAAACAATATATACATATATGTATGTATGAACAAACAAATATCTATATTAATTATACTCATGCCCGAATGGTTAGATAAATATGTTTATTTTTTATCTTAAGGCACGTTTTGTTTTTTACTTGTCTAAATAATTTTTTTATTTATTGAAAACAAGCCCACAAAATACATACATAGAGACGTGCATTGACAAAATTGTTATTTCAGGAAATCAACACAAGCACAATATTTTTGTACCTACATATGTGTGCGCATACATTTGTATACAATTTTAATTTGAAATAAAAAGAAACAAATCCAACAGAAGAAAATTGGCATCGAAGGTTTGATTCATTTTATTTTTCATCCATTTTCATTATTTAAAAAAAACTGCTAAAAATAAATAGTTTTGAGCTGGGCCAAGAAAATACGCGGAAATTTCTTTAAAAATAAAAAAACATGTTTTCGAAAAACTCGCAATCAAAATTAGGTAAATATTTGTGTTTTTTATCTATTTCATTGATTTGGCTTATGTATAAATGCATATTGTAGTGCCCCGTGGCTTAGTGGTTAGTGTGTCGGACTGCTAAGCGAAAGAACCTGGGTTCAAATCCAGCTTATAGCCACCTTTTTTTCTGGGGTACTGCCTCTTGCGAGGAACTGACAAAACCTCCAAGAGTAAAATTTGTCTTGAAAAAGTGCATCTCATGTAGCCGTTCGGACTCGGCGGTAAACTGTAGGTCCCTTTCATTCTTGCAGAGTAACAACACACACACAGGAATGGTTGAGAGTATAAGTCACTAGGCCTTGGCTCCTCAAGGAGCTGTCGCGCCAATAAATTTATTTATTTAATTTTTATTTATAAATGCATTATACTTTATTTATTTGTGCGCTATCAAAAAAATTCCTTTAAAGAAAAAAATATACATATAAAACAAACAAAAATATTTATAATATTTTTCAAAATAAATAGTGTATCATTATTTTCTACTGAAATATTAATTAATTTTAGGATTAGAAAGTATTTCCATGGACACCAAGTCATTTGTTAGTTATTTTTAGTGCTTGTTAATCTTTTATTCGATAGAATAAAAGATAGACTAACTATTTCCAATAAATCAACTTTAAAGATTGACGTATTGTCTGAGTATCTAAAGAATATACTTCTACTGAAAAGTACCTAAGGCCCATCATGTGCCAAAACAAAATAAAATATAATATTAATGAACCTCTGATCTGTGAAACAATTTGAACCTTCATCAAAAACTTGTTAACACGGTAAAAAACGAATAACTAAAAGCTTGAAAGTATCTAGCAGAAGCAATTAAAATGTATTAATTTCGAAGCAAACTCTTGAATATAAAATAAACAGCGTTTAAACTTTAAATAAAATGTTTAATTGCAAACAACATAAATTGTAAGCAGTATATGTAAACATATGTATCGCAAAGTAGCATTATGATGGTAGGTACATATAAACAATTTCAGAACTCAAAATTGCAGTACCTAAGTTGGCATAGCTTCCAAATTAAACATTGACACTTTTGACACCACAGGCTTAATTCAACCATCAACACACCTAGGGGAAACATAGAGTCTAGGCAATTTGTCACCCAGAAGTTTCGTTTTCCATGGCGATTTTAAACCAGTTGTATGTGTTGTTGGGTAAACACATCTGAAAAGTGACCGATTAAATAGTATAATAGTTATAGTAATAAATTTGTTTTCTGCTATTATCGTTATTTTATACCTTTTTCGTTCCCTTTTCTTACCAAGTTAACGTATTGTTAAAGAGCAATTAAAATGTTATGTTTTTATAGCAATTTTGATGATTTAGTTTTTTCTGGTAAGTTTTCATTTACACACCGTTTTGGACCAGTCAAAATATTATTAGTGTATGCAGAAATCCCGCGATAAGCAAAATTTAAGTACTTATTATATTTGCAACAAGAGAGTTCTATAAAGTGAATATATGTATTTATTTTCAATAAATTCTATTTCTTTTTGAGATAAAATCTTTATTTAGTTTTGGTCAATTATGCTGGCTGAAAGCACTGTTCGCTAAAATAGCGCGCTTTTATAACAAAGCTGATTTCAGAAGGAAAACCCTACGCAAAACAACAGAATTTAATCAGTTGCTCTGATATGATGATAATAAATGCATTAAAGTTTACCTCTCAACCGGAAACCCGTGGAACCCTCCTGCTCAACGCCACGCGGTGCGCAGATGTACCGCTATTAAGAAACAAAGGACACCCAACCAAATATTACTGTTAAATTTTTAATTAAGTTATCAGCTATATCAAAAAATTTGAAGGAAGTACTGCTAACATCTTTATTTTGCTAACATTGTTTAGGCTATAAGCAACTCAACTATTATTTTGACCAGCAGATTTTTTCTTTAATTTTTTAAGTCTCGTCTTAGAGTAATTAATTAAAAAAATTAAGTTTTAAACTTTAAAAAAAATACAAAATATAAATTGGGTATACAAAAATGCATTTTGTTGTTTTAAAACTTTCATAATTTCTGAATCCTTTATTATTATTTTGGCCGCAACCCTACGAACCATCCTTACCTTTACATTTTGGTTAGACTTTTTGTTAATAGTAAGCTATAAAATTAATTTATTTACAATGTATGTATGTGTATTTGCGATTCAAGGGCACATAAATTTGAGTTCCTCAACTCAAGAGATATTTTTTTAGGATATAAGAATATACAGTAGGGCTAGCCATATTAATTATAAAATGGAGTCTTTTCTTAGTAATTTCTTAATTTGTTTTATTTATTCTTTTCTTGTTTTATTTTATTTAACTTTAGTTTACATTAGTTAAATTCACTTTACTTTAGTTTTTTTAATTTTATTATTTTTTAATTAATTTCATTTTATTTATTTACTTTTATTTTATTTTAGTTTATTTTATTTTATTTTATTTTATTTCATTTTATTTGATTTTATTTAATTCAATTTTTATTTTTTTTATTTTATTTTTTTTTTTCATTTATTTACGTCACTGGCAATACTTTTGCAGATTTATAATAAAATACATCTAATTTAATTTATCCATTATCCATCCCCAACTGCGGATTGCGGTGTACATAAAAATATCTGCAAGAACTTTATAAATCTTTTACATTCAGTTTAACATTTCTACTTTATTTTGAGATAGACGTACAGATACATTTATCCATCGCCATCGCAGTCTTATTCGCACATAGTAATATGACGTATCTTTATCTCTTAAATCTTTGAGTAGTATTAGATACTGATATACAGAGCGAAGCTCTCACTTTTCGTTTATTGTTTTATTTCCTATCTCTCTGCCGCTTGTATGTAGTTCTTTTCTTGACATTTTTTTCACTGCCAAAACAAAACGAACAAATTTAAAAAAACTCAAATTACGTAAGAAATAACAAAAATAAAGAGAGAGGTGAATAGTCTGAATAGCTCTTGAATATCAAGAAGCCAATCCAGAATTGTTTAAAAAAATATACAATCTAAATACATAAAAGAAATTCGATAAAAATAAAGATTAAACAATTATTATCAGTCTATCTTTTAACGTGAACAAACAGTTCATTAACATTTTTTTAGAGATAGATTGATTACATTGCAATTTCGGCATAAGCAGCATATACACTACGAATCAGTTAACTAAGACCACTGTTTTGACATATTTTCGGGATGAACCTGTTGAACCAAATTATTTATAAGTGGTGTTAGTGAGTAAAACCTTGGTTGTAGGGGTTATCCATATGCATAACTGAAATAGGGTTATAAACTATTGAGGCACTAAAAAAAGTTTGAAATAAAAAAAAAGATATATGTACAATTCTTAGGTTTTTGTAAGGTTTCTAAGGTTTTCAATGATGCTAGTATTGTTTAAATGACACAAAGGCATCAGATTTTCTTAATGAAAACTCTAAAGAAGTGTGGTTTTGGAATTATCGGAACCAAGGGTAAAATTTTATACAAAATATATTTGATGATTACATCACTTTCATAAGGAGTTAATCCTTTGCTTCAAAAATCTATGAAAACTTGCTAAGCAAAGCCAATGTTTCAATTAAGTTCCGCCATTTTTTAAAATGATAAATAAATTGCACGACTGGATCGCAGGTACTTGCTCTTATGTGCGGTCACAGCTTCAAATAAAATTTGAAAAATATTAAAATATTTCCTTAGAAAATGTGAAAAAGTGTGATTTTTTTTTAATCGTAGGAACAGTTTTTATTTAATAACTTTTTTATAAAAATACCCGTTTTCACAATATGGATTGATTAAAAAAAAATTACGAAATTATTAAAAATACAAGTATTTTGCAAGTATCTCAAATATGTTTCTCTATCATCGTAATGTCATGTCTGATTGTTAGAATTTTTTTTTACGAATGCATAACTTGCCTTATAGTTCCTAAAAATCGCAAGTCAAAATGTAAGATTCGAAAAAGAGTTTTCCTAGTTACATCTTGAGTTAACAACTGCGAAATAAAAACACATAGCGAAAAATAAATTAATGACAAAATTGTGGCTTCAACAAGTTACCCGCAGTGTATGCATGTATATTGATTTTCAGCAATCTTATGTTGATATATCACGCTGTGCTTGGTATAACAAACTGTATCTTATATACATCTATTGTAGCAATTAGCTGAATTTGTATATTTTATGAAATCTAGAGCAAAAAATGTGTCTTTCAATGATTCTTGATGGACAAATTGATTGGCGCTCTTAACCAACGCCTAGATCGGCATCGACATCACTCACATCTCCTATAAATGTAGTAACACTTGATTACATTGAAATGGAAGTACCTATAGGTACACCAAAAAAATATAACCATTTAGCAAATTGATATTCAAGACATTTATGTATAAAATTGATCCAATTAATGCGCCGTGAATGTAGGCTATTAGTTCATGACATTTCGACAATTAGTGAAAGCATATGAAAACAAAATAATTTGTCAATCAATAAAAATAATTAACAAAAACACCACGTATAGGTTTTCGTGAAAAAGTGACCTGAATAGGACACACTTAAAAAAAATTATATCTTGTGTCAAGAATCAACATAAAGACGTAATTTTTTTTAGATGGTGTTATGTTATGGATGCGACAAAAATATATTGTTGCCTTGAAAAACACTGCTTGCCAAAAAAATGCGAATGTCAAATTTGATGGGAAATAAATTATTCTTATTTTTTTCGGCGTAATTGAAATTTTATTTTTAGGCCTATCTGCATATCAAGATTTTTAATAACTTTGTTTCCTAATAAAAATAAATTTTTGAAATTTTTTTTTTTGAACAATCAATATTTTAAAAACTAAAAAAATTATTTTAAATTTTATAATTTTATAATCAATAAACTCATAACAAAATTTCAAAAAACAATTTAAATTTTTCCAAAAATAAAATAAAAAACCGGATTTTGTCAAAATCCGTCCTACAATTTTCGAAAACTTTTTTTTTATAAATTCGTTGTTATACAAGACGTGTGATGGCGTACTCCATTTTTACTAAAAACCGTAAAAGTCTTGTGTTTTTGACACTTTTTTTAAAGTTCGGATAGTGTTATTTTTCTACGTTAATGTCACTTATGTCACATATGAGCAAGTACGTGCGATCCCTGGGCAATTTATTTTATTGGAAATATTGTTTTTTTTTTAAGGTTCTATATAACACTACTGTCAGTTTTTTTTCAAAGAGAAGTTAACACAGCAGTCTGGAAACTAAGTTACCACTTAGTGTCTTAAAAGAAAGAGACAAAAAGAAATCGCCGGGCATACCACATTTGAATATTATTATTGAGCACAGTAAGGACGAAAAACATTTGTTATCTAATAAAAAAATTCGAATGGCTGCAAACACAAAACCAACAACTCAATCAGAATATCAAATCGAATTTCTAAATGTAATGTTAAAATACAGAGAACAAAAGCCATTATCAAATTGGCATTCAACTTTCAATTTGAGATCAACTATTAAGTTGACAAACTTTGGATTTTTCAATACGAAAAATACAGATTTAAGATTTTTAAATCATAACCGTCTTTTACATTTGGAAAAGTTGAAATATACTAAGTAAACACAGCTGCTATTCATAGAACATTTTCATGCTGTGATTAAATAAACTGGAGATTAGAGAATACATCTACTGCAATTATACTTCAAACGATGACATTTTTGACATCACGGTTGTCACCCAAAAAGAAATAAAAAAATCGAAACAAAACAAAAACTAAAAAAAAATATTCTGTGTATTTTAATCAGATGGAAACATAAAATAGAAGAGAGTGGCAAGAGAACTGGTAAGTTTACGCTATCTTGCTACTGGCACAGTTTGGATATAATCTTCATGTCTTCCAGTATAACAATATCTTCTTCAATATCGATATCAATTGACATTTTTTTATTTATAAAACACTTGCAAAATCAATTATTTACCGTACATACATTATTAAAAACGTATTTTGTTTGCAACAATAAATTGAAAGCGTATGAAACGTTGTTTTAATTTGATATTTGGTAACTTTAATAGCAACTTAAACACAGCATCACTCAAAATTAAAGTTAAACTCCAGTTTAATTCTTAATCTTACGTTTAATTTGTTTATGAATAGCTCAAACTTCAGGTTTGCTTAGTTATAACTTAGTAGCAGAATAAAAATTGTCTATGAATATGCCGAGTGTAATAAAGCCAGAAATAAATAAAATAAATTTATTGACGCGACAGCTCTTTAAGGAGCCAAGGCCTAGGCCTAGTGACTTATACTCTCAACCATTCCTGTGTGTGTGTTGTTAATCTGCAAGAATGGAAGGGACCTACAGTTTACCGCCGAGTCCGAACGGCTAGATGAGATACACTTTTTCGAGACTAATTTTACTCTTGGAGGTTTTGTCAGTTCCTCGCAAGAGGCAGTACCCCAGAAAAAAGGTGGCTATGAGCTGGATTTGAACCCAGGCTCATTCGCTTAGCAATCCGACACACTAACCACTAAGCCACGGGGCACTACTAAAGCCAGAAAATACAGTATAAATCACAAGGATAAAGCCAACAGAGAAACAAGCCAACAAAATCGGCATCTTTCTACATACTATGTATGTATGTCTTAGAATTTTTGTATGCTGTGGGTAGGTTAACCTTACATATTTTCCCAAAAAATTATAAAAATTAGGAATTAGAAAAGACCATTGACATTTTCCAAGATGAAATACCTAGTTTCAAACACAAATGGAATTAGAAAGACCTTAAAAGACTTGGCCTATTATGTAAGGCACTTAAGACACTTTATTTTCCTTCTTTTTTTTTTTAATTGGCCAAAGTTGGGCTCAAGAGTAAACTGATTGGCATTCCTTGCATTTGGAGTATTACGGTTGAATTGTTTCAATGAAGGAATGCAAAGGCTATTTGGCTAGAGCATTGTTTATAGAAAAAATGGGCACGACTAGGTCGCACGTACCTGCTCTTATGTGCCTAATTACATTCGAAGGCAAGATCTTTGACAAAAACAAATAACGTTTACATTGAAAGTAACACAGTTTGAACTTATAAAAACTATCAAAACTACAATACTTTAAGGTTTTTAGTAAAAATGAAGTAAGCCATTTATTTAGAGTTTATTTATATACACCTAATTTTTTAATTTTAAATAATTTTTTTTTTGGTAAGTTTTAAAAATATTGTAATTCAAAAAAAAAATAATAATTAATTTTAAATAGAAAAAAAGTTATTTAAAATTTTGATATGCAGAATTAATTTGGGTACCTAGATCTTCTCAAATATAAAATTGGACAGAAATCCAAAGAGCCGTTACCGAGAAACTCAACAATTAAAAAAAACTGTTATATGAAAGGTACCGTTAATAGACTTTTCCCGTAAATTCGGTTCTAATCAAATGATAGATAAGGCCAACACACAAATTCTCAAAAATGTTCATCAAAATCGTTGGGGCCGTTTTCGAGAAAAATAAGATTTTCCTAAACAGTCATATGACGGGTACCTTTATTTTTAGGCCTGAAAATAAGATTTCAATTTCCCCTCTGGGGAATGCCAAAAGAATCACACACACCAAGTTTGAAGATAATCGCTCCAGCCGTTTAGGCTGCAGCTCGTTATACATACTGGCAGACAGACAGACAGACATACATTTTTTCTCGATCACTTTTTTAGACTTCTCTATGATCGTAATGTCATGTTTGATTGTTATCTCAATTTTTTTAATATTCACCAATCCTAAACTGGCCTTATAATCCTTATAATCGCAAGTAAAAACGATAAAATAACGTAAGGCAACACACATTTCGTTTGTGCTCAAGAAATGTAAATGTTTCTGTTATTGTTCAGTCGACTTTCATTTTCAAAAGCTCTTTTTTAAATTCTTTCTAGAAAACTCAAGTGGGTTATGGGAGCACCGACCCAAATATGAGAATTATACTCGAGTTTTGGTCGAATATGTGCTTTATATATTGTAGCCAGATCATATTTGCATCATCTAAGGAAACCTAAACACCTCGCAGCATTCTTGGTACTTGTATTCAACTATCTTGGCGATCCACAAAATAGTGAACAAAACACAAAGGACCCACAGTCGAGAGGTCGCAACTTAGGGATAATGTTTAGGGATGTTAGTTAACGTTTTCTCAAGTTTTGGACTTTTGATTCTAAAAATTGAACCCTTAGCTTAGGAAAAAATGTATTTTCACACATGTGACCATTCAACATTAAGATTTGCAAATAGACCCTAATACACAAGAATTTAAAATTCAAATTTGTACTTATGGGAATCAATTTTCTTTATTTTTTGAAGAGATTTTTTATTAAAACTTAGATTAACATTTATGCTGTGTGAAAAAGACACAAGAGAGTCGCAGACAAAACGGAGCCTAGTGGCACACCAACTTGTGTATTGATTGAGTTTAAGGCAATACGAAGATTTAAATGAAACTGGTTATAAAAAAAAAACTAGAGATAAAAAAAAGATACTTCTATCATGAGTTCCGACTCTGGGGTAATTACCCCCACAAAGGGGGTAATAATCATATTAAAAAAACATTAATTCAATGAAATGACATACCAACACCACTTGAGAGAAGAAACAATGTAAGGCCCAAACAAAAATTTCTAATAATATTTAAACAATCCAAGCAGCTTGCATCTTTCTCTCTCAATATTTTAACGACAAACCGATTGCCGATTTCTTTGAGCACAACATGTGGCCAACATTAAACAAATAATATCACTCTCCAATACAACTGTTCAAATTCGTATTTGAGACTTAGCCTGAGAACACACCCGGATCAGTCAAAATGTTTTTGTTTTATAAACGTGAATTTAGTGAAAAACGTGATTTCTTTTAACACACACCAACCAAAACACAGAAAAACCAAGGAAATCATTTGTTTTCTGTTTCGTTTAGTGTGTGTTGTTAGAAAAACAACACTGAACTGATAATATTGTTTCCATGATTTATATCCTTGTAATCGCTTCTTGTCTGTGCTTTCGTCATCAACCTCCATCCTCAACTATAACAACATTCAATTAATAAAACGTCATTCAGTGCAAGAAAACAACAACCAACATTTATTATTCCCAAAAAAAGCCATGTAGTTACGACAACCAGTGATGGACCTCAACGAAACATGAATTGATTTTTTTGTACATATGCCTTCTTTGATGAGGATTGTCAAGAAAATACGTTTTGACTGATCCGGTGTGTTTTCAGCCTCAAGTAACGATATTTTGGCAACAGTTATTTCTAAAATCAAAGGAAGTTCTATGTTTGGGCTCCAATTGGACGAGCCAACCGATATAGACCGTCTTCGAAATGTTCACTTGTTATATTAAAGTTGGCAGTGTTAAAAAAAAAGGTACTCCTTTCGCAAGGCTTTGCCAACCACTCGTAGGAAAGACGCATTCAAAACCATGTTGGTTTTCAAGCACTCGTCGCTCTTCAAGTTTTATCGTAATATTTTCATGCCTTGTGTTCTTAAAAATAATTGGAACAATGACCATTAAAACCAAAATATCAACTTTGATGATCACTTTATTCTATACTAGGGTTTTCAGAAAACATGTTCTCTTTTTCATTTCTGATCTATTTTACACTCTCTTTTTCCATAAAATCTTTTTAACAATTTTGCTTTCACATTTTAATTTTGATTTTATTTAATTTGTCAGACAATTTTAACATTAACCCGATAGGTGCGCAGTATATTTATGAAAGTGTAGTTTTCCAAGTAGGTATTATCACAGCATTAAATTTCAAAGACTACCGATTTTGAAAAAAATGTGTGTATTGACACCATTACGTTCGTGATTTTAAGCTCCAATTACACCCAATATGTAGCGCATTCGTAGGGATCCAGAAAATGTATGGTAAACCCGAGCAATGTCGGGTGGGCTAGCTAGTATTTCATATAAAACTACATTCACACGTTTATAGACTTTCAAGAGTCGAAAGTCAAAGACTAATTTTGAAAATATACCTAATTGTTATATTGATTTTTGTTCCATTGGAAACGTGAGTGGGTGGAAGGTTGAGTATTTAAAATATACACAAACATAAATACAATAATAATAATAATAATAATAATAATAATAATAATAATAATAATAATAATATTAATAATAATAATAATAATAAAAATAATAATGATAATAATAATAATAAATAAACAAAAAAATATTTACATTATGGACAACATATTCTACACAATAAAAAAAATTAAATAAATAATAAGCTCATAGTAAAAAAAAACTTAAATAAATTATTTGCGAAACTAGTGCTCCGGTCAGGACTATAATAAAAGTCTTGAAAATTGCAATGAAACATTCAAAACCGATAAATATTTGCACTTTCTTTTGCTTTCGAAGTATTATGAGCAAACGGAAAGTTATATCTTTTCAATAACACCCTGTAATATTGGACATCACAACTTGACCAATAACTCAATAACTAGCCCCTTCTGTCCCACTCCATTTTACGTCATGGTCAATAGGACTTTGGCATTGTATGTTGTATCTATTTAATCAATTTATCTTTACCCATAGAGCACACAAAACAAACTTCCCTTCAAGAGAACGTACAAATGTAGTTTAATGGCGTAGGGAAAGGAGTATTTTGGATTGAAGGTACAGCAAAAGTTAAAAACAAAATTGCACAAAAAAAAAATGCTTTACTAAACACAAAATAACACCACTTAAGCCCTGTTAACAATATAACCGACATGAAAACATAATTAAGTGACACAATGTGTAGCTGTAGCAATATAGGATAAACTTAAAAGAGTTGGTTGGCCTCAGATTTAAGTTCTTTTGGGCTTTTTGGGATGCGTTTTCCATTAAGCTATTTCCGAACCATTCTACGGATGGTGTGTGTTCTTAGTAGCTTGCTTTTTGGCATGGCAAATATATTGGGAGCTCATAAATATTGATTTACTAACATAATGTAGCAATTTTAGCTTAATGGCTTAGAGACCTACTCTCTGGGAAAATGCCACAGAAAATTAATATCAAAATTTGTAAGAGCCGCCAAGTAAGTTGGTTGTTTATAATTTAGGATGGTAATATAGAGTCGGTGCGTAGTTAAGAACTTTTCATAAACTAGCCGATTTCTTTAGTATAATATTTACAACAAGGAAGTGCAGTTACTTTCAATAAATAGTATAATAGTAATTTAAATAAAACGTTCTTTAGGTTACTCCATTCTGTTTCATCATTAATCCAATTAGCTCATATCAACTAGAAAATATATTTATATCGTCTTGAGAAGCAATCTGACGCACAAACAATGCCAATTAGTATTAGTAACCCTATTATATACTAGAAAAGATTTATTTTGATTGTCACTTAACAACAGTACGTATGGCCTTATATTAAAATTGATACGTCTCTGGGGTTCCATTCAAAAAAAACTAGAAATTTAGAAACTGAAATGTCAGTATGAGAGGATGGAATAGTACTCATTTAGTCTGCTTGACACAATTCTAATAATAGACAAGAATTTATTAGAAGAAATTATAGAAGACAGAGTTTTATAGAAGTTTCTAGACCCAATTTGGAATCTAATAAGTGACTGGAAATCTTTTTGAATTACAGTGACAGTTACAATAAAAATAATAATAATAATAATAATAAAAATAAGTGCCTAAATTAAGGAAACAATGTAAGCTTCTGAATATGAAGCATATATTGTATTTGAAAGAGTTGACAATAACACTTTCATTATTATCGTGAATCTACAAATAAAGAAGGCCATTTCACATTGACTTTTTGATTCCGATACAAAATAAGGGATATGAAAACAAAATCACTAGTATCAACATTTTAAATTCACCAATATCAGCAGGTCTCTAAAGTTGGCATGACCATTTTGAGCTGGACTAAAAATAAATATCCTATAATTTGCCGTAAATTATCCGTAAATTATCCGTGGAAAAAAAAAATTTGCCGCGAAGTCGCATCATGTGATTTTCCATGTACTGCTAACTTGATATAAAGTTAGCATGACCAATCGCGTATCTTTCCATAAATGGCACCTACAATTATCTGCATGGGCTTAAAATTTGCCGTAAATTATCCGTAGACAGATTGTCAAATCAAATTATTTTTAGGATTTTTATTTTTTTTTTTTAGTTTTGCTCACTTGATCAAGTTAGCAGGATCATAGGCGTATATCACTATACAGAATGATTCACGAGACATGTGAAAAAAAGGTAGAGCGTGTAGGTTGGGTCAAGACAAGAAAAAAATTGTATAGGAGGGGGTCCCCCCCCCCTCTCCCTTCTATAGCCAGGAGGGGCAATTTTCTTAAAAAATGACTTAAAACTGAAAAAAATATTAAAAAACAACGTTTACACTCACAATGCCATGATATACCTTTTTGTAAAGTCAAAAATCGCTTCTTTTATTTTATGTTTAAATAAAGCTGTTATTAGGAATAATTTTTGATAAATTAATTTTTTTTATTTTTTTTTAATTAAAAAAAAAAATTTTTTAAATTTCAAACTATTAAACTAATATCGTATAATTAGCTGTCAATTATCCGTAAGTTATCCGTGAGAAAAAAAAATTTGCCGCGAAGTCGCATCCTGTGATTTTCCATGTACTGCTAACTTGATATAAAGTTAGCATGACCAATCGCGTATCTTTCTATAAATGGCACCTACAATTACCTACATAGGCTTAAAATTTGCCGTAAATTATCCGTGGAAAAAAAAATTTGCCGCGAAGTCGCATCATGTGATTTTCCATGTACTGCTAACTTGATATAAAGTTAGCATGACCAATCGCGTATCTTTCTATAAATGGCACCTACAATTACCTACATAGGCTTAAAATTTGCCGTAAATTATCCGTAAATTATCCGTGGAAAAAAAAATTTGCCGCGAAGTGGCATCATGTGATTTTCCATGTACTGCTAACTTGATATAAAGTTAGCATGACCAATCGCGTATCTTTCTATAAATGGCACCTACAATTACCTACATAGGCTTAAAATTTGCCGTAAATTATCCGTAAACAGTTTGTCAAATCAAATTATTTTTAGGATTTTTTTTAGTTTTGCTAACTTGATCAAGTTAGCAGGTAGGCGTATATCATTATACAGCATGATTCACGTTTACATCCACAATGCCATGATATACCTTTTTGTAAAGTCAGAAATTTCTTCTTTTCTTTTGTTTCCAAACAAAACTGTTTTATTAAGTACGTGTAAATCCCAGTCGATGTGTAATTGGTTATTTTTTTGTACCATCAGGTGTTACAGGTTGAACTACAAAATTCATTTACACTAGCTACATCCTTATTTGTAACAATAATAAAGAAAATGTAATAGTACATAGCAAATTTTCCACATTATCAAGTAGGAAAGGTTAAAATTAAGACGAAAGTTAAATAAACATTACAGAGTAATGTATGAATTACATTAAAAACTGAATATAAATAAAAAACACATTAAACAGCAGTCAATAAATATATTAAATTTACTTTATACATATATAATAGTAATAATCTACTTTCTTTGCAATTCAGGTCGCGCGTACATAAAATATTAATTTTGGTGTCACTTCGTAATTAGTCGAGACTTTATTTTCCTTATCCTTTAAATCATTGTATTCAATCCACATCCCTGCTCTGAATACCAAGGCTGTATAATGGCCTACATTTCTGCTGTCTTTTGGATTGTAGTCACCAATATAATTTACTACACCTAGTAATAGATAAAGACTGCCATCCGTATTTTGTAATTGTTTTGGAATCTTGTTTATTCGGGTTTTAGATTGAGTTTCAGAAAGAGCGTAAGTTTCGAAACATAATATATTACCTGAAATAAAAATTGAGATCAGATAAGATTTGTGTGATCAATTCCTTAGCCTGCTGAACAGTATTACACAATACGAGCTCTCCTATGCAAGCCATGTAAAAAACCTTGATCCTTTTATTTTTCCCAGACAAAAACTGACTCCAAATTTTCATAAAATGAGCTACATCAATACTGACTAAGGTAATGGTTTTCATCGATGCTGGGTGTGTGTAAAAGACATTACAGTACTCTTTAATTGTTGTAAAAGGCGTGTATGCTGAGACTAAAGCGTTCATAAGTGCCTTAGAAAAATCAGATACCTACACACAATGTTATATAAAATATTATTTTTTGTTAACATAGTTTGAATTAGAGTAGTACATTATAATGCATTTGAGGATACAATTTTAATTTCAGGAGTTGAGTAAGTTAACGGGAAAGTACAAATCAAATAAAAACTTTTTTAAGACATTATTAATTACCGTTTGCCGTGGTTTATTTCCACCAGCTTGAATCATCCTTTTTAAAAATACTTCAATAGTCAAAGAATCTTGACGCTCGGTGAGAGCTTCGCCTACAGCAAATTGTCCATGTATGCAGTTCAGTGCAAGTATATGTAAGAATATTGAGTGCGATTTTTCTTTATTTACATGGTAAATTTTTTGACACACGCCAGAGGAAGAATCGAGTAACAATGGAACCTTATCTGAGAATAGATTCCAAAAACGTATCTGGTGGTTCGAAAACATGAACACCTCAAAAGGATCGCTGCTAACTCTTTGAATAACATTACAACCAATCGAATTCCTTTTCATGATAAGCAGTGCCTTAATCGGATCTCTATCAAAATATTCATCTTTTTTTAACTCTGATTTTGCATTAGCAAGAACTGCATCATCATACAATATTGGAGGTTCTCGATCACCATGTTCTTGCAATTCCCTTCTTTTGTTCGCTACGTAGGTGTGTATTTCTTTACCTTGAAGATCTTCTGACACTGTTTTTCTGTTCAATCCTCGAAGTGGTCTTTTAGTACATGCTTTTCCAGTGTTTTTCTCTTTATTTAATACACATTTGACATCGGTTACAGACTCGTGTGACGTGTTATCAATTATACATGTGATCAGGCATCCGCATGAACAATAGCCTATAAAAGTATAAGTAAATATATACGGTGCCGCGAAATAAGGTAGATGGTAATAAGGTCAATTCGATCTTATTTCAAAAAAAAAGAGGAAATAAAGCCGAATTTCGGTTTGGAATCTATTTCCCACAAAAATGGTAATAAATAATGTCGATCACGATTTTGGCGTTATTACGGAATCAGTGTGCAAAGATATTTCTTGATATTTTATCTCCCAAACACTATGAGGAGAACACAACCCTCCTGCTGCCCCCTGAATTTTGAGTGGGTGCATGAAAATTAATACTAGACAAACACTTAATATTATACAAGATAAAGACACACATTATGATTCCTATCTTTCACTTTCAAATGTATGTATTTTATTTTACATTATGAATTAAATCTCACGACGAATATTCCATTAGTTACTATATTATATACACATACAATCACCTGGTTTTTTGGCTGTAAAAACTTCCAAACAAAAAAAACTTACCGTTCAACACTCCATTTGTTTTTTCTGTGGATATGTAATGATTCTTGAATTTAAAACCATGCGTCAACTTGAGATTTTTCCATATTTCAAACGCTATCTCATCTGTCCACAAGTCCTGTTGCAAAATGATTCTATAACGTCGGCGTTTCCTTCCATTTTCAAAAATATAACTAGTTTTTTCCTGAAGCATACTTTCAAACTTCTTTTTTTGAATGGAAAAGGAAGTTTCCCATTGCGTCATTGAATCATGTGGTCCTTTACTTCTTTGCAACACTTCCTGACTTTTAGTATTAGAAATCGAACTACTGTCTAAAAGTCGTTGTTTCAGTTTATGGCGGTCATTAATCACGTAGGAGTAGATGGTAGATGGATTCAATTTTAAAATGGTCGCAATATCTCTCCAAACAACGTGAGTTGCTTTAACTATGCTACCATTTTGGACAATTGTATTTTTTAACGACATTACACTGTTAATTAAAGCACCCGTTTCAACTTTGCATGGCTTGCCAGGACCGCGACTATCGGCCATGGCTATATAAATCAAATTAGCACTTTATAACACAATCTACAAGTTGTTAGTTTTAAAAAACACAGCACTACTTCAAAAAATATAAAATATATGATATACCTGCACGAAGAGACAAATTAAACGTATATTTTGAGTTACGAGCTCACGCGGTAACGGAAAACAATCAAAAATTAAACCGAAACCGACCGAAACGAAACCACAAGTATGTACCTAGTATGGGCAAGGAAAAAAAACAGAAACTGTTGTTTAAGGATTTCAAGTTTCAAGTAAAGAGCTTTCTTAATACCAGAATATTGTTATATCGATATCAAAGATAAAATAGTTACATAGATACAAAAAATACAAAAAAGAACAAAAAATAACCAATTCCAAATCCGAAAGTGATCAAGCTTAATTTTTTAATTTCCTTTTTCTTGTGTCTTTTTGTTTTGCTATTTATTTTTTTCTTCTCTGGCATCGAACATGTATGTGAAAAAATTAAAAAAAATTGTTTCTTTGGATTGCAACTTGCAAGTTGCAACATACTGATTGATTTGCGTTTCAATTTAATCGTTTGGTGTTGCATTGTTTGAAAGTGGTTGCATTGTTTGAACGCAACCAACAATCTTTTTTATTCATTCGAATAAGTTGTAATTTTTTCTAATACTTCATGCGAAATGTAAGTCCATTATCTGTGGTCATATGTTACTATCTCATTATGTACTAACGACATTATAATACAAATAATGTCTTCTTTTTTATTAATACTATTCTTGTCGGGTTTAATTTGTATGTGTATGTGTATATCTGATACATGAGACTCAAATAATCGAAGGGTCTAATATCTAGGATTTTAGTTTTATCCGTGCAAGAGGATTTAAGTGCCAAAACTAAATCAGATTTTTACTTGCGATTACAGGCCTATAATCAAATAATGCATTCATGCAGATAAAAAATGTTGAGGTAACAATTAAACATGACAATATGATGATAGAGAAACATATTTGAGTTACTGCCAAAATTCGGTCTGTACGCATGTATTTTGGACTTACAGCCTAAACGGTTGGGCCAATCATCTTCAAATTTTGAACTTAAGGTTATTTTGACATTCTACAGAGGGCTTTCTTCAACTTTTTTTTTAGCTCAAAAATTAAAGGTACCTGTCATATAACCGTTATGTAAAAGCTTATTTTTCTCAAAAACGGCTCCCAGAATTTTTATGAAAAAAAATCAGTGTGCTTTTGCGTCATATTTTGATGAAAAAAAAATTAAATGGTGGGCTAAAAACGGTACCTTTCATAGGACCGTTCTATATAAGTCGTGAACTGGTTAACGGATTACAAATAAAATTGATATTCAGGAAAATGTATGTAGGTAGCCTAAGTAATTTCAATTTAAAATATTTTTGGAAACTTTTTTTTTTTTATTTTTAATAATTTTAATAATTTACGGATAATTTACGGCAAATTTTAAGCCCATGCAGATAATTGTAGGTGCCATTTATAGAAAGATACGCGATTGGTCATGCTAACTTTATATCAAGTTAGCAGTACATGGAAAATCACATGATGCCACTTCGCGGCAAATTTTTTTTTCCACGGATAATTTACGGATAATTTACGGCAAATTTTAAGCCTATGTAGGTAATTGTAGGTGCCATTTATAGAAAGATATGCGATTGGTCATGCTAACTTTATATCAAGTTAGCAGTACATGGAAAATCACATGATGCGACTTCGCGGCAATTTTTTTTTTCCACGGATAATTTACGGCAAATTTTAAGCCTATGTAGGTAATTGTAGGTGCCATTTATAGAAAGATACGCGATTGGTCATGCTAACTTTATATCAAGTTAGCAGTACATGGAAAATCACATGATGCGACTTCGCGGCAAATTTTTTTTTCCACGGATAATTTACGGATAATTTACGGCAAATTTTAAGCCTATGTAGGTAATTGTAGGTGCCATTTATAGAAAGATACGCGATTGGTCATGCTAACTTTATATCAAGTTAGCAGTACATGGAAAATCACAGGATGCGACTTCGCGGCAAATTTTTTTTTCTCACGGATAACTTACGGATAATTTACAGCTAATTATACGATATTAGTTTAATAGTTTGAAATTTAAAAAAAAAATTTTTTTAATTAAAAAAAATTAAAAAAAATTAATTTATCAAAAATTATTCCTAATAACAGCTTTATTTAAACATAAAATAAAAGAAGCGATTTTTGACTTTACAAAAAGGTATATCATGGCATTGTGAGTGTAAACGTTGTTTTTTAATATTTTTTTCAGTTTTAAGTCATTTTTTAAGAAAATTGCCCCTCCTGGCTATAGAAGGGAGAGGGGGGGGACCCCTCCTATACAATTTTTTTCTTGTCTTGACCCAACCTACACGCTCTACCTTTTTTTCACATGTCTCGTGAATCATTCTGTATAGTGATATACGCCTATGATCCTGCTAACTTGATCAAGTGAGCAAAACTAAAAAAAAAAAAAAAAAAAAAATCCTAAAAATAATTTGATTTGACAATCTGTCTACGGATAATTTACGGCAAATTTTAAGCCCATGCAGATAATTGTAGGTGCCATTTATGGAAAGATACGCGATTGGTCATGCTAACTTTATATCAAGTTAGCAGTACATGGAAAATCACATGATGCGACTTTAATAGGATATTTATTTTTAGTCCAGCTCAAAATGGTCATGCCAACTTTAGAGACCTAATATCAGCTACTGTTTTAACTTGCGATTATAGTTACTATAATGCAAGTTATGCATTCGTGCAGTTTAAAAATTTTGAGATAACAAACAAACACGACATTACGATGATAGAGAAACATATTTGAGTTACTGGCAAAATTCTGTCCGTCTGTCTGTCTGTACGGATGTTTTTTTTGGACTGCAGCCTAAACGGTTGGGCCAATGGTCTTCAAATTTTGAACTTAAGGTTATTTTGAGAGGAGTTTTTTGATTTTTTTTAGCTCAAAAATGAACGGTACCTCTCATATAACTGTTATGTAAAAGCTTGTTTTTCTCAGAAACTACTATAAGTATGCACTATATTTTAATGAACAAAAAAATTAATATGGTGGGCTAAAAACGGTACCTCCAATAGGACCGATTTTATTTTCTTCGACTTTCTCGAAAAATGGTGATCCGATTACAATTAAAATTGATATTCAAGAAGATGTAGGTAGCCTAATTAATTTTGCATCAATTTTTTTCGAAAACTTTTAGTTTGTATTTTTAATAATTAAAAAAAAAATTTTTTTTTTGAAAAATCAATATTTTGAAAACGGGTAAGTGAATTTTTTATTTAATTTTTTTTTAAATGTACGTTATTTTTGTGCTTAAGTTTGCATTCTTGAATTATTTTTTTATTAAAAAAAAAGTTGTTAAAACAACCGTTTTATTTAAAAACTTCAATTTTGAAAAAAAAATCACAATTTTTAACATTTTTTAAAGAAATACAATGGCGTTTAAATTATTTCACCCAATACAATTTAACATACTTTATTCAAACAATCAAAAGTCACAAAAATCGAATAAATGCTGTGATGTTAACTTTAGTTTTCTTAAATTTTATTCAACAATGTGACCGCACATATGAGCAAGTACGTGCGATCCAGTCGTGCAATTTATTTTTCTTCTGCTCAAAGGAATGGGACCGATAAAAAGTTTACAGAAAGATTTTGCCAAAGTTGAAAAACACCGGGATGGGGCACTGTCCGGGCCAGCGGATTTATGTATCTGTAAGATCTTTCAAGACTCTTAGGACTGAACGAGTGTGAAAGAAGATTGGTCCCATAGAATCATTTACGCTTTTGAGTATAGGAGGAGTTAATACACCTGCTGGCAGTGTCGAGTTTTCGGCGAAAGGGGCAGCAAGCAAATCAGCTTTGTTTTCAAACTGACAGCAAACAGGGGTGACGTTTATTTCAGTTTTCTTGTAATAAAAGTTTCTCTACTTTTGAAGCTTTCTGAAGAGCATATGTATGTACATATGTATGTTACATAACGTTTACAATTAACTACAGGAAACACATGGTAACAACACCCAGTTGATTTCGGAAGGTCCAGCAAATACACTAACTATTGTTTTTTATGGAATGAATTTTTAATTAATTCGTTTATAAAAATTAAAAAGAATTTCTTTTATTTAAATTGAACATTATTATTTAAGTTTAGAAAAAAAACTTATTTTAAAACAATTATTGAGTTAGTCTCAAAAACAATCTTGATACAAATATAAAAATCCAAGTAGAAAATATGTGAAATACAAATTAACATAGACATTAATTAATAAATAAATTAACAATAACATTTATTAATAACTTCAACACTAACCACGCGCCATGATGCTTGATTTCGCTGATCTTTTGGAAAGCGATGCTTCATCAGGGCCAGGGCCGATGATATATACGAGCAAATGAATTAAAACAATTTATTTGTCTTTAATAATAGTTTAATCAACGGGCGTATTCAGAAGATGCATACATCCTTAGAAATGTGAAATTTCACTTAAAATATTGAAGAGTCTGACGTAAAAAACTGCCTACACACCCAGAAATTCACTTATAAAACCCTTTTAAACAAAATTCACTATTTTATGCCACTTATAAACCAACGAAATGAAATGACATGAATGTAGCTATACAATAAAAACAGGAAATTGAAAACTCTTTACCGTAATACGATATGAAAATATTAATTATGTATTTAATCCCTATATTTTCGAAACGCTAACTAAACCAATAATGACCTTGCCAACTGCTTTTGTTTTTCAATCAACACTATTGCATAAAATATCCTTGGCTTATGTTTCAACACTTCAAAGAAAATAAAAGTTAAATCGCCATCACATATTAATGGCCATTATCATCCCATCTGTTATCTGTTCTTTGGCGTTATGTTGAAACAAGGGTTGTTCCGCCTGTCATCACCACACGTAGAACGAAGAGACCCTTGTGCAAGCTCAATAAATAGATGATTGACGATATTGAATGACTTTGCTTGCTCCTGGATCCGGGTAACTATCTTGGTTTGGATATCTGCTATCTGTTCCACATCCCTTGGTCCTTTTTTTCAAAACGTCCATCGTATCATATATTATTGAATCTTACATTGTGCTCATTTTTTCCCTTTAAGAATATTATGTTGAATTGCCATAGAAAATAGATAGTAATCGTAAAAAAAACAACATCACTGCTATTAGTGACGTTATCGTGATTGTGGATTGTGAAAAAAAAACACTTCATAACTAAAAATCCGTTTATGCTCTTGTTATTGCTATTTCCTAAATACAGCTGGTGGTAGATGATAAATTTTTTTTAGCTCCACTCTAGGAGTCCGCTAACTTACACGAACAATTTTATAGCGATTTCGATCCGACATATACTTCAACTGGCTGACAAAATTGCGGCGTTTCAAAAAAAATTAATCCTGTAGAAATGGAAGAGGACTAAGGAAATACGAAATGTTTTCCTGTTTCAAAAGGCTTCCTACAGTAAAATTCTTTTCGAGATCTAAGGCCAAGCGTACAATTGACTTGGGTCCAATATTTATTTATAATCTTGAATAATACGACTGGATTAGAAGTCTATACCAATCGACCGCTTCCTCGTCTGCACTTTCAATTACCGAGGAAGAACAACTTTTGAAACTAGCTTGTGATACGAGCCTAAAACTGCGATTCGACAAAGAAATAAATTGTACGACTGGATCGCACGTACTTGCTCATGTGTGCGGTCACATTGTAGAATAAAATTTAAGAAAATTAAAGTTAACATCAAAGCATTTATTCGATTTTATGATTTTTGATTGTTCGAATAAAGTACGTTAAATTGTATCGGATGAAATAATTTAAACGCCATTTTATTTCTTTAGGAAATGTTAAAAAGTGTGAATTTTTTTTTTCAAAATTGTAGGAGCCGTTTTTAAATAAAACGGTTTTTTTAAAATTTTTTTTTTAATAAAAAAAAATAATTCAAGAATACAAACAACTTAGGCACAAAAATAGCGTATATTTAAGAACAAAATTAAAAAAAATTCACTTACCCGTTTTCAAAATATTGATTTTTCAAAAAAAAAATATTTTAAATTATTACAAATACAAAAAAAAAGTTTTCGAAAAAAAAATTAATGCGACATTACTTAGGCTTTCTACATCTTCTTGAATGTCAATTTTGATTGTAATTGGATTACCAGTTTTCGAGAAAGCCGAAGAAAAAAAACTGGTCCTATGAGAGTTTTTTTTTAGCCCACCATATTAAATTTTTTGTTCATCGAAATATAATGCATACCTATAATAGTTTCCGAGAAAAACAAGCTTTTACATAACAGTTATGTGACAGGTACCGTTCATTTTTGAGCTAAAAAAAATCAAAAAACTCCTCTGTAGAATGTCAAAATAACCTTAAGTTCAAAATTTGAAGACGATTGACCCAACCGATTAGGCTGCAGTCCAAAATATATCCGTACAGACAGACATACAGACAGACAGACAGACGGACAGAATTTTGCCAGTAACTCAAATATGTTTCTCTATCATCGTAATGTCATGTTTGATTGTTATCTCAAAATTTTTAATCTGCACGAATGCATAACTTGCATTATAGTACCTATAATCGCAAGTAAAAATGGGCATGACTGGGTCGCACGTACTTGCTCTTATGTGCCTTATTACATTGGAAAGCAAGGTCTTTGACAGAAACAAGTAACATTTGCGTTTAAAATAACAGTTTTGAACTTATAAAATGTGTTAAAAACCACAATACTTAACGGTTTTTAGTAAAAATGAAGTACGCCATCATACGTCTTAAATAACAAAGAATTTATGAAAAATGTGTGTCGAAAATTGTAGGACTGGTTTTGATAAAATCCTGTTTTTTATTTTTAGTTTTTTGAAAAAAAAAATTGAAATTTTGTTATGCAGTTTTTTAGAATTTAATGTACGTGTGTTTATAAAATTTAAAAAAACTTTTTTTCGTTAGATTTCAAAATATTAATTTTTCAAAAAAAAATTCAAACATTTATTTTAATTAGAAAAAAAAGTTTTCCAGAATTAATGTGGCTATTTAAATCTTCTCAAACATAAAATTTGACAGAAATTGAAAGAGCCGTTACCGAGAGGGCCAAAAATTAAAAAAAAACGTTACGTGAAAGATACCGTTAATAGACTTTTCCCGTAAATTTGGTTCTAATCAGATGATAGCCAATACAAAGAAAAAAATTATAAAAAATGTTCATCATAATCGTTGGAGCCGTTTTCGAGAAAAATAAGCTTTTCCTAAACGGTCATATGACAGGTACCGTTTTTTTTAGGCCTAAAAATAAAATTTCAATTTCCTCTCTGGGAAATGCCAAAAGAATCATATACACCAAATTTGAAGATAATCTGCATCTCGTTATACATACTGACAGATAGACAGACAGACATTTTTTCTCGATCACTTTTTTAAACTTCTCTATGATCGTGTTTCATTGTTATCTCAATTTTTTTATATTCACGAATCCTAAACTTGCCTTATAGTCCCCTTTCTGCAGTTGCAGTAATCAAGTCAAAATACAGATCACAAATTAATTTATTTCTGTAAATTTCTTGCAAGTTACAGTTGACTTAACAGAAGAGAAGCAAAGATCTCTACCTATAACTTTAAGTAAGCACCGACCGACATCTGAAACTACAGACAAGAAAACACTAAGCCAGTTCTAATCACATATTTGATTGCAGATAACGTCTACTTAGGATAACCCATGAGTCATTTTGATGACGATACGTGGTCATATTCTTAAGACGCTTACTTTTGTGCGCACCCAATAAGTGTTTCTACACTTATCAATCATCATCGCAATATCACTTAAAAAGTTAATATGACATATTATCTACAAACCAATTTGAAACAAAAACAAATTCTATATAAATTTTATAACTAATGAATCCATACAAATAATTATGGTCTCATGATTCACTATAAAAGTATGATCTAACTAATTTTGTTATTGTTGGTTATAACACTTAGGGAAAGTCATATTTATCGACTTAGGATATTTCAACTCATTCTGGGAACCAACTTCGCCGACGTAAAGCATTTACACAAAAAACTGTTTAATAAAATTGCAAAGTTTCTACCAATAAGGTTTTCCCAATCAATCGAATTAAAGTAACATCAGTAAACAGTAATCGCCGCCTTACGTCTATTGTAAGTGGCAGTCTATTGATGTTATATAAAATTGATTTTATTAGAAAATCGTTCTGGTCAGAGAATTGATGGAAACCCATTTTTATCAAGAAATACAAATAATAAAGAACTATTAGGTAACCGCCCGGTCCGTGCGATGCCGTCACATTTTGGGAATAAGAATACAAAAATGTAATTTATAAATCAAAATAAACAAGTCGGCGTAAGCGATCTGATTACGTGTTAAATCATAAATAAACATTAAAAATAAGTGGTATTTACAGTTGAATAGTGAACAACGTTTTGATTGAAACTGAATCAGAGTATTGACAGATGAATGAAGCGCTTCTATAATGACATTTAGGAAGATGCATATCATCTTGAGCTCTTTTATGATTCTTATCTGGATTGTTTTATTTACAGATACTTGAATTGGATAAGCAGCAATTCTATACATGTGTTTATATCAAGTAAAATTGAAGATTTTTAATGTGCGAGATTAGATTTCAAATTGTATGGTTTGTTTTTGCAAGGTCACCGGAGCCATGTATTTTAGGCTTTTTATGATGATTGATACATAAACCGGAACCTGTCAATGTTTATCTTGAATATGAAATATACGTTGTGGCAAATACTAGATACTGACTGTTTTTTCTAACTTTCCACTTCTTTTCTACACCGAACATGTTGGATTCGACGCCGGCTTGACCCAGAAAACCTTGGCAGGCCTACCGGTTTTGTATTGGAGCATAAATGTGTTTATTTAAGCTAGATTTGAAAGGACCTAGCTTGCCACATAAATTCTGCATATCAACATCGATTATAGGTACTATAATGCAAGTTATGCATTCGTGCACATTAAAAAAATTGAGATAACAATCAAACATGACATTAGGATGATAGAGAAACATATTTGAGTTACTGGCACAATTCTGTCTGTCTGTCTGTACGGATGTCTATTGAACTATAGGCTAAACGGTTAAACCAATCGTCTTCAAACTTAGAACTTAAGGTTATTTTGACATTCTACAGGGCTTTTTTTAATTTTTGTTTAGCTCAAATATTAACGGTACCTGTCATATAAAAGTAAAAGCATATTTTTCTCGAAAACGTCTCCAAGAATTTTTTTGAAAAAAAAATCGCACGTACTTGACTATATGTGCGGTCATATTGTAGAATAAAATTTAAGAAAATTAAAATGAATACAAAGAATTTATTCGATTTTTGTGACTTGTGATTGTTGGAAAAAAGTACTTAAATTTGTAATGAGTGAAATAATTTAAACGCCAACTTATTTCATTATGATGTGTAAAAATTTGTGATTTTTTCTTAACTTTTTTTTTAAATAAAAAAAATAATTCAAGAATACAAACTTAAGCACAAAAATAATAAACGTTTAAAAATAAAATAAAAAAAATCACTTACCGTTTTCAAAATATTGATTTTTCAAAAAAAAAAAATTTAATTATTAAAAAATATGTACAAAAAAAGTTTTTGAAAAAAAATTATTGCGATATTACTTAGGCTACCTACATCTTCTTGAATATCAATTTTGATAGTAATCGGATAACCAGTTTTTGAGAAAGGCGAAGAAAAAAAATCGGGCCTATGAGATGTTACCGTTTAAAAAAATTCTTGGAGCCGTTTTCGAGAAAAAATAAGCTTTTACATAACGGTTAAGTGACAGGTACCGTTAATTTTTGAGCTAAAAAAATATTGAAATTGAAAAATTGAATGTCAAAATAACATTAAGTTCTAAATTTGAAGACGATTGATTCAACCGTTTAGGCTACAGTTCAAAATACATTCGTACATACAGACAGACAGACGGACAGAATTTTTCCAGTAACTCAAACATGTTTTTCTATCATCGTAATGTCATGTTTGATTGTTATCAAAATCCACTTTTAAATGGTCTTCGACCTACATTTCTGTATTCAGGGCGGTATTAATAACATTTTTAGCCGTGTTTTATTGGTAATGAAACGCTATATTCATTCCATAATCCACTTTTAATTTAAGCCCCCGAAGTGACAACTGACGTCTTGTTGAGTACATTTATAAGGGTGTGTTCCAAATTCAACTCAGTTCTTGGACAGAGACATCCGGATAGAATATCAAACCATGAGGTAATCAGTGACCCTTGATAATAATTGAATTCGGTTTTAGAAAAAAAACTGCAGTAATTTAAGTTTCAATTGATGCAGGTTTTGTCAAATGTCTTATCTGATTGATTTAATATACATTTTAAGTCAACTAACACTTTGGATCCTTTCCAAAAATTGTATTTAATTTAGTAAATTTTAAGTCACTGATGACGTCAAAATGCGGGAAGTCGCTGTCTTGTAAACTTGTATCATGATGATAGTCAACGAACATATCCTTAAATAATCAAATCGTGCCAACCTTCAAGTGCATGTTTTTTCTACATTCCAGTTGGTTGACATTTCTTTCCAAGCTTTATCTCAACTTTTTATATTCTCTAATTTCACTAACCTAATTATCGACACTTATTGTTTGTTGTTGTTTGCCGTATAAAATTTTACTGCACTGGGTATACACTTACCAATAAAACACGCCAATTGTATTTACCAATAATTTCCGTTAGGTTTATTTTATTATTCTATGTTTTGATACATATTAGTAGACTTTCGAAACCGTCTGAAAGCTAAAAGTCGCGCTCATATCGTCTTAACCCTTCATATTCGTTTTGAGGCATTACTATTATATTGTTTGCAGTCGATAATAATTAGTTATGTCAAATATAAAATAAACGGCACGACTGGGTCGCATGTACTTGCTCCTATGTGCTAATCCTTTTTAAGTACAGGCGTCTTTTTGACAAAGATTTAATTTTAATGTTTTTTTTTGACGTGCAACTTCTATAGAATCGTTGTGGTTTGGAGCTCGAACGAACATTCAATTTGGTATGGAAAAATTTGAACAACTGGCATAAAGATTCGTGGGAATCAGCAGTAGGGCAATAATGCTAGGTATAGGGACCTATATAGGTCCCAATAATAATAATTTACTTTTTCAAATCAAATTAATTAAAATAGCTTAGTTATGTTTGATGGATCGATAAACGTATGGTGTGGGTAGGTATTAATGGAATTTATTAAGGATATTAGGTACCTATAATAAGGTTGGAAGGAAGGTAGGTACTAAAATTAAGATCCACATTCCAACTACTGTTAAGCGAGCGGGTATAGAGACAATATTAAAAGTTAACATAGTAGTTTTGTTTATTTAGGGGCAGGTGTAAACTTTTGTTTTCTCGATTGAAATTTTGGCATTCAGTAGTAATCGAATAATTTTTTTTATTTGTTAGTTGTTTTTGTGTGTTTATCATAGGCTTCCTTATTTATTCTGTGTGCTTTTATAATGATGAAATGCTTTAAAATACGTAGGTATGTATGTAGGTTGTCACTTTCTTTTATTTGACTAATGGCTAGGGCTTAGCCGAGCAATCTGAAATAAAATTTTGGGGAAAATATTAAACAAATAAAATTTTTATGTAATCAAAAAAACACTATTCAAAATGTTTTTTGGAAAAAAATGTTGTAACCCATCTTATTTCTTTTACTGTTTTCTATTTTATGAATTTTTACCAGTGTATTTGCGATCAAATACGAATACTCTTTGCAAATAGGCTAAATTTGAGTGGTTATAAATATTCTCCACTTTTGAAAAAAAAACCTGTTTTTAACGTAGTATAACGGATTAAATTAAAACCGCACCTGCATACTAGACAGATCCCACTTTTAATCGGTTACCTCTCATACCCAAAACCATTCTGCGGGCTCTTGGTCTATGAGTTTTTTATTTCACTTTTGGATTTTCTCTGTAAAATTGCTCATTAGATTTCTAAAAAAAAATTAAAATAATGCATTATTTCAAAAGACATAGATTGCTGAACAAAAGTTGCGTACTCACATCTTAATTAATCATAATAATTTTTTTTTTTTAACTTTTCTATTCCAATAGTTTTTAAGCCAATCACAAATTTTATTTATTTTTATTTTATTGTTCAATTGACAAGTGGAATCTTGGGCATACGTGAGCTCGTGAAATAATCGCCCAAATGCAATAGTTTTTTTTAGAAATTGCTTCATAATAGTCTGAAAGCCCTCCCATTGTAGCATTCACTTTCTAAAACGAGGAAATCCCTGCCAATATAAAAACATAACTATCTTATATAATAATTGCTATGAAATACTGTTACTTTAGATCAAAAAAATTAAATTAAACTTTGCCCTTTTTGAAAAGTTTATTTTCCCTCTCTCTCGAATTAGTTCAACATCTTTTGGAGTCACGTTTTTATCCTTTATACCCCCTTTCCCAGCATACTTTTATTATCTCAAAATCCATTTTAGGGACAAACATATTTTTTTATTTTTTAACTTTTTTTTCTGTCAAGGTTTATAAACCTTATCTACCCTTTTTTATAAAAAAAAACAACAAAAACAAAACCAAATGGCAAAGCCAACTAACAATCCATCCCTTTTGCTGGAGGTGATGGAACCTGGAAGCAGGAAGCATAATTTAATTATGCCTCCCACCATTAGGCAAACACAAAGCAAAACCAAACCAAAGGAAAGGTGTAATCCGAAAACAAACTCTCTAGAAATTGTACATCTGATCCCAGTTAGTGTATTTTTGTGCAAACAATTCGATTTGCTGAATGTATCCAAAAGTGTTGATAATCATGACACACGTAGTTATTCTTGTTTGTATCAATTTGTCAGGCATTGGTTGGTGTTGTCGACGCAGTGGGCCACCCACGGTTTAGGGGAAGGTTGGCGAAAGAATTATTCCTCCCTTACATTAACTCTCTAGAATCCTGGATTGAGTACACTCGTATAGACTTCATTATGGATGCGATTTACACGGCGAGAAAAACATACCAGTCATAGACATACATACATACAGGATTGTGAAGAGATGAAGTAAATAAAACAAAAGTAAAAAATTCCGAACACAGAATGTCAAATAGAATTTCGGAAGAACAACACCCGAGACATCAGAAAAATTCCCACAAATGCAATACAAAATTCATCGAGTGCGATTTTATCGAAAGGATGACGGATTGGCGGTTGTGTTAGAGTGTTCATCGTAGTCGAACATGATTGGAAGCATATAGCTATAGTAATGGGATAGCAATAGCAAAACAGCTAGCAGAGGCTTTATTTGGGACTCGAGAGAGGGTGCTGACGGAGTGATACTAAAAGCTATGCAAAATATTGTTGGAGCCTTTGAAGTTCCCCGGAGAATTATTTAAGCAACACCCGGCGTGAATATGACTACGGAAGGGTTTCCAATCAGCGGTAATGAATTATGAAGATGGTTTCATATAATGACTGCGTCTAGTTTAAGGATTAAAGTTGGTAATAGGGTAGAGCGGTGAGATACGGATTTCCAGAAGTCGAAAACGTTTCAGAGACATGTATGATTGTATGTACATAATATGGAGATGTTAATGAAAGAAGAATGCCGTGACATTGTAGATGAAATGAGCTGGCTTTGAAGATATGGAAAATGGCCATTAAAGTATTTAAAAATAAAATCTTTTTAGCAATTTTTAGCAAAATTTCGAATTATATGCAAGAATATGGTAGAATGTTTTTACTTGGATTATAGGTAACATTTAGCCATGACATTTCGATTTCTATCAAATTTATTACTTAAAAAGATCTAGGTAGCCAAATTAATTCTGCAAACCAATGTTTGGAATAATTGTTTTTTATAATCAATTTTTGATTTTTTTTTTTTAATTTTCAAAATTTTAAATTTAATCATAGTTCTACTTTTTTCGAAATACTTTTTTTTCAATATTTATTTTTATTTAAGAGGTGTGATGGCGTACTAATTTTTTATTTAAAACCTTTAAGTGTAGTTGTTTTTAAACTTTTTATAGGTTCAGGCCGTATTATTTGTATAAACGAATGTTATGTAAATGTTACTTTACATTACATTAAATATTGATCTGCTCCGTAGATAAATCTACGAAATAGAGATACTTACGAGCACTGGCTACTGAGGCCATCGGCTCAGACAATTACAAAACAACACACAAGACGACATTGATACAGGACAGAACAGAAGATAGAAAGAGGACGGAAAAACAGAAAACACATAACACATGTCATCAGCACGCAGTTGGTTTTCGGACGGTCCCCCAACTTTCTTTTTGAATTCGAGTGGATGATTTTGGGAATTTGCGCCTGTACCTTTTCATGTCCGCCTGGTGCTCAGAATACGTTTGCGATCGATTAAGGTAGAAAAAAATTACCCACAAACCTCTCGTTAAATGCACACACACACCCTAATATCTACATCTACTTTCTGCTTTAACAAAACTCCGCCTATTTTATATTTCTTTTCTCTTCTTAATTTTTTTTTTAATTATTTTGGGAATTTGCGCCTATTATTTTGCATGTTCCCTTGGTGCTCAGAATACGTTTGCGATCGATTTTGGTTGAAAAAATTTGACGCATAAACCCTCTCGTTAAATCCATACACACACACACCATTATTACATCTACTTTCTACTTTAACAAAACTACGCCTATTTTGTATTTTTTTTCTCTTCTTGTACTTTTCGAATTTGAGTGGAATTATTTTGGGAATACGCGCCTGTTCTTTTTCATGTTCGCCTGGCGCTTGCGATCGATTTTGGTTGAAAGAACCCCAGTATCGCAGCGTGCGTCACTTTTCTTATCAGCATGAGTCATGTTAATTCGTATGTGTAGCCTGTCATCGTTTTATAAGACGTTATCACATCAAAAAAAAAAATAATTGAAAAAAAAATTATAAAAAAAATATAAAAAAAATTATAAAAACTTTTCCTGTCAGCCTGTCTGTCCGTCTGTATGTACATATAATGATCTGAAGCCTAGACGGCTTAAGTTCTACATACCTTCAAATTTGGTATGTGTTGTTCTTTTGTCATTCCTTACAAGAGTTTTTGAAATTTTATTCTCAAGGCTAAAAATAACGGTAGGTACTTGCTTATAGCTCTTAGGGAAACATTTTTTTCTTGAAAACGTGAATCGAAGGTTAATGCTGTAACTTTCAGAGTATTTATTTCAGGGTTGCGAGTTTGTGAATTAAATAAATTTCACGACTGGATCGCACGTATTTGCTCATAGGTGCGGTCACATCGTCGAATAAAATTTAAATAAAATGCACGACTGGGTCGCATGAACTAGTTATTATGCTAGATAATTGCTTAGTGGTTGCATATGTATGTATTTTTTAGACGTGTGGTTTTCAAGAAGATATAAAACGCCTATAGTTTAATGTCATGGCCAAGAATGTAGCTTTATTATAAAGATAAGGGTTTGCATTATGTTCTAAAAATGATTTCGGAGAAGTGGCCGCCGTGGCTGGCTCGAATAAATTCCAGCCGAGGCCCAATTTTCCCAATTTTTTGAACATCGGGATCGGTGGCCATTTCGTTTTGGGCCCATTCACCGAACGTATGACGCGCTTGATGGGCGTTCGGCTTCAATTCTTGAACGAGTTGGATTTTGTAAGCCTGCAAACCAAGGTCTTTCCGCAAAATCTTCCATAAGGTGGATGGGCACATCTCCAATTGTTGCGCGCGATGGCGGATAGACTCATTCGGGTCTTCTTCGATACTTTGCTCTACCGAAACGAAATATAATTTTGGTAATACATTTGCACAACATACAAACTTTGTTCAGGAGTAAGTCTATTTATTATGAAATTGCAAACCAAACTAAGCATAAATCAAGAGACAGCTGTCAAAAAGACCAACTCCGAAAAAAGTATTGCCAGATTGAAAACCACACGTCTATTAAAATAAAAAAATATTTTTTTCAGAAAATTCTTTATTTTTTTTTTTAATTAGTTACAGTTTTCTTGGAAAAACTAAGTATGCAATAAAATTTGAAAACTAAATGTCTATCGAGGAAAAAAAATATTAAAAATCGTTCGACCAGTTTTTTTTTTAAAAGTCGTTTTTTTGAAAAACTTTTCGAAAAAATATTTTAAATTTTTTTCTAGTGTTTCTTTATAACGAAATCGGTAGTTTTCATCTGGGAAAATTATTTAAAAAAATTTAATCAACCCATTTACAAAATATTTGGAAAACCAAATTTTTTTTTAATTTTTAAAAAATCGAAGTTTTTGAAAATTTTGAAATGCGATATTAATTGAATTATAAATGACTTCCTGTGTGCTAAAATTTATTGAAATCGGGATAAAAGTTTACGATAAAACCGCATTTGAAAAAACCGGTTATATGAGAGGTACCGTTATAGAACAAATGTCGAAAAATTAATTCTAACTGAAATATGTATAGTTGTAAAAAAATAGCACCCTGAAAGTTTTATCAAAATCGTTAGAGCCGTTTTCGAGAAAATCTAACTTTTAATTCAAAATTGTATGGCAGGTACCGTTATTTTCAACCTAGAGCAAAAATGAAAAACGCCCCCGAGATACTACCTAATAAATACTAAATACCAAGTTTGAAGCAAATCGGCCCATCCGTTTAGGCTGTAGCGGCGCGAACAGACAGACAGACGGACGGAATTTCCGGACCCACGTAACGTCATGTTTGATTGTTAATTTTTTTTTTTTTTGGACGAATCCATAACTTGCATTTTAGTACCTAAATCGCAAGTAAAAATCATTAAGTCATAAGCTATAGTGGACTTATGAATTAAAAAGAATTTAATTCATATGCTAGTAAGTGACTTATGAATTAATTAAAAATTTATCTTATAAGTTAGTTGGTGACTTAAGAATTAAAAAAACATTTAAATAATAAGGTTCTTAGTGACCTATGTATTAAAAAACGATTAATTCATAAGCTAGTTAGTGACTTATGATTTAAAAAACATTTAATTCGTAAGCTAGTTAGTGACTTATGAAAATACGAGAGCAACTATAGATATTTTTGGGTCGTTGTTTAAATAAATTGCACGACTGGATCGCACGTACTTCCTTATATGTGCGGCAACGTCGTCGAATAAAATTTATATAAAATGCACGACAGGGTCGCACGAACTTGCTCTTATGCTAGATAATTGTTTAGTAGCTGCATGTGTATGTATATATATTAAAATAAAAAATATATTTTTTTTTTGAAAATTCATTATTTTTTTTAATTAGTTTAAGAGTTTTCTCGGTAAAAACTAAGTATGCGATAAAATTTGAAAACTAAATGTCTATCGAGGAAAAAATGAAAATCGTTCGCTAGTTTTTTAAAAGTCGTTTTTTTTTGCAAAACCTTTTCGAAAAAATATTTAAATTTTTTTTTAGTGTGTCATTATAAGAAAATCTGTAGTTTTCATCTGGGAAAATTATTTTAAAAAAATTAACCAACCCGTTTTCAAAATATTTCGAAAACCAATTTTTTTTTTTAAATCGAAAAAAGTTTTTGTAAATTTTGAAATGCAATGTTGATTGAATTATAAATGACTTCCTGTGTGCAAAGTTTTATTGAAATCAGGATAATGGTTTACGATAAAACCGCATTTGAAAAAAACGGTTATATGAAAGGTATCGTTATAGAACAAATTTCGAAAAATTCATTCTAACTGAAAGATGTATTGTTGTAAAAAATAGCACCCTGGAAGTTTTATCAAAATCGTTAGAGCCGTTTTCAAAAAAATCAAACTTTTTGTTAAAAATTGTATGGCAGGTACCGTTATTTTTAGACCTAGAACAAAAATGAAAAATATTCCCCGAGATACTACCAAATAAAAACTATTTACCAAGTATGAAGCAAATGGGCCCATCCGTTTAAGCTGTAGAGGTACGAACAGACAGACAGACAGAATTTCCGGACCTACTTTTTTGCACTCTTCTATCATCTTAATGTTATGTTTGGTTGTTAGAATTTTTTTTTGCACAAATCCATAACTTGTCTTATAGTACCTATAATCGCAAGTAAAAGCCAGTAGTTACGCGATGGAATAGTCTTTTTGATTGCTTAGAGAACACGTATTCCAGCTGAAAGAAAGATTGCTAGACTGCGAGCTTATAACGGTTTCCACAAAAATTTCCTTTTTATATGAAAGCGATTTTGAATATATTACAGCCGATTATTTAGGTTGTTCAAACCCAAAATAAGACGATAGATATTTTTCAAGGTGAAGAAAATTTCCGTTTTGGCTATTTTTTCCCAACTTTGCTGTCAATAACGAAATGGGATTCTCTTATAAACAGTAACCAGCTTCAGTTTTCCGCTTGCATCGTTGACAAATTAAAAATATCACTATTATACGTTTCCACGACTATTTTGGAATAATCGATAAGAGTGAATTTGCAGCAATAGCTGCAATTACTCACCCTAAAAGTAAAGCCACGTATACAAAGCCTTACAAAAAGACCTTGGCCGGAAACCCAAGAAACAAATCAAGAACCACCCGACTAATTTGTTTGATTTCGGTGATGTGAGCAACAACAGCGTTATAGCCTCGCTTATCCCACAAGAATCTGAGGAAACCGAGCTTATGAAGTTTTTAGTGAACAACAACAACAAAGGCTCTAATTTATAAGATTTGAAGAATTCTTTGGTAAAATCGTTGATTTTGAAATACAATACAGCCTTGCCGTCTTCTGCTCCGTTGGAAAAGTTTTTTTTCCTCCGTAGCTATGCTGGATTTGCCAAGAAACAATAGTAAGCAAATTCAAAGAAAATATACAAATGAATTCAATTTATGTTTATTTAGTTTTTAATTTTTTAAATAATTTTTGTTTATGATCACATTTTACATGTATTGTTTGAAGAATTTTTTTATCTTTTATTTAAATAATAAATATTTTTAAATCTTATTTAAAATGTTTTTTTCTTTTAATTTTATTACAAACTTTTGGTTCCTGCTTAGTAAGTATTAACTTTTGAATATGTTTTTAACTTTCAAACGTTGCTTATAAGCTACGAAATTGACATGCCAGCTTTTAATATTTCAATTCATAAGCTCACTATGAATTCAATATTTTCTTACAGATAATTCGCCCATTAGCTTATGAATTAATTTTTTTAATTTATAAGTCACCAACTATAGCTTAAGAATTAATTGTTTTTAGTTCATAAGTCAGCTTCTGAATTATTTTTTTTAATTCATAAATCACCAAGCAGCTTCTGGATTCATTATTTTTAATTCATAAGTCACTAACAAGCTAATGAATTAAGTGTTTTTTAATGCATAAGTCACTATCTACCTTATGAATTGAAAGGTTTTTTAATTCATAAGTCACCATCTAACTTATAAGTATTTTTTTTATTCATAAGTCCCTCTAGCTTATGAATTAAATGTGTTTTAATTCATAAATCAGTAAACAGCTTGTGATTTTTTTTTTTACTTGCAATTATAGGTACTATAAAATAAAGCAAGTTATGCATTCGTGCAGATTAAAAATTTTGAGATAACAATCAAACATGACATTACGATGATAGAGAAACATATTTGAGTTACTGGCAAAATTCTGTCTGTCTGTCTGGCTGGCTGTCTGTCTGTTTGTCTGTAAGGATGTATTTTGGACTGCAGCCTAAGCGGTTAAGCCAATCGTCTTCAAATTTTGAACTTAAGGTTATTTTGACATTCTACAGAGGAGTTTTTTCAGTTTTTTTTTAGCTCAAAAATTAACGGTAACGGTAAAGGTATGCTCACTTTGGCTGTGACGTCACATTCTTCTGATTTTTGTTCTTATAGAGTGTAAATAAATGTGTTAATTTGCCGATAAAAACATATGTTTATTGTTCTTATAATCATTAAAAAAAATCGTTTAAGCCATCAGTTTTAAAACATAATTTTCACTTAACAAATAAAATAATAATAAAAGAAGAATGTGACATCATAAAATATCAAGATGGCGATTTGTATGCGTCTAGTGAGCATACCTTGTTTTTCTGTGTATCATGAATTAACGGTACCTGTCATATAACCGTTATGTAAAAGCTTATTTTTCTCGGCTCCAAGAATTTTTATAAAAAAAAATAAGTGTACTACTGTAGGTACACGCATTATATTTTGGAGAAAAAAAATTGATATGGTGGGCTAAAAACGGTACCTACCTCATCTAGGACCTGTTTTTTTTTTCTTCGACTTTCTCAAAAACTGGTGATCAAAAAATTGATATTCAAGAAGAAAAAAGAAGAAAAAAACCAGACAAAATAACATGCAAAATGCAAGAAAAGATATGTTCAAATGGTTTAATCGATTGATTACAAAGTGAAAGCAAAACAAATTATATACGAACATTCCTAATTACATCCGTATAACTAATAAAATACCAAACAATATTTTTTAAAAAACCATATTAAAAAAAGTAATAATAAATAAATTACTTTTAGAAAAAATAAATAAAATTTCAAACATAACAAACCATGTAGGTAATTAATATTGTAAAAGATGGTGCAACTATCACCGAAGAAGTGCCAATAAATATTAAGTTTTAATTGAAAATATTAAAAGAAGAAATTATGAATATTGAATTTGCTATGAATTGATAGTAAAGAGATAAATATTGTTAAAGAAATATTGGAAACAAACAAAATACCATACATATGGAGATAGATAATAAAAAGCCTTGAAGAAGACAACACTAGAAAATCAATCATGAGTATTAAACTGTCAATAATGCTTTTGCTCATTTTCTTTTATCATCATGCGCAAGTGCAAATCAAAACCAGCACACCCTGTGCAACAAAATGAAGAAGTAAAATATAGAGAGGACAAAGTTAAAGATGTAGAGGAAACCGAAGCAGGTCCAGTCCAGCAACAAAGCCAAAACATAGAACCCCAACGCAAAATAGTAAACATCAGCAAAATACCACTCTTTTGAACGAGGACGTTCAAAACTTAAAGGTGGAGGAGTTAACGACATTTATGCTGAATAGCATAAAGCATTGCACTGTGTCCCACGATCGCGACAAACAAGTTCTCAGGTTGCGATGTTGTTTGTTGTGCCAGACGCTGGCGAGAATATTCCAGCGTAAGAGATGACACACCTGTGGGAACATCCGCTCATCCCCTAGCTAAGTATTAATTAGATTAAGTTATTTTAAGAAACTCATATTGTAGTTAGTTTAAGTTTTTGATTTGAAATAAAGAGGACGTATCCTCCTAAACATTACAAAATATTTTTTTATAATTTTTTACAAGGTGTAAAAATAATTTACATACCACCCTGTAGACAAAATCTTATACCCTTGGTAGGCATAAAGGTTGAGTTAGGTCATTTTGCAAAAAAGTCACTCTGTTAAAAAAACACACATTACACTCTTTTCATGTTAAGTTCAACCAGTTTAACTTCCGTCGATCTTGTAAACTTGTTTCGAGTTATTACTTTTTTTGAAAATCCAGTTTTTGTTTGTTCTTAAGCCAAAATTGCAAAAAATACAGCAAAAGAATACAGCTTTCAATAACGTTAACCTATACGCATAAACACAACTTACCAATTCCCAAAGCAGTTCCAACTTTTCCAGAAACATTCAGAAATTCGATTTCTAAAAATCCTTTATTATCAAATGGCAAAACAATATTCGGCGATATTATTGCCGCTTTGGGTAACCCTGATACCTGTCGGTGATGGTTGGTTGCCGTCGGTGGTGCATCTGTTGTTGTTGCGTTCCGTAAGGCCGTAAGTTTCTCCATCAAGGCCGATCCGTTGAAACTTAACAACAAATTAACATTACTAACTAAAGACTGTGGTGTAGCGCCGGCAGTCGTTGGGGCAGCCGTTGACGATGAATCCGCTGTACAAAGCTTACTGATACTCAGGATAAATGTGATGTAAAGGAAATTCGACGAGGTAAAACTAAAGCTTATTAATTGCTGCACTTTACTTTGGTAATTTATACTACTACTAAAAAATTTACTGACTCTCGGCGGCTCAAAAGCTGGAGTTGCCATGATTTCAAATTTTGTATTTTCACCTACAAGCTATAAATAAAGCTGTGCAATTTTCTTTTTTTTTTAAATACACTTCTCGCTTGGTGGAGTATTTATCCAAATATTTTTTTATTATCTATTTTTGTTGATAATTTCACTAGACACTTGAGGAATTCCCCTCTAATTCACATAAAACGAAAACAGATACACAGGTGAGAGGCAACTCTGACGAGGTGAGAAGCCAGATATATCCACGATAAAACATCCGATCCACAACAACCAATAAGAAGACGAACACGTGCTGGCTAACTTAACCACTTTGAAACTTTAAACATGAATGTGTGCACTTTTTTGGGAGAAAGAGAGAAAAAGATAGAAAGGGAGAGCGCGCGAAGTGTGTTTGCTATTCGGCTGACTTTTCGTTCACTTTTGTAAGAAAATATTTACCAAAATTGTCAAGACTCTTAAAAACTCTCGAAACTTCTCTTTCAATTACACTATTCCACGATCACTTTTCTGCAACTTCTCTTCGAAATTCTTCACCACCCAAAAAACACGAAAATTAGAAGACACGATGACGATGAGAGAGAAAAAATGCTAACGAATACAACACCTTACGTTTTTTTTTATCTTAAATATCTAGTTTAGCAGCCGAATACCGCTAATTATATCACAATTAATCACAAAAATACCTATAATATCGCGCCACTCGACTTGAACGACGCGCCGAAATTCCTCACGATATTAACCGAAACTTTTTAATACTATACTTTTCTCTTCAATTAAACGGCCAATAAGAAGATTTAAGAATACCGAAACATTAAATTTTGTATTGACAATTTGTTTATAAAAACTATCAGTACTTTATAAGAGTGGCCGTTAGTAAGGTAGTTGTCATAAATTCCGTACACAGCATAAAGAAACCGTCCAACTCCCTCAACGTTCAACGTTCGTTTCGTATTTGAGTGAGGCCGAGGCGACGACTACACCGCAGCACAGTTGATATTTATTTGCACACACAACGTATATGCCGCGCGATGATGACGACTCTACGACGATGGGTGGTTGGTAGTGGTACTGCTAGGCAGAAGCCTGTGTGTTGGCTGGTGGGACGGAAAGTTGGACAAACGACAAATTCAGTTTTGTTATGCTGGTGTTTTTGTTTTTTTTTTTTTGTAAGTTGTTTGTGATATTATCTTGGTATTTTTTTTCTTCCACCCGATTTCGTCGCATCATAAATCCAAGCCCCCCGAAGACCGAAACCAAATGAAATCGAGTGTCTGCTTCTGCTTCTGGGCTCTGCTCTGCATAATGTGTTAATGCGGTGAATAAAGGAAGGAGGGTCAGTGCCGTGTAGTGTTAGAATGCAATATTACTAGAACTAGGTACACCAATTGAACACCAACTGACGCGTCGGATGACATGACACTACAGAGAACTTGCATGTACCTACGTCAGATTATAGTGGAAATTGGAGTGTCGAGTCCTACTCGTAGTTACCTCATAGATAATACTTTTATGTGCGATAATATGTAATTATTCATGGAACCACAACAACAATTATTGTGGGCGAGATTTGTATTTGAGGTCGGTCACTTCTCTTTTCACTTGTAGTGCAAACGCGACACCTTTAAGGGACAATTAGCTATAGGTGAAGCATGGTTCCTTAAAGAAGTTGGTGTGGTTGGTACCTATTTGAAATTTGACTGGATGTAAAATTGTGCACAATCATAGGTTATTAAAGTGAAAAGGAAATATTCCAACGAAAAGAAAAGAATGGGCACGACGGTGTCGCAAGTACTTGCTCTTATGTACCTAATCAAATTACGTAGAAAAATATCACGGTCTGAACTTATAAAAAGGATGATTGTAATTAAAAAAAATATAATAATCAAAGTAATTTTTTAATGTATTTATAAAAATTAATAATAATTGAACGCAGCATTAATTATAAAGTTTGGTTTTGCGACGTGTTTCGGAACTATAAATCCGTATACATGAAAATATGGATTTGAATTTCTTCGGTTTTTAAACCAATAGGGTTCAGAATAGATTGTATCGTTGCCTCGTCGGCAAACGACAACGAATAACCACCACCAAGCTTCCTGAGCATGTTAGAAATATACATAAAAAGATATTGAAAAGATGTGCGGGTGCAGTGCAGTTCCTGCCCTGTGCCTTGCAGAACAGAAGACCATTCGTGACACTAAAAACATTAGCTGTCGTGTATTCCCATTCTGTTCATTGTATATAAAGACTGCAGCAGTTTATATACATACAATGATCTTTGTGAGATGTAGAAATGCATCTGCAATAAGTTTGAAAATATTAACTCAACGATCTTACGTTCTCCCACAAATGTTCAAGTGCATTAGAAAAAGGTTATGAAGTTGACTGCATTTACACTGACTTCTCAAAAGCATTTGATCAACTAAGCCACGAACTAATCTTGTTTAAGCTAAAAGCTTATGATTTTCCTCCCTGTATCTTAGCTTGGATCAAATCATACCTTGAGAATAGATCCTACCAGGTAAAATTTAGATATTGTCTTTCAGATCCCTTCGTGGCTCACTCTGGAGTACCTCAAGGAAGCCGCCTTGGTCCATTATTATTCATTTTGGCTATAAATGATGTTACATCATGGATTCAGTCAAGTGACATTCTCATATTTGCTGATGACATGAAGATTTTCAAGATAATAAAGTCTAGCGATGACCGTATTCTTCTGCAGGCAGATATTGATAACTTCAGTATTTGGTGCAGAAAAAGTGGTATTTGCCTTAACCCTGTAAAATGCCAGACGATTACCTTCCCTAGAGAACGTATCGTAAGTGCATTCGATTATCATATTTCGCAGCACAAACTCTGCAGCGTCTTCAGTTTTAAGGATTTGGGTGTCCATTTTAGCTCCAACTTAGAATTTACTCAAAACGTTAACTTTATAGTGAATAAAGCTAGCTCTATGCTTGGATTCATAAAACACTGGGCAAAGGAACTTAATGATCCATATGTGACTCTTTCCTTGTACAATTGCTACGTACGCCCTCACCTTGAATATGCTTCACATCACCTGCGTGGATCGGAACTTCTGCATGTTGACTTTCATAGAACAAACTATGGAAAATATGAAGCTCTAAACCGTATGAGAAGATTTTTTAATCTTAACGCTTCACAAATGGATTTTAACTTAAGTAAAGTGGGATTAAAATCCTTATTTCGAACAAGTGCTCCATTGTCGTGATTGTTTTGTTTTATGTTTTAATTATGTATATAATTCGCATGATTTATTTTATACTTTGTGCATGTGTAAGGCTACCTGTGTTTTATTTTATTTTATTTTAGTTTTGTTTTGTTTAAGTTTTTACTAATGTCTAACACATGCACTTATGATGAGCCTCTGATTGTAGAAATAAGCTTGCTTTAAGCTTACTACATCAAAGAATCTGAAGTGTAAAAGTTTATTAGGTATTCATTTGATACTTGTATATTTTTTTAATATTTCTTTGACAGATTAACAATGTCTAATAATAAATCGTCCCAAAATCGTAACAATCCAAATAAAGTCTAACAATGACACTTAAACCAAAATTTTTGACACAACAACAAAGATCGCCTTTCATACTTCTTAGGTTCATGACCTGAATGCTCGCTTTGCCGTTTTGACATAAGGTATGTTCCGGAAATGATGTAGGGAGTGTTATGAAATTAAAGATTTGCATTTCATTACTATTTTTTGCCTATTCAGTGAACAAAACCGTGTTCGTCTACTCCTTTTGTTGAAACAATTTTGGTTTAGTTAGTTTTTAGTTTCTGTTTGAACAATACTAAATAAAATACTGAACAAATAATGAACAGCTTTTGAAATAATGAACATATTTAAGTTTTTGTATACAAAATAATTCAAAATGAACATTTACTTCAAATAATGAACTTAACTATAATAATGAACGGATGGTCACCGTATGTATATCCAACATTAAGTTCCGATTAGGTTGAGCTTGCGTCTACTCCAAGACTCCAACATCACACACCTCATTAGAGAGATTCCTAATGCTGGGAATAATTGAAGAGGAAGGAAATTTATATAATTCCTTTCATATTAAGATTTAATTTAGAAACCTCTTTCTAATACTTACATCTATGCATGTTCAAAGTTCCCTCACCAAGTACATAGTTTATGCTATAATCAATCACGTTTGGCAGGCAGTTTCTTATCGAGGGAACCAATATCACTTGATTAGTCGATCGTTGGTGTGGGCTGTGGTGTTAGAGGGTGAGAATGAGGCTGACAACAAGGACGACTTAATACAGAAACATGTGTATGTTCACCGGCGACAGGCCGTTGTCGCCGCTGTTGTATTTTTGTAGGTTACAATTGCAATCAAAAGGGTACAACTCGAAATTAGATTTGGTTAGGTTAATGGGTTGATGGCGAATATTAGCAAACAGGTTTGTGATCTTATAGATCATACATATATTCGATTTTTTTATTTTAGTTCTTGCTTCACCTGCTTGATAGAATAAAAATCTAACGTTAAGATTGATAGGAAATAGAACTGCGAAACTAAATTGCACGGTTGGATGCGGCCCAGCGTGAAAAAATCGATATACAGGGGATCGGTATAAGATGCACCAAAAAGCTAGAGCGAGTAGGTTGGGTTAGGACATGAAAAAAATCGTATGGGAGGGGGGTCTATTTCGCCCCATTTAGGTAGGAGGGGCACTTTTCTCAAAAATTGACTTAAAACAGAAATTTATTCAAAAACAACAGTAAGTAAAAATAACGGTACCAGCTATATAAACGTTAATTTTTATTTTATTTATTTTTTATTATTATTTTTGTATTTATTAATTCGTAATTCTATATTCTTTGGTAATATGTTATTATGTCTTAATGAATATGCTAAATCTTGGCGCTAATTTCCTAAAGCCACAAAGCCAAATACAGAAGAAATATATTTTACAACGAAAAAGTATCTGTTGTTAACATGAAACCAAATTATCATAACTTTATTAACTCGGATAAATAATTAATGCATTTGTTGTTATTTCTGCACGTCAATCAAAGTAATTATAAATGCATTAATAACCTTAATCCAAGTTCCTTGTAACATGCACTTTATTCTTATCTACTACGTGGAAACTTGGTTTCCTTTTATTTCCTATGAGTTCGTCTAAAACTGATGAAGTTTGTATTTAATGGAAATTATAATTTTGAATGCAAAAAATAATTTGCATAGAATTTTTACCAGGGAATTTCATATTGAAGAGCTAGTGCATTATAGAGAAAAAGCGTCATTAGGAAAATTTCTAATGAGTTGAAATCATTTACGAAAGTGAATCATAATTACTTATTGATAGACATGAACAATAAACCCTATAACAATGAAGCTATTATTCTGAAATTTAATTCAAGTTCACACGAAGCTAGAATTACATATTATGTATGTATGTATGTAGCTAGTCTAAAAATGTGCGTATTGTTCAAGAGGTTTGATGTCAGTGATGTGTCGATAAGATGATGGGATTGTTTAGGACACATATTTGTGTGTCGATTTAATATTCAGCTAGCACAGCAAAACTATGCTTGTGATTGTTTATATTCGGAACAATCGATTGTTAAAAACTGTGAAGTTTGGGTACGCAATCCTAAGAGGCTTGCGATTGTTTATATTCACTTTGAAATGTAATCTTTTAACGGTTTGGATTTGAGTTGACACAACATAAACTGTGTTCTATATGGACTTTTTTAAGTACGTAAGAACAGCTATGTTTTTTTCTTTGACGCTACATCGGACGTTGCATTTTTTATTAATCATATCCTTGACAGGAATTTTGCAGGCAACGTATTTGCAATATATTACCTTATCTTACCTTAGGTGGCGCTTCAGTCCGGGTGGACCTGGGCCTCAACCAACAAGCTTCTCCAGCTACCTCGGTCCCTAGCTAGTGGCCTCCAATTCCGCAAATGGAGTCGGTTGAGGCACACTTCTACTTGTGTGTGCCACCTGAGTCTCGGTCTTCCTCTACTGCGCCGTCCCTCTGGGCTGTATAGCCGGTACAGTTCTTCATTGTATCTGATATCATCTTCATTGAAGCAGCGATTAGCGAGATTTATTCTTCGTTTGATTTCAGCGCTGATGTTGTTGTCTGAGTTAATAGCGGAGTACAGGTAGACAAAGTCCCTAACTACATCAAAGTTATAGGTGTGTATGGTGATGTTTTGTCCAAGACGTCGATGTTGGAAGTCTCTTATTGATGACAGTATATACTTGGTTTGCCCTCATTCCATCTCAATACTCACAAAAGAGCTACTGATTACTGAATCCCGCTGTGTTCTTCCGATTATGTCAATATCGTCGTATGCGAGTAATTGGACGGACTTTTGAAAGATCGTGCCTCTGGTGTTGGTGTGCGAGTTCTGCCCTATTCTTTCAAGTATGATGTTGAAAAAGTCGCATGACAGCGCATCTCCTTGTCTTAATCCCTTTTGACTTAAAAGGTGTCGGTGAGGTCTTTACCGACCTTGACGGAACAGCATTCGTTTTCCATCGTCATTTTTCACAGGCGGACGAGTTTGGCAGGGATGCACATTGCTCTATATAACTCGTCTCTATAAATGCTGTCTTGGTGGTGGGTTCTTTTGAATTGAAGTTCTTGTGTTTTTTCCAAGATCTGCCGTAACGTGAATATTTGATAGATAGTGGACTTTCCTGGCCTAAAACCGCACTGATATGGATCTATCAAGTTGTTGATGAATGGCTTAAGGCGTTCAAACAATACAGCAGAAAAGGTCTTGTAGACGATGTTGAGGAGACTGATACCCCTGCAGTTGGTGCAGTTCAGAGGGTCTCTTTTTTTAAGGATCGGAAAATTATGCTGAGATTCCATTCATCGGGCATGCTTTCTTTTGAACCATATTTTGGTTATGAGTTGGTGCATACTTACAGCCAAGTCATCGCCCGCAGCTTTGAAGAGCTCGGCTGCTGATGATGTTCATAGACATGAACAAAACGTTGTGACAAGATTTAATTTGTTTCATTGACCTAAAACCCATTTCACAAATAGAGCTCGGCAGCTAGGCCACCGGCTCCGGCGGCTTTGTTGCTCTTAAACTCAGATACAGATAGTTTTACTTCATCCAGATGTGGTGGGCGAAATTGTTGGTCTACTTCGCCCAGATAAGATGGACCTTTCTGCCTGACAGCGGAATTCGTTTCGTCATCGCCGTTATTCAGTCTGCAGAAATGGTTTTTTTCATATTCTCAGCATCGATTGCGATTCCACTACGATGTTCCCTTGATCGTCTTTGTAAGCTTCAGTTCGAGCTCTGTAGCTTGACCTATTATATTTGATGTAAAATAATTTTGATTCTTTAAACAGGAAACAGCTGGGTGGAGATCGTTGTATGATGGGATCTTAGACTACTATTAATTAAAAAAAGATTTGTTCAAATTAGTTTTGTCGTTCTCGCGTGATGCGCGGTCAGGCCGAAACTGCTTCAATTTTAATATATATAGTGATGATTTAGTATTTTAAAATCTTTGTATTATATTATTACTATTATGATATCATGTTCCCTTGTTTTTCGTTACTTCCGATATATGTATGTGCTATAGGACATATATATATATATATATATATATATATATATATATCATGTGTATATATATATATATATATATATATACATGATATATAAACAAAAAAACAATCACACATGACATTAGCATGATTAGAGAAATATCATCTGGTCAGTGGAACAATTCTTTTAATATTCATTGGTGACCATATAAATAGCACACATTTTTGTAAATTTTGATCTTTTATTAAATTCAAGTTGTTTTAAGATCCTTGTGTTTTTTCTTTTCAGTTATTTAATTAAGAAAATAGATATGAGAACCACAGTTAGTAAGCTTTTTCTTTCTAGCTTGGACATTTAACTAGCACATGTGGTAAAAATTCGAATTTACTTTTCAATTTCATTCTCCAACTTAATTTTTCGTGGAAAACCCTTGCTTTCAATCACAACTTGACATCTTCTTGGCAAACCACCAATTTTCTGCATCTTTCTATTGGCCTTTTATACCAAGCGTTTTTTGATATTTTTCCACAATTCATCAACATTTTTGGGATTTTTGCCTCCGAACTGGCGTTCAATATCATTCTACAGATTCTCAATCAGGTTGAGATCGGGCGAATGTGCCGGCCATTTCAATACATTAACGCAATTATCTTCTAAACACGTTTAAACTAACCGAGAAGTACATACATATGTTTCGGATCGTTGTCGCGCTAAAACTCCATGTCAAAGGCAAATTGTCATCTATCAAAATATTTTTATAATTTTTTTGTATTCATTTTAGAGTTGCCTTTGACAATTGGGGTAATACCGTGCCTAGAGGAAGCTCCCCACACCATAAATTAATTTCATTTAATTGTCGTCTTATTGTTTCAGAAGACACAGAAATACCGTATTGTGACTCAGCATCTGATTCTATATGATTTGAAGCCTTGAATTGGTCTGCAGCTGAAACTCTTTCGATTAAATCATCTTCTCTTAAGGTGTTTTTCTATCACTCATAAGACCTAGCTATAACAAAAAAACACAAAAATCTAACAGTTTTATAGTCTCCAGCCTTTATTAGCTCAAAGAAAGAGAAACCACGTTAATTTAAGGGAAGAGCTGAGGTTTGTATGCAAATCAGCTAATACAATGTAATGTGTTGTATTTATGTGCCCACCACGGTGGTAAAGCCTCCATACCGACTTTAATTAAAAAGGGATTAATACAAATCTATGCAGTGTCTTGTGACTTCTTCAACATCAGAACTATCCCGCCAACACCACAGAAACGACCTGCAAAATTTCATCCAATAACTCGCATACGCCCGTGATGTTGATGTGATGTCAGGCTCAATAGAGCTAGCAAACATCGATGCCTTGAACAAAACATCAATATAGACAGCTCTGCCTTTGAGGTAATTAGGACTTTGTCTAGCTGGAGTGGTAACGCTGAGATCAAACGAAGGATAACTCATGGATATTATTGACAAAAATTAACCAGGACACTTTAGGCTGCTAAGAGAATAAAATTCTCCAGGGATTTTTGGTCCGTATGCATAAAAGTTTAGTGAAGAAGGATATACAACGAGAAACTGTACTGAAGTGTAGTTGAGAGATGACAAGAAAAATTCATCAACACAGTGTCAAAAAAAGGTTGTGTAAAGTAACGAAAACAGTTTGAATTCTATGTTTTAATTAGCTATTGACGAAACAACCATTTGTGCAAAGATTATCTTTACCCCAGAACTCTTATTAAAATTGCGATAGTGAGTTTGTTTGGTAAGGTATGTCCACACCAAAGAAACATTTAAAAAACATTTCAGACATTTTTCTTTGTTTCTGGAATGTTTATAAAGGGTCCGCCATCTAACGTTTTTTTTCAACTAGTGCTTATTTCGTGAATAATGACACTTAGCTCATGTCTGATTTGACAGATAATTAGTTTTATCCTTCCGCTGAACGAATATGGTTGTGTATACGCTTGAACAACGCTGGGAAATATTGCGACATTACTGCCTGCGATCGACTTAGAGAAGATACCGATTTTGCCAAAGAAAATCATCTTTGTAAACAAGCAAAATTGTCGCATGTGGCACAGAAAACCCGCACGCATACATTGAAAAGCCGATACACCCAAAACGAGTCACTGTTTGGTGCGGATTTTGGTCCAGTGGTATAATTGGGCCATTTTTCGAAAATGAGCAAGGAGTGGCCGTTACAGTCAATGGCGATCGTTATCGGGCCATGTTGAACGAATTTTTGTTCACAAAAATTGAAGAGGAGGATATTGGCAACATTTGGTTTTAACAGGACGGCGCTACGTGCCACACAGCCGAAGCTACACTCGATGTTGATGAAGCATTTTCAAAAAAAAAAAAGTTATTTGGCGGACCCGTTATATGCGACACTGCGAAACATTTCTGAAATGTTTATGAAATGTTTCTTTGTTTCCCATTTCGAACGAAAACTTTTTTTTAATTTTCCAGAATTTTATGCTAGTCGTTAGGTTATTTGTTTTTATTTTTTTTTGTATTTTTTCACGATGTAAAACACGATGCTATGATTGCTACTTCTTTGACCGGTATTACATGGCGCATAAGTTTAATGCGCAACTTTTGTTTATTTTCTTTTGTACTTCTATTCGGACATGCGAGCACTAACTGCACGAAGCATGTTCGAGTTGCGCATGATTTTGATATTTTGACATCTACCTTTTATTTTACATTCTGTGACAAATTCAAATTATCATTATAATGTTCAGTATCAGTAGTGTTGCTAGAAATGCTCATACATTTTTTGAGTTTAAACAACAACGTTGCTGCAAGAAACGAAAACTAAATAAGGCAATTATATAAAATAACAAACTAGAGAAAGAAGAAACGTCAAAAATATGCAGGGAAATTCCTACCCGAGCATGTTCGGGTAGCTGTATTTCTGTTTAATTCTATTTTAATATCTTTCTCCTTTGCACTTCATACATACATGCAAAACTAAACATGCGTCATCTAATACTGGACTTCACAATTTCCTTGAAGCACAAAAATGGATACTTAGAATGGGAAACAAATAAACATTTCAGAAATGTTTCTGAAAGCATCCACACCATAAAAAAAAACATTTCTGAAATGTTTTTTAAACAAATGGGAAACATTTCAGAAATGTTTTTTAAACAAATGTTTCTTTGGCGTGAACACATCTTTATGATCTCACGTCAAAACTACTCAAAGGATAATTATGACTTTTTCTACATACATATTTATTATTATTAGTACTAGAATCGCCCATGCTCGAAATTCGAGCACATTTAGAAAGTTTTCAATCTACATACATACGTACTTTATATATTCATAAGTTTGATAAAAATCAAATATGGCTAGTTTAAAATTAAAAAAATTAATTTCGAATGAAATACTCATTACACCGGAAATACTCAATAATTTTTTTCATTTGAAGTTTCGTTAAGTACGTACGGTACGACAAAATTCATGTTCACGTATTAGTATAATGTACATACTTGGGCTACCTGGACCTAACAATTGCAAATACAAGAAGTCTGAATTTAGTTGGCTTTGGCCCCAGATGTAAAACAGTCCGAACCCCCTAGACCTTTTCTGAGGTCAAACCAGCCAACTGCAGATGTAGATCTTATAGATGAAGTGAACAGTGGGGAAGTTGTTATCCAAGTGGATATCTTAAAAATGGCCGTTAAAAACGAAGAGGAAATAATTGAAAAAAAAGACATAACACTTTGGTGTGAGCATGAGCAATAAAACGCACGACTGGTTCGCACGTACTTGCTCATATGTGCGGTCATATCGTTGAATAAAATTTATTATAAAGATAAGGGTTTGTATTATATCTAAAAAAATTATTTCGGGGAAGTGGCCGCCGTGGCTTGCTCGAATAAATTCCAGCCGAGGCCCAATTTTCCCAATTTTTTGAAAATCGGGATCGGTGGCCATTTCGTTTTGGGCCCATTCACCGAACGTGTGACGCGCTTGATGGGCGTTCGGCTTCAATTCTTGAACGAGTTGGATTTTGTAAGCCTGCAAACCAAGATCCTTCCGCACGAGATGGCGGATGGACTCAGTTGGGTCTTCTTCGATACTTTGCTCCACCGAAAATAACCATTATTTTGGTAAAAAATTTGCACAATTTGCCAACTTTGTTCAGGAGTAAGTCTATTCATTATGAAATGGAAAACCAAACATAAATCAAGAGACAGCTGTCAAAAAGACGAATTCCGAAAAAAATGTTGCCAGATTAAAAACCACACGTCTATTAAAAAAAAAAAAAATTTTTTTAGAAAATTCTTTATTTTTTTTAATTAGTTTCAGAGTTATCTTGGAAAAACTAAATATGCAATAAAATTTGAAAACTAAATGTCTATCGAAGAAAAAAAAATTTTGAAAATCGTTCGACCAGTTTTTTTTTTAAATGTAATTTTTTTTAAAAACTTTTCGAAAAAAGTAAGTATAAGGCAATCTGTAGTTTTCATCTGGGAAAATTATTTAAAAAATTCAATCCACCCATTTTCAAAATATTTCGAAAAACAATTTTTTTTTTGAAAAACTTAAAAAAATGGAAAAAAATTTGAAAATTTTGAAATGCGATATTAATTGAATTATAAATGACTTCCTGTGTGCAAAATTTTATTGCAATCGGGATAATAGTTTACGATAAAACCGCATTTGAAAAAACCGGTTATATGAGAGGTACCGTTATAGAACAAATTTCGAAAAATTTATTCTAACTGAAAGATGTATTATTGTAAAAAATTAGCACCCTGAAAGTGTTATCAAAGTCGTTATAACCATTTTCGAGAAAATCAAACTTTTTGTTAAAAATTGTATGGCAGGTACCGTTATTTTTCGACCTAGAGCAAAAATGAAAAACACCCCCCGAGAGACTACTTAATAAATACTAAATACCAAGTTTGAAGCAAATCGGCCCATCCGTTTAAGCTGTAGAGGCGCGAACAGACAGACAGACGGACGGAATTTCCGGACCCTTTTTTTAACTTCTCTATTATCGTAATGTCATGTCTGATTGTTAGATTTTTTTTTTGCACGAATCCATAACTTGCATTTTAGTACCTAAATCGCAAGTAAAAATGACAGTGAAGAGTTGCAAACACAACCGCTACGTTTAAAAGTATCTCTGCGACAAGTACAGGTAACAAAAGAGAATCAACGAAAGCCGCCGTGCTCTAGTCGCAAGGTTTAAAAACAGTCACATGATTGTTAGCTTTTGCAGTTTTTTAGTGTATTATCTTTCCACATGTTGTTTACTGTTTATAATATAATTTGCTAATAGAAAGATATAAAGGACTTTTTCAGTTTGGTATGGAAAAATTTGAACATTGGCATAAAGATTCGTGAGAATCAGTAGGGCAGTAATGCTATAGGTATAGGTAAATATATAGGTCCCAATAACAACAATTTACTTTTTGAAATCAAATTAATTAAAATAGCTTAATTATGTTTGATGAATCGATAAACGTGGTGTGGGTAGGTATTAATGGAATTTATTAATGATATTGGTACCTATAATAAGGTTCGAAGGAAGGTAGGTACTAAAATTAAGATACACATTCCAACTACTGATAAGCGAGTGGGTATAGACAATATTAACAGTTAGCACAGTGGTTTTGTTTATTTATAGGCAGGTGTAAACTTTTGTTTTCTTGATTGAAATTTTTGCATTCAGTAGTAATCGAATAGTTTTTTCTTTGTTAGTTGTTTTTGTGTGTTTATCATAGGCTTTTACGATGATGAAATGCTAGGCTGGGCTCAGCCGAGTAATATGAAATAAAATTTTGGGAAAAATATTAAACAAATAAAATTTTTATGAAATCAAAAAACACTATTCATAACGTTTTTTGGAAAAAAATGTTGTAAGCCATCTTATTTCTTTTGGTGTTTTCTACTTTATCAATTTTTTATTTCAAAATCGTTTTTTTCTGAAAAATGTTTTTTTTCGAAAAAATATTTTAATTTTTTTTTGAGTATGTCAATTTATAGAAATCTACTGACAGACAGACAGACGGACGGAATTTCCGGACCCACTTTTTTTGACTTCTCTATCATCGTAATGTTATGTTTGATTGTTAGAATTTTTTTTCGAATGCATAACTTGCCTTATAGTCCCTAAAAAATCGCAAGTAAAAAAAAAAACAACTTATTAATTCGTGCTATAAATATAAACATGGAACAACAGCAAATTCCAACTATAAAATAACGGGGATATATTGATTGATTGATGAAATTATTATAAAGGCTTATTGTAAAGGCTTTATATTAGGGTCATGTTAATGATGACAAAAATGTTGAGCTTACTTCCTGCCATGTCATTTTTTTAAATACGATACTTTTTTCATTACACCATAACTTGCCCTCATTTATATTTTGCAACAAAGAATGTTTTGAACCATAAGGAAGAGAAAACGAAGAGTTGTCAAAAAAGAAACCGCAAACAAAGAGGCACCCAGATTGTTCTCTCACTCTTTTACAACAAGATCACGACGTAGAAATCGATGTAGTTATTATAAGCCATTTAAGTACTTAAAACTCCCAATTATATTTCTCCAATGATTTTAAATTTAGATTGCGGACTGCTAATTGAGTACATCATCATGGATTTTATTCAAAAGAAATTTTTTCTAATATCACCCTTTTATGGACGCCTTTTTTAGCACAACGTCTATGGGTATGTATATAATGACGGAGTCGTCATGCATCAACAAACAAAAAGAAAATCCCAGAATAAAACGTCGGTATATGTATGAAATTTTCGAATTCACCCCATGTTGGAGTCAGCGCTGCTCGCTTTGCTGTCAACATTATTCTCATCGTCCTTCGTCGGCCTTCAGCGTCATCTACATCATCAAAGCCGAAGATATCCTTTATCTCTTTATGTGGAAATACAGTAATCGTTCTTGAATGGTACAAAAGAACCCCTACGCTTACCTATTCGCAAGAGTGGAAAGCATAAAATAGCGTTAAAAAAAATAGTTGCATTGGTACTCCTATACGAGTAGCTTAAGATAGGACTACGTTGATGGGTATGTTGTGAAGGCGAGATAAGAGCTAGCTTTGCTTGAATCTAAATCTTAAAAAACGTTCTGGACGTATAACATAAACATAAGATAAAATAAACATCATATCCACATAATTTAGTTCGAGGTGATAGTTGATCATTCTTTGAAGCAATCCATGCTCACTTAAAGGAAACACGTTTCTGTTTGTTTTATACATATGTATATGTATTTTTTTGGAATTCCAGTTGTTAAATTAATAACCTCGTCGGATGTTTACATAACTTATTATACAGAAAGAAGTTGAAAATAGTAGTACTTATAGCGGATTCAGAAATTATGAAAGCATAAAAAACCAAAGGCATTTTATTTACCCAATTTATATTCTGTATTTTTGTTTAAAGGTTTGAAACTTCATTAAAAAATATAAACAAACATTTTAAATTGTAATGGATTGCAATAAGACGAGACTTAAAAACATAGAAATTTCTTGAAAACGGGTGTCAAAATAATAGTAGTGTCGCCTTCTTTCTTCAAGTTTTTTATTTTACTGATAACTTACTTAATACTTAAACATAAATATCTAGTTATGTGACCGTGGTCTTTAACAGTTGTAATGCGGCGTTGCATAGAATTAATTAGTTTTAGCATCTCTTTACGGACATTAATGCCCAAGAATCCTAAATCATTGCCCAAAGGTGCGAGATATTTTTTGGCTTGGCTTGATCAACCTAGTATTAAAATCGGGTGACTGCTGAGACCATTCTAACACATTGACACTGTTGTTCTCAAACCACTCTTTTGCACCTTGCTTTTGTGTTTGGGTTTTGGAATTGGAATTTCTTCTTGACCTCTCCCAAAAAAAAGCGAAAGGAGATGAATTTAGAACTACATATGTATGTATGTCAATTTTGCTAATAATACAAATGGAAATAAGAAGATATCTAGCTTCAAATAATATGTTTATCGTGAGGATCACAGTTGTATAACAGGAACAGATTTACTACACTTAACTCATATTCGTTCGATAATTCACGTCCTTCGCCTTCGGACGTACAATTGCAACGGTGCCGTATGTCAAGCTCATTAAACTCCGATTTATACAGCATTGTCAAATGGGGTAATAGGAATCGTGTGGAGTTTAATGCTTCGAAAACTCAATGCTGTCTTCTGTCGTTAAAGCTTAACATACCCCTAACGCCATTGTCCATGAATGGCAATTACATCGAAGAAACCGAAAAGCTCTCAGTACTCGGTATGTGTGTCAACGACGACCTCCGTTGGAACGACCATATATTTGAGATCGCTAAGAATGCTGCAAAGTGCTTAGGTTTTCTGTATCGGTGTAAGAAGTATTTTTCCCCATCTGATCTGGCTACAATTTATAAAGCGTTTATACGCCCTAAACTCGAGTATAACTCCCACCTGTGGGCAGGTGCTTCACAAACATCGCTTCACCTGCTTGATAGAATACAAAATCGAGCGTTAAGATTGATAGGAAATAGAACTGCCGCTGAAACAATTGCCCCTCTCGAACACCGACGCAATGTTTCATGTCTTTCCTTATTTTATCGTTTCTTTTATAAAAAATGTTCACTCGAGGTAGCCAGCTGCATTCCTCCCCTTAAAAGTTTCGCCCGTAATACTCGTCTTGCTAGGAATGCCCATCAGTTCACCCTTGAGCCCAATTTCGGACGTACCGTGAAATATAGGGATTCTTTTTTTAGCCGTACAACACGACTTTGGAATGGTTTACCCGGCGAGATTTTCCCTTGCCATTTCAATTTGCAAACATTTAAAACCAATGTTTATCGACACCTCCTATCTCTCCCCTCCCTATCTTCCTAATGCCCGCGCAGTGTGTTACATTAAAAGGGAAACAAATAGTCCCTTGTGCGACATTGCTCTCCAATATTTTGCTAACACGCCAACCACAATACCGTTTTGACAGAATAACAACGGCTGCTTCGCATAGAACTAGTTTATTAATTCATCCCCATAGCTTGTTTTGGCATCTGAGCGTCGTTTAATAGCTTCTAGCCTTCCGCTTGTGCAAGTCCATATCACATGCGTGTTAAAATTGTATACAACAAACAACAACAAACCAAAAGTGTCGATATTTAAGTTAATAAAAATAGTGAATATAAAAGGTTGAGATAAAGTCTGCAATGCTTGAAAAATGGAAAAAAATGTCAACACCTGAAATGTAGAACCAACTTTGGGGGTTGAATTAAAAGTGAATTATGGAATGAGTATAGCGTTTTATTGGGACTTCCATTACTGCTTTTGCGCTAGCTATAAATTGCCAATAAAACAGACTCACGTTACACAAAGCAGATACAGAATGCAACAAGCATAAGAAAAGTATTCAGAGATAATTTTTCAGAGAACTTTTGAATTAATTATTACAATAATATTGTAAAACTCAATTATAAGTAATTATATATATAATATACATAATTATTATTTTACTTTTCTTAATTTTTTTTTAATTGAACAATTCTTTAAAATTATACCTTTATAATTCAATTGTATTTATAGAATCTTTAATAAACTCAATGTTCGTTGAATTAGCTTCAGAATAAATTATAAGATTTTGTATCTTACAGTTGTCACAAATTAATAAATAAATAAAATATCTATAGTCCAGGAGGCGATCGTAAGATAACTACCTCATCGAGTCAATAAAAAAATAATCCATTCAGTAATGGCAAATTATATAAAAAGTACAAAACCGCTGGTCGGGCAGACTTTTACTCGTGCGTTTGGCGGTAAAACCAAATGAAAGTTTAGACCATCTACATTAAGAATCTGCTGCTCGGAAAAACTTAATAGCGAGTTTCATTCAAGAAAAGATTTGCTCTTTCTGTCAAAAGATTTGATCTTTTTCAATTTCAAAAAGAGCAAATCTAGATCAAATCTCAACACGAAAGATTTGATCTCTGATGGGTTGGCAGATTTGATCTGAATGCACACATACATATAAATAGTCTTTCGGTCAAACGTCAAATGGAAAATATTTTGTTATTTGTTGTGAACTTGTGCCACTTGTGCTTAGCCAAAAAATTAATAAATATCCATTAAATATACGAAATAACAAATAAAGGTGTTTTTGAAGTGAGAAAATACCAAATATGGCATTTTGAATATATCAACTGTGCATGCCTGGTATTTTTGTGTGTGATATCAAAACTGTGTATGCTCGTCAGTGAATGACCAACACTAGGATTAAATGATGAAACAAGTTTCATTGAAAAGAGCAAATCTCGATTTTCAGATCAAATCCTTGAAATTTGAATGAAACTCGCTATAACATAGGCCAAACATGTGTCCGACCATTTTTTTAAATATTAATTATTCTAAAAAAAATGTTGATATTGTATTTAGTATTTATTGATATTCATAGAACTTAATATTAAGATAAATCTTTCAGATAACTAAGCCATGTATAAAAATGAAATGATTTGATTTTACATTAAATAAAACACTAATAGAGGTTTTAAATTAAAATTAAATTAAATTTTAATTTTAAATTAAATTTAAGTGAGAGAAAAAAAACGAAAAAGAAGAAAAGGTAAGAAGAGAAAAAAGAGTAATAGAATAAAAGAGACAACGAAACAGAGATAAGAGACAAGAAAATAAAATAAGAGATGTAGATCCTACCCGGAGATTCATTTTGTCACTTAAAGATATGAGAGTGTAAAAGATTCAATTTAAATGAGTTTAAAACATAAATTGGATCAACATAATTACTTGTTACACTGCGAAATATTCAATTACGTTCTTTCCAAATATGTTCATATTTTCTGTTCTCTTAACTATCTGGGGAAGCAAATTCCAAAGGCGAGCCGCACTAACGAAAAACTGACGCTCTGTTGTCAGACTGGTAACACGAGGAATGGGATTTGTTTGGTGGTTCTATTAGACGACAGAAACTGAATATTGATGTAGAGATCGTATTGCATTGACTTAAATAATATTTAAGAAATTTACAGTATTTTTTTTTTTTTTATTTGTCGGATGCATGTTTGGCCTATGTTAAGATTGATCGACTAGCAGATTCTTAATATAAACGGTATAAGCTTTGATTTGACACCCCATTTGTTCGATCCCAATGAGGTAGACCAGCAACAAAAACGCAACCGGAATTGGTCCGACCAGCGGTTTTGTGCATTTTATGTAGTTTGTAATTTATTTGTGATTAATTTTTCTATTGAATCGATGAGGTACATAGGTGTTCCTAGGACTGCCTCCCCTACTAATAGGCATGTTAGTTCTACCGCTTGTATAAATTAAACTTTACTAAGTTTTAATAAGATACAAACATTTATTTTTGGAGGATAAACCTCTTTATTATAGTTACCAATTATGACTAACTTATTACAATATTTTTGATCTTAAAGAAACCTATTTTCCCCAACCTATCTCACACGGCTCAGGTGCTCCAGACGCCGCGTCAGCACATTCCCTCACGTACTCGACGTTGCACGATGTTGTTATGTGACTCGTGTCGTGGGAATGATGTTTTCGGAATGTGCATTGACATTCGTGGTGTTAACTTATACATACTTACATATTTTCATACATACATACATATGTACATATGTGTTCGAAAATATTTAAATTCAAATTCATGTACCAATATCAATTTTGAAATTGGAATACTATGAATGCTTTTCTCCATTCAAGAGCTCTGCATCAGTATATTACTTGCCTGCTTGCATGTCCAAACGGATTTTTTTTTATTTTTAAACGTCTACAAACAAATAGTACATACATATAATGTAGATCATTTTAACGTTTTAAGCTGGACCATGTCCCTAACAAGGGCTGGGAGTTAAACTGATAAATGGATTTCTAATGATTAATAGCATTTTCATTTTGAGTTAAGTTTATTTTGATATCAGTGTTCTATTGTATTGGTTCCTGGTATCCTGACAGTTATTTTGACTCATCTATACAATGTATAGTATACATGTATATAACTACATAAATATGTCCATATATAAATACCCGGATAAAGCCGGAGTGTTTGAAGGGCAGTTTTGTTTTATTGTTTTAATACTTGAGCGGTTGATTAGGTGTCTGAAGGTTTGGGGGTGGCACTTGATGTCATTAATAATAATCCAAAAACAAGTACTCAGGCACGTTTTAAACGGGGATTTTGAAAATAAAAAGCAGATAGAAATTGTATTTTTTGCCACCCAAATGCTTCCTATTTGCTTGTTTACGGACATGAATTAGAATCCTTTTTGTCGAATTTCTCGTTTTCATATTTACTTTGACACAAGAGGAGACCATGTATAAAAGTAAATGTTTGTGTAAAAAACTAATGCGTTTACTTATATTTTCTCTCATTGAATCTTAGGGTTTTCACACCAACCCAAAACGCGGTTTTCGTGAAAAAAGCCCCAAAACCTACACCAAAACACAGGTTTTACCATACTAATTATCAAAACACAAGTTTTCATAAGCGACTGGTTTTATATAAAACATGTCGAAAACTAGTTGCGATACCAAGATGATTTAAGCAAACACACCTAATGGAAAATTCAGCAACATATCAATGACATAAATGTCAAAAAGATTAAAAAAAAGCTGTCGCTTTTGAACTTTGTTTTTGTTGACACTCGGAGCGAATAAGTGGTGGTAAGTAATTTTGTTTACAAAATCTTTCATAAAAATAGAAATTAATTGATTTTATTTACAGAAAATGGAAGAACATAAAATAAAAAAAGGAAGATCTGGGATTCCCAAGACGAGGAATTTCTCCTAGAAGTATGGAAGGAAAAGGAGCCAGAACTCCGTGGAAGCCGGAAAAATTCCCACATTTTTAATGAAATGTCGGTGGCTTTCCTAGGGCGGCCTGTGCAGTACACCCCGTAGGAAATTAAAGCAAAATTGCACAACTTGACCACCAAATACAAGTAAGTTAATTAAGCCACATTTTTAAACAAATATGTGTTAAAAATCACTCCATTTGTTTTCTTTTAGGAGTGAAAAGAAGAAAATTGGACCCTCCGGAGGTTCTCCATCAGAATGGCCATTATTTATTAAAATACATGGCATTCTTGGGGAACATCGAATTCATAACCTCCAGGTTATAGTAGAGGATAGCCGCCCAACTGGTAAATTAATTAAAACAAAAGTATATATGTATGTATATAGTAATAGTAATTTTTTTTATTAATTTTTAGCCGACATTTCAATTGATGGATTTCCAGCTTCCCATCAACGGAAGATGGTAAATTTATCTCCACTTCTAGGAGATATTCCTCATCCCAATATGAAGAGCTGGAAGATATTGCTTCCACATCCGCAGCCACATTTTCTATGCCACCACCTGTAAAGAAAAGAAGGAACAACATCGACTTAGTCGTGGTAGAGCTGCAACAGATGGATTCAAAAATGGATGTGTTCATGCAAGAATGTAGGGAAGCTGAGCAGAGAAATGAAGAAATAGAAAAGCAGAAGTTATCCTTATTAAAAGAATTTGTAGATGAAACCAAAAACTTTAATGATGCATTTTTAAATTTATTTCAGCAATAGTTCCTACTATAATTAATATAATTGTGAATGTTTGTATGTTTGTGCTAAATGAATAAATGATGTTTGTATGTTTGAATGTTTGGAAGTTTTAAAAAAGTGAATGTTTGTATGTTAGGAAGATATTTTGTTAGGTAGATGGGTGAGTTGCTGTATGGTGGATGAATTAGTTTTAAAAAGTGAATGTTTGTATGTTTGGAAGATATTTGGTAGGCAGATGGATGAGTTTATGTTCTGTGGATGGAAAAGTTTTATTAATGTGAATGTTTGTATGTTTTGGATGGAAATTGGGAAAGTATATGGTTGATGATAACACTTTGTATCTATACGTTTTTCCTTACCCAAATGCATGGAGATAGCATTTCGTATAACAGAAGGTGTGGGGCTATAATCGTCTATCTGATAGGACTACTCTGGTTGCTCCAGGTTTTTCAGTTCATTGCAGAGTAAGTTGAAAGTTTGGCGAGTCATCCGGAAATGTTGTTTAAAATAATCGTCGTTATTTTCCAACATTTCAGTTTCCCAAAAACTGCTTGTACGTATCTGAGTTGTAATAAAACGATAAGTTAAGATGTACATATGAATATAGGTATATGTATATTATATATCTGAATTAATTGTTATTAGATACTTACTTTTGTCCACATAACCCTTGGTCTTTTAGTATTTTGTATTGAATTGACCAATGCTTTTCGATCTTCCTGGAGTCTCAGGATTTGCAATCCTAAATTCCTCCTTTTTCTTCTGATAGAAGCTTGAGATGTAGCCATGTAGTCTAACAAACTCTTGAAATTTTGTTGAAGCTTGTTTTTATAAATAACAAATAGTTTTATTTGGTTTAAATCCATTTTATTTTTCAAATGTTACAGCGAATTTTTTTTTTCAACAACCAAATATTTATTAATTCAAAATATGACAGGTAGTGTTCAAAACACAGTCTAATGTCAAACGAAAACTTGAAATGTTTGGTGTGAACAGTTTTCAGGTTTTTGAAAACTTTTTGCCGAAAACCGTGTTTTCAGCTTGGTGTGAAAACCCTATAATAGATATCTTTATTATTTAGAAGTTCACGGAGGACTTTACGACGATATGATTCAAATATGAAATTCCGTTTAGCGTTAACGGGAATGTGCATATGCGTTCAGGGTTTATTTGCAAAATTATTTTCAAAAAAAAATATTTTATATGATTTCAACCCCTTAGCTCCTTTTCGCCTGAATACTTACACATATTTTCATTGAATTACACATTATGGTTGTTAATAAGAGCTTTCTCTGTTCTTCAATATAAAACATAAAGCAGATGATGTATATCTATATTATGACAAACGCAAGCTACACAATAAAAAGCCCAAACCAAAACCTATGCCAATTACAATCAATGTACATTATCTAGTGAGTTACAAATTACAATCTACCATTCAAAGCTCGTTATTTAGTAGTTAGTAAACAAATCGCAGTTATACATATCTATACACAAGAATAAAAATGTATGTCTTTTTTTAATATCAAAATAACAGCTTTTTACAAGATGCATATGAAATCATATACAATACTTATAAAAAAAACACAATTTTTAAATTTTTTGTCTGTCTGTCTGTATAGCTGTCTGTCTGTCTTTCTGTATGTTTGTTCTGCGTTATCTCGGGAAGGGCTTCACCGAATTTGACGGGACTTTGACTTAGGCTATTTAAATTATCCACTAGGTGGCGCTGGGGTGTTTTTTTTGGAAAATTATTATTCATGAACCGATTTTGACTAGATTTTTATAGGCACCCGTTGGTGCCGCTGGGGTAGATTTCATACAATTCATGATTTTAACTTTTCGAGAATCCTCCTCACCGGCACGCAAGGCTATCAATTCTTCGTTAGACTTTCCTCTTGGACGCAATTAATTAATCAGAGTGCTTTTTAGTAAGCAAAGCACGCAAGTGTCGAATATATCTGAGAATCTGCGTACTGGTAATGGTAGGTGGTAAGATTTCAAGAGCCTCGACAGACTGTGAGAGTAGGCTCCGTTAAATTTCAGCAGCCGCCAAGTGTCAAATCGAAACTTAGTACGAGAGCTAAAAATGTTTTCAAGAAAGAATTTTAGAACAGCTGATTTTTTTATATTTCCACGCTGTAGATACGTCTGTCACCTGAGAGCCATATGACCGTCCTTTATCTGCCAGGTGAAAATCACTAATTTTAAAATCATCTTAGAACGATTTATTTGTTTTTCATACATATGTTATATGTCTCTTTAGCAATACAAATTGCCATACAGTTAAGTAGTTGCTAACTTCTTGCCAGAGGCCATTTTAATAATAAATAAAGTGCACGGCTGGGTCGCAAGAACTTGCTCTTATGTGCGACATTGGTCTTCGAGCTTGAGATTTTTGAAAAAGGAGGTAAGAAATCATTTGGAATTTTGTTAATCTCTTCAAAATCACTAGTTAAAACGTTTTTTGGAAAAAATGAAGTAAGCCATTTAATTTCTTTTACACTTTTGAATTTTAAGGAAACATTGTTTTCAAAATTGTTTGACCAGTTTTTTTTTCAAAAAACGTACGCCAACATCTAGCAGCAATAAAATTTGTAACAAACCGTTTAAAAAAAAAAACAAAAATCAAGAAAAATTCAAAACAATTCTTTCATTTCTTTAATTAGTTTAAGAGTTTTCTCGAAAAAAACTAAGTATGCAATAAAATTTGAAAACTAAATGTCTATCGAGGAAAAAAAATATTGAAAATCGTTCGACGAGTTTTTTAAAAAGTCGTTTTTTTGAAAAACTTTTCGAAAAAATATTTTTAATTTTTTTCTAGTATGTCATTATAAGGAAATCTGTAGTTTTCATCTGTGGAAATTATTTAAAAAAATTCAATCAACTCATTTTCAAAATATTTTGAAAACCAATTTTTTTTTAGAAAATTTAAAAAAAAAACGAAAAAAAGTTTTTGAAAATTTTGAAATGGAATATTATTTGAATTATAAATGTCTTTCTGTTTGCAAAATTTTATTGAAATCGTAATAATAGTTTACGATAAAACCGCATTTAAAAAAAACGGTTATATGAGAGGTACCGTTATAGAACAAATTTTGAAAAAAAATATTCTAACTGAAAGATGTAAAAAAATAGCAACCTGAAAATCGTTAGAGCCGTTTTTAAGAAAAACAAATTTTTTGTTAAAAAAATGTATGACAGGTGCCGTTATTTTTCGACCTAGAGCAAAAATGAAAAACAGCCCCTGAGATGCTACCTAATAAATACTAAATACCAAGTTTGAAGCAAATTTGCCGATCCGTTTAGGCTGCAGAGTAGCGAACAGACAGACAGACAGACGGACGGAATTTCCCACTTTTTTAACTACATTTTAGTATGTCTGGGATTTTAATATGACATTTATGTAGTTCTGTTTTCAAAGAACAGAATGCTAATTTGCCAGACAGAAATTCGGTTGTTAACTTAAGAGCCAGAGCGATTTTTACCTGACAGAAGGGATGCTCTCAGAAAAATGCAACGGCTCTCAGATGCCAGACATACCACGCTGTCGCGTCGTCAAAAATCAATAAGAAAGGAAATATCAAAAACTCAGCTGTTCTCAATTGACGACGTTGCTAGCTCTTAGACTATCTTAATTAGTAATTTTATTGAAAACTCAATTAAATATGCTGACTCAGAAGAGTAGCGGGAATATTAAAAACTTAATAGAATATGCTGGCTCAGTGTGAAGTGTGAAGTACCAGAAATAAATATCTAAATATTTAGTAGTGCCCCGTGGCTTAGTGGTTAGTGTGTCGGACTGCTAAGCGAAAGAACCTGGGTTCAAATCCAGCTCATAGCCATCTTTTTTTCTGGGGTACTGCCCTCTTGTGAGGAACTGACAAAACCTCGAAGAGTAAAATTTGTCTCGAAAAAGTGCATCTCATGTAGCCGTTCGGACTCGGCGGTAAACTGTAGGTCCCTTCCATTCTTGCAGAGTAACAAGACACACACAGGAATGGTTGAGAGTATAAGTCACTAGGCCTTGGCTCCTTAAGGAGCTGTCGCGCCAATAAATTTATTTATTTATTTATAAATATTTATTAATTCACACGATTTAGTGAGTAAGAAACTCACACTGCTATAGCTACGAGCCTATAGTGTCGAAAAAAATATTGATTTTTCTTCGTATATAATACATTGTCATTAAATTAAATTGTTATTATTTGCAGTGCCACGTGAATGCGTAACGCCTTGCCGGCTCGGTCCCCAACACCAGAGGCACGATCTTTCAAAAACCCGTCTAATTACTCGCTTGCATACGCTGACAATATTGAAATAATCGGAAGAACACATCGTAAAGTTAGTAGTGATTTTGGGAGTATTGATACGGAAGTAGCGGAGATGGGCTTAGCAGTCAATGAGGGCAAAACCAAGTATATGAGGACATCGACCGACTTCGCGAGCAAAACGAGGAAAACTGGAGGCAGGTGGCTAGGTAACGAGCTTGCTACAGAAGCTTGTTGGTTGAGGACCAGATCAACCCCGGACTGTAGCGCCACCTAAGGCTGCTTTAAGTATACTTTTATATGTATTGTACATGACAGTATTGTCAGCGCATAAGGAATTATTTGTTTGTTGTTTCCCTTTTAATGTAGAACACACTGCGCGGCATTAGAAAAATAGAGCGGGGAGAGATAGGAGGTGTCGATTAACATTGGTTTTGAATGTTTGCAGATTAAAATGGCAAGGGAAAATCTCGCCGGGTAAACTATTCCAAATTCGTGTTGTTCGGCTAAAAAAAGAATCCTTATATTTCACGGTACGTCCGAAATTGGGCTCAAGGGTGAACTGATGAGCATTCCTTGCGAGCAGAGTATTACGGAAGAAACTTTTAATGGGAGGAATGCAGCTGGCTACTTCGAGTTAACATTTGTTATAAAAGAAACGATAAAATAAGAAAAGACATGAAACATTGTGTCGGTGTTCAAGAGGTTGAAATTGTTACAGCGGAAGGTTCTATTTCCTATTAGCAGAAGCACCTGCCCAGAGGTGGGAGTTATACTCGAGTTTAGGGCGTATAAATGCTTTATAAATTGTAGCTAGATCAGATGGGGAAAAATACTTCTTACACCGATACAGAAAACCTAAGCACTTAGCAGCATTTTTAGCGATCTCAAATATATGATCGTTCCAACGGAGGTCGTCGTTGACACACATACCGAGTACTGAGAGCTTCTCGGTTTCTTCGATGAAAGTGCCATTCATGGACAGTGACATGGAGTGAATGTTTAGCTTTGACGACAGAAGGCAGCATTGAGTTTTCGAAGCATTAAACTCCACACGATTTCTATTACCCCATTTGACAATGCTGTTTAAATCAGACTTTAATGAGCTTATCATACGATACAGTTGCGATTGCACGTCTGAAGGCGAAGGACGTGAATCGTCGAACGAATATGAAAAATTAGAGTCGTCAGCAAAACAGTTTGGTAGATTAGAAGTAACAGACAGAAGATCATTGATAAAAATGAGGAAAAAGTCGAAAACAGAACGCAGCCTTGGGGTTTTAATTCGTTGTCTTTTTGAATTTTATTTAACTCAAACATTTGGTATTCAATTCGCTTTTCCTGTCCTTGTGAACATTTATTTAGCCCTTAAAACAATACTCAAATGCGAGAAACCAAATTTTCAAAGTCTCAAACTTTGTTTCAAATGTGCAACTTCCTTATTCTGCATTAAGTTTAAACTATCCTGCGTCGGAAGTTTCTGTTCCCTTTTAAACATGAAGAGATAAAAATCAATCCAATTGGCACGTGAAAGATGCTTAATCTGTCGATGCATTTAACCATGTTTCTCGAAGAGCGCTGAAGTCTTTTTGTAATAGGAGGATATTTTACAAAAAATGTGTACCATTTCCTGTTCATGTGTGCCATGGAAATACAACCAAAACCATGCAGGTCCAACATGTTTATTCTCAGTCTTCATAGAAGCAAGATACAATAAAACAATTTGCCATTGTTAACGAACGAACTGTGAACCTTCAAGCCCCCCATATGAAATATGTTCACGTATTTGGATTTGATCCCAAAATTCACGGGCCGACAAAAGGAATTAACAGCAACTCATACTATTTAAGGGCATAGTAGGAATGGAAGACACAAAAAGGTCCATGCCAAGTAAACAAATAAGCAGTTTATGCTTCTGAAAAGGACTATGGCACTGCATTGCTTGGTTTGCATTGGTCCGATGGCTTCTGCCGCCAGTAGTAGTATATTTTGTCGTTTAAAAAAAAATTTAATCAAACAAAACGGAAAGAAATCGTCCTGGAGTTCATTCTGTTACAACGGACCTGCCATGGAGTGTTGTACGCGCCGGCCGCCCGTGTCGGATTGGTTAGGGAGTGGTGATATAATGTCAATGTGCGCCACCATATACCACCTCAATTCAAAATATAACGCTTTTGGTATAGCAAAAAAGGAATTCAGCTCCAATGCTTTCAAGGATATTGGGGTGTCCTTTATTATTGTTTTTTTTTTGTATGGAATTGAAATTTTCGGTATGGTTTTTCTTCATTTTTTTTTATCTTTCGTATTCGGTTCGTTGAATTCCTTTATGCGCTCTTCACGTCAGGCTGGTATGCATAAGTTATTCAAGCGGAGAGAGTCAGAAGCAGTCTCAGCTTTTGGTTTCAACACCAACTCCAATAAGGATACGATGCGAATGTGTTAAGTATGACAGGAACCAGAATAATAGTCAAAATATAAAGAAAAAGCCATAATCACATCTTATTTTTGTCCCAGTGCGTACGCAAATAGAGTTCCTTCATCCTTCCCCATCGTCATTTATTTTTTTACGTAGACGAAATAAAAAGCCGTTATAGGTACATTATAATAATAGCAGACAATCGATAGGTTTATTGCGGTGGCCTTACGGCTTTGCGGAAAGTTCGACTCATTACGCATCGTGAGCAAATAACTTCCTCCCTCTTTTAACCATACATCAGAATCAGAGAGGAAATACTTAAGAATTCAGAGTCGATACTCTAGAATCTAGATACTAAAAAAGGATTTCCTAATTGTGGCTCTGATGAGTGAAGGATTTTCATTTCTATCAAATAATTCATTGGTTTCACTTGCGATCTACATATGTACTATATGGACAGGTTTAGGATACTTGCATGTATGGGCATGACTTTGTTGCACGTATTTGCTCTTGTGTGCCATATCACACCTTGGACGCCAAGATCTTGACAGAAACAAGTACATAATATTGACGTACAAGAATAACACTATCTGAACATAACAACAAAATTTCAAAACCACAATACATAAGGGTTTTTTGGTAAAATAAAAGTACTAGTAAGTATTTAAAACATAGTATTTTGCAAATTGTAGGGCCAGTTTTTATAAAATCATTGTTTTTATTTGTGGTTTTCTTAATTTTTTCCTATTCTTCGAATGCTATATTTTTTAGAGTTAAGGATATAAACAGGAGATTTTAAAATTAAAATAATTTCTTAATTTCTTCACCATCCGGTACTTCCCGATGTACCACTTATTTTTCCTAATTTCTTATGCTTTCGCACAAACATGGGCCGAATAGATTCGATCGATTTAGGGATCTCAAAGTAGAACCTATTTTCGATACCCAACCAAATAAAAAAACAAAAAACAATCACTGCCTCTTCTGTGGGTTATTTCACTCCCTTCTTCCAATATAGTAATAACCCTAAATTTATTATTATTGTTCCTACAACTAAAATTATCATAACATCAATTAGTCCCTTTCTACTTAAAAAAAAAACAATAGATAACATAAGTACCGAATACGACCAAATTTCCCACCTCCGAGATGGTAATCTTTTAATTAAAACAAGGTCACAAAAAATTGCCGAAAAATTCCTCAAGGTAAGCTCGTTAGCAAACGTTTGTCCGGTTCAAGTGAAATTCCATGACCGCTTGAACGAATCCAAAGGGATCGTTTTCGTTCCATGTTTAATTAATGTCTCCGAATCAGAGATTATTAAAGAGATGAAATTGCAAGATGTCACAAAGTATATACATTTACAAGGGACGATGACACCTTTGACCTCTTCTCCTTGCCTAACACAATTGAAATCGGTTTTTATAATGCCAAAGTCTCCGAATACATTCCAAACCCCATGCTGTGTTGCAATTGTCAACTACTTGGTCATACTACCAAATGCTGCAACCGCAACACCAAATGTGATTCTTGTAATTTGCCCCTCACACCCCAGAGGATTGCACCCTTATCATGTGCGCTAATTGTTCCTCACCACACCCTTCATCTACCAAAACATGTCCCAGTCCCAGCTATAAGCAAGCTAAAGAAATTCTCTCAATCCAAACAATTAATAAATGCTCCGCTGGAGAAGCAATGCGAATATTAGAGAACGTAATCCATCGCCCCCTTCGCTCATAGCTGGCTCATTTTCAGAATCCGTAAAAAAACAATATTCCAGCACAGAGAAATGACCCCAACTCAATCATAACATCTGGACCCAAAGTGTCTAACTTGAACCTCTATTAATCTAAAACAATATTGTAGAATTACCATCAAACCCAATCAATTCATAATCAAAAAACTCAATTTCAGATAAGCCTAAAGAAACCAACATTAAATAAATCATACATAAACCTCTCACCAACTCAAACACAGAACAAATAAATAATTAACCTGACTCTCAAACCTCCTCATCAAACTTAAACACAAACACTAAAAAATTCATTCCACTCAAACTCAAACACGAACACTCAAACACATCCATTTAATCACAGCACACCAGGAATTACCCATATCAAATAATGATAATAAATCATTTATTCAAAATTAGAATGACACTCATCCAGATATTATTGAAGTTGCCGATATGTAAAAATAATTCGGATCACCAATTGACCGACTCTGCTGGTCTGGAATTGAATCACCCATCCTCTTCAGCGATGGTGAATGACTCAACGTAAGAGCAGCGCAGTCAAAATCTTAACAACCTTACCATTTCGAACCCATACCCAATAACTACAACAGAAAACTTTAACAATACAACACTTTCTTTCTCAAATATTAACCAAAACCCAATAAATCACACGGAAAGCTCAACAAAAGTATAAATATATAAATAAAATATATATATAAATAAAATTTTGAAAATATTCGCACCAATACCACATCTAAGCAAGGTATAGGTATTCTGATAACAAAAAAAGACATTCCTCATAAAAAACTGCCTCTCAACTCTAACTCCCAAGTACTTGCTTGTGAAAGTCAGCTTAATATAAAACTAACCTACATCGGCATTTACCTTCATCCTCATCAAAATTTTCAAAAAAAGATCAAACTGATTCTCCCCTAATTTTTGGTGGCGAAGTCAACTCTTGGAGTGTGCTTTGGGGGTCTCCGGTTACCAACCCTAGGGGTGCTGTCATCAAAGATTTCCTTCTTAAGGGGCCAGTTATAGCTATCATTGAAAAGCATCATTGAAACAATTCATTGGAATTTTTTGAGAGATCTGTTATAGCAATCATTGAAATTTTCTGTCATTGGAAAAATTTTCCTGGTTGAAATACACACGAACATTTTTTTCGGATACAAATCTGTCATTGGAACTGAACGAAATTGGTACTCAAATCAGTGGAACGAGTTGTTCCATATTCTGTCAAAAAACAATCAGCTGACACGAAAAACGAATTTGCATCAGGAAAACAGATAAATACATTTTTAGTAAAAAATATTTGTGCAAATTGATTTGTTCTTATGGAAAAAAATTCTTCGTATCATTTGCTATCGATTGGTATATCATATGTGTTACTTATCAAAGGAAAACATATAAAAAAGTCGGTTTAAAGTTTTTCAATGATCCATTTCAATGAAAGCTATAACTGGCCCCTAACGCTAACCTCATTTTATTAAACGATGGCTCACCCGCCAACCCATCTTTCGACACACAACACATTCACCCACATAGACATAACCTGTTGCTCCCCGGAACTAATTCCAAGAACCACCTGGCAGACGTTAGACGATCTTCATAACAGCGATTACTTCATCATTATAACATCCATTAATATTGGACTTGAAACCGCACAAAACATTCCTCATCCAAAATATAAAACTGATTATGCCAATTGGCCTTTAAAAATTAATGAATTTTTGAAAGACAATCCACCGACCGCAAACATCAATAAGGAGGCTTTATTGATTTTAAAAGCAATTAGAACGGCCACTAGCTATTCAATCCCCCGAACCCTCACAACAATCAAAGAAGACAATAAGCGAGTTGTTCTCTATTGGTGGAATTCTGAACTTTCTGCACTCCGAAAAGATAAAATGATATCTCTAAAAGAATTCCAAAAAAGACCAACCCAAAGCAATTTAGTTCAATACAAAAAGCCGAGACTCTGGAAGCCCTCAAGGACAACATTCGACACGAGAATCTGTCACCCGAAGTTATCGCTGAAGTGATGAAAAATGCCATAAAACGAGCCCGTATGGCAATCAACTGTGACGGCGGCCATTTGGCCGATATCATCTTCTCGACTTGACCAATACAATTCTAAAACATAATCAAAAAACAGAATCGATGTTTTTCATTTAGAAAAAAAGAGAGGATGACTTCTTTGGCCCACCCTGTACAATAATATACTGGACTTATTCCCCAATTTTGGAAAACGGCCACATTACTCCCCATCCCAAAAACGTTATTAAAAATTTTGATACGCAGAATTAATTAAGCTAACTATATCTCCTCAAATATAAAATCTGACATTTGATCCAAAGGGCCGTTACCGAGAAAGCCCAAAATTAAAAAACACGTTATATGAAAGGTACCGCTAAAAGACTTTTCCCGGAAATTTGATTCTAATCAAATGATAGCCAATACGAACAAAAAAAATTCTCAAAAATTGTCAACAAAATCGTTGGAGCCGTTTTCGAGAAAAATAAGCTCTTCTTAAACGGTCATATGGCAGGTACCGTTATTTTTAGGCCTAAAAATAAAATTTCAATTTCCCCTCTGGGGAATGCCAAAATAATCACACACACTAAGTTTGAAGATAATCGCTTAAGCCGTTTAGGCTGCAGCTCGTTATACATACTGAAAGACAGACAGACAGAGCGACATTTTTTCTCGATCACTTTTTTAGACTTCTCTGTGATCGTAATGTCATTGTTCAATCTCATTTTGAAATATTATTTTTAAATCGAATCTTAAATACTTTTCTCATTCTCATTTTATCATAATTCATTTAATACTTTTGATTTATTCGCTTTTAATACTATTGTCTTGTACTTTTTAAGTTAATATACAGTCCATTATGAAGAAAGTAGTATAGATCGAACCATCGTAAAAGAAACACGAATCTGAACCACGTTCGGAGTCAAATAAAGTAAAAGATAAAATAAAATTTCGTGTTAATTGTTTTATTTCATTTTTGCGAATAAAAAAAATCCATTTTAATATTCGCCGTGAAAATACATATATATTATGTATAGACAAAAAGTGCACACAGAACAGACAGTTGATGCAATCCACAAATCTACTTGCACATGTTCAGTTCAGCGCATGTTCTCGTCGGTTCTATAAAAGAATTAACGAAAGATACTATCGTGTTGTCTATCGGTCAAACAACTCGATATATATTTGCAAGAGACTATCGTGTTCTCTGTCGGTCAAATAACTCGATATCGATTCGACATATCGCCATCGTCGATTAAAACATTTGCGTAAGAGAGTATCGTGTTCTCTATCGGCTAAAACACCTACATAAGTTCGTTCTTTATGTAATATATCCGTCGTAGTTTTGTAACCAAGTGACTTTTGTGTTCCCTTTCCGAAAGAGTACTATCTGTTTTACCTTTTCTGTGTTACATTTTACTCCTGACATTTGTCTCCTTCTATCGACAATCGACCATAAGAAAAGGAAAATATAATTTTATCGTTGTCCCTTACTCGACCTGTCATTTTGTTTTTTTTTTTTGTTTTGTTTAATTTCTGTCGTGAACAGTTGAAAAAATATATTTAATCAAAATGACTGAAGAAGCTCTAAGTGAACATAAACGTGCGCGCGCTACAAAGAAAGCCAGCATTACAAGAATCAGTTCCAAAATAAATAAAGAAAAATAGACAGCCAACAAACTAGCATATCGAGCATGAAAATGCTGGAAAAATATTTTCCGGAAAATCCAAATATCCAAGATTCGATAGACAACTGAAGATAATGTGAAGGACGCCAATACGGAACAAGAACATTACAGGGAGACTGTCGAGGATTTGTATTGTGAAATCAAGTCCAAAATACTTAGCCTCACAGAAGAAATGATTCCTAAATCGTCAAAACCTCTTCCATATGTTCCATCCGCATCCACACATCAATCTGACGACCTTCCCAAAATAAAGCCTCCAACATTTTCTGGTGAGTACACCCAATATAATATTAAAATATTTATACAAGAGTTTAATGCGACAATTGATTCGAAGGCCATTCCAACAATAAGAAAGTTCCAGCTGTTGGTAGACGAGTGTCTCAAAGGAAGTGCCAAACTTTCCCTCCAGTCATTGGATTTGATTGAAGCAAATTATGTCAAAGCCCTGAAGATTCTCCAAGAGCGCTATGACAACAAGTGTATTGTTTTTTAAATACATATTCGAGAACTCTACAACATTCCAGCTGTGTTTAAGAAGTCTGGTGTTCAACTTTGTTGCTTTGTTGACGATGTGGATGGGCATCTGGCTGCCTTGCGATCGCTAGGTTCCGATACCGATATTGACAATGCCTAGTTGATTCATATCGCCTCGATCAAACTGGACAGTGAGAGCTATACGAAGTGGGAAGAATTATTCGATTTGAAAACATTGCCATCCTGGACGTTCCTCAACAAACGAAGTCAACATCTCGACATTAGGGAACCCCAAAGCAAGACAACAACATCGTTATCGAAAGGCCACGATGTGAAGTATAAGCATCGATCTGTCACAGCTTTGGCAGTTTCCGAACAACGTTCTGTATTTTGCAATGTCACCACACACAAGATAGTAAACTGTAGTAAGTTCGCTGAGCTTCCAGTGTATCATCGGTTTCGAAATGCCAAGCGTATTGTATGCATAAATTGTCTCAACCATGGACATTCAGTTAAGGATTGCACATCGTCGAAATGCAAGGTATGCAAGGAACTACATCATACATTACTTCACCGTTTTCAGACTGCACCTCTCGGCTTAAAACCTACAACTGACACTGCCTGTACTGCTGATCCATATGCACCAATAACATCATCTGCTCTACATTCAGCAGCTACGTTTTCTTGGCATCGTTGTCGTTAACGTCAGGGGAGTCGATGGCGAATTTTTCCCAACTCGTATTCTCTTGGATTCTGGCTCGCAGCTTAATTTGATTTCGGAGCGTCTAGCAAAAAAGCTGTGCTTGAAGCGTACGAAGTTCAATGGGGAATTAAGTGCAATCGTCAACATTAATATACCAGCTCGCCAAAAGCCCTCGCATCTATTCGCTCGAAGGTGGGTAAGTTTGAATTCAACCTAAACTTTTGGATTTTGTCGTGTCGTCCATTACATCGAAACAACCCGAAATATGCATTGAAGTTAGTGACTGGCATATTCCATCGGACAATCAACTCGCGGATCCTTCCTAGCTTTAAAATCGGCCTCAACGTATTGATATGCTCATCGGAGCTGATATCTTTTTCGATCTGTTAGCAGATGGCCAAATTAAACTCGGAGAAGAACTGCCACTTTTGAAGAACAATTTGATCGGCTGGATTGTCGTCGGAAAATATAAAGCGAAGGGTACATCTAGCCAAGACTCAAACCACAATGCACATTTGAGTACGACCAACTTCAACCCAGCCGCAGATGCTTCATTCAATGAGATGTTGGAAAGGTTCCTAGACATCCAAGACGTCACTTCTAATGCCCCAAATTGGACTGAGGAACAAATTGCTTGTGAGGACGCGTTTGTTAAAAGCATCCAGCAGAGACCTGATGGAAGATTGGTAGTTCAACTGCCATCCAAGATGATCCAAACATCCTAGGTGATTCGAGAAGAATAGCTGAGAAACGTTTTTTAAGTCTCGAAAGGCAACTTGAGATATCTCCTGAGATTAAGAAGCAGTATGCATCGTTCATGCAAGAATATGAATCGATGGGACACATGGAAGCTGTTCCAATGGATGAGGTCTCGGATGTTCGATATTACATGCCTCATCATTTCGCTTTGCGCCCTGACAGTTCATCGACCAAATTAAGGGTAATCTTCGATGCATCTTGTCGAACATCGTCAAACGTTTCATTGAACGAAATTTTGATGGTGGATCCGACTATACAAAAGGATTTGTTTTGCATCTCGCTTCGATTTCGCTCACACAAAATAGCTTTGACTGCAGACATTCCTAAGATGTATATGCAAATTTTCGTTCGGCCTTCAGATTCCAACTTCCAAGGTATTTTGTGGCGGAAAAACTCGTCCCAACAAATCCGCACTTATCGACTGTCAACTGTGACGTATGGTACCTCGTCCGCACCTTACCATACCACTCGTTGCTTATTGCATCTAGGCGAAAAACATCAAGATCGAGTTTCCCCTTGGTGCAGCAGTAGTCAAAAACGATTTCTATGTCGACGATCTTATTTCTGGAGCCGACAATCTGGAAGAAGCTGAAAGGATTCGTCTTGAGTTTGAATCAGTTTTGAGTAGTGCTGGACTGCAGTTGAAAAAATGGTACTCGAACGATTCAAGGCTAATGGTCAAAATTCCTGTTACCGATCATGAAATGCCGTTGAGGATAAACGAAAATGATGTAATCAGGGCTCTTGGGATCACATGGCAGCCTTCAACCGAAAACGTTCAAAGCTGCAACCGCATCACGAAAAGAACTATTTTGGCAGATGTTCCCCGCTTATTTGACCCTTAAGGGTTGGTAAATCCAGTCATCGTTCTCGGTAAGATGTTCCTACAGCGCCTTTGGATTGCACAGGTTGAATGGGATGAAGAAATCGCTGATGATCTGAAAGAAGAAAGGGTTAGGTATCGATCCCAGCTATGCGAACTTTCTAAGATACGAGTTCCGAGATACGTGTTTGCACAAGATCTTGTCCGTTGTGAACTGCATGGGTTCTCGGACGAATGTTTCAAGGCCTTTGGATGTTGCATATACGTTCGTGTCGAAGATTCCCTTGGAAATACATCAGTGGATTTGTTGAGTGCAAAATCCAAATTTGCACCTGTTTCGACTCAAAGCTTGCCAAGACTTGAACTATGTGCTGCTCTACTTTTGTCCAAACTTCTTCAGCGCGTTCTTGAATCTTTTGACATAAGGTTTAACCCAAATCTTTTTGTGGACGGATTCGGAAATCGTATTGGACTGGCTTGCGGATCATCCCTCTTCTTGGAATACATTCGTCCATCCAAGTGAATGGATGAAATGTGAAAACCAAGTACAGTTTTGTTGGGAGCACTGAATAATCCAGTTTTTGATGGAAGATTCGAAGACATCGTCGAAAACCACAAATATGTCAACGACTACAAAAAATTATTAAGAATCTTTGCTTACTGCCATCGGTTTATCGAAAACACTAAACGAGACCTTAAAAAGGAGGAACCTGTGTTGGATGAAGGAGCTGAGGATAATGACTTTGCTTTGTTGAGATTAATATTCGTCTTTCAGCAGAGTTCATTCCAAGATGACATCGTTAATTTGCAATCAGGCAATTTGCGTCAGTCAAAAGAGTCGTATTAGGAAGTTGAATCCGTACATGCAATTCGACTGTTTAGTTCCACTTGTTCGTGTGGGCGGCCGACTGGAATAATCGGAACTGCCGTACGATGCCAAACATCCCATTTTGCTGCCGAAATCTCATCCATTTATTGGATGCTTCATGAACTTTCTTCATTTCAAACATCGCCACGCAGGAGCCAAAGCATTAGTATCGATTGTTAGGCAACAGTTTTGGATCATCGATGCTCGAAGCTTGGCGACGAAAGTGGTACACAATTGCCTACGGTGTTTTCGAATGTGGCCAAAGTTACGAGAGCAAATTATGGGTGATCTTCCATCGTCAAGAGTATGCAGTACCAGGCCATTCCTTGCTTCTGGCGTCGACTTTTGTGGCCCTTTTCCAACTACGTTGAAAACTCGAGGTTGCCGGAACACAAAATCGTATATGGCTGTATTCGTATGCTTTTCAACAAGGCAGTCCATTTGGAGATTGTTTCCGACCTCACAACAAATGGATTTATGGCAGCTCTGCGAAGGTTCATCGCTCGTCGTGGTATTTGTCGTGATCTCTACTGCGACAATGCGACAAATTTTGTGGGAGCCCGAAACGAGCTAGCAGATTTGAAAAAAACAATTCTACAACCAAGTTACTCAATCGTCGATTCTAAGTGCTTGTGCAGAGGACAACATCGAGTTCCACCATATACCGCTCCGTTCACCCCATTTCGGTGGGTTGTGGGAATCAGCTGTCAAGTCAGCGAAAAGCCTTCTAATCAGATCTTGAAATCTCAATTAAAACTAAATCTGGTATAATAACAAGAGCTGTCCACAAGGTGGCACCACTTCCATTCGAATGCAATACTTAAAGAATCCATGATCCTTTCAGAGGGGCGGGATGTTCAATCTCATTTTGAAATATTATTTTTAAATCGAATCTTAAATACTTTTCTCATTCTCATTTTATCTTAATTCAGAATAATTTTGTGTTAACCTTAATTTAATACTTTTGTTTTATTCGCTTTTAATACTATTGTCTAGTACTTTTTAAATTAATATACAGTCTATTATGAAAAGAGTAGTATAGATCGAACCATCGTAAAAGAAACACGAATCTGAACCACGTTCGGAGTCAAATAAAGTAAAAGATAAAATAAAATTTCTTGTCATGTTTGATTGTTATCTCAATTGTTGTAATATTCACGAATCCTAAACTTGCCTTATAGTCCCTTTAATCGCAAGTAAAAATCTAACATCAACAATTTAACATACCGTAGCTTGTTCTCCCACATCTCCTCTCAACTTCGATCAGGTGGATGGAACCTTATTTTTACCAACGGATCAAAAACGCCTGAAAAAACAACATTCGCCGTCACACTTAAAGAGGGGGCCATCCTGTGCGTCGGAATTCTTTCCGATTTTGAGTCCATTTTTACAGACGAAGCATTTGCCATTTTACAAGCTCCGAAAGAAGCCTTAAACCGTCGCGGAAAACATATTATATGTTCCGATAGTGGCTATGTTCTCAAAGCTGTAAACAACCCAAACAACAACACCGACCTTATTAAAGACATTCGGAACATAATAATCAAGTCACCAAATAAATTGAAGTTAATGTGGGTCCCATAGGCCACGCTTGTTTCAAGGGAAACGAATATGCTAACCATGAGGCTAACATAGCTCAAAATGCACCACTGCTTCTATTCAACACCACGCACCACGAGATAAAGAAAAACATGAAATCTAGTCAACTTCTTGAATGGAGTCTGCACCACTACCACTACAGTTAAATTAACTCTGATAGATGCCTTCGAAAAATATCCCACCAATGTCAATAAAACAAAAATATCAAACTTCGTTCGACTTCGACCTGGTCACACTAACGCTACCCAGCAACACCTTTTCACAAAAAACAACACACGATCTGTCCTTCCTGCAACATAACATTTGATCTTCAGCATAATATTTTTGTAAAATGTTCAGTACTTAAACCAATTATCGTTCACTTATTTAAAAATACCAATATATCATAGATACTAAAAAATCCAAAAGCTAGAAATATAGAAAAATATACATAAATATTATTCATTACTAATGTTAGAATATAAGTATATCATCCTATTATTTAATATTATAAACGTGAAAGTTTGTGAGTATGTATTTTTGTTGCCCTTTCACGCAAAAACTACTGAATGGATTTTGATGAAACTTCACAATAATATAGCTTACATATCAGAATAACACATAGGCTACAATTCATAAAGATATATCGTATCCTATTATAATATTTTAAACGTGGAAGTTTGTGAGTATGTATCTTTGTTGCTCTTTTACGCAAAAACTTCAGAATGGATTTTGATGAAACTTTACAATAATATAGCTTACATATCAGAATAACACATAGGCTACAATTCATAAAGATATATCGTATTTGTTGCTCTTTCACGCAAAAATTACTGAATGGATTTTGAAGAAACTTCACAATAATATAGCTTACGTTTTAGAATAACACGATACAATTCATACAGATATATCGTATCCTATTATAATATTATAAACGTGAAGGTTTGTGAGTATGTATCTTTGTTGTTCTTTCACCCAAAAACTTCAGAATGGATTTTGAAGAAACTTCACAATAATATAGCTTACATATCAGAATAACACATAGGCTACAATTCATAAAGATATATCGTATATTATCCAATGTATAACGATAAGTGTCAAGAAAGTCGGAAAAAAACAATTTCATAAAATTATCAGCGCGATTTGTTTGTGGTTAATAATAAGTTATAAGAATTTTGTATGTCAATTGTTTAGACTATTTAATTATAGTATTGGCTACTGGAGATAGTGCTTTTGCATATGGGTAAACCGATGTTATGCTTCGCTACCAGGTGGTATCGTATTCTATATATTCGTATGTCAAAATTTGAAGTATTTAATAACTTATCAATTTCTATTAAATTAATATAATTTTCATTCTAAAAAAACTTATTTTAGCTGCACGTATTTACACGTATTTTTTACGGTGGTCAAAGTCTTATATGGGTATCACTGTAATTTTGCAATAAAGGAAAGGGTTGGAGCTGACAGAAAAGTAACGCGTTACGCTTACCGCAATACGTGTTCTGAGCACCAGGCGAACATCAGATGTATGTATGTGTGTATATATGTCGAGTAAAGTACCGCCCAAGGGATTTTTTTGAAATTTACGGGGTAAATATAGTTTTGCCCAGGGATCGTTCTGTGAGTGTTTGGTTCCGCTGGCATTATTTTCCCATTTCACATTAAAACATGTTTTTCTAGGACGTAGTAACGCGCGCCGGGTACCGCTAGTCCTTTATAAAAGAGCCAATAGTCTCTGCAGCTAGACTCATTAATATTAATATTACCATGTAATTTAAATATCGGTTTTCTTTAAATAAAACAAAAACGGGTTTGGATATTAATGAAATTCTTTATTCCTGTGAAAGTACGTTCGATGCCATTGTGTATGGAACTCGATTTCTTTTGCATGGCCACCACGGGCACGCTTGCAGAAGTCCAGACGCTGAACCCAATTTTCGACGGTTTTCAAGCATAAATCGGCCGATACTGCTGCAATTTCACGTTCGATATTCGTACGAAGTTCATCAATCGTCGCTGGCTTGTTGGCATAGACCATAGACTTGACGTGACCAAGGCGGCCAAGCGACTGGACCATTTCGTGAGATAACACGTTCTCCCAACTTGGTTTCCAATAAATTCATTGTGACATTCGCTGTGTAGCTTGTGGCGCCGTCCTGTTGGAACCACATGTCCTCCAAGTCCATATCATCCAACTGGGGCCAATAATATTCGGTTAGCGATCCCCATTCACAGTAACGTGCCGGTCTTGATCATCACGGAAGAAGTACGGCTGAATGACGCCACCGGTCCATAGACCACACCAAACCGTAATATTTTTGGGGGGCAATGATGACTCATGGAGTACGTGTGGATTGCTGTCTGACCAATACCGCATATTTTGTTTATTGACGAAGCCATTCAGCCAGAAATGAACCTCATCGCTGAAGATGATTTTTCGATGAAAATCCGAATCATTTTCAAATTGTTGCTCAGCCCAATTCACGAACATACGACGCTTCTGGTGGTCAAGCGGCCTCAGTTCTTGTGTCAATATTATCTTGTAAGGATGTAGGCCAAGATCTTTTCTCAAAATTCGCCACAACGACGTCACAGAGATGCCCAACGTTGAGAACGACGTGTGAGAGACACATTTGGGCTTTCTGCAACTGAAGCCTCAGCGGCAGCAATATTCTCGACACTACGGGCACTTCTTTGTTTCACTGGCACGGGAACATTTTGTACTGTGCCTGTGGATTCAAATCCACTAGACGCTCAATTGTTGATCTGTCTGTCTGTCTGTCTGTCCGTATCGATATCTACAGCCTAAACGGTTGGGCCGATTTGATTCAAACTTGGTATATAGTATTTTTAGAGTGCTCTACCCGACAGTTTTTGGAATTGGCATTCTAGCTCCAAAACTAACGGTACCTGCCATATAATTTTTATTAAAAAACTTATTTTTCTCGAAAACGGCTCCTACGATTTTGATTAAACTTTCAGAATGATGTTTTCTGTGCAAAATCTATCTTTTAATTTTAATGGATTTTTCAGAAAAAGTTTTATAACGGTACCTCCCATATGACCGGTTTTTTAAAATCAGACTTTCTCGTTAACTAATTGACGGATTTTGATGAAATTTTCAAAATATGTAGTGTTTTATGATTTAAATAATATTGCTTATCAAAATTTTCAAAAACATTTTTTTTTAAATTTTAATAATTTTTTTAAAAAATATTTTGTTTTTTGAATATTTTGAAAACGGATCTATAGATTTTTTTTTAATTTTTCTCCTAGTATAAACTATAGATTTCTTAAAATTGACATACTAAAAAAAATTTAAAATATGTTTTCGAAAAGTTTTTCAAAAAAAACATTTTTGAAATGAACGATTTTGAAATGAAAAATTCATAAAATAGAAAACAGCAAAAGAAATAAGATGGCTTACAACATTTTTTCCAAAAAACGTTATGAGTAGTGTTTTTTTGAATTCATAAATTTTTTTCCCCAACATTTTATTTCATATTGCTCGGCTAAGCCCTAGCGAAGCCATTAGTCAAATAAAAGAAAGTGACAACCTACATTACATACATACTTACGTATTTTAAAGTATTTTTCATCATCATAAAAGCACAGAATAAATAAGGAAGTCTTTGATAAACACACAAAAACAACTAACAAATAAAAAAAACTATTCGATTACTACTGAATGCAAAAATTTCAATCGAGAAAACAAAAGTTTACACCTTCCTATAAATAAACAAAACCACTGTGTTAACTTTTAATATTGTTTCTATACCTACTGGCTTAACAGTAGTTGGAACACGTATCTTAATTTTAGTACCTACCTTCCTTCCAACCTTATTATACGTACATAAATCCTTTATAAATTCCATTGGTCCCATATTGGGACGTATAAAGGTCCCTTTACCTAGCATTATTGCCATACTGCTGATTCCGACGCATCTTTATGCCAGTTGTTCAAATTTTTCCATACCAAAATGAAAATTTAACTGAAAAAAGTCCTTTGTATCTTTCTATTAGCAAATTATATTATAAACAGTAAGCAGCAAGTGGAAAGATAATACTACACTAAAAAACTGCAAAAGCTAACAATCCAATAAATAACAATATTTATGTGTTTATCCCTTTGTCGTGACGCATGTTCGTTCGAGCTTCACCCCAAAACGATTCTAAGGAAGTTGCACGTCATACAAAAAATATTAAAATAAAATCTTTGTCAAAAAGACGCCTGCACTTAAAAAGGATTAGCACATAAGAGCAAGTACGTGCGACCCAGTCGTGCCTTTTATTTTAATTTCGACTCATTGTAGGCTCGTATATCTTTCCATTATGAAATGGCAAACCTTACTGAAGAGAAATGTCGAAATAGCGGCAAGAAATATGGCGTCGTTTGCTGTCCCTGTCGCTCTACTTTTGTAGCGTCCCTGTTGAAAAACCCTTTACTTATGAATACAAAATAATAATAATAAAATAATATTATATATTTATAAAAAAAAAACTTTTTTAATTACATTATAAAAAGAAAAAAAATCTAGATGTTGTTGTGCAGAAATTATTTGGCAGCCCTGATCTTTTTAAAGCAAAAAATCAGGTATATGAAAGATACTGTTAATATAATAATTAAAAAAAAAGATTATACCTACAATATGTTGCGAAGCATGTTTCCACGGGGAGCTTCTTTTGGGCAGTAGAAGGGCGGCGGCACGCTTGTCGTTGCACGGCTAGGCTCGACATATTGGGGGTGGTTCTTACCGCTTCCACTGTTCCCACCTGTTCCACAAACAAATTTATCGTGCCGAAGTGTAAGAAAATAAACTGCTTAAGCTTGGAATAAAATTTTAAAAAATATTAAGGGAACTTCAAAGATTATATTCGATTTTTCAGACTTTTGATTACTTGAAAAAAGTACGTAAAATAGTTTTCAGAGGAAAAATTTAAACGCCATTTTGTTTCTTTAAAAAATATGAATAAGTGTGAATTTTTTTCAAAATCGTTAGAGCCGTTTTTAAATAAAACGGTTTTTATTTAACAACTTTTTTTAAAAAATTAAAAAAAAAATATTTCAAGAACACAAACTTAAGCAGAAAAATAACGTACATTTAAAAACAAAATTAAAAAAAATTCACTCACCCGTTTTCAAAATATTGATTTTTCCAAAAATAAAAAAAAATTTTTTTTAATTATTAAAAATACAAAAAAAAAAATTTTCGAAAAATAATGTATGCAAAATTACTCAGGCTACCTACATCTTATTGAATATCAATTTTGATTGTAATCGGATCACCAGTTTTCGAAAAAGTCGAGGGAAAAAAACCGGTCCTATGGGAGCTACCGTTTTTAGCCCACCATATTAATATTTTTTCATCAAAATATAATCAAACTAGTACACTGATTTTTTTTATTAAATTTCTTGGAGCCGTTTTCGAGACTTTTACATAACGGTTATATGATAGGTACCGTTAATTTTTGAGCTAAACAAAAAATTAAAAAAACCCTCTGTAGAATGTCAAAATAACCTTAAGTTCAAAATTTGAAGACGATTGGACAAACCGTTTAGGCTGCAGTCAAAATACATCCGAACAGACAGACAGACAGATGGACAGAATTTTGCCAGTAACTCAAATATGTTTCTCTATCATCGTAATATCATGTTTGATTGTTATCTCAAAATTTTTAATCTGCACGAATGCATAACTTGTATTATAGTACCTATAATCGCAAGTAAAAATAAGGATGACAAAAGGAAGGAAGAATAACTTTACTTTTTAAGGACACAAACCCAGGGACCTTGGCGTATAGTGCATTTTAAATATTTTTTTTACGGCGAAATATGAAAAAATCTTAATTTTAATCACGTTTGGCAGGGAGATCTCCATCGATTGGACCTGCAATACCGCATAATATTACAATTATATGTCTTACTACGCTAGGTCGAAATCGAACGGTCTCGTTCTCCGAAGTTGAAGTACAAGATTTGTCTTTTCAAAGGCCCGCTTTATGCTTCTATTACAATGGCCTTGTAAACAGGTTTTAAGCTTGATGGCAGATTTTTTAATTTCGTCGTTGACAATTTCCATACACAAGTTTCTGTGTAAATGGCTGTTTCGTATGTACCATGGAGCACCAACAATTGTTCTGAGGACTTTGTTTTGAAATGTTTGCATTGTTTGTATTTGGCTTGGTTTGGCACAACCCCTAAGTTGTGTTTGGACTCGTTTAGAACAAGCGTCATTTCTTCGTCCAGTTTGTTATTTTATTAAGAGTTTTCTGGAGCTCTTCGGCTGCTCTTTCCATTGAGCTTGATGATGCAGCTATGGCCGTATCATCAGCAAATGTTGCTATCGTGACGTCTTCTTCTTGAGGTATATCTCGAATATAAAAAACGAATAACACTGGACCAAGAACGTTTCCTTATTGAACACCAGCAGCACACCTTATTTCCTTAAATCCTGAATATTCAGTACCTTGTTTGACTCGGAAAAGTCTATTTTCCAGATAGGATTCCATAATATAATATATGTATTTGTTTCGGAAAAACCTGTCTTAATTTAAATCTTAAACCGTCGTGCTAGACCTTTTTGAAAGCTTGGGAAAAATCAAGAAACGCGCTTGAACATAGCTCCCCTATAGGGATTTTCCAATTTCATTTATTATTCTGTATACTTGATCAATTCTCAATTGTTGAGTGGTTATTTCTAAAACCGAATTGGTGTTCGAGAATAAGCCGTTTCTCTTCTTCAATTGGAAGAAGGCGTTTAAGTAATAATTTTTCGAATAACTTAGAGATTATGACTTTTAAGGTTTTGGCGGTTGTTTGATAGAGCATTTTTGGAAATTCGAATGATCCGCGTTATATATAAATGAATATTTAGTGAGTTAAATATCTTACTCACTGTTATGACCTTAATCATAAATCATTATATTATAACCTTAATGTTAATTAATTAGTATATACTATATTGCAAATCTTTTACTACAATATACCCTTCTCACTCTTTTATCGAATAATGTTCTTCTTCGTTTTTTGACACTTAATAAATTGGATTTTCACTTTTGTAAAACGTGGTCGGCATTCTTTTTTTGTTCAAGGTTTTCAAGATTAACAACAAATTGGCGACGAGGTAAACTCGAAATTCAACTAATTGGTAAAGTGCCAATTCTATTCAATATGGATGCAAAACAATTCGCAGACTTTATGTCTGCCCAACAAAAGATGATGGAGCAACTAATTCAACTGACCACCACCAACACCACCACCAACGCCGCCACGAGAACCCATAATCCAACACCAACATCTTTAATTCCAAACTTCGAACAATTCGATGCATCGAAGGAAAGTTACAAGATCTACATTCAACGCTTCAAGAATTATGTTAATATGAAGGACATAACCTCAAATGCAGATTACTGCAAAAAGCTTCTATTAAATTCAATTGGTTCGAAGCATCTCAACACAGTGAAGGCGCTGTCCGCGCCAAAATCACCAACGGAATTAAGCTATGAAGAATTGCTTCAATTGCTAGAACGTCACCTAGCTCCCAAGAGGAGTGTTTTGGTGGCACAACACCGATTCCTCAACAAATTTCAAACAGAAACCCAGTCGATAGCAGAGTTTGTTGACTGCCTGCGGATGGACTTAGCCGACTGTGAATTCACTTGTGAATGCAAGAATCAACTAAAAAAACAGAATCAACTACAAAAACAGAATCAACTATGCCTAAATTATGAAATCGTTTCAAAGGCACTTTCACTCGAAGCGGCAAGAGTGGATGCAAAAGAAATATCCGTCGTCTCAGACAAAACAAAAGGAAGTATCGTTCCAGAAATAAACAAAGTTTCAATTAATAAAAAAATTAAAAATTTCAGCAAACCAAATCGACCAGTGCATCAACTAAGATCAAAAATCAACTACCAGGAGTTGGGTATTGCAGGGTTGTGTCTGCGATGCGGTAGGAACAACCACAACGCTAAAGATTGTCACACAGATTCGTCAAAACTAAAATGTGCCGGGTGCAAAAGAACTGGTCACGTAGTTAAGGTCTGCATTTCAACACTTTTGTGAAACTGCTCATCGACAAATCATGTTCAACCAGTTCAGGATGAAGCAGCATATGGTACATACCAAATAATCGACATATACAGGAATGATTTTTCACCAGCTGATTATTTTGAGCGTTATTATGCAAACATCAATATTCAAGGCAAAACGATAGATTTCGAAGTGGATTCAGGTTCAGCATACACATTTTTGCCTCGACATCAATTCAACTCTCTCAAGTCATCAACACAATTAACTCCAACAAATATTGTTTTTCGATCCTACACGCAAGATACATTTGTTCCGGACGGGAAAGCCAGCGTCAACATTCAATATAGGGGTACGCAAATAACATGACCTATTCGCAGTGCAAGATGGCTGTGCAGCTTTAGTAGGAAGATCGTGGATCAGGCGCCTTAATATCAACTTGAATGATCTGGATGAAAGTAATTCAGGTGAGAATGTTGATGTCTTCAATATTTCGCATGATATGGAAGTGTTAGTGTCTGAATTCACAATCGTCTTTGAAGAAAAAATAGGATGCATTCCAAATTATAAGATCTCATTAAAGTTACGTCCGAACTCTTCACCAATCCTCTTCGTCCAATTCCATATGCCTTAATAGAACGTGTGGACAATGAATTAAATTATTTGGAAAAGACTGGGATTATAACAAAAACATCGAGAAGTGATTGGGGTTCGCCGTTAGTGGTGACGGAGGTGTACGACTTTGCGTCGATTATAAAGTCGGCGTTAATTAACGCCTCATAGATTCCCACTACCCTATCAGAAAAATAGATCAAATTTTCAATAGCCTTCGAAATTCAAAGTACTTTTGCAGACTCGATTTGTAAAAGGCATATCTGCATGTACCAGTTGACGAACATTCAAGTACAATTCAAACTATTTCGACACATAGGGGAACATACAAAATGAATCGTCTTTCGTTTGGCATAAAAACTGCTCGAGCTGATTTCAATAGAATAATAGAACAAATCTTACGTGATGTTCCAAAAACAGAGTCATACTTTGACGATATTATTATACACGGCCAGTCACTTTCAGAATGCAAATCTAATCTAATCATGCTTAAAACAACTTAAAAAATTCAACTTACACTTAAACCGTTCAAAATGTTCTTTCTTCGAAAATAAAATTGAATTCCTAGGTCACACTATAGAACATTATAAAGTACTGAAATCTCCATCCAAAGTGGCTGCTATTTTAGAAATGCCACGACCTAATTCAACTGATGATATTATGCGATTTCTCGGGCTAGTTACTTACTATTCCAGATTTATCCCAAATGTTTCAACAATAACAACACCACTTCGTGAGCTTCTACATAAAAATACAGTGTTTAAGTGGTCAATGAGATGTCAAAAAACCTTCAACAGCCTCAAAAAGGAAATCGCTAGTGATCGTGTACTAATGCCATACAATCCAGAATTACCGATTCAACTTGCATGTGACGCAAGTCCCACAGGAATAGCGGGGGTATTATCGCATTTGATTGATGGTAAAGAAAGGCCCATTGCGTTTGCGTCTAGATCGTTAACTCCATCTGAGCAAAATTACTCTCAGCTAGACAGAGAAGCCTTAGCCATCATTTACGCTGTTCAGCACTTCCATGAATATTTTTTCGGTAGATTCTTCAAATTAATTACAGACAACCAACCATTAGAATTTTTCACCAACACTCAAAGCTTCCTCAAATGACATCAGCTTGCTTGCAGCGCTATGCAGCATTTTTAGCCGGGTATAACTACGAACTGATTTCAAAAAAGTGGGAGCGAAAATATTAACGCTTATTGTTTTTTCAGGGCTCCACAAATTTTAAATATTCAAATTATAAATTCTATAGATAATGAAGTTCATTCAGTTTGCTTCGAAACTATTAATCAAATTAATTCAAATAAAATAAATTACAAAACACTGAAGTATGAAACGCAACAAGATGAAACTCTGTCAAATATTTTGTTCAATTTGCGTAATAAAAGGGATTCGAAATCAGAGTATACTATCGATAGCAATGTTCTATTCAGAGATCAGAGAGTAGTTATTCCAAGTAATCTACAGCTTCATCATACTCATATTGGGGCGACAAAAATGAAGCAGCTTGCCAGGCGTTACGTGTATTGGACTTCAATAAACAAAGACATCGAATTATTCGTGCGATCGTGCTCTGCATGTGCATCAACTAAAAGCAATCCAGCGAAAGCTTCTCTTCACCCTTGGGAAGAACCAGACAACAATTGGCAACGCATTTACATCGATTATGCAGGTCCATATAAGGACATTATTTTCTCGTAGTTGTGGATGCTAAGTCGAAGTGGGCAGAAGTAGGAGTATGTACAGCGGCAATTTCCTAATCATCAACCCAGGAAATTCTACTCAAAATATTTTCCAGAAACGGGTTCCCTGATGTCATGGTTTCCGAGAATGCGACAATCTTCAAAAGCGAAGAGTTCACAGCATTTTGTCAAGATTCAGGTATTTTTCAAAAAATTATAGCTCCAGGCCATCCAGCAACAAATGGTTTAGCTGAAAGGAACATCCAGACACTCAAGAACAAATTAGCAGCAATGAACAATGAACCATCAACAACTGTGCACAAAATAAGAGAAATACTATTCAAATACCGAGCAACACCACTCAAGAACGGAAAATCACCATCAGAACAATATCTAGGCCGACAAATCAGAATTCGTCTAGACGCACTGAAGCCTACCAAATTCAAAGGTACTTCCACTGTTGATATACCGTCAAGGCAATTAAGCGTGGGAGAAAGGGTTCAAGCCCGATATTATACTACGAATAAAATGCTATGGAGAACAGGTGTTATTACTAAGAAAATGGGACGACTCCATTATATTGTCAAACTGGATAATGGATATACGTTCAAAAGACATATAAACCAGCCAATGTTCCAAATGAAAATCCCACAGATGATATCACATCAAACGAATCTTCTCCATCACATGAAGCAAGTTCTGATGCAACACTAGATAATCAACAATTATCAGATCAACAAATATTCTTCCAACAAGCTTTTGCCGATAATCCTGCAAGTAGCGATTACCATTCCAGCACCTCAACAGTTACAGTTCAACAGCCTGAAAATAATCATCAACCATCATAAACCAACAACCAATTCGGCAGTCATCACGTCAACGTAGACCACCAGTTTACTTAAGGGATTATAATCTGGATTCCTAATCTAAGTATTAATCGAGCGTGGGAGAATTGTTATGACCTTAATCATAAATCATTATATTATAACCTTAATGTTAATTAATTAGTATATACTATATTGCAACTCTTTTACTACAATATACTCTTCTCACTCTTTTATCGAATAATGGTCTCTTCGTTTTTTGACACTTAATAAATTGGATTTTAACTTTTGTAAAACGTGGTCGGCATTCTTTTTTTGTTCAAGGTTTTCAAGATTAATTACAGCAAGTCACAACACTCACCCCGAACGTTTCGCTTCAAATTGCATAGAGCGTCAGTAAACTCACGTTCGGGGTGAGTAAGATATTTAACTCAATAAATATTCATTTATATATAACGCGGATCCTCCGAATTTCCCAAAATGCTCAACTTAGAGTTTATTGGTAATAACGATATTGGTTTATAATACTTCTTTTCAATAAGAGTTTTTTACTTGCGATTTAAAGGGACTATAAGGCAAGTTATGCATTCGTAAAAAAAAAAAATTCTAACAATCAAACATGACATTACGATGTTAGAGAAGCCAAAAAAAGTGGGTCCAGAAATTCCGTCCGTCTGTCTGTCTGTCTGTCTGTCTGTCTGTCTGTCTGTCTGTCCGTATCGATATCTACAGCCTACGGTACCTACGGTACCTCCCATATGACCGGTTTTTTTAAAATCAGACTTTCTCGTTAACTAATTGACTAATTTTCAAAATGTGTAGTGCTTTATGATTTAAATAACATTGTTTATTAAAATTTTCAAAAATATTTTTTTTTTAATTTTTAAAAGAAAATATTTAGTTTTTTGAATATTTTGAAAACGGATCTATAGATTTTTTTTTTAATTTTTTTCCTAGTATAAACTATAGATTTCTTAAAATTGACATACTCAAAAAAAAATTTAAATATGTTTTCGAAATTTTTTTCAACTGGTCGAACGATTTGGAAATGAAAAATTCATAAAATAGAAAACAGCAAAAGAAATAAGATGGCTTACAACATTTTTTCCAAAAAAACGTTATGAATAGTGTTTTTTTGATTTCATAAAAATTTTTCCCCAAAATTTTATTCCATTAGTCAAATAAAATAAGGTGACAAACCGATATACATACCTACGTATTTTAAAGCATTTTATTATCATAAAAGCACACAGAATAAATAAGGAAGCCTATGATAAACACACAAAAACAACTAACAAATAAAAAAAACTATTCGATCACTACTTAATGCAAAAATTTCAATCGAGAAAACAAAAGTTTACACCTGCCTATAAATAAACAAAACCACTGTGTTAACTTTTAATATCGTCTCTGTACCCACTCGCTTAACAGTAGTTGTATCTTAATTTTAGTACCCACCTTCCTTCCAACTTTATTATATGTAGAGGTACCAAATATCCTTAGTAAATTCCATTAATACCTACCCACACCATACGTTTATCGATCAGTCAAACATAATTATGCTATTTTAATTAATTTAATTTCAAAAAGTAAATTATTCTTATTGGGACCTATATAGGTATCTATACCTAGCATTATTTCCCCACTGCTGATTCCCACGAATCTTTATGCCAGTTGTTCAAATTTTTCCATACCAAAATGAAAATTAAACTGAAAAAAGTCCTTTATATCTTTCTATTAGCAAATTATATTACAAACAGTAAACAACAAGTGGAAAGATAATACACTAAAAAACTGTAAAAGCTAACAATCCTATATATTTATGTGTTTATCCCTTTGTCGTGACGCATTTTCGTTCGAAATTCACCCCACGACGATTCTAAGGAAGTTGCACGACAAAAAAAAACATTAAAATTAAATCTTTGACAAAAAGAAGCCTTCACTTAAAAAGTATTAGCACATAGGAGCAAGTACGTGCGACCCAGTCGTGCCTTTTTTTAGAGAAGCTGGACAAATACTATTTTCCATCTTTTTGGAAAGATTCCAAAAGAGTGAAGCGACGGAAAAGCTTACGCAGTGACTTTTAAAGTATGGAAGAGCACCTCTCCAGAAGAATGGGGTCCATCCGGGCCAGCAGATTTGTGTATATTGAGACCTTTGAGAGCTCTTGCTATTGTACTTCTGCGGAAAAAATCTGTCAATTTGAAAAAAATAAATTTTCAGTTTGCCTTCTTTGAAGAGTAGAGTTTATTACTGGCGATGAGCAAATGACAAATTACCAAAATTGCCTTTGGGACATTACAAATTTTTTTGTAGTAATATTTGGTCAAACAAACATTTGGTTCTATCAATAACGGAGTTGCATGAGGTCTTGACTTGTTTGTGCTTTTCCGATTTTATAATCCCGACAACTTACTTCTTTGAGCCTGATTGTTTCTTTACACTTCGAGTTAAGCCAAGACTTTTCTTTGGGTTTGATACTTTTTACTTTTAAACCATAATCAAACATCTCTCTGTTTGTACGAAGGTTTTTACTTGCGATTATAGGTACTATAATGCAGGTTATGCATTCGTGCAGATTAAAAATTTTGAGATAACAATCTTTTTTTTTGTATTTTTAATAATTTAAATTTTTTGTTGTTGTTAAAAAAAGCCGTTTTATTTCAAAACGGCTCTAACGATTTTGAAAAAAAAAATATTCACACTTTTTCACATTTTTTAAAGAAATAAAATGGCGTTTAAATTTTTCCGCTGAAAACTATTTTACGTACTTTTTTCAAACAATCAAAAGTCAGAAAAATCGAATATAATCTTTGAAGCTCCCTTAATATTTTTCAAATTTTATTTCAATCTGTGACCGCACATAAGAGCAAGTACGTGCGATCCAGTCGTGCAATTTATTTATAAATGATCCTCTGTCTGTTACTTCTAATCCACTTAACTGTTTTGCTGATGACTCTACCCTCAGCTTTTCATATTCCTTCTTCCTTCGATAATGTACGTCCTTGGCCTTCGGACGTACAATTGCAACGGTACCGTATTTCAAGCTCATTAAACTCCGATTTATATAGCATTCCAAATTTGGTAATAGGAATCGTGTGGAGTTTAATGCTTCGAATACTCAGGGCTGTCTTCTGTCGTTAAAGCTAAACATACCCCCCAATGCCATTGTCCATAAATGGCACTTACATCGAAGAAACCGAAAGGCTCTCAGTACTCGGTATGTGTGTCACCGACGACCTCCGTTAGAACGATCATATATTTGAGATCGCTAAAAATGCTGCTAAGTTCTTAGGTTTTCTGTATCGGTGTAAGAAGTATTTTTCCCCATCTGATCTGGCTATAATTTATAAAGCGTTTATACGCCCTAAACTCGGGTATAACTCCCACCTCTGGGCAGGTGCTTCGCAAACATCGCTTCACCTGCTTGATAGAATACAAAATCGAGCGTTAAGATTGATAGGAAATAGAACTGCCGCTAAAACAATTTCCCCTTTCGAACACCGACGCAATGTTTCATGTCTTTCCTTATTTTATCGTTTCTTTTATAAAAAATGTGCACTCGAAGTAGCTAGCTGCATTCCTCCCATTAAAAGTTTCTTCCATAATACTCGTCTCGCAAGCAATGCTCATCAGTTCACCCTTGAGCTCAATTTCCGACATACCATGAAATATAGGGATTCTTTTTTTAGCCAAACAACACGAATTTGCAATAGTTTACCCGGCGAGATTTTCCCTTGCCAGTTTGAATCTGCAAGCATTCAAAATAAATGTTAATCGACACCTCCTGCCGTTTCTTGGTATTTTTACACTTTTGTCTGTAAACGAGGCTGCACATGTAACTTCAACTTCATCTATATCGATATATGCAAAAAAGGTGGACATAAAATAAAAGAATCGTACTTGGGTGATAGAGGGGAAACCAAATTCATATATGAAGATTATAGGAAATATGAGTCTGTAGATTGAAGATTATAGTAACATTTAGTATTTCATCAGCAGCATTGTTTTATTTGGTCAGGTGACTTAGTTTGTGGACATTTTTCAATAAATGTTGAACATTCTATTTAAAAAAAATAATTAAACCACAAAAATTATCTATTTCATTTGTTAAGTTTTTATTGTGATCCGTGCATTTTATTTACTTATTTGTTTTAAATTGAATTCGTTGTACTCATGGAATAAAACAAAATGGTAGAAGCATAATTAAAGATGCATCTTGATAACATGATTCCTTTTTTCGGGTATTTGATCTTCATTTTTTTGCTGACACAAGGTAAAGAGATGTAGAAAAGTAAGGGAAATAAGTAACGAATGGAATAAAGAAAATGTTGACCTTGATTATGTGATTCTTTTTTTCGATTGTTTCTTTATTCTTCTTTTTCTTTGAGACAGACACGTACGTTGGTACTTACACGGATTTGGATTCCCCGAATATTTCTAATACTTTCATATAAACTGCGTTGTTTTATTCGAAAGAAATTTGCAAAATTCAAAAAATCAATAGGAAATTATCCATTATTACCCCAAAAAACATGATTGGGAACTAGTTTCAATTTTAAAACTTCTTTTTTAGCTATTTTTTAATGTTGTAAAGTTGAGAGCACTATGGGGCGTTCTTTTATTAATGATCGTTGACAATTATTATGAACAATTTCTAACTTTTGTTCAAAAACACCAAAATAGTTACGATTTGTAACTATTTTCAACTTATGTCCATGATATGAATTGAGACTGTTGATCGGTCAAAGTTAGTTTTTTTTACAATAATTTGTAACGGTAGAAAATGATTTTATGAAGTTTTTGATTATTAGATATTCATTTTAAAAAGTACTATGAAATTTCGCTATAAACATTTGTTTGACAGATTAACAATGTATCGTTCCAAAATACAATTGTAACAATCCCAACAAAACCTAACAACGACTCTTCAACACAAATTTTGGATTCAAAATCAAACTTCTGGCGCTTAAAGTAGACCTTACACACTTCTCCACACACAATACACATATCATACTTGTGCGATAGAAAGGGGAGGCCAAAATGCAGATCATCTTCATGTATGAAGATTATAGGAAGTATTAATCTGAAGATTGCAGTTTATATCATCCGTATCTGAAACATTGTTTTATTTGTTCGGGAGACTTTGTTTTGTTAGTATTTTTCAATCAATGTTAAATATCGTATTTAAAAATAATAGTTTTGTGCATTTTATTTAATATCTGTTTTAAATTTAATTCGAAATATTATTTGATTAATTTAGAATATAAAATAACTATGCATTTCATATTTTTCCATGTGCGCTGACAATTTGTCAGAATCGTATGCTTTGAAAATGGCACAATGAACTAATTGTATGCTTGCCACCGTCACATGTATTTTTTCCTTGCGATTAGAGGTACTATAATGCAAGTTATGCATTCGTGCAGATTAAAATTTATGAGATAACAATCAAACATGACATTACGATGATAGAGAAACATATTTGAGTTACTGGCAAAAATCTTGCCCGTCTGTCTGTCTGTTTGTACGGCTGTATTTTGGACTGTATCCTAAACGGTTTAAGATTATTCTGACACTCTACAGAGGAGTTTTTCAATTTTTTTTAGGTCAAAAATTAACGATATCATATAACCGTTACGTCATATAACCGTTACGTAAAAGCTTATTTTTCTCGCGAACGGTTCCAAGAACTTTTATGGAAAAAAATCGGTGTACCACTGTTTGTAAGCATTATATTTAGGTAAAAATATATATATATAATATGGTGGGCTAAGAACGGTACCCCCCATAGAACCGTTTTTTTTTTCACTTTTTCGAAAACTGGTGATCCGATTACTATCAAAATTGATATTCATGAAGATGTAGGTAGCCAAAATAATTTCTCATTAACTTTTTTCAAAAACTAGTTTTTTGTATTTTTAATAATATTAATAATATTTTCTTGAAAAATCAATTACAAAACGGGTAGGTGATTTTTTTTATTTTGTTTTTAAATGTATATTAATTTTGTTCTTAAGTTTATATCTTAAATTATTTTTTTAATTTTTTAAAAAAGTTGTTAAAAATAAACCGTTTTGTAACATTTCTTAAAGAAATAAAATGGCGTATAAATTATTTCACTCAATACAATTTAACGTACTTTATTCAAACAATCAAAAGTCACAAAAATCGAATAAATGATTTGATGTTAACTATAATTGTCTTACATTTTATTCTAAAAGGTTGCTGTCATAAATAAAATAAGGAAAACAAATATTCTGTGCCATTTGCTAGAAAACGAAGATATACGTAAATCCACATTCTGATGCAATAAATTTTTAATATGTAATGGCGTTTAAATTATCTCACTCAATACAATTTAACGTACTTTATTCAAACAATCAAAAGTCACAAAAATCTTAAATTCTTCTTCTTAAATTTCTTAAATTTTATTCTACAATTAAAGTACGTTAAATATTGTTTTGAGTGAGATAATTTAAACGCCATTACATATTACAAATTTATTATTATTCTATATATATTTTATTATATATATTCTACATTGTAGAATAAAATGTAAGAAAATTAAAATACGTTAAATATTGTATTGAGTGAAATAATTTAAACGCCATTACATATTACAAATTTATTGCATCAGAATGTGGATTTACATATATTTTTGTTTTCTAGTAAATGGCAGAGAATATTTGTTATCCTTATTTTATTTATTTTATACTTTAATAATAATTGGTATCTTTTGGTTTTTGTCTATTTTAAATGTACTTCGGGTAGAAATTGAATTGGAGCACTCAAATTTGCCCAAGAACATTTCAAAATGTATAGTAAATTTATGGGAAGCCTTAAGTGTGTAAAGAGTATCTCATATATTAGTGATTTATATTGGTCCCGTTCTACATTTCTTCAAATTTGCAGATGCATGTAAGGCCTCCTTAATATGGAGAGTTCTTCCATCATTGTATATCTTTTCTTTAGTACTATCAAAATGGGTGTTTTACCTAGCGTCATCTGGTTTCACTATCTCGCTATTTCTCATTGTAGACTTTTAGTCGGGGAGATGAATTCAACACATAAGCAATGTTATAATGACACAGAACGGGAAAGATGTATTTAAGGTGTTAGCAGTCAGAAGAAAACAAACCATCTACACTTTTTTGTGTTATTTTTAAATCATTTGCGTATCGCTGAAAACTGGTGTTGAGGGATTACGAAATATTCACACGGGGAAGGAGAGCAAAATGGTTGCATTAAGAGCCTTAAGGGAAAATATTTTGATTTTTTTTGCCAAGTAAAATCTAAAGAATGCAAACAAAAAGATAAAATTAAATTCTTACATACCTTCTCAACATTTTGCAAATTTACAGAAGGGAGTATTTGCAAAATAAATTATTGAGTTTGTTCATTTTACGCAATAAACGCGACAGTACCATTAACTCAACTAAACAACAATATAATTAAAAGTAAAACCGACAAACAAGACAACACTTTATATAGTGTTTCAATATTGAATTAAAAAAAATAAGGGATCTACCAAAAACTTTTTAATAAAAAAGTCATTATTTCGGGCGCCCTATTTTTTGAAAAATAATGCGCTCATGATTTTACTCTGTCATTAGACAAAAAAGAAATAATGAATGTTTTTTCTTATGCAGCTTCGCTAGAAATATACATCACTTACACTGTATGTATGTATATTGTATGTACGCAACTCGTATTCTGTATCTTTCTTATAGCGAGTTTCATTCAAGAAAAGATTTGCTCTTTCTGTCAAAAGATTTGATCTTTTTCAATTTCGAGAGTTTCATTGCAAGAAAAAGAGCAAATCTAGATCAAATCTCAACATGAAAGATTTGATCTCTGATGGGTTGGCAGATTTGATCTGAATGCACACATACATGTAAATAGTCATTCGGTCAAACGTCAAATGGAAAATATTTTGTTATTTTTGTTGTTTGTTGTGAACTTGTGCCAGCCCGTGCTTAGCCAAAAAATTAACAAATATCCATTAAATATACAAAATAACAAATAAAGGTGTTTTTGAAGTGAGAAAATACAACTATGGCGTTTTGAATATATGAACTGTACATGCCTGGTATTTTTGTATGTGATATCAAATACTGTGTATGCTCGTCAGTGAATAACCAATACTAGGATTAAATGATGAAACAAGTTTCATTGAAAAGAGCAAATCTTGATTTTCAGATCAAATCTTTGAAATTTGAATAAAGATCGCTATTAATTTGCATGGATTTGTTGGAAGAATTTGCGAATATATGCTTACCATGTTTGATTATTATACAAATTTTTTGGTCTGCAAAAAATAAATTTGAGTTGAAGTACCTAGTTACTTATTTTACAAATAAAACACATTTATTGCAGATATTTTTACCGTTTTTACCTATGGGTTTGCTTTTGAGTATCTTCAAAAAATTGTTAACATTTTTCGAGCCGTAAAATAGAAATTTGAAAATTAAAAAATATTCTGGGTGTTTTTAATTTTTTTGAAAAACAAAATTCACTTAAACATAGACCTTACCTTTGTATGATCGTAAGCAGTAAAATGCCGTTTTGAATAAACATTAGCTTTTACTGTTCTTTCCTTCAATAGAAATGTTAACAGGATCACCTACGTTTAAATACAAACAAATCTATTCCTTATTACGTTCGAAATTGACCAATATACAATTAAAACTGTAAAATATCAAATCAGAATATGGCAACACTGGTATGTGATTTCGGTATAAGCTACAGAAATAAAAAAAATTCTTGAAAAATGCAAAATCCAAAAAAATATTGAAAATACACAATCTTGGTTTGTTTACGAAAAATCAAAGAAAAACCACTAATTTTTGTTTCCCTTACTCTGCCAAACCATATGGTCTAGTGTCACTTTTTGAACCTTTCACTCGGACCTTTTTTTCATTATTCCTGCAAATGCTTGTAATCATTCTAACTCCTAAGTTTCTGAAAATATAACATACAACCTACTCTTTCATCATTATATTTCATTCTACCCTCCAAAACCCATAAAAATGCATATCAAGAACTACTGCAGCGCTATTACGGCAGTATGTTGCTAAACAAGATGCTGCCTGATGGTAGTAGGTACTATAGATTTCATATACAATGCTTCCATTTCAAATATCTCCGATTATCTTTTGCATTATGTAAATAAACACACCCAATTGTGTTCACCACTGAATTCGGCCATTATCTCCTGTGACTTGAACTTTTTTCTGGCTTGTCTTGTCAGTTCTAGGATGAGTACAAATCAAACAAAACTTTATTCACTTCATTATCAAGTTTCAACACCTTTTAGCGGCAAAGCGAAATTATCTTTTGTAATTAATTTTATTTCGGAAAACAAGCCTAAATAAATGTCTGGTTTTAATTTACCTACATCTGCCCCAGCAGGAAGTTCCTTTAGTTTTGGAGTTACACCATCTGCACAACCGAATGCTACTACTATTAGCCAAGCACCTGCTTTTGGTGCAATCACCTTAGGACAAGCTGCGCCTGCAACCGGAGGATTTAGTTTTGGAGCACCGACAGCTTCAGCTGCACCAGCGCAAGCTTCTACATCTTTCTCATTCGGCGCGCCGGCTACCACAAGCACACTTTCTTCAATAGGAGGAACAAGCCTAAGCTTTGGTGCTGCTCCAGCAACATTACAAACTCAAGTGACAGCAGCGCCTACTTTTAGCTTTGGCAATCCAAACACAATTCCGGCAGCTGGAGTAAGTATGGCACCTACATTAGCAGCAACAACAAATGCAACTGCAGCTTTGGGTACGTCATTCTCTTTTTCCAATAAACCAGCAGCTACTACATCTGCGAGCCTTAATTTTGGAACCACTACAACAGCAGCAACTCCTTTTACAGGATTTAATACGACTGGGAAGGGGTTAGGGAGCAGCAATGTTGGAGCATTCGGAACTAAACCAACCTTTAACACCATAAACACATCGTTGAATGCAACATCAACAGCTGCAACCCCCTTCGTCGGGCTCGGTGGCGTAGATGTGACTGCATCGCAACCAAAATCAGGCGAGTCAAAACAGGATAATGTCAAAGTTAAAGAGACCTTAGTCCCCGAAGAAATTGCTAAGACCGTCGAACTTCTCAAGACCCACATAAAGAACCAGAAAAGCCTTAGCTCCGACATCGGTCGTGCTTCCACCAGTAAACTGTCAAACGTTTCCAGCGAAATAATGTCCTTCCAGTGGTCACTGCAAGAGATCTCAAATACCGTAGAAACGAACTACAGCCAAATTAAACTCCTCCGCAAGGAAACATCCCGCGTCATGCAAACCGCCGAAATGGCCCAACGCACTCAAGACACCCCAGCTGGACTACAATTCGAGAACACTGCTCCATTCCAGCTCTTCCAAAACCTCGTCCAAAAGTACGAAACCGATTTGATTAACTTTCGCCACCAAATTGCACTAACCGAAAAGCACATGCAATCCCTGACCACACCTCAAGCCGTCTCCCCGGACGACCTTAAACGAGGATTTAAGCAAATCAACGAGAGTTTCGTTTCCCTGGCTGGACGACTCAATGAACTCCATCAAAAGGTTGAAGCGCATAAGGAACAGTTTCTTAATTTAAGAAAATATCGCTTACGAGATTCGTCAAACGTCTTCGCTAAGCTTGACTCCGTCGAAACCGACATGAATACCTCAAAAATTACATCTGGTCCGACTCCATTTTCGATCATCGGTGGCATTGGGGCACTGGGCAAGACTATGACCAGTATGGGTGCCTCGACGGCAGTCCAAACTGGTAAAACTTGAAACAATAAAAAAAAAACATTTCGTAATATTGCTTTTGAAATAAAATTTCTATTTGTTTTCAGTAATAGAGGTTCTTTTGTTTTTATTATTCTTGTTAGCCCAATAACTTAATCATAGAACAATATTCTTTAAAAAAACAACATTATCGTGTAGAATCGTAGAATGCTACATAAACTATGACAGGGCAATAATTATTTATATAAAAAAGAAAAAGCAACGACCTTTGTGTGTATTGAAGAATGGTTACCGATTTCATGTCCATTGAAATTATTTCTTCACAACTTGAATGACATCCTCGTCTTGCATTATGTGACTGATGCCAACCCTTTGCGGAGAGTATTTTGTGGAAGTGCCCCAGACCAAGGCGTACTTGAATTGAGCAGCGAGCGTCCGATGAATCGAGTGACAGACGTGTTCAACACTGACTCCCTAAAAAAGCAAAAAAGTCATTTATGTAATTAATTCCAATACAGATTCTTAAGCATTTAGCAATGCTGGATAATTTATGAGAATGTTCAACGATGTTTCCTCATTAGGAATTGGGACTGCAGAGAGGTTCTGTTTCGATATTCATTTGATTGTGTGACTCGTATATACTTATGCTGGGAACATGCGGCGTGCCTAATCGGGTAGTTGTTGGATAGTCTAAAACTTGGATTAGTCCAGGAATTTAACTTTTAGTCATTTCGAAGTGCTTGCTTTACCTCCTCGAGATGGTCCCCAGGAAATGTTTTGTATATGCCTGTATACACAAATTAGCTAAAATTACAAGTTTTAGTCCCCAAGGGGTGGCGAGATGCTGGCGAGCTTTCGCGTAAAAAAAACTTACACAGAACACGACAACAAGCTCGAGTATAATCTGATTACACGACGACAAAAGTGTTTTGCAGAAAAAAAGAACATGACAAAGCGGTCACCCATAACACCATGTGGTCTGGGTTAGCTTTCTAAGTCAGCCAAAAGGTGAAGTATACCACCATCGACTTAAATTGAATAAACGAAAGGCTATGCACCCTTCGCGCAGGAGGCAAATTTAAAACCACCAGCCTCATATACGTTCACGCACCTTCTGAGGAGTCCGAAGAAGACGAAAAGGCATACTTGCCGAGCTGATCAAAGTATGAAGGACCAACACTACATCAAGCAATTCAAAAAGTCTTGGTACACGTATGGGAAGGGGAACAAGAAGAAATGCCAGAAGGCAGGCATAAAGGTATCATATGTAAGAAAGAAAATATCACAAAGTGCAGCATTTATAGGGGTATAAGATTTAAAAGCTGCAAGCAATGATTCAAATCAATGCAGAATTGTAGATAAGTAATTGTGATGAATCCCACACTTAAGATCAATAATTAAACCCGATTTTTGTTTAAAGTTACAAATAGGAAGATCTAGCGGTGGTGTTGTTGGTTGGTTTCTTTGCCAATTTTCCCTATTGGTAAACATGGTATCGAACAATTTGTGAAAATCTAGACCGGTGTTATGTAGTCTGTACAAACATTGTCATCAAAATATATAATTGCTTTTGGGCCGTTTAACCGAAGAACACTGTCACCTACTGATTTCTTAACAAAAAAGATCTACTTGTAAGATGTAAATTCGTATGTCTCATGAATTATTCCGTGCAAAATATTCAGGCCAACAACAGAAACATGATCTTTCAATAGATCTTCCAAAAACGCGCAAACGCCAAAGATATTGACATAATCGAAAGAAAACAGACTAATGTCAATAGCATTATTTTGAATATAGAAACGAAGGCGACAAAGATGGGATAATAGAGAAGATAGACAGCTATCAGTTTGTTGTAGACACAAACCTAATCAACAAATAATACAAGCGTTATTTCAAACAAAGAATAACTGACAAATTCTGCCTTTTCGCGCTGTCAAGGTAGTAACAAGGTTCTTTTACTGCAACTTTAGCTTTTTTTTTTAATGTAATCATGCCATGTAGTGCCCCGTGTCTTAGTGTATAGTGTGTCGGACTGCTAAGCGAATGAGCCTGGGGTCGAATCCAGCTCATAGCCATCTTCTTTTCCGGGGTACTGCCTCTTGCGAGGAACTGACAAAACCTCCTAGAATAAAATTTGCCTCGAAAAAGTGCATCTCATGTAGCCGTTCGGACTTGGCGGTAAACTGTAGGTCCCTTCCATTCTTTCAGATTAACAACACACACACAGGAATGGTTGAGAGTATAAGTCACGAGGCCTTGGCTTCTTAAGGAGCTGTCGGGCCAATACATTTAATAATTTTTAATCATGCCAGTTATATATGTACAAGAAAACATTAAACAAAACAATCACTATAGTGGAGCACTGGTTCGAAATAAAGATTTTAATCTCACTTTACTTAAGTTAAAGTCTATAGAAGAAGCATTTAGATTAAAAAGTCTGCTCAAACGGTTTAGAGCTTCATTTATGCCATAGTTTGTTCTATAAAAGTCAACATGCAGTAGTTCTGATCCACGCAGGTGATAAGATCCTCCACGGTAATTTCACCCAATGCAGGATAATAAATAAGAAGTATCAATTTCGCCCTTAATAAGTTGATGAAAAAATATTAAATCGTTAACACGCCTTTGATGAAGGGTTAGCATCTGCAGAAGCTGGATTCGCTGTTCATATGGTGGAAGATTGAATAAATCGTTCTAAGGTAGACCTTTAAGGGCAAAACCAATGAAATTGTGTTGAATTGCTTCAATACGGTTCTTATGAATTTAGTAATAAGGAGTCCATACCTGTGAAGCATACTCAAGGTGGGGGCGTACGTAGCAATTTTACAAGGAAACAGTCACATATGGATCACTAAATTTCTTTGCCCAGCGTTTAATGAACCCTAGCATAGAGCTAGCTTTATTCACAATAAAATTAACGTGTTCAGTAAATTCAGTTAGAGGTAAATTGGCCAAATCCTTGAAACTAAAGACGCGACAGAGTCTGGGAAATATGATAATCGAATGCACTTACGATACGTTTTCTAGAATATGTAATCGTCTGGCATTTTACAGTTTTAAGGGATATACCACTTTTTCTGCACCAAATAATAAAGCTATCAATATCTGCCTGCAGAAGACTGCGGTCATCGCTAGATTTTATTGTCTTAAATATCTGCATGTCATCAGCGAATATAAGAATTTCACTTGATGCATACATGAAGTAACATCATTTACTGCCAAAATGAATAGTAAAGGACCAAGGTGGCTTAGTTTAAGGTACGCCAGAGTGTTGATTTTTACTAAAAAATACCAGACAACTTGTTCGAAAAATTTTAGAATGGAAGATAATTTAGCTTCAGACATTATGTCGCAACTTTGAGTGACGCCCATGGAGGTTAAAAAAAGGAAGACTTTTTCCACGATCGAAACAGATACGAATGAGCTGGTTATAGGAGCTTATTGGTAGTCCAATCCCTGTGTAAGGTAATGAAAATTCTTAAAAACAAAAAAAAACTTAAAGAAAAACAAAGAATTTACATCTCTTACCTTTCGTAAAATCAGACCATCATCGAAATCTGGAGGTGCACCCGGTTTTTTGGTGTACACTCGAATCAGCTGCAACGACTCCCAAAGCGCTTCGAGCAAGTAGTCAAGGTTCAACTGCATATTACAACTGACCACTATGGAACTCTCCTCTCGTGCCAGTCGATCGACTTCTTCAATTGAAATCTGATCGATCTTATTGTAAACATACAAACAAGGCAAGTAAACACGATTTGCCGTGACCACATCGATAAATTCATCTTCGGTGCAGTCCTCACGAAAGAGCACTTCGGCGTTGAAAATCTTAAATGAATGCAAAATTGTTTGGACCATTTTCTCATTACAACGTGTGAGAGCACAAGTGGCGTTAAAGCTCAAACCACCGCCTTTTTTCACTTTATAGTAGATGTTGGGTTTTCTCTTGTTCAATCGGATTCCGACGGATTCCAGTTCTCGTTCTAAAAGATCACGATGGACATTCGGTTTAGTTGCATCAAGCATCATTACAACTAAGTCTGCTGTTCGGGCTACAGCTATTACTTGTCTACCACGACCTTTGCCCTAAAATTTGAAAAAGTGTCAACCAAGTTGCTAAGATCGGGCTACAAATTAAAACCTGCGCGGCACCTTCGATGATTCCAGGTAAATCAAGAAGTTGGATGTTTGCTCCTTTGTATTCAATGACACCAGGAATACAGGTGAGTGTTGTGAACTCATAGTTGGCCGCTTCAGATTCAGTTTTGGTAAGTGTTGAGAGTAGAGTTGATTTACCAACAGAAGGAAAGCCAATAAGAGCCACGCGAGCATCGCCGCTCTTTAACACATCGAATCCATCACCTTTTTCACCCTTTTTCGAAGGCTCCAACAACTGGCAACGGTATTTTGCTAACTTTGCTTTTAACAATCCCAAATGGTATTCAGTGGCTATTAGGTAGAGTATCGAGAAATGTTTAATATATATTAACCTAATCACAGAAGCGAGGGATTAAAGGAATGACGTGAACTTACCTTTATTTTTTTGAGTTCTTGCAATTTCTTTTTCGATTTCTGAAATCTTTTCCAGAATACCCATTGCTGAAGTTTATTTTATAAAAACTTTCTTTCTTTATCATTCAATCGAATAATTCATTAAAACAAAAATGTTTTCTGAAAATTATTGCGATTAGGACCAGGCGAAAAGCGCCGTGTTTGCTGATGATGCTGACCCTGACAGAAAAGAACAAGATGACAGTTGAGAAAATTTTTGACAGCAAATTTAAAGTCTACAGTCCTGGGTGTGTTTATTTTCATGTTTTTGGAAACCTCTATTGCTTGTGTTACAGCCTATTCACACCAAGTTCTTTTTCGCTCTTCGTTTACTAAAACGAGTAGAGCTTTCACACCGAACATTTACTCGTTTTTGTTTGACATTTCAATTGTTATGACAATAGCCAATTGAAAACATACATAACCCAACTTTGATTTTTTGCAAATTATTCGCTCCGTTTGCATACCCAAGTACTTCAGAAAAAGGAAATATATCATTCAAACACGTATTGATTTAAAAACAAAATATTTTTCTTTATTAAACACTATTCACACATCACGAAATCGGACAGAAACGCCACCGCCTTTACCAAATAATTATGGCCCATGATACACATAAATACAAGGTATGCTCACTTTGGCTGAGTTTGCGTGTGACGTCACATTCTTCTGATTTTTGTTCTTATGGAGTGTAAATAAATGTATGCATTTGCCGATTTTGTTATTGTTTTTTTAAGTTTATTGTTCTTATAATCATAAAAAATCGTTTAAACCTTCAATTTAAAAAAATAATATTCACTTAATAAATAAAGTAATAATAAAAGAAGAATGTGACGTCATAAAATATCAAGATGGCGATTTGTATGCGTCTAATGAGCATACCTTGTATTTCTGTGTCTCATGATAATGGCCATGCTTTCAACTTCCTGATAAGGCTGGTTCATTTTTGGCACAGAGAAGTCCTCGTTCGAGCTTCATCAAGGGCTTTTTGCATTTCTTCTCTTCCATTTTCTGTTAATAAAAAGTAAAACTAAGCATTTGCTAAAAAGTTACTTACCGTTGCTAAGAATTTTCCAAAATTATTTACATATTTTTGGACAGCAAGCAACCAGCTGTTCTTTTTTTAAAGACCTATTCACAATCATACAAATTTCTCATGACATTAAGATCTGTTTGACTGGTTCATCTTTGTATTGCAACTCGTTTTCAATTCGTTTTATCGAAAACGAGTCGTTTTGCAAAACAAGTCGTTTATGAAAATCGTATGGGAAAACGAGTCGTTTTTAGTATTCGTTTTGAGGAAAACGAGTAAAATGTCGTTTATGGTTTAGTGTGAATAGGCTATTAGGAGCAAGTTACAGAGATTAGTACAAATTTATCAATTTGAAACCGGGTAGTTGCAATTATTTTGTCTCTTTAATTTATTCCAGGTGACAACCTGGTAGTCTAGGATGGTAATTTTCCTAAGGCTATCCAGTTTGCTCTTGGGCGAAAGCTGAACCAGGAAAAACGGCTAGCTCTGACAGTCGTGAAAGGCTTGAACCCCACGAACTCGAGATCGTTCGTCGCTACACGACGGAGTTCATTTAAAAGCGCCACCGTATCAGTGGAGCTGTCATTGCCCTTTAAGAGGACCGTTTGTATTTTTTCCTCTTTCGGCGTGAAGATGTTATGTTCAGTGGCCGATTTTTTGAAGATTTCTTTTATTTTTTTGTGCTGATCCACTGAGAAGCAGATATAGGCCGGAGTTGCTCTGGTTTGCCTTTTTCACAAGGTAAGGCTTAACTTGTCGCTTTCTCCTCTTCACATACGTCATTGGGATATCAGCCGATTTTGGTAGCCCATCATTCGAATGCACCACCTTTTCTTTCACTTCTTCCATTTGTTGGGAAGTGAAAGCCTTCAAGGCTTAATCTATTTTCCTTCTTTTTCCCAACAAATGTTGGTAAAGTCCCCCAGGCAGGATTCGAACCTGGGTCCTTCTGCGCCGCGTCCGGTCACTCTACTTCCGAGCTATTTGCTTATATGGTAAGCACTGTTTTTTTTTTGTAGATACAGCTTTGGGCTTGCCCAAAGATCTACAAATGTTGTAGCTATGAAAACAGCTTTTTTAAGCCAAATTAATTTTGGCTTTATTAAAAGCAAAAAAAAAAACAAATTAAATTATTAAAATATTTACTTTTATTTTTTTATTTTAAAACGCCAACGCAGTCTCCACACTTCCACAGTTGCTGAACGACTGAGGGGAAGCGATGCTTTATCGGAGCCAAGGCCGTTGACGATGTTAGATAATATTTTTTTCTGGTCGCTTAAAGAAATATGCAGATATAAATTATAAGATTATTAATTACTTTCTTTATATTTTATTCTATTTCACATTGTTCATTCAATAAAAGAAAAGATAACATATATGTCTTTCTATAAGTGTGTTCTATCAATTTTTTTTCAGATTTAGAGTATATCTTTTCAAAAACGGTTTTTTAACAACTTTAAAAAAAAATAAAAAAAATAATTCAAAAATACAAACTTAAGCACACAATTAACGTAAATTAAAAAATAAAATTAAAAAAAATCACATCTGTTTTCAAAATATTGATTTAAAAAAAAAAAAAAAAATTAATTATTAAAAATACAAACAAAATTAATGCAAAATTACTCAGGCTTCTTGAATATCAATTTTTATTGTAATCGAATCATCAGTTTTTGAAAAAGTCGAAGAAAAAAAAACCGGTCCTATGGGAGGTACCGTTTTTATCCCACCATATTATTTTTTTTCCACCAAAATATAATGCATACCTACAGTAGTACACTGATTTTTCTTTTTATAAAAATTCTTGAAGTCGTTTTCGAGAAAAATAAGCTTTTACATAACGGTTATATGACCAGTACCGTTATTTTTTGAGCTCAAGCAAAAAATTCAAAAAACTCCTCTGTAGAATGTCAAAAGAATCTTAAGTTCAACGATTAGCCCAACCGTTTAGGCTACAGTCCAAAATAAATCCTTACAGGCAGACAGACAGACGGACAGAATTTTGCCAGTAACTGAAATATGTTTCTCTATCATCGTAGTGTCATGTTTGATTTTTATCTCAAAATTTTTAATCTGCACGAATGCATAACTTGTATTATAGTACCTATGTATAATCCCAAGCAAAAAAGTGCATAAAACTACACAATATTATTTTTGTATATGCCTTTTCCTTTTGTCGATCCGTATCCACCAAGCACAATACACAGAATATTGTGACGTTTTGGCCTGGGGTTCGACAAATAAAACTCAATCAAAATTCCAAAATAATACAACAAATCTCTTTATTTTATGAAACACAACGTCTTTGAGTTTAAAAAAACACCAAATTTAACTTATTCCACTTATTCACAATTCAAATACGTTTTTATAGTTCAACACTTTTTATCTAATCTCAATTCAATCACTTTTTACTAACGCTACCAGTTGTTAACAATTCCACTTTCGAAAATACACTGCCTTTCAATGCAACCTACTCTTGTATTTATACAAGCTTACAAGCTTCTGGAAGCTTCTGTCTGGTTCTGGCAGAATCTAAGCTTTCGGTACTAATTCGAGTTTCGATTTAGTACTCAGTTAAAACATATTGCAAATATGTAGCATACTTTTAGGCGCATGGTCGTTGTACACAATGAATCCAACAGATGTCGTTAATTTACAAAATGTATCTTCCGAATATCTAAACTTGTTGCCACATCACACTGTCCCCCTCTTAGTTTTGTTCGTCCCTAACAAGCACATCATCATTGTTTCCGTGGTAACGATGCAGTCGATCCACATGCAGTCGATCCACATGGACAATTTTCATTTTTGCTCTTGGCCCTCGTTGGATTCGGAAAACGACGTCATTAATGTGCGTAATTACTTGGTAGGGACCTTCCCAGTCCTGCTGAAGCTTGGGCGATTTTCCCTTTCTGCGACGTGGGTTATAAAGCCACACAAGATCTCCCTCATTGAAATCAGGTGCTGTTGCTCTCGCATCGTATCTGGTCTTCATGCGGTCACTCGTAATTTTTTTGTTGTTTCTTGTTCTCTGGTGAATGTCGTTGATCCTTTCTCTAAGATCTAACACGTAGTCCTCTTTTCATTTTGGGTCTTCAATAGGCGCTCACGTTGTACTGGTGCATTTTACCTCGTGTTTTGACTTTGGGTCCCTTGCTAGCCGCGCATGTTGTGCACTTTCGGTACCAGCGTTCTACATCGTTTCTTGCGCTTAGCCAATAAAAGCGTTCCCGTACCTTTTCCAGTGTTTTGTTCATTCCCAAGTGCCCACCGGATACTCCATCATGCATTTCTCGTAGGATCTCCTCTACTTTCGATCGTGGAACCACAAGCTGCATCTTAAGGGATCTTCCATCCGGCATTTCCCATTTTCTTCGCAAAACACCATCTTACACATGGAGAGAGTCCCACTGCGTCCAGTATGCCTTTAAAGTAGGACTTCTGTCGGAGATGTCTCTGGCATTTGGTTTTTCCATAGATTCCTTCCATGCAAGCAGTGGCTCGATGTCAGGGTCTTCTTTTTGTGCATTACGAAGTTCTTCGGCACTCCAACCCTCTATAGGTTCGGCTCTTATTCTCTGGACAGAAATACCTTCGTGCTTTTCCTCTTTTCGCGCACAATGTTTGCAACTGGGCTCACATGGTCTGCGGGAAAGCGCGTCCGCATTGCAGTGCAGTCTTCCTTTGCGATGCTGTACTTCGAAGTCGTTAGTCTGCAATCGTTCGATCCATCTTGCTACCTGCCCCTCAGGATTTTTGAACTGTAGCAACCATTTTAAAGCGGCGTGATCGGTACGCAGGATGAATCTCTGTCCATACAGGTATTTATGGAAATTTTTTGTCGCTAGTATCAGAGCAAGGAGTTCCCGTCTGGTTACACAGTAGTTTCTCTCTGGTCGCAACAGAACTTTGCTGAAATAGACTACCACTCTCTTCTGCCCATCGTGTACCTGCTACAGAACTGCTCCAACACCCACGTTACTAGCATCAGCGTCCACAATAAATGTCTTGCCAGGGGTGGGGTAAGCTAGTATTGGTGCCTAACAAAGTCGCTATTTTATATGTTGAAAGCTTCTATTGCACTCACCTGACCATTTAAATTGTCTACCCTTCTCAGTTAGCTGGTGCAGGCACTTTGCGATTCCGGAAAAATCCTTTACGAATCTCCTGTAATATGTGGCGAGACCGAGAAAGCTCCTCAGCTGGTGTTTGTCTGCGGGATCTGGCCAATTTTTCACGGCTTCGATTTTCTCCGGGTCAGTTTTTACTCCATTTGATGATATCACATGTCCCAAATATTTCACCTCAGCTTTGAACAGAGCACATTTCTTTGGATTTAGTTTCAAATGTGCTGTTCGAAGTCGTGTAAACACCTTCCTCAAGTTTTCGCGATGTTCAGCGAACGTCTTTCCCACAACGATGACGTCATCCAAGTACACAAGGCAGGTTTTTTATGTCAGACCCTGTAACACAGGTTCCATTAAACGCTCAAAGGTGGCTGGAGCGTTACACAACCCAAATGGCATAACGGTAAACTGTCATAGTCCGTTTCCCGTTGTGAAAACGGTCTTTTCTTTGTCTTCTGGATGGATCTGTACTTGCCAGTAGCCACTTTTCAGATCGAGGGTGGAAAACCATTTCGCTCCAGAAAGGGTATCCAAGGTGTCATCTATTCGAGGCAAGGGGTAGCTGTCCTTCTTGGTGACATCGTTGAGCCTCCGGTAATCCACGCAGAATCGAGTGCTGCCGTCCTTCTTTTTCACTAGTACAACGGGTGACGCCCACGGATTTTTGAGTTTTCGATTAAACCGTCTTTTTCCATGGTCGATATCATCTCATCGACTTCCTACTGTTTTGCCAATGGAAGTCTTCTAGCAGGTTGACGGATTGCTCTGCTATCGCCGGTGTCTATGCGGTGCTGTACTAGGTGTGTTCGACCATAGTCTCCATCCTGCGATGAAAATATATCCGCAAACTCGCCAATAAGATTTTCGGCTATGGTGTTTTGCTCCTGATTTAGCTCACAGTTTCCGAGGATACCATTACATACCTCGGCCAATTTCGTTGGAGAAACAGGACTCGCAGATTCACTACCAGATATTGTTGATATGGCTGCAATGGGTACGCATCTTCCAATCACCTCTCCTTGTCTGACCTTGACGGAGTATTTGTTCGGATTTATCAGCCTTACCGGAACCATGTTTTTCTTTGGTTCTACTAAAATTTTTCCATCGATATAGCTTGGAAAGTCTTCTTTATCATGTGCCTTCATGAAATCCACTCCAATGATGCATTCGTCGCATATGTCGGCTACCAAGAATGCATGTGAGAAGGTCAACCCTGCCAGTTGTATCTTTAGAAATACCTCCCCGTATACTTTTGCTGCTTCTCCCGTAGCTGTCTTCAGAGTGTAGCAGCTGGTGTTATGTAGCCAGGATGTCTGAACAAGGTCTCTTCTGATTATGGAGGCTGTGGCACCCGTGTCGATAGTGGCCACACATTTTCTGTTTCTGATGACTGTCTCCACTGTCAAGCTCTTGCTGCAGCGTGTAGTTTGCGAAACTTGGATGATGGTCCTGGGGGCGTCGATTCCATCAACCAACTTCAGCCCCGCGAAGTTGGTTCTTAGGCGTTTCCCGCCTGCTGTTGATCAGAAGCTTGTCCAGCAGTGTGAGTGTTATTCCTGACAGATGCTTCGTCATTCTGCCTCCTCCTTGCGCAATATGGGCAGCTTACCTGTCTAGGTGGAGATCTGCATTGTCGCTTTAGGTGTCCTAGCTTGTTGCAATTCCAGCATCTCATTTGACCTCGAACAGTGTTCGGGTTTTGTCTTTCAATGTCGACACGTTGACATGAGCACTCTAGCGTAGCTACCATGCGAAGCTTGGTCTGCTGCTTCCATTGTCAGGGCAAATGCTAAAGCCTCAGCGAGCGTTTTCTTACCTGCCATTCTCACAGCCATTTGTAGTTTTCCATCTGCAATAGCATTAGTGAACGCATCTGTTGCCAGTTCGTTTATGATTTCCCTGCTGGTATTGGGATAAGACAAATTCGCCAAGCGCTCGATGTTAGCTTGCAATTGTTGTAGCGTTTCACCTCTTGCCTAAACCCTTCGGCGTAACTGGACTCGGTAAACTTGCTGCATGTGGTCGTCGCCAAACCTCATCTCAATTGCCTTGACCATGGCATCATAATCATGATGTTTGTCCTCGGGAATGAGCGCAAGCGTAAGAGCAATTGACTTGTCTTCGCTGTCCCAGTTGTTAGTCAATGCAGCAGCTTCGAACTGCCTCTTATAAATTGGCCATGATGTTTGACCATCGAAGACAGAGGGCTGCATTTCTTTTCGTCGTAGACCTTCGCTCGAATATTACCGAAGTTTCTGTTTCCTCAGAGAATCAACCTCCTTAGTCAGATGTTCGTACTGTTGTTCTACACTTTCTACCTGCTTTCTGAATTTTTCTTCTAAGTTTTCTATTTTCTGGTCTACTATTTGGAGTGTTTGGTCGAAGAAAACATTCTGTGCATCGAGCTTATTTTCGAGAGCATCCCTTTGTTCGCTTAGTTGATTCTAGAGAACTTCTAAAGAATTCTTTTGCTCATTCTTTTGTTCATCGAATTTACGTTCGAGAACGTTCTTTTGTTCTTCGAGAACGTTCTTTTGTTCTTTCGAGGAACTTTCCAGAGCATTGAATTTCGACAGAAGCAACTTCATGAGAGCAGGCATTTCATCGGCTTACATAAAATGGGTCGCAAATTAGAACAATTAACAACAGCTGAGTTAAAAGAAGAATTAGGAAAACGAAGTCTTCAGACTTCGGGGCTGAAAAAGGAACTATTGCTCCGACTTCAGAATGCTATAACTCAGGATGGTGGAGACCCCGATACCATGTTGTTCGATGTTGAAGAACAAGGGAGAGAATGCACAGTAAGTACAGCCGATGAAATGCCTGCTTTCATGAAGTTGCTTCTGTCGAAATTCGAAGAACAAAAGAACGTTCTCGAAAAACAACAGAACGTTCTCGAAGAACAAAAGAACGTTCTCGAAAGCAAATTTGATGGTCTCGAAAACAAACTCGATGCATAGAATGTTCTCTTCGACAAAAGACTTCAAACAATCGATCAGAAGTTCGAAGCCAAAATAGAAAACTTGGAAGAAAAGTTCGGAAGTGTAGAGCAACAGTACGAACATCTGACTAAGGAGGTTGATTCTCTGAGGAAACAGAAACTACGGTAATATTCGAGCGAAGGTCTACGACGAAAAGAAATGCAGCCCTCTGTCTTCGATGGTCAAACATCATGGCCAATTTATAAGAGGCAGTTCGAAGCTGCTGCATTGACTAACAACTGGGACAGCGAAGACAAGTCAATTGCTCTTACGCTTGCGCTCAGAGGAACAGCTGCCGAATTGCTACAGACCATTCCCGAGGACAAACATCATGATTATGATGCCATGGTCAAGGCAATTGAGATGAGGTTTGGCGACGACCACATGCAGCAAGTTTACCGAGTCCAGTTACACCGAAGGGTTTAGGCAAGAGGTGAAACGCTACAACAATTGCAAGCTAACATCGAGCGTTTGGCGAATTTGTCTTATCCCAATACCAGCAGGGAAATCATAAACGAACTGGCAACCGATGCGTTCACTAATGCTATTGCAGATGGAAAACTACAAATGGCTGTGAGAATGGCAGGTAAGAAAACGCTCGCTGAGGCTTTAGCATTTGCCCTGACAATGGAAGCAGCAGACCAAGCTTCGCATGGTAGCTACGCTAGAGTGCTCATGTCAACGTGTCGACATTGAAAGACAAAACCCGAACACTGTTCGAGGTCAAATAAGATGCTGGAATTGCAACAAGCTAGGACACCTACAGCGACAATGCAGATCTCCACCTAGACAGGTAAGCTGCCCATATTGCGCAAGGAGGAGGCAGAATGACGAAGCATCTGTCAGGAATAACACTCACACTGCTGGACAAGCTTCTGATCAACAGCAGGCGGGAAACGCTTAAGAACCAACTTCGCGGGGCTGAAGTTGGTTGATGGAATCGACGCCCCCAGGACCATCATCCAAGTTTCGCAAACTACACGCTGCAGCAAGAGCTTGACAGTGGAGACAGTCATCAGAAACAGAAAATGTGTGGCCACTATCGACACGGGTGCCGCAGCCTCCATAATCAGAAGAGACCTTGTTCAGACATCCTGGCTATATAAAACCAGCTGCTACACTCTGAAGACAGCTACGGGAGAAGCAGCAAAAGTATACGGGGAGGTATTTCTAAAGATACAACTGGCAGGGTTGACCTTCTCACATGCATTCATGGTAGCCGACATATGCGACGAATGCATCATTGGAGTGGATTTCATGAAGGCACATGAGGTAATCATAGACCTTCAAATGCAAGTGTTAAGGTATCGAACCGTTGAGATCCCTATGGTATACGGAAACGAGAACGCTGTGAATCTTCGGGCGGTTATAAGCAGAGATGAAGTCCTACCACCTTCTTCAGAGACAGTTTTTTGGACGCGTTTGGAGGGTGATCCTGGGAACCACCGATTCTATTTCATTGAAGCAGATGATAAAGAAGACTTTCCAAGCTATATCGTTGGAAAAATTTTAGTAGAACCAAAGAAAAACATGGTTCCGGTAAGGCTGATAAATCCGAACAAATACTCCGTCAAGGTCAGACAAGGAGAGGTGATTGGAAGATGCGTACCCATTGCAGCTATATCAACAACATCTGGTAGTGAATCTGCGAGTCCTGTTTCTCCAACGAAATTGGCCGAGGTATGTAATGGTATCCTCGGAAACTGTGAGCTAAATCAGGAGCAGAAAACCATAGCCGAAAATCTTATTGGCGAGTTTGCGTATATATTTGCATCGCAGGATGGAGACTATGGTCGAACACACCTAGTACAGCACCGCATAGACATCGGCGATAGCAGAGCAATCCGTCAACCTGCTAGAAGACTTCCATTGGCAAAACAGTAGGAAGTCGATGAGATGATATCGACCACGGAAAAAGACGGTTTAATCGAAAACTCAAAAAGTCCGTGGGCGTCACCCGTTGTACTAGTGAAAAAGAAGGACGGCAGCACTCGATTCTGCGTGGATTACCGGAGGCTCAACGATGTCACCAAGAAGGACAGCTACCCCTTGCCTCGAATAGATGACACCTTGGATACCCTTTCTGGAGCGAAATGGTTTTCCACCCTCGATCTGAAAAGTGGCTACTGGCAAGTACAGATCCATCCAGAAGACAAAGAAAAGACCGCTTTCACAACGGGAAACGGACTATGGCAGTTTACCGTTATGCCATTTGGGTTGTGTAACGCTCCAGCCACCTTTGAGCGTTTAATGGAACGTGTGTTACAGGGTCTGACATGGAAAACCTGCCTGGTGTACTTGGATGACGTCATCGTTGTGGGAAAGACGTTCGCTGAACATCGCGACAACTTGAGGGAGGTGTTTACACGGCTTCGAACAGCACATTTGAAACTTAATCCAAAGAAATGTGCTCTGTTCAAAGCTGAGGTGAAATATTTGGGACATGTGATATCATCAAATGGAGTAAAAACTGACCCGGAGAAAATCGAAGCCGTGAAAAATTGGCCAGATCCCGCAGACAAACACCAACTGAGGAGCTTTCTCGGTCTCGCCACATATTACAGGAGGTTCGTAAAGGATTTTGCCGAAATTGCAAAGTGTCTGCACCAGCTAACTGAGAAGGGTAGACAATTTAAATGGTCAGGTGAGTGCAAAAGAAGCTTTCAACATCTAAAACAGCGACTTTGTGAGGCACCAATACTAGCTTACCCCACCTCTGGCAAGACATTTATTATGGACGCGGATGCTAGTAACGTGGGTGTTGGAGCAGTTCTGTCGCAGATACACGATGGGCAGGAGAAAGTGGTAGCCTATTTCAGCAAAGTTCTGTCGCGACCAGAGAGAAACTACTATGTAACCAGACGGGAACTCCTTGCTCTGATACTAGCACCAAAATATTTCCATTAATACCTGTATGGACAGAGATTCATCCTGCGTACCGATCACGCCGCTTTAAAATGGTTGCTTCAGTTCAAAAACCCTGAGGGGCAAGTAGCAAGATGGATCGAACGATTGCAGACTTACGACTTCGAAGTACAGCATCGCAAAGGAAGACTGCACTGCAATGCGGACGCGCTTTCCCGCAGACCATGTGAGCCCAGTTGCAAACATTGTGCGCGAAAAGAGGAAAAGTACGAAAGTATTTCTGTCCAGAGGATAAGAGCAGAACATGTAGAGGGTTGAAGTGCCGAAAAACTTCGTAATGCACAAAAAGAAGACCCTGACATCGAGCCAATCCTTGCATGGAAGGAATCTATGGAATGGGTCACTGGGGGACACTGGGTCTGCAGGCTTGGGGTGCCTATGAAATTGCATTCCGACCAAGGGTGAAACTTCGAGTCGAAGGTATTCCAGGAAGTATGCGCATCACTCGGGTTAAAGAAAACAAGGACAACACCTCTTCATCCACAGTCTGATGGAATAGTAGAACGTTTTAACAAGACCTTGAAGGAATATCTGTCCAAAGTTGTGAACGAGAACCAACGGGATTGGGATCGGCGAATTCCTTTATTTCTTATGGCCTACCGGAATGCGGTTCATAGTACAACTGGATACTCTCCATCCGAAATTCTATTTGGACGAACTGCCCGGCTTCCAAGTGAGCTAAAATTCGGATTTCCTATTGAAGACCTAAAATGCGAAGAGGACTACGTGTTGGATCTTAGAGAAAGGATCAACGACATTCACCAGAGAACAAGAAACAACATAAAAATTGCGAGTGACCGCATGAAGACCAGATACGATGCGAGAGCAACAGCACCTGAATTGAATGAGGGAGATCTGGTATGGCTTTATAACCCACATCGCAGAAAGGGAAAATCGCCCAAGCTTCAGCAGGACTGGGAAGGTCCCTACCAAGTAGTTACACGTCGTTTTCCGAATCCAACGAGGACCAAGAGCAAAAATGAAAATTGTCCATGTGGATCGACTGCATCGTTACCACGGAAACAATGATGATGTGCTTGTTCGGGACGAACAAAACTAAGAGGGGGGCAATGTGATGTGGCAACAAGTTTAGATAGTCGGAGGACACATTTTGTAAACTAACGACATCTGTTGGATTCATTGTATACAACAACCAACAATTTATTGTGTACGACAACCATGCCCCTAAAAGTATGCTACACATTTGCAATATGTTTTGACTGAGTACTTAATCGAACTTGAAGTACTAATTCGAGACTCGAATTAGTACACAAAGCTTAGATTGTGCCAGAACCAGACAGAAGCTTCCAGAAGCTTGTAAACTTGTATAAATACAAGAGTAGATTGCATTGAAAGTTCAGTTTATTTTCGAAAGTGGAATTGTTAATAACTGGAAGCGTTAGTAAAAAGTGATTGAATTGTGAATAAGTGAAATAAGTTAAAATTGGTGTTATTTAAACTGAAAGACGTTGTGTTTTATAAAATAAAGAGATTTGTTGTATTATTTTGGAATTTTGATTGAGTTTTATTTTTCGAACCCCATGCCAAAACTTCACAGTATGTTACCATTGTATATACATTGCTTTTAGTACTATCATGAGACGAGAAAAAATCTTTTTATCTAGAACCGCTTGGAGTGCTAGTGTAGGGACATTTTATTTGAGTGAGAGAGAATTAAGAGCATGGTTTTTAGTGCTATGCTTTGTGCTTACTGCTTAGTTTATTGCGCATGTGCAATGTGAGGCAAAAAAAAAAACAGAAGGAGAACATGAAATAATTCAGTATTTTGTTTTGTTCATTGTAAATATGTGTATAAACTGCTAGCAGTTTTGAAGTTTATATACAATGGTTTCGCTTAGCTGAGGCAAATAGTTTTTTGTAAGGATTTATACACGATCCAACATTTTCATTGTTTAGGTTTTTTTATATGGAATATGTAATATGAGAACTGGTTCTCACATAAGCATTTATACATGCGTACGTCATTGACCAGACTTTAGATTTGAGTTTTTTAGGATTTTCAAGTTTTGTACGAGCACTACCTACATACATATTTGTCATATTTGTACATATATACATCATTGAGCAGACTTGATTCGAATTCTTTAGGATTTTCAATTTTTTTACTATTATGAAGGTTGTCGTCTTCAAATAATGTACACATTCATTCTTGAAATTTAAACACAAACTTACTTCTTGCTGTATTTATACAAAGTGCAGTGGATGGATTTTTGTTTTGAATTTTACTTTCCATTCAGATAGGTACCTACATATACATATAGGTACATACATATGTATATGTAGGTATCTATCTGAATGAACTATGTGCAGAAATTCAATCAAAAATTGTTTGTAAATTGATTTATATTATTATTGATTGATTATATATTATTGATTTAAAGTAACAAAGATCTTTTGTTTATTTGAAGTTCATATACAATGTATGTTACAGTAGATGAAAATATTTTTGAAAATCATGGCTAGCTCAAACATAAGTATATTTGCCTTTTATAAATTTTTTTTTTAAAACTCAAAAATATTTTAATCGATTTCCCGGGTTTAAAACTTAAAATATTTGGAAAAAAACATATACATATTTTTTGTCTTCAAGACGCAAAAAAATATTATAAAAAAAAACAGAAAAAAATAAATAAAATCTCAGTTAACACATACATTGGCTTTGTAAAAAAGTTTATTTGACTTCGTTACACATTGTACCTTACCTTAGAAGTTGCATACAAAAAATAATCATATTTTTTAATAAATTTCCTCTATTCGTCATAGTTTTTGAAAATTTTTTTTGGGAACAAATAATACGTACAATCAAATAATGAACATCCTGGCCAGTTCAATAATTATATTTTTTCTAGAAATAAAATATAAAAAAAAATTAAAAAAATAATATTTAACGCATTTTCGATTGGTTGAAACAAACGCCTTTCTAAATTTTACAATTTTTCCGTTTGTTTGGCGGTTTTAAAGAACAAAGAGTTCTTACGTTTTTTTAGGCTAAACCAATATTTGACTCAATTTATTTCCAATCGATAACCATTTGTTTCATTAAAATCTTCCAACAATTGCGAACGCTAGACTGTTTGGGGCAAAAGTTCAACGTATGTTTACATAGGACACCCACCCTTAAAATGTGACCACCAACAAAGTTAGTATAGGTATGAAAAATTTAAAAATGTGTGAAAAAAAAGTTTTTTTTTTACGAAAATAAACTTTATTTAAAATTTAAATTCAGATCTTGGTTATTTGTGCTTGATAAATAAAAAAAATTATACTAATTTTTAAAATTCCCATCACCCGTATTCCCCATGAATTCTGTCCATCTTTGCTTTTTGATATCGTCAAGCTCAGAACAAACTTCACCTTTCTCCATAGAACGACACGTACACGTTAATGTGATCCTTGTGATAACCATTTGTGACTCATATCTTGGTACAGTTGGTGTAAGGCTGCTCATACTCCTGCCGCTTAGGCATTGTTTTAAGAATTGTTTCTCCAGGACGCTTAAGTTTTCTGCTGTATAACCTGTAAAAATAAATTCATCACTATATATTTTAAGTATATAAAAGCGTTCTACCATAAACACATTAGCGCAAAATTATAGACAGTAAAGTCGACATTATCAAAAACTTAGTGTGAAACTAGCTGATATTTTCATACAAATTTTAATCTAGTTTCACATTAAATAAGTTTTAGTGTCGAGTTGAATGATAAAGTCGACATTATCAAAAACTTAGTGTGAAACTAGCTGATGTTTTCATACGAATTTCAACCTAGTCTGAAACTAAATAAGTTTTAGGGTGAAACTAGGTTGAAATTTGTATGAAAATATGACCCAGTTTCACACTAAGTTTTTGATAATGCCGACTTTAACTGTCTATAATTTTGCGCCATTATTACATATGGTGCATTTCATATAAAGGAAACTGTCATTTCTAAGGTACCCAATATCTAGATGGCGCCACCGTGAAAATATATCTGATACATGCTGCAAAGCATTTTAGTTGAGGTATACTAATGAGAAACATTAAGAATATCGACAGTTCGACAGAGAAGCTACATGGTGGCGCGGCGGTCGAAAGACTTTTTTGTTGCAGAGCGATATTGGTGTGGTTTTAGGTTACAAATTACAATCAACTTTACGGATCGTTGCCGGGTCGTCGCTCGTCGGTCGTTCATCGTCGTGTACATGCTGTTGCAGTACAAGGAAGAGGATGTTGGTGTTTGCTTGTTTATTTTTTAGGTATTTGGCAGATATAGGTACTGGCAGATCGAAATATGCACAAAAAGGTTTGGAATATTGGAAGGGCTACATTTTTACTTGCGATTATAGGGACTATAAGGCAATAGTGAATATTAAAAAAAAATGAGATAACAATCAAACATGACATTACGATCATAGAGAAGTCTAAAAAAGTGATCGAGAAAAAATGTCTGTATGTCTGTCTGTCTGTCTGTCAGTATGTATAACGAGCTGCAGCCTTAACGGCTTAAGCGATTGTCTTCAAACTTGGTGTGTGTGATTCTTTTGGCATTCCCCAGAGGGGAAATTGTAATATTATTTTTAGCCCTAAAAATAACGGTACCTGCTATATGACCGTTTGAGAAAATCTTATTTTTATCGAAAACGGCTCCAACGATTTGAAAGACAATTTTTGAGAATTTTTTTGTTGGTATTGGCTATAATTTGATTAGAACCACATATACGGGAAAAGTCTATTAACGAGACCTTTCATATAACGTTTTTTTTATATTTTTGGCTTTGTCAGTTACGGCTCTTTGGATTATTGTCAAATTTTATATATAAGATCTATATAGCCGAATTAATTCTGCATATCAAAATTTTAAATAACTTTTTTTTTCTAATTAAAATTAATTTTAGAATTTTTTTTTTTGAAAATTCAATATTTTGAAAATTAATCAAAAAAGATATTTTAAATTTTATAGTTGTATTTTATATATGTATTTTAATAATTTCTAAAAAAACTGCATACCAAAATTTAAAAAAAATAATTTTTTTTTCAAAAAAACTAAAAATAAAAAACAGGATTTTATCAAAACCGGTCCTACAATTTCGAAATACATTTTTCATAAATTCCTGGTTATTTAAGACGTGTGATGACATACTTCATTTTTACTAAAAACCGTTAAGTATTGTGGTTTTTAATACTTTTTTATAAGTTCAAACTGTGTTATTTTCAACGCAAATGTTACTTGTTTCTGCCAAAGATCTTGTTTTCCAATTCACATAAGAGCAAGTATGTGCGACCAAGTCATGCCCATTTTTTTCTTAAATGGAATGTTGTTTTTTTGTGCATTGTGTAAAGTGGAATAAAGGATACTTGAATGTATGTTTAATGTATGTATACAGGTATTAATGTAGATTTAATTTAGGTTTAAATTGGCTACGTAGGTCATAGAAAAAATTACTTATGTATCTATGTACTTATGTACACTAATCTAATTGCCGCAGGTGATATTCACCAAAACATTTTGTTAATCATTGAAAAAACTATTATTCAAGTTGACATTTTTTTTTCATATTATTAAATTCTTATTCTTCAAAATAAGTAAAATAAAATGTTTACTTGCATCACACATAGGTACTATAAGGCAAGTCATGCCTTAAAAACATAAAAAATTATAATGCAACTGAAAAAATGTAAACAAAAATTAACTAATAAAAAAATAAATAGTCACACCTATTTTTTTGACCAGCTGTGTATATTTAAACACAAGGCTATGTAAATATATGAATTTTCGATTGATTCTATTTCATTTTGTGATAAAACATTTATTTGGTTTTGGTCAATTATGGATCGCTGAAGCTGAAAGCACTGTTCCGCTGTTAGGTGCGCTCTTATACAAAGCTCAGAAGCTCTGCTCTGATGATACGAAATGCATAAAAGTTTACTTTACAACTTGTAACCCGAGGAACTTGGCCTCTATCACGAAAAAAAGAAATAAAATGGCTGCCAGATATTTGGCACAAAACCCTTTTTTTTGTCAGCATTGAAATGGTTCGTAGATTACCGTTTGCCTCAAAGAAAGAAAAATGTCAAAAGACTTGAGTCTTTTGCTCCGAAACAAGATATGAATTTTGAGAAATGGAATAATATTTTATTTTCAGACTAATCTTATATTATTGTGATGTGGCAACAAGTTTAGATATTCGGAGGATAAATATTGTAAATTAACGACATCTGTTGGATTCATTGTGTACAACAACCAACATATATTGTGTACAACAACCATGCCCATAAAAGTATGCTACATATTTGCAATATGTTTTAACTGAGTACTAAATCGAACTTGAAGTACTAATTCGAGGCTCGAATTAGTACCGAAAGCTTAGATTGTGCCAGAACCAGACAGAAGCTTCCAGAAGCTTGTAAACTTGTATAAATACAAGAGTAGATTGCATTGAAAGTTCAGTGTATTTTCGAAAGTGGAATTGTTAACAACTTGAAGCGTTAGTAAAAAGTGATTGAATTGAGATTAGATAAAAAGTGTTGAATTATAAAAACGTATTTGAATTGTGAATAAGTGGAATAAGTTAAATTTGGTGTTATTTAAACTGAAAGACGTTGTGTTTCATAAAATAAAGAGATTTGTTGTATTATTTTGGAATTTTGATTGAGTTTTATTTGTCGAACCCTAGGCCAAAACGTCACATTAGTGTCAGAAGTGGGATAAAACTTAGTAAAGTGCTAAAAAATTCCATAGTGACATTTTCAAAAAAAAAAAAACAGTTTCGGTGACTCATATAATTGTGAAAGTGGAATTTTCCAGAAACTATTGAATTGATTGTGCTATAAAACTGTGAATAGCGAATATTTTTTTTTGTTAAAAATAGTGTTTGAAAAAGATTGTTCTAGGAGAGATACTTAAATAATCTTGACTTTGTCGCGAAAATTGTGTTTCGGTTATATAAAATGGGTCGCAAAATAGAACAATTGACAACAGCTGAGTTGAAAGAAGAATTAGGAAAACGAAATCTTCAGACTTCGTGGCTGAAAAAGGAACTATTGCTCCGACTACAGAATGCTATCACTGAGGATGGTGGAGACCCCGATACAATGTTGTTCGATGTTGAAGAACAAGGGAGAGAATGCACAGTAAGTACAGCAGATGAAATGACTGTTTTCATGAAGGTGCTTCTGTCGAAATTCGAAGAACAGAAGAACGTTCTCGAAGAACAAAAGAACGTTCTCGAAAGTAAATTCGACGAACAAAAGAATGAGCAGAGGAATTCGTTGGAAATTCTCCAGCAGCAACTAAGCGAGCAAAAGAACGTTTTCGAAAACAAACTCGATGCACAGAATGTTCTCTTCGACAAAAGACTTCAAACAATTGATCAGAAATTCGAAAAAAAAATTGGAAGAAAAGTTTGGAAGTGTAGAGCAACAGTACGAACATCTGGCTAAGGAATTTGATTCTTTGAAAAAGCAGAAAGTTCGGGAATATTCGAGCGACGGTCCACGAAGAAAGGAAATGCAGCCGCCTGTCTTCGATGGTCAAACATCATGCCCAATTTATAAGAAGCAGTTCGAAGTTGCCGTCTTGACGAACAACTGGGACAACGAAGACAAATCAATTGCTCTTACGCTTGCGCTCAGAGGAACATCTGCCGAATTGCTGCAGACCATTCCTGAAGACAAACATGATGATTATGATGCCATGGTTAAAGCAATCGAGATGAGGTTTAGCGACGACCACATGCAGCAAGTTTACCAAGTCCAGTTGCGCCGAAGGGTCCAGACAAGAGGTGAAACGCTACATCAATTGTAAGCTGACATTGAGCCCTTGACGAATTTGTCTTATCCCAATACCAGCAGGAAAATCATAAACGAACTCGCAACCGATGCGTTCGCTAATGCCATTGCAGATGGAAAACTACAAATGGCTTTAAGATTGGCAGTAATGCTCGCTAAGGCTTTAGCATTTGCCCTGTCAATGGAAGCAGCAGACCAAACTTCGCAAGGTAGCCATCGCGTCAGGGAAATGGCTACGCTAGAGTGCTCATGTCAACGCGTCGACATTGAAAGACGAAACCTGAACACTGCTCGAGGTCAAATGAGATGCTGGAATTGCAACAAGCTAGGATTCCTACAGCGACAACGCAGATCTCCACCAATTAAAGGATCAATGACAAAGAACCCAAAGCAACATAAACATTGCGAGAGACCGCCTGAGGACCAGATACGATGCGCGAGCAACAGCATCTGAATTCAATGAGGGAGATCTGGTATGGCTTTGCATCCCACATCGCAGAAAGGGAAAATCGCCCAAGCTTCAGCAGGACTGAGAAGGTCCTACCAAGTAGTTACGCTCATTAATGATGTCGTATTTCGAAACCAACGAGGACCAAGAGCAAAAATGAAAATTGTCCATATGGATCGCCTGCATCGTTACCACAGAAACAATGATGATGTTCTTGCTCGGGACGACCAAAACTAAGAGGGGCACAATGTGATATGGCAACAAAATGATTAGATATTCGGAGGATACATTTTGTTTGTAAATTAACGATATCTGTGGTATTCATTATGTATAACTACCAACATTTATTGTGAACAACAACCATGCTCCTAAAAGTATGCTACGCATTTGCAATATGTTTTGGCTGAGTACTAAATCGAACTTGAAGTACTAATTCGAGACTCGAAAGCTTAGATTGTGCCAAAACCAGAAGGAAGCTTCCAGAAGTTTGTAAATTTGTATAAACACAAGAGTAGATAACATTGAGAGTTGAGTTTATGTTCAAAAGTGGAATTGTTAACAACTGGAAGCGTTAGTAAAGTGATTGAATTGAGATTAAATAGAAAGTGGTGAATTATAAAAACGTATTATTATATATTTTATATTGTGAATAAGTGGAATAAGTTAAATTTGCTGTTATTTAAATTGAAAGACGTTGTGTTTCATAAAATAAAGAGATTTGTTGTATTATTTTGGAATTTTGATCGAACCCCATGCCAAAACTTCACAATATGTTAAAAGATATTTTAAAGGAATAAAACATGTCATACAACAGTATAATTGAAGCTATAGAGTTTTCAGAAGTGAAAATTGGATCTAATAATAAATCTATTTTATATATTATAGGTTTAATAACGACAGAAAAGGAAACATGTACATTTTTTTTTAAACCGATTAAAAAGGAAAAACTATGGTAAAAAAAAAATTTACCGCAATTTTAAAATGTAGCATTAACTCATATGGAATAAGTACAAATTGTAAAATATCTAATTCGCTAGCAATATGTAAGCATAGCGATATAGTAGATATAAGTAATGATAGTTGTATCAATAGTTTATTGACTAGTGAGCCTCATTCGTGTACCGAAATCAATAACCAGCATATTCCAGCTTTAGAAGAGATCGCACCCGAAATGTTGTTGTTAAACCAATTCGGGACATATGTCATACAGTTCCACAACGCTACCGTTAGAGTCCAACAGTACACCTTCCAAGAATCAGAAATACCGGAGCATATTCCATTTCCTGCCATGTTACAACCACCAGCTATAAAGCACAAAATAGAACAGTTACTTTCCATTTCTAGGGAAAGAACTTGAGGCAAAAAACATCAAAAACATTGAAGAACTGAAAGGAGCCAATGAAAAGAAGTCCGCCGCGGTGTTCTCATTATTAATATTAATGTTAGTGGTAATTATAATCACCCTTTGGAAAAAAGGAGTTAATCCATGTATCACCTGGAAAAAGAAAATTTACATCGAGAATGCAATATCCGAAGAAGAAAGTAATGATCCAGTAACGACAAACTGAAATAACATAGAACCTGCACCAACACCTAGGACGCTGATGATAAACGAACTTCCCGAACATATTAAGGTTGTTCGATCGAACGCGGACGTTCAATTTTAAAAGACGGAGGAGTTAAGGAATAAAATATGAAGTGCTGTGGAAATGCCTTATATTTTTCCAACAAATAGTTTATTCGCTGACGATGCGTCTGGAGACAAAAGCAACATATTATCACGTGGGAACATCCGCTACGCGAACTGGGGCATAGGTTAGTTTACTTTAAGAAAATTAGTTTGTAGTTACTTGTAATTCGTGATTTAATAAATGAGGTTCAGCCTCAATAAATCTTTTTTAAAAAAAGAGAAAATAACTGTAGTTAAATTAATTTATATATATATATATGTATATATTTGTGAAGAAACAGAAGTTGCAAATACTACTAGAACAACTTTGAGTGAAGCAATCCTCAAAGAGTTATGCAAACGCAAATTGAATCTGAACAATATGCGAAGACAAGCCTATGACAACAGAAGAAATATGGTTGGCATTAATAAAGGTATCCAAAACCTAATTTTGGACAAATTTCCACGTGCACTCTCTTTACCATGCACAGCGCATATCTTAAATTTGTTAGTGAATGATGCAGCTAAATGTTCATATGAAGCGCAATGCTATTTTTCTGCTGCTCAAGATCTGTAAAACTTTTTTTCGGAATCACCGAAACGCTGGGTCATTCTTCAAAAACATGCTAAATATTCTAAGCAAGTTCCGTTGAAAAATTTATAAGATACTCAAATATGGAAATGCAAAATAAATATCCTTTCAAAACTGCTTCAATCGAAATCAGTGGACTTTTTAACCTGTTTGAAGCATTTAGATAAACTCCGACAGTACTTTCAGATATACCGGTTCCAGGAATCTTTGTTTGAAACATTATACAAGAATGCTTTAAATATTGCTACATGAAAGTGGATTTTATTGTATCCGATTGGATGAGCCTACGTAACCGTCGTTATAAATCTGAACAATATCAATTTCTCAGCCAACATTTTTTTGAGATATTTCGAAGAATGTAGTAAAGACTGCGAACTACTTGAAGCAATATTAACAGCAACAATTGACAACGAAATTCAAAAGGATATTATAGCAAAAGATCTCTTGAATGAAATTAATATATTTAACCAAACTTCTACTGCTATTGAAACCTTTGGCAATTTTAAACTATTTAGCTTCACACTTCTTACTTGAACTATATCCAAATTTACTAACGGGATCTAAGATAATATTATATTAACATTTCCTGTAAGTGTTGCGGGTGAAGCTAGTTTCTCGAAACTTAAGCTTATAAGAACCTATCGGCGCTCAACAATGACCCAAGAAAGATTAAACGGTCTTGCAACTATCCCTATTGAAAAAGAAATGCTCAATGGCGTAGAAGAAGAAGAAATCTCTACGAGATTTGCAAAAACTAAATCGCGCAGAGCCACTTTAGGTTCAAAATTGTGAAAACTTGTATTTTTTAATTATTACTAACTAAAACTCTATGTAAATGTTATTGTTTCCGTTGTTTCCTTTTTTCTTACTTTTGGGCGGCAAAATAAAAATTTGAGCGTTAAAATCCTCAGGTTCGGCACGGTACCTATGTAAAGGGTCCGCCATCTAACGTTTTTTTTTTCAACTAGTGCTTATTTCGTGAATGGTAACACTTAGCTCATGTCTGATTTGACAGATTATTAGTTTTAATTGGGTCATTTTTCGAAAATGAGCAAGGAGTGGCCGTTACAGTCAATGGCGATCGTTATCGGGCAAGGTTGAACGAATTTTTGTTCACAAAAATTGAAAAGGAAGATATTGGCAACATTTGGTTTCAATAGGACGGCGCTACGTGCCACACAGCCGAAGCTACACTCGATGTTGATGAAGCATTTTCAAAAAAAAAAAAAAGTTATTTGGCGGACCCGTTATTTTCTTTTCAACCTGTTTCAAAGTGTCTTTTTTATATATTTTTCCCTTTTACTGAAATTACAAGATACACGACGTGACGCCGACGACCGACAACCATCCGTAAAATTGATTGTAACCAAAAACAACCCCAATTTCACTAAGCTACAAAAATATTCCTCAACATAGACACACTTTTTGGCTTCAATAAAAATGAACCGAGAACTGGCTTATTTTGTTTGTGCATCATGTTTGTGTATCTTCCAAACCCCATAGATACAAAATATGCAAATTTCCAACACAAAAAATGTTTATAATGTGGAAACTGCATAGGGGCGCCATCTCTTAGGAGTCTAATCGTAAGGCATACGGTATTTCAGGTTGGGATATAAAATGCACTATCTAGTATTTATGTGTCTATGGTTCTACACAATTTTATACTTACTCCGGTAAGCGCTGATTTTTTCTTCCATACAATTCCAGTCTTGAGGCAAGAAAAGTGGTGGATAAGTCTCGGATTCTCTGATATTAAGTAAAAAAGCATAATCGATTGAAGTAGGGGAATTGTCAAGTGACTTTAAAAGTACACCACTAGAAGAAATCGAAGCTAAATATTGAGCATCATTTTTCTCGTTAGTGCTATCATCTCGTTGTTTTCGTTGTTGGCTTTCGTTTGGAAGTTGAAGGACTTTGCGTCTTTCTTTGAGAACGTCTTGTTCTTCTTTTTCGACTTCCAGATCCCAAAGACTTAGTGGTTCTTCTTTTTCTAGACTGTTTTGAGCAACATTGGGAATGGTGTCATTTGCAGGCGCTTCGAGACTTATGAATTCGCTACGGACGTCTCTATTTCCAGGATACTTGGATCTTAGACGGATTGGGCGGTCATTGTTTATGCCTTCATTATCGACGTACATTTCTTGATATTCTTCTTGGCTCCGAGAAGGTTCAATGTCGTAGTCTTTCTAAAATGTGATTATTATAAAACAAGTTGAGTTATTGGAATTCGTTTAGTAATGATTGAAAGTATATAAAAAATTGTGCTAAATTTGTTGTTATAACGTTGATTGATCTAGATTATCCGCTTTTAGTTGTTAACGATTGGATTTTTAAGCCTAAGTAATTCTTTTTATCGGTTTAGTTATATTTAATAAATATGGACAATTTTCGAATTAAATATATCAAATTGAAACACATGTACTTACAAAATCTCTAGGATTGTTATTCTGATAGGGTAAATACGGAAAAGTTCTTTCGCTTCCAAGAGCTGACATAGTTTCCGGCTTTTCCTCAAGCGAACTCTTTATTTTAACGGATTGCTTAGAGCTATGCAATTTAGGATTAACAACTATTGTTTCCTTGGGAACTTCACCATCAGCTTTAAGTTGTTCTGCTCCTGATGACTTATCGTTGCCTTTTCTTAATTTATTTAACATTTTTGGGTGTTTAAGAGGGGACTTAAATTTGTCTTTTTTGATAAGTTGTGAACTTTGAGTACGATTAAGTTTCAGTTCCAAGTCATCTATAATTAACAAAAAATAATAATAATAATAGCAAGACAAAACCAAATAGGCGTGTATGAACTCACCTGTACTAAATATAACAGCACCTGGTGGTTCAATATGTCTCGCAATTGCATATAATTTGACAACAGTCGATTCATTGTATCGAAGCACGCAAGTATCTGCTCTAGCCTGAAGAATTACATCGCTTCCTGTAATAATATGAATATCACACATTGAACATCAATTAATCTAGCAGAGTCAGGTTGAGTTAATGAAGCCATAGTTCACGGAGCGAAACACATAGATGTATGTATGTATGTTTTAAAATAAGAAAATATACAAACCTGGAATGAATTCATATGGATCTTTTGCACCATACTTATTCCTGCACTGCACCTGCCAGTGAAGGAAGAAATCTCCGCCAAATGTCTGAGATATCGACATTCCACCAAGCAAACTACTGGCTCCCCCTGAGTCGGTCATCATTGCATCCAACAGTGGCTTTCCAGTTATTCCATCTAAAATTGTTGTCTGCGAATAATAGTAAACTGGAAATCCTGGCCCTGTATTGTACTTCACCATAAAATCCGTTATGTTGTCATGATTAAAATGTCCTGGAACAATTGCACTGACACTTTCACTGGCTGGAAAGGTATAGTTCCAGAGCGTAGTAAAATTTCGCCCATCAAATGCATATATCGTGGAATTGAAAGATGAAACAACAATATCGTTTATCGAGTCACCTGTAAGATCAGTCAAAACTGCAGGAACCATAAACCCGGAAGAGTTTGTCCGGAACAATGGTACAAATTGTTTTTCACTAGTATATTGCATGAGATTGAGAAGTCGTATTGAATAAACGCCACCGGGTGTATTTTGACCGCCGGTTATAATCATTAAGAGTTCAGTGCCATCTTGTTGAGTAACTATTTGGATTGGGACAAATGCTTCTTCTCGAAATGGTGTTGGAATTACGCGAATAACATTGCCAGTCCTACCGGAAATTAATTTGATGTGACCGGATCGGGATGTGGCACGTTCTTCTACGTGTACCGCTAAAATTTCCGGTATACCGTCACCGTCTAAATCCCGGACGGAGTTAATCGTGTATAAGTCAATTACAATTGGCGAATTTGTTTCGATTTCAGTCTCCTTGAAGTCCCAAAGTTTGTTTCCATTCCGACCGTTTATGGCAAAAATCATCTGCAATTATTAATATAAACAGTAGTTTTTTTATTAAACACTATCAAGGCTGTAGGAAGCTTAAAGCAAACTAAAATCTGCCATTTGATTACTTAGTGAAAGTATCAGTAGTTCGGTGGTTATTCAAACATATTGTAAAGTCTTGGCCTGAGGTTCGATTAATATAACTCAATCAAAACTCCAAAATAATACAACAAATCTCTTTATTTTAGGAAATACAACGTCTTTCAGTTTAATAAACAACAAATTAAACTTATTCTACTTATTCACAATTAATTTACGTTTTTATAATTCAACACTTTTTATTTAATCTCAATTCAATCACTTTTTAATAACGCATCCGGTTGTTAACAATTCCACTTTTGAAAATAAACTTAACTTTTAATGCAATCTACTCGTGTATTTATGCAAATTTACAAACTTCTGGAAGCTTCCATCTGGTTCTGGCACAATTTAAGCTTTCGGTTGTTTGTGCTTTTTGAGTTTGAATTAGTACTCAGTCAAAACATATTGCAAATATGTAGCATACTTATAGGCGCATGAATTTTGTATACTGTGATATTTTGGCCTGGGGTTCGACAAATAAAACTCAATCAAAATTCCAAAATAATACAACAAATCTCTTTATTTTATAAAACACAACGTCTTTCAGTTTAAATAACACCAATTTAACTTATTTCACTTATTCACAATTCAAATACGTTTTTATAATTCAACACTTTTTATTTAATCTCAATTCAATCACTTTTTACTAATGCTTCCAGTTGTTAACAATTCCACTTTCGAAACTAAACTGAACTTTCAATGCAATCTACTCTTGTATTTATACAAGTTTAAAAGCTTCTGGAAGCTTCTGTCTGGTTCTGGCACAATCTAAGCTTTCGGTACTAATTCGAGTCTCGAATTATTTCGTCAAGTTCGATTTAGTACTAAGTTAAAACATGTGGCAAATATGTAGCATACTTCTAGGGGCATGGTTGTTGTACACAATAAATGGTGGTTGTTGTACACAATAAATGGTGGTTGTTGTACACAATGAATCCAACAGATGTCGTTAGTTTACAAAATGTATCCTCCGAATATCTAAACTTGTTGCCACATCACATTGTCCCCCTCTTAGTTTTGTTCGTCCCGAACAAGCACATCATCATTGTTTCCGTGGTAACGATGCAGTCGATCCAAATGGACAATTTTCATTTTTGCTCTTGGTCCTCGTTGGATTCGGAAAACGACGTCATTAATGCGCGTAATTACTTGGTAGGGACCTTCCCAGTCCTGCTGAAGCTTGGGCGATTTTCCCTTTCTGCGATGTGGGTTATAAAGCCATACCAGATCTCCCTCATTGAATTCAGGTGCTGTTGCTCTTGCATCGTATCTGGTCTTCATGCGGTCACTCGCAATTTTTATGTTATTTCTTGTTCTCTGGTGAATGTCGTTGATCCTTTCTCTAAGATCTAACACGTAGTCCTCTTCGCATTTTGGGTCTTCAATAGGAAATCCGAATTTTAGCTCACTTGGAAGCCGGGCAGTTCGTCCAAATAGAATTTCGGATGGAGTGTATCCAGTTGTACTATGAACCGCATTCCGGTAGGCCATAAGAAATAAAGGAATTCGCCGGTCCCAATCCCGTTGGTTCTCGTTCACGACTTTGGACAGATGTTCCTTCAAGGTCTTGTTAAATCTTTCTACCATTCCATCAGACTGTGGATGAAGAGGTGTTGTCCTTGTTTTCTTTAACCCGAGTGATGCGCATACTTCCTGGAATACCTTCGACTCGAAGTTTCGCCCTTGGTCGGAATGCAATTCCATAGGCACCCCGAACCTGCAGACCCAGTGGTCCACTATCTGCTCGACAACGGTCTTAGCTTCTTGATTGGGTATCGCAAAAGCCTCCGGCCACTTGCTGAAGTAGTCCATGACAACAAGGATGTAACGGCTACCGTTTTCAGTTTCTGGGAACGGGCCTGTGATGTCAACGGCGATTCTTTCAAACGGGGCGCTCACGTTGTACTGGTGCATTTTACCTCGTGTTTTGACTTTGGGTCCCTTGCTAGCTGCGCATGTTGTGCACTTTCGACACCAGCTCTCTACATCGTTTCTCGAGCTTAGCCAATAAAAGCGTTCCCGTACCTTTTCTAGTGTTTTGTTGATTCCCAAGTGCCCACCGGATATTCCAGCATGCATTTCTCGTAGGATCTCCTCTACTTTCGATCGTGGAACCACAAGCTGCATCTTAAAGGATCTGCCATCCGGCATTTCCCATTTTCTTCGCAAAACACCATCTTCCACATGGAGAGAGTCCCACTGCGCCCAGTATGCCTTTAAAGTAGGACTTCTGTCGGAGATGTCTCTTGCGTTTGGTTTCTCCATAGATTCCTTCCATGCAAGAATTGGCTCGATGTCAGGGTCTTCTTTTTGTGCATTACGAATTTCTTCGGCACTCCAACCCTCTACAGGTTCGGCTCTTATTCTCTGGACAGATATACCTTCATCCTTTTCCTCTTTTCGCGCACAATGTTTGCAACTAGGCTCACATGGTCTGCGGGAAAGCGCGTCCGCATTGCAGTGCAGTCTTCCTTTGCGATGCTGTACTTCGAAGTCGTAAGTCTGCAATCGTTCGATCCATCTTGCTACTTGCCCCTCAGGATTTTTGAACTGTAGCAACCATTTTAAAGCGGCGTGATCGGTACGCAGGATGAATCTCTGTCCATACAGATATTTATGGAAATGTTTTGTCGCCAGTATCAGAGCAAGGAGTTCCCGTCTAGTTACACAGTAGTTTCTCTCTGGTCGCGACAGAACTTTGCTGAAATAGGCTACCACTTTCTCCTGCCCATCGTGTATCTGCGACAGAACTGCTCCAACACCCACGTTACTAGCATCCGCGTCCACAATAAATGTTTTGCCAGGGGTGGGGTAAGCTAGTATTGGTGCCTCACAAAGTCGCTCTTTTAGATGTTGGAAGCTTCTTTCGCACTCACCTGACCATTTAAATTGTCTACCCTTCTCAGTTAGCTGGTGCAGACACTTTGCGATTCCGGCAAAATCTTTGACGAACCTCCTGTAATAAGTGGCGAGACCTAGAAAGCTCCTCAGCTGGTGTTTATCTTCGGGAACTGGCCAATTTCTCACGGTTTCGATTTTCTCCGGGTCAGTGTTTACTCCATTTGATGATATCACATGTCCCAAATATTTCACCTCAGCTTTGAACAGAGCACATTTCTTTGGATTTAGTTTCAAATGTGCTGTTCGAAGTCGTGTAAACACCTCCCTCAAGTTGTCACGATGTTCAGCGAACGTCTTTCCCACAACGATGACGTCATCCAAGTACACCAGGCAAGTTTTCCATGTCAGACCCTGTAACACACGTTCCATTAAACGCTCAAAGGTGGCTGGAGCGTTACACAAGCCAAATGGCATAACGGTAAACTGCCATAGTCCATTTCCCGTTGTGAAAGCAGTCTTTTCTTTGTCTTCTGGATGGATCTGTACCTGCCAGTAACCACTTTTCAGATCGAGGGTGGAAAACCATTTCGCTCCAGAAAGGGTATCCAAGGTGTCATCTATTCGAGGCAAGGGGTAGCTGTCCTTCTTGGTGACATCGTTGAGCCTCCGGTAATCCACGCAGAATCGAGTGCTGCCGTCCTTCTTTTTCACTAGTACAACGGGTGATGCCCACGGACTTTTTGAGTTTTCGATTAGACCGTCTTTTTCCATGGTTGATATCATCTCATCGACTTCCGACTGTTTTGCCAATGGAAGTCTTCTAGCAGGTTGTCGGATCGGTCTGTTATCGCCGGTGTCTATTCGGTGCTGTACTAGGTGTGTTCGACCATAATCTCCATCCTGGGATGCAAATATATCAGCAAACTCGCCAATGAGATTTTTGGCCATGGTTTTCTGCTCCTGATTTAGCTCACAGTTTCCAAGGATAGCATTACATACCTCAGCCAATTTTGTTGCAGAAACAGGACTCGCAGATTCACTCCCAGATGTTGTCGATATGGCTGCAATGGGTACGCATCTTCCAATCACCTCTCCTTGTCTGAGCTTGACGGAGTGTTTGTTCGGATTCATCAGCCTTACCGGAACCATGTTTTTCTTTGGTTCCACTAAAATCTTTCCAACGATATAGCTTGGAAAGTCCTCTTTATTATCTGCTTCAATGAAATAGAATCGGTGGTTCCCAGGATCGCCCTCCAAACGCGTCCAAAGAACTGTCTCTGAAGAAGGTGGTAGGACTTCATCTCTGCTTATAACCGCCCGAAGATTCACAGCGTTCTCGTTTCCGTATACCATAGGGATCTCAACGGTTCGATACCTTAACACTTGCATTCGAAGGTCTATGATTACCTCATGTGCCTTCATGAAATCCACTCCAATGATGCATTCGTCGCATATGTCGGCTACCAAGAATGCATGTGAGAAGGTCAACCCTGCCAGTTGTATCTTTAGAAATACCTCCCCGTATACTTTTGCTGCTTCTCCCGTAGCTGTCTTCAGAGTGTAGCAGCTGGTGTTATGTAGCCAGGATGTCTGAACAAGGTCTCTTCTGATTATGGAGGCTGTGGCACCCGTGTCGATAGTGGCCACACATTTTCTGTTTCTGATGACTGTCTCCACTGTCAAGCTCTTGCTGCAGCGTGTAGTTTGCGAAACTTGGATGATGGTCCTGGGGGCGTCGATTCCATCAACCAACTTCAGCCCCGCGAAGTTGGTTCTTAGGCGTTTCCCGCCTGCTGTTGATCAGAAGCTTGTCCAGCAGTGTGAGTGTTATTCCTGCCAGATGCTTCGTCATTCTGCCTCCTCCTTGCGCAATGTGGGCAGCTTACCTGTCTAGGTGGAGATCTGCATTGTCGCTGTAGGTGTCCTAGCTTGTTGCAATTCCAGCATCTCATTTGACCTCGAGCAGTGTTCGGGTTTTGTCTTTCAATGTCGACACGTTGACATGGGCACTCTAGCGTAGCCATTTCCCTGATGCGATGGCTACCTTGCGAAGCTTGGTCTGCTGCTTCAATTGTCAGGGCAAATGCTAAAGCCTCAGCGAGCGTTTTCTTACCTGCCATTCTCACAGCCATTTGTAGTTTTCCATCTGCAATGGCATTAGTGAACGCATCGGTTGCCAGTTCGTTTATGATTTCCCTGCTGGTATTGGGATAAGACAAATTGGCCAAGCGCTCAATGTCAGCTTGCAATTGTTGTAGCGTTTCACCTCTTGTCTGGACCCTTCGGCGCAACTGGACTCGGTAAACTTGCTGCATGTGGTCGTCGCCAAACCTCATCTCGATTGCCTTGACCATGGCATCATAATCATGATGTTTGTCTTCAGGAATGGTCTGCAGCAATTCGGCAGCTGTTCCTCTGAGCGCAAGCGTAAGAGCAATTGATTTGTCTTCGTTGTCCCAGTTGTTCGTCAAGGCGGCAGCTTCAAACTGCCTCTTATAAATTGGCCATGATGTTTGACCATCGAAGACAGGGGGCTGCATTTCCTTTCTTCGTGGACCGTCGCTCGAATATTCCCGAACCTTCTGCTTTTTCAAAGAATCAAATTCCTTAGCCAGATGTTCGTACTGTTGTTCTACACTTTCTACTTGCTTTCCGAACTTTTCTTCTAAGCTTTCTATTTTGGCTTCAAATTTCTTATCTACTATTTGAAGTCTTTCGCTTAGTTGATTCTGGAGAGTTTCTAATGAATTCTTTTGTTCATCGAATTTACTTTCGAGAACGTTCCTTTGTTCGCTTAGTTGTTGCTGGAGAATTTCCAACGAATTCTTCTGCTCATTCTTTTGTTCTTCGAGTACGTTCTTTTGTTCTTTCGAGGAACTTTCCAGAGCATCGAATTTCGACAGAAGCAACTTCATGAAAGCAGGCATTTCATCGGCTGTACTTACTGTGCATTCTCTCCCTTGTTCTTCAACATCGAACAACATGGTATCGGGGTCTCCACCATCCTGAGTGATAGCATTCTGAAGTCGGAGCAATAGTTCCTTTTTCAGCCCCGAAGTCTGAAGATTTCGTTTTCCTAATTCTTCTTTTAACTCAGCTGTTGTCAATTGTTCTAATTTGCGACCCATTTTATGTAACTGAAACACTATTTTCGCAACACAGTTAGTTTTATTTTAATGTCTCTTCTAGAAAGATCTTTTTCCAACACTATTTTTAACAAAAATACTCGCTATTCACAGTTTTATAGCACAATCAGTTCAATAGTTTCTGGAAAATTCCACTTTCACAATTAAATGAGTCACCGAAACTGTTTTAGAAAATGTCACTATGGAATTTTCTAGCACTTTACTGAGTTTTATCCCACTTCTGACACCAATGTGATATTTTGGCCTGGGGTTCGACAAATAAAACTCAATCAAAATTCCAAAATAATACAACAAATCTCTTTATTTTATAAAACACAACGTCTTTCAGTTTAAATAACACCAATTTAACTTATTTCACTTATTCACAATTCAAATACGTTTTTATAATTCAACACTTTTTATTTAATCTCAATTCAATCACTTTTTACTAATGCTTCCAGTTGTTAACAATTCCACTTTCGAAACTAAACTGAACTTTCAATGCAATCTACTCTTGTATTTATACAAGTTTAAAAGCTTCTGGAAGCTTCTGTCTGGTTCTGGCACAATCTAAGCTTTCGGTACTAATTCGAGTCTCGAATTATTTCGTCAAGTTCGATTTAGTACTAAGTTAAAACATGTGGCAAATATGTAGCATACTTCTAGGGGCATGGTTGTTGTACACAATAAATGGTGGTTGTTGTACACAATAAATGGTGGTTGTTGTACACAATGAATCCAACAGATGTCGTTAGTTTACAAAATGTATCCTCCGAATATCTAAACTTGTTGCCACATCACAATACAATACATGTCGGTGTTGTGTTAAAAATGGTTGTTGTACACAATGAATCCCACAGATGTCGTTAATTTACAAACAATATATATCCTTCGAATATCTAAACATTTTGTTGCCACATCACATTGTCCCCCTCTTAGTTTTGTTCGTCCCGAACAAGCACATCATCATTTTTTCCGAAGTAACGATGCAGGCGATCCACATGGACAATTTCAATGTTTGCTCTTGGATCATTAATGCGCGTAACTACTTGGTAGGGACCTTCCCAGTCCTACTGAAGCTTGGGCGATTTTCCCTTTCTGCGATTTGGGTTGTAAGGTCATACCAGATCTCCCTCATTGAATTAAGGTTGTTCTCGCGTGGTATCTGGTTTCATGCGGTCTCTCGCAATTTGTATGTTGCTTCTAGTTCTCTGGTGTATGTTGTTGATCCTTTCGGTCAGATGTAACTAGTCCTCTTCGCATTTTGGGTCTTCAATGGGAAATCCGAATTTAAGCTCACTGGGAAGCCGGGCAGTTTGTTCAAATAGAATTTCGAATGGATTGTATCCAGTTGTAGTATGAATCGCATTCCGGTAGGCCATAAGAAATAAAGGAATTGGACGATCCCAATCCCTTTGGCTTTCGTTCACGACTTTGGACTTTGGACAGATTTTCCTTCAAGGTCTTGTTAAATCGTTCTACTAGTCCATCTGATTGTGGATGAAGATGTATTGTCCGTGTTTACTCTAGTCCGAGTAATGCGCATACTTCTTGGAATATCTTCGACTGGAAGTTTGGCCCTTAGTCGGAATGCAGTTCCATAGGCACAACGAAAATGCACACATAGTGGGCCACTATCTGTTCCACAACACTTCGCTTCTTGATTGGGTAACGCAAACGCCTCAGGCCCCTTGCTGAAGTAGTACATGACAACAAGGATGTAACGGATACCATTTTCAGTTTCCGGGAACGGGCCTGTGATGGCAACCGCGATCCTTTCAAATGGGTACTAACGTTATACCGGTGCATTTTACTTCTTGTTTTGACATTGGGTCCCTTACTAGAAGCGTTCCTGTACCTTTTCCAGTGTCTTGTTGATTGCCAAGTACCCACCGGATACTCCATCGTGCATTTTCCGTAAAATCTCTCGATCGTGGAACCACAAGATGCATCTTAAAGAATCTGCCGTCCGGCATTTCCAATTTTCTACTGTCCATCGTATATCTGCGATAAAATTGCTCCAACACCTACATTTGTAGAGTCCGCGTCTACAATAAATGTCTTGCTAGCTTACCCAACAAGCTAGTATCGGTGCCTTACAAAGTCGCTGTTTAAGATGTTGATAATTTAAATTGTCTTTCCTTTTCAGCCAGCTGTTGCAGACACTGCGATTCTAGAAAAATCCTTCACAAACCTCCTGTAATACGTGGAGAGACCGAAAAAGCTCCTCAGGTGTTGTTAATCTTCGGGAAAAGGCGAATTTCTCACGATTCGTTTCGATTTTCTCCGGTTCAGTTTTTACTCCATTTGATGATATAACATGTCCCAAATACTTCACCTCAGCTTTGAACAGAGCACATTTCTTTGGATTTAGCTTCAAATGTGCTGATCCAAGTCGTGTTAATACATCCCTCCAGTTGTCGCGGTCTTTCTTTGTCTTCTGGATGAATCTGTACCTGTCAGTAGCCACTTTTTAGATCGAGAGTGGAAAACCATTTCGGTCCACAAAGGGTATCCAATGTGTCATCTATTCGAGGCAAGGGGTAGCTGACCTTCTTGGTGTCATCGTGGAGCCTCCGGTAATCCATGCAGAATCGAGTGCTGCCGTCTTTCTTTTTCACTAGTACAACTTTGAAGAAACTGAACTCGCAGATTTCCTCCCAGATGTTGTCGAAATGGCTGCAATGGGTACGCATCTTCCACCTTCTTTGGTTCCACCAGAATTTTTCCAACGATATAGCTTGGAAAGTCCTTTTTATCATCTGTTTCGACGAGGTAGAATCGGTGGTTTCTAGGATCACCTTCCAAACGCGTCCAAAGAATGTTTCAGTAGATGGCGTTAAGATTTCGTCTCTGCCTATAATCGCTTGAAGATTAACAGCGTCCTCGTTTCTGTACACCAAAGGGATCTCGACTGATTGATACCTTAACAATTGCATTCGAAGGTCTATGATTACCTCATGTGCCTTCATGAAATCCACTCCTATGATGCACTTTTCGCATATGTTGGCTACCAAGAATGCATGTGAGAAGGTCAACCCTGCCAGTTGTGTTTTTAAGAATACCTCCCCGTATACTTTTGCTGCTTCTCCGGTAGCTGTCTTCAGACTGAAGCAGCTGGAGTTATGTAGCCAAGACATCTGAACGAGGTTTCTTCTGATTTTGGAAGCTGTGGCAACCGTATCTATAGTTGCCACACCTTTTCTGTTTGCGATGACTGTCTCCAATGTCAAGCTCTTGTTGCAGCATTTAGTTTGCGAAACTTAGATGATGGTCCTGGAGGCGTCGATTCCATCAACCAACTTCAGCCCCGCGAAGATGGTTTTTATGTCATTCAATTGAAAATTGACGCGTTGACATGAGCACTCTATCGTAGCCATTTCCCTGATCCGATGGCTACCTTGCGAAGCTTGGTCTGCTGCTTCCATTGTCAGGGCAAATGCTAGAGCCTCAGCGAGCGTTGTCTTACCTTCCATTCATACAACCCTTTGTAGTTTCCATCCGCAATTGTATTAGTGAACGCATCAGTTGCCAGCTCGTTCATGATTTCTCTGCTGTCATTGGGACGAGACAAATGCGCCAAGCGTTCGATGTCAGCTTGCAACTGTGTAGTGTTTCACCTTTTGTCTGGACCCTTCGGCGCAACTGGACTCGGTAAACTTGCTGCATGTGGTCGTCGCCAAACCTCATCTCGATTGCCTTGACCATGGCATCATTATCATGATGTTTATCTTCAGGAATCGTCTGCAGCAATTCAGCATCTTTTCCTCTGACCGCAAGCGTAAAAGCAATTGATTTGTCTTCGTTATCCCAGTTGTTTGTTAATGCCGCAGCTTCGAAATGCCTTATAAATCGGCCATGATGTTTGACCATCGAAAGCAGGGGGCTGCATTTCCTTTCGTCGTGGGCCTTCCCTCGAACTTTCCCGAACCTTTTGTTTCTTCAAAGAATCTAATTCTTTAGCCAGATGTTCGCACTGTTGCTCTACATTTTCTACTTGCTTTCCGAACTTTTCTTCCAAGCTTTCTATTTTGGCAATAGTTCCCTTTCGCTATTCACAATTCTATAGCACAATCAGTTAAATAGTTTCTGGAAAATTCCACTTTCAAATTTATATAAATCACCGACACTGCTTACAGACATTATCTATGGAAGTTTTCACTTAAAAAAAAATGTTTAAAACACAAAACCCTGTTTTAGAAAATGTCACTATTGAATTTGCTGGTACTTTACTGAGTATTATACAATATATATTTATTATATATATATATTATTTCCGACACCAATGACAAGTTTTGGCCTGAAGTTCGATTAATAAAACTCAATCAAAATTCCGAATCTCTTAATTTTATGAAACACAACGTCTGTTAGTTAAAATAAAAGCAAATTTAATTTATTCCACTTATTCGCAATTCAAATACGTTTTTATAGTTCAACACTTTTTATTTAATCTCAACTCAATCACTTTTTACTAACGCTTCCAGATGTTAACAATTCCACTTTTGAAAATAAACTAAACTCTTAATGCAATCTACTCGTGTATTTCTAAGCTTTCGGTTTTTTGTGCTTTTCGAGTTTGAATTAGTACTTATTCAAAACATATTGCAAATATGTAGCACACTTTAAGGCGCATGGTTGTTGTACACAATACATGTTGGTGTTGTGTTAAAAATAGTTGCTGTACACAATGAATCCTACACACAATTTTATAAATATAAAACATAAAGGATTATAAGTAGGTGCGAGTATTGCGTAACTAGTCTATCCTTAGTGTATTAGAATGAATGCCTAGGCAAAACTAGTTCAACCGAACGCCTAAAGGCTATATTGGAAATGAATTTGAAAAAAGTACGTAAAATAGTTTTCAGTGATAAAATATAAACGCTATTTATTTCTTTAAAAAATGTAAAAAGGTGTGAATTTTTTTTTCAAAATCGTAGAAACGGTTTTTAAATAAAACGGTTCCTATTTAAAAACTTTTTTCAAAAAATAAAAAAAAAAATAGTTTAGGAGTGCAAATTAAGCACAAAAATAAAATTTAGAAAAATCACAAATGCGTTTTAAAAATATCGATTTTTTCAAAAAAAAAAAATTTTAATTATTAAATATACAAAAAATGTTTTTTCGTAAATATTTTAAATTAAAATTATTGAGGCTGCCTTCATCTTCCTGAATAATAATTTTGGTTGTAATCGGTTAACCACTTCTCGAGAATGTCAAAGAAAAAAAACGGTCCAACTGGGGTCACGGTTCACCGTCCACAATCTTAATTTTTTTTCATTAAAACATAAACCACACCTACTACACAAATTTTTTTTATTACAATTATTCGAGCCGTTTCTGAGAAAAATAAGCTTTTATTTAAGGGTTATATGACAGGTACCGTTAATATTTGAGCTCAAAAAGAAATTAAAAAAAGTCCTCTGTAGAATGTCAAAATAACCCTATGTACTACATTTGAATATGGTTGGCCAAACCGTTTAGGCAGTAGTCCAAAACACAAACGAACAGACATATAGATAGACAGAATTTTGTATCTCAAATATGTTTCTCTATCATTGTAAGGTCATGTTTGATTGTTATCTTAATTTAATAATGCATAACCTGCATTATAGTACCTAAAATCGCAAGAAAGAAATAGTTTATATTATTTTTTTTTCAAAATTGAAATAATAGTACAGATTATTTGCTTTAAATATTTGTTACTCCTATTGATTCTTAATTGAATACTGATGATATAATGTAAATTAAGAAATAACGGGAATACCAACAATAATGTGCTCTATCGTTTTTGAAAACCAAGTGTCCGTTCTATCATATAATTTGTGTATTAAGGCTGGGTGTACCTCGAAAAAAATGGATGTTTATTAACAAATTGGATAACTTTTTTATTTCAAAAGATATTTTAACGAAATAAATTTTAATATTTAGTTAACATACAAGACTTAAAATGATCATTTTAATAATTTCTTATTTTCCAAAATTGTAAGTTAGAGATCATAAAAAGATATAATCTCTCTTCTCTAATCTTAAATCTTGGGGGGGGTAATTTTAATTTTTTTATTTTTTTATTTTTGTTTTAAAATTAAATTGAGTCAATACCGGGATTAAAACTATTTTTTTTTAAATTTAACTTAATTTTTTATGAAAAAAATGCATCGAATCAGACGCATTTTTCTCGATTTTACCGTGTTTGAACAAGTGTCACTTTTTCAATTTTCAATACAATTCATCGAAACGAAAAGAAATAAAAAGAACAACTCAAATATTTACAACAAATATTATTATAAAAAAAATATTTTAAATTTTTTCGGTTTTAAACAAAAAAAACTTAAAAAAATAGATTTTTGTTGTTATATTTTAAATCTTTGTGAATGTTTTCTTTGGTTTTCGAAGTTAAATTTTGTTCTTAGTTTTATCTGAAAGCTGAGTTTTTAAGCTCGGGAGTAAAACTATAGTTTTTTTTTTTAAAAAATGTTGATTGCGGTGGGAAGTATTTTTTTGTGGTTCTGTTTTTTTGGTATTACAGTTTTTTTTTTTGGTTTATGGACCATTTTACAGAAAAGGAAGGCGTTTGGTGCCACACTCATGCGAGGAGTTTTATTTTTTTTTTTTTTTTAAAAGGAAAGGTGGAAAAAAAGCAAAAAACTTAGGTATGATGCAAATTGAATTGTTTCTTTTGTGAAGTTTTTTACGTTCATTTCGTTTTCTATGCAAAAAAAAATATTTTGGTTTGAAGTTTGGAAATAAAATAATTTTTCTGGTGTTTAGCATGAGCGATAGATATATGTAGGTATATATTTACATATGTACAAAAATGTATACTAGATCAAAGATCTTTGACAGATACAAGTAGTATACAACACACACGTGGAAGAATAACATGATCTGATTGGGTACGTGAAATCTGGCTTCAATAAAAAATTACCCATAAAAACGGTCCAACTTTTAAATTGAAAAATGGCTTGAAAGCTCCAAAAATAAAACAGATTCGAATTGAATACGAAAAATGGCCACACAAAATTATAAGCAAAATAACAATAGCAACATTTTTTTTATTTCAGCGGTCTGGGGCTTTTTTTACACTTTTGTGGTAATTTATTATATGTCTACTTTTCTTACTTATGCTCTTCTATACCGGGTGTCCCTTAATTCGTTTTCAAGATTTTAGGACATAATTCTCTGGTTTATTCTATTCTCAATTTTTTATATAATTTATCGGGAATATAAGAAAAGGCTTACTTTGGTGTATAAACCCAACCTTACCTATAGTAAATTAGTATAATTAGGTTTATTCTGGACAAGTCCCGTTTTTATGAAGGATATTCTGCCCTTACCACCCCCTATGCTATGGTCTGTCTTGGGTCTGAAGTAGGATTAACCAATAAATTCTAAAATTCTCCAATTTTTACCTGAGATTATAGGGACTATAAGCAAGTTTAGGATTCGTAAATAAAAAAAATTGAGATAACAATCAAACATGACATTACGATCATAGAGAAAGAGTAAATGGCAAACAATTTCTGTCCTTCTGTCAGTATGTATAACTTTGCTGCAGCCTAAACGGTTTAAGCGATTATCTTTAAATTTGGTGTGTGTGATTCTTTTGGCATTCCCCAGAGGGGAAATTTAAATTTAATTTTTAGGCCTTAAAATAACGGTACCTTCTATATGGCCGTTAAGGAAAGCTTATTTTTCTCGACAACGGCTCCAACCATTTTGATGAACATTTTTGTGGATTTTTTTGTTGGTATTATCTATTATATAATCAGAATCAAATTTACCGAAAAAGTCTATTTACGGTACATATCATATAACGGTTTTTTAATTTTTCGTTTTCTCGGTAACGGCTCTATAGATTTCGACCCAGTCGTGCCCATTTTTTGTATTGATAGTTTTTATTTGGAAATTAGGAAAATATGTACTAAATTTTCTTTTATGATTTGTTACTCCTTTTGATTTTTTATCGAACACTGAACATTAAAAGATTCTATGACAAAATACATAATATTTATCATCTCGTTTCAGTGTTCAATTAAGAATTAATAGGAGTAACAAATACTAAAAGCAACTTTAGTTTAGATTATCTGAATTTTGAAAAAAAAGCAATATGAACTATTTTTTTAATTAATTAATTTAATTTTCTGAAATTTTGAGTTTAAAATACTGTGATATTTTGGCCTGGGGTTCGACAAATAAAACTCAATCAAAATTCCAAAATAATACAACAAATCTCTTTATTTTATAAAACACAACGTCTTTCAGTTTAAATAACACCAAATTAACTTATTTCACTTATTCACAATTCAAATACGTTTTTATAATTCAACACATTTTATTTAATCTCAATTCAATCACTTTTTACTAATGCTTCCAGTTGTTAACAATTCCACTTTCGAAACTAAACTGAAACTTTCAATGCAATCTACTCTTGTATTTATACAAGTTTAAAAGCTTCTGGAAGCTTCTGTCTGGTTCTGGCACAATCTAAGCTTTCGGTACTAATTCGAGTCTCGAATTGTTTCGTCAAGTTCGATTTAGTACTAAGTTAAAACATGTGGCAAATATGTAGCATACTTTTAGGGGCATGGTTGTTGTACACAATAAATGGTGGTTGTTGTACACAATAAATGGTGGTTGTTGTACACAATGAATCCAACAGATGTCGTTAGTTTACAAAATGTATCTAAACTTGTTGCCACATCACATTGTCCCCCTCTTAGTTTTGTTCGTCCCGAACAAGCACATCATCATTGTTTCCGTGGTAACGATACAGTCGATCCACATGGACAATTTTCATTTTTGCTCTTGGTCCTCGTTGGATTCGGAAAACGACGTCATTAATGCGCGTTACTATTTGGTAGGGACCTTCCCAGTCCTGCTGAAGCTTGGGCGATTTTCCCTTTCTGCGATGTGGGTTATAAAGCCATACCAGATCTCCCTCATTGAATTCAGGTGCTGTTGCTCGCGCATCGTATCTGGTCCTCAGGCGGTCTCTCGCAATGTTTATATTGCTTTGGGTTCTTTGGTGTGTGTCGTTGATCCTTTTAATCGGGGCGCTCACTTCGTTCTGGTGCATCTTAGCGCTTGCCTTGACTTTGGGTACTCTACCAGCTTTGCACGTGGTGCACTTTCGACACCATCTCTCGACATCTTTTCTTACAGTTAACCAATAAAAACGTACCCGTACCTTTTTCAGTGTCTTATTGATTCCTAAGTGCCCGTCGGATTCTTCATCGTGCATTTCCCTTAAAATCTCCTGCACTTTCGACCGTGGCACCACAAGCTGCATCTTAAAGGATCTTCCATTCGGCATTTCCCATTTTCTCCACAAAACACCATCTTTTACATGGAGAGAGTCCCACTGCGCCCAGTATGCCTTTAAGGTAGGACTTCTGTCGGAGATGTCTCTTGCATTCGGCTTATCCATAGATTCCTTCCATACAAGAATGGGCTCGATGTCAGGATCTTCCTTTTGTGCATTACGAAATTCTTCCGCAGTCCAACCCTTTACAGGTTCAGCCCTTAGTCTCTGAACAGAAATACTTTCGTCCTTCTTACCGTTCAAACACCTAGGATGCGCTCTTTCTGAAGATGGCCGGAGAATTTCATCACTGCTTATGATCGTCCGAAGATTTACAGCATTCTCGTTTCCGTACACCATTGGAATCTCGACGATTGAATACCTTAACACCTGCATTCGAAAGTCTAGGACTACTTCATGTGCCTTCATAAAATCCACACCTAGTATGCAGTCGTCGCATATGTCAGCTACCAAGAATGTATGTGCGAAGGTCAGCCCTGCCAGTTCTATCTTCAGAAGTACCTCTCCGTATACTTTTGCTTCTTCTCCCGTAGCTGCCTTCAGACTGTTCCAGCTGGTGTTGTGTAGCCAGGACGTCTGGACAAGGCCTCTTCTAATTATGGAGGCCGTGGCACCCGTATCGATAGTGGCCACACATTTTCTGTTGGCGATGACGGTCTCCACCGTCAAATCTGGTTGCAGCGTTTCGTTTGGGCAACTTGGAAAACGGTCCTGGGGGCGTTCATTTCATCAACCGACTTCTGCTCTGCAAAGTTGGTTCTTACGCGCTTTCCACACTGATGTATCCCCAAATCATGCCCGGTAGGGTAAGCGATATCCCTGTCAGTAGGCCTTTTTCTCGCGCTATTTGGGCAGCTTACCTGTGGAGATCTGCATTGTCGCTGTAGGTGTCCTACCTTGTTGCAATTCCAGCATCTCATTTGACCTCGAGCAGTGTTCGGGTTTTGTCTTTCAATGTCGACACGTTGACATGGGCACTCTAGCGTAGCCATTTCCCTGACGCGATGGCTACCTTGCGAAGCATGGTCTGCTGCTTCCATTGTCAGGGCAAATGCTAAAGCCTCAGCGAGCGTTTTCTTACCTGCCATTCTCACAGCCATTTGTAGTTTTCCATCTGCAATGGCATTAGTGAACGCATCGGTTGCCAGTTCGTTTATGATTTCCCTGCTGGTATTGGGATAAGACAAATTGGCCAAGCGCTCGATGTCAGCTTGCAATTGTTGTAGCGTTTCACCTCTTGTCTGGACCCTTCGGCGCAACTGGACTCGGTAAACTTGCTGCATGTGGTCGTCGCCAAACCTCATCTCGATTGCCTTGACCATGGCATCATAATCATGATGTTTGTCTTCAGGAATGGTTTGCAGCAATTCGGCAGCTGTTCCTCTGGGCGCAAGCGTAAGAGCAATTGATTTGTCTTCGTTGTCCCAGTTGTTCGTCAAGGCGGCAGCTTCAAACTGCCTCTTATAAATTGGCCATGATGTTTGACCATCGAAGACAGGGGGCTGCATTTCCTTTCTTCGTGGAACGTCACTCGAATATTCCCGAACCTTCTGCTTTTTCAAAGAATCAAATTCCTTAGCCAGATGTTCGTACTGTTGTTCTACACTTTCTACTTGCTTTCCGAACTTTTCTTCTAAGCTTTCTATTTAAGCTTCAAATTTCTTATCTACTATTTGAAGTCTTTCGCTTAGTTGATTCTGGAGAGTTTCTAATGAATTCTTTTGTTCATCGAATTTACTTTCGAGAACGTTCCTTTGGTCTTCGAGAACGTTCCTTTGTTCGCTTAGTTGTTGCTGGAGAATTTCCAACGAATTCTTCTGCTCATTCTTTTATTCTTCGAGTACGTTTTTTTGTTCTTTCGAGGAACTTTCCAGAGCATCGAATTTCGACAGAAGCAACTACATGAAAGCAGGCATTTCATCGGCTGTACTTACTGTGCATTCTCTCCCTTGTTCTTCAACATCGAACAACATGGTATCGGGGTCTCCACCATCCTGAGTGATAGCATTCTGAAGTCGGAGCAATAGTTCCTTTTTCAGCCCCGAAGTCTGAAGATTTCGTTTTCCTAATTCTTCTTTTAACTCAGCTGTTGTCAATTGTTCTAATTTGCGACCCATTTTATGTAACTGAAACACTATTTTCGCAACAGTTTTATTTTAATGTCTCTTCTAGAAAGATCTTTTTCCAACACTATTTTTAACAAAAATACTCGCTATTCACAGTTTTATAGCAAAATCAGTTCAATAGTTTCTGGAAAATTCCACTTTCACAATTAAATGAGTCACCGAAACTGTTTTAGAAAATGTCACTATGGAATTTTCTAGCACTTTACTGAGTTTTATCCCCAATTTCTGACACCAATGTGATATTTTGGCCTGGGGTTCGACAAATAAAACTCAATCAAAATTCCAAAATAATACAACAAATCTCTTTATTTTATAAAACACAACGTCTTTCAGTTTAAATAACACCAAATTAACTTATTTCACTTATTCACAATTCAAATACGTTTTTATAATTCAACACATTTTATTTAATCTCAATTCAATCACTTTTTACTAATGCTTCCAGTTGTTAACAATTCCACTTTCGAAACTAAACTGAAACTTTCAATGCAATCTACTCTTGTATTTATACAAGTTTAAAAGCTTCTGGAAGCTTCTGTCTGGTTCTGGCACAATCTAAGCTTTCGGTACTAATTCGAGTCTCGAATTGTTTCGTCAAGTTCGATTTAGTACTAAGTTAAAACATGTGGCAAATATGTAGCATACTTTTAGGGGCATGGTTGTTGTACACAATAAATGGTGGTTGTTGTACACAATAAATGGTGGTTGTTGTACACAATGAATCCAACAGATGTCGTTAGTTTACAAAATGTATCTAAACTTGTTGCCACATCACAATACGTATTTTCAAAACTTTTTACAGATATTTAAGAATTACAAAAAAAAAACAATATCATAGAACAGATTTTTAGCTTTATAAAAAGACAAAGCACATCATTGTATGTATAATTATATTTTTTTCTAATGCAATTGCTGTTTTAGAAAATTTCCCGCCTATATGGGGAGAGATGGATACCCTCCTCTCATAGTAAACAAAATTCTGTATTTAGTCTCTACAGGAATCCGTTATTTATTTGCAGCGCCAAAGTTATCGTACTCTCCCCTTGAGTCCTTATAAGGTTTTTTTAGAGCTAAGTGTTAAATAAGTTAGTCAGTTAGTCAGTAAACTTCCGTATATACATATGTAAGTATATCGTAAGATTGATAAAGATAGTAGAATTGTTTTCGTCAAATGCGATTGTGTTTGAAGTTATATATTTCATGACAGCTAATAAAAAATATAATTTTTTCCCACTTGGAGTGTGGAGTGTGGAGTTGGCAGTGCCCAGTAATGTGTATTATTGATGCTACTAGATACAAAGAAATATATTTAGAGACAGTAGTTTTTTACTTGAGATTATAGGTACTATAATGCAAGTTATGGATTCTACAAAAAAAATTCTAACAATCAAACATGACATTACGATAATAGAGAAGTTGAAAAAGTGGATCCGTAAATTCCGTCTGTCTGTCTCTCTGTCTGTTCGCACCTCAGGGTGTGTTTTTCATATTGCTCTAGGTCGAAAAATAACGTTACATGCCGTACAATCTTTAATAAAAGTTTGATTTTCTCGAAAACGGCTCTAACGATTTTGATAAAACTTTCAGGGTGATGTTTTTTTTACAACAGTTCATGTTAGAGTGAATTTTTCGAAATTTGTTCTATAACGGTACCTCTCATAGAAACGGTTTTTTCAAATGCGGTTTTATCGTAAACCGTTATCCCGATTTCAATAAAGTTTCGCACACATGAAGTTATTTATAATTCAATTAATATTGTATTTAAAAAATTCCAAAAACATTTTTTTTCCATTTTTTAACAATTAAAAATTATTGTTTTTCAAAATATCTTGAAAACGGGTTGATTGATTTTTTCAAAATAATTTTCTTATAGGAAAACTTCAGATTTTCTTATAATGACATACTCAAAAAGTTTAAAATATTTTTTCGAAAATAAAAAAAAACGACTATTTTAAAAAATTGGTCGAACGATTTTCAATATGGTTTTTCTGAAAGGTGGTTGGGTGCTGTATGAATAGGGTAGGCATTGAAAGGCATCAAACTGGTGATGCACAGTCGCTGCAACTATATTGTACACATCAATTGTGCTTATTTTACCTCCCCGCGGTAACCACCGGGTACTGGTCTGTCCATCCGGACATTCCTGCTAAACTTATAAGCGCGAGTGTTGAACACAGAAAAAATAGCAACACTATAATGCTCTGCTTTAATGACTGTTCTGATCGATTCGCAGAAGTCTTGCACGAGCCCCTCAGAAAGAGGACGTACGGCGAATGAGCCCAACCAATTGGACCAACGGTGGCGTCAACAGTCAACGAAGCAGACGCCCTAATGAGCTACTTCGACGTATTTGGAGATAAGGTCATTAGGACAATTCAATGCAAGTCAGGGCATTGAAATAGAGATGGTGGCGGATGAACAACGGCAGCGCTCATATCCCCGAAGTGGGTTACTGACTCCGGATTCTCCGGTTCCTTTTGTCCAAGGAATCCAACAAAGGACCTGGCCCTCCAGGTTGGGGGTTGTGCGTGGGGTTAACAACCCTGCCACGGAAAAAAGAAAAAGTTGCGAAGCGACCAATAGCCTCGGAAAAGGACGGATTTACTGTTGACGACCCGGAAAAACGAATCAAGGACAAGACCTTCGGATCTGCACGTGGAATGTTAGAACTCTTAACAGACCACGTGCATCCAAACAACCAGCGGAGGCCCTAGACTGCTACAGAGCAGGAATTACTGCCATCCAGGAAGTGCGATGGAATGGGCCGGGCAAAAGGAGAATGAAAAACTGTGACGTGTACTACGGTGATTGCGCAAGAAGACCACAGCGTTTATTTGGGTGCGGATTCGTCATAAGCGGTAGACTTAGGCAAGAAGTCTTGGGCTTTCGACACGTAAGTGAGCGACTTGTGACAATCAGTATCAAGGCTAAATTCGCCAACATTAGCCTAATATGCGCTCATGCCACCACAGAGGACAAAGATGACGCCACCAAGGATGACTTCTATGAGCTCCTCGACAAAACCTATGAGCAATGCCCTAAATACGACGTTAAGATCGTACTAGGCGATTTTAATGCCAAAATAGGTAAAGAGGAAATCTTTGGTAGGACTGTCGGAAAACATAGCCTACACGACACAACGTCTGAAAACGGACTTAGGCTAATTGACTTCGCAGCGGCACATAAAGTCACCATTGCAAGCACACGGTTTCCTCATCTCGATATACACAAAGGGACTTGGCGACACCCAGATCAAGGAACCGTCAATCAGATTGATCACGTTGCGATCGATGCAAGACACGCCTCCAGTATCTTGGATGTTCGCACCTTCCGAGCAGCTAACATCGACTCGGATCACTACCTTGTTGCAGCAAAGGTAAGAATGCGAATAGCCCGAACTCCACAACAACGAAGTAATACTGTGAGGAAGTATGACGTCGGAAAGCTGCAATCGCAAGAAACCGCCAGAACCTATGCCGATCGAATATCCCGTAACCTCTCAAGAAATCCAGTACCGCCAGCATCAAGTGCCGAAGATTAGTGGCAACACTGCCAACAAGCCATCAGAGAAGCCGCAACTGATGTGCTAGGTTTCACCAGACCACCACCACGAAACCTCTGGTTTGATGACGAATGCAGGCAGGCCCATGCAGCCAAACAAGAGGCATATAAAGCGACGCTGCAAAGAAAGACGAGAGCTGCTCGCGAGCTTTACGAGCAGAAAAGACGGGAAGAACACCGGCTTCTCCAAAAGAAAAAGAGAGAGCATTAGAAGCGCGCGATCGAAGATATTGAGAGATGCTACTCCAGGAACAACGTGCGGAAGTTTTACCAACAGGTAAAAAGAACATACCAAGGAAAAAAATCCCGCACAGAAGCCTGTAGAGATAGGAATGGAAACCTCGTAGTAGAGTCACAGTCGGTGCTGAGTACATGGAAGGACCATTTCTGCAGACTGTTAAACGGCGATGAAGGCCAAAATCCCGCTGTCAGGCAGAATGAACCATTCAACATGGATGATGACAGACAAAACTTCCGTCCACCTGACCAAAATGAAGTAAGGATAGCAATATCTAAACTCAAAAACAACAAAGCTGCTGGACCCGACGGACTACCCGCCGAACTTTTTAAAGCGGCCGGAGATGACCTGGTGGAGTGCATACACCAACTCATCTCTAAAGTTTGGTCAGAAGAAAGTATGCCTGATGAATGGAACCTCAGCATCGTTTGCCCGATCCACAAGAAAGGAGACCCTCTAAACTGCGACAAATTTTGGAGGAATAAGTCTCCTGAATATCGCCTACAAGATCCTCTCTGCCGTATTATGTGAACGCCTGAAACCTTTCGTCAGCAACCTGATTGGCCCCTATCAGTGTGGTTTCAGACCAGGAAAGTCCACAATCGATCAAATGTTCACTCTACGGCAGATCCTGGAAACCACCCAAGAATTCCAAATCGATACCCACCACCTCTTTATCGATTTTAAGGCCGCGTACGATAGCATTTATAGAGACGAGCTATACAGAGCCATGTCAGGTTTTGGCATTCCCACAAAACTCATCCGACTGTGCAGGATGACGATGGAGAACTCTCGCTGCTCCGTCAAGGTTGGTTCTGACCTCACAGAAGCTTTTGACGTCAAAAAAGGATTCCGACAAGGTGATGCGCTATCGTGCGATTTCTTCAACTTAATACTTGAAAAAATTATAAGAAACTCGCAAGACAATTTTAGTGGGACAATTTTTTTCAAGTCTGTGCAATTGCTAGCACACGCTGATGACATAGACATCATTGGCAGAACTCGGCGAGCTGTCACTGGAACGTTTGCTAGCATTGAAGCTGAAGCGGCTAAGATGGGACTAGCAGTCAATGAGGCCAAAACGAAGTACCTGCTGTCCACAAAAAGGGACACACAACACCGGCGGATTGGACAAAACATCACAATAGACAGGTACAACTTTGAGGTAGTTAGGGACTTTGTGTACCTCGGATCCGCTATAACATCTGACAACAACATCTCGTCAGAAATGAAGCGAAGAATTACTCTTGCCAATCGCTGTTTCTATGGGCTAGGAAGGCAATTGAGTAGCAAAGCCCTCTCTCGAAAGACAAAGGAGACTCTGTATAAGACCTTAATCATCCCAGTTCTGCTCTATGGCGCCGAGGCATGGACTCTATCTAAAGCGGATGAAGATATCCTAAGTCGTTTCGAGCGTAAGATTCTTCGGAAGATTTTTGGCCCTATCTGCGTTAACGGGCTTTGGAGGAGAAGGTTCAACCAAGAACTATACGAGCTGTACAGCGACATTTTTATATTAAAGCCACTAAGCAATTATCTAGCATAAGACTGAGCAGGTACGAGCGATCCAGTCGTGCAATTTATTTTTTACTTGCGATTTATAGGGACTATAAGTTATGCATTCGTAAAAAAAAAAATTCTAACAATCAAACATGACATTACGATGATAGAGAAGTAAAAAAAGTGGGTCCGGAAATTCCGTCCGGAATTTTATGTTTTTATGTTTTATGATTTGAATAATATTGCTTATTAAAATTTTCAAAAACATTTTTGTTTAATTTTTAATAATTTAAAAAAAAAAAATATTTTGTTTTTTGAATATTTTGAAAACGGATTTATAGATTTTTTTAAATGTTTCTCCTAGTATAAACTATAGATTTCTTAAAATTGACATACTCAACAAAATTTTAAAATATTTTCGAAAAGTTTTTCAAAAAAAAACATTTTTTTGAAAAAACTGGTCGAACGATTTTGAAATGAAAAATTCATAAAATAGAAAACAGCAAAAGAAATAAGATGGCTTACAACATTTTTTCCAAAAAACGTTATGAATAGTGTTTTTTTGATTTCATAAAAAATGTTCCCCAAAATTTATTTTTTTTTATTTATTTCATATTGCTCGGCTAAGCCCTAGCCATTAGTCAAATAAAAGAAGGTGTCAACCTACATACATACTTACGTTATTTTAAAGCATTTCATCATCATAAAAGCACACAGAATAAATAAGGAGCCTATGATAAATACACAAAAACAACTAACAAATAAAAAAACTATTCGATTACTACTGAATGCAAAAATTTCAAAAACCACTGTGTTAACTTTTAATATTGTCTCTATACCCACTCGCTTAACAGTAGTTGGAGTGTGTATCTTAATTTTAGTACCTACCTTCCTTCAAACCTTATTATAGGTACCTAATATCCTTAATAAATTCCATTAATACCTACCCACACCATACGTTTATCGATCCATCAAACATAATTAAGCTATTTTAATTAATTTCATTTCAAAAAGTAATTTATTGTTATTGAGACCTATGTATATAGGTCCTTATACCTAGCATTATTGCTCTACTGCTGATTCCCACAAGTCTTTATGCCAGTTGTTCAAATTTGTCCATACCAAAATAAAAATTGAACTGAAAAAAATCCTTTATATCTTTCTATTAGCAAATTAAATTATAATCAGTAAACAACAAGTGGAAAGATAATACACTAAAAAACTGCAAAAGCTAACAATCCTATATATTTATGTGTTTATCCCTTTATTGTGATGCATGTTCGTTCGAGCTTCAGACCACAACGATTCTAAAGAAGTTGCACGTCAAAAAAACATTAAAATTAAATCTTTGTCAAAGACGCCTGTACCTAAAAAGGATTAGCACACGGGAGCAAGTACGTGGGACCCAGTCGTGCCTTTTATTATTAGTAGCGAACATGCAGAAAATAATCAAAAAAGAATTCGAATGGCTTCTCTCCAACATATGTTCCAGGTTGTGTATTGACTTTTTAAATTGAAATCACCGTTAAATCTCAAGGATTAACAGAATTCTGCATTTATAGTAAAATTATTTATTTTAACTTACCCCTAAGCGACCAGATGCTATGCAATCTAAGAAGCCGTCGTTGTCTATGTCCACTGCACAGTATAATGAGAAGACGTTCCCTATACTCCAAGTTTGCCATAATAATTTACCATTAACTCCATCGAGAGCTATAACGCCACCTTCGCAGGGAACTTTTTCGCTGTCATCTTGTTGCACTGATTTACATTTAGGTAATGATATCTCATCGTACTGAATATTATCATCTACAAATAATATATAATAGAAATGATGATGTCGTTTAATTTTCAGGAAATTAGAAACTTCATTAATTAAAAAAACACTCTGTGAAAGCTTTGTCCTTTGTTTATATACATGGTTCCAACTGAAATTAATTCTTATTTATAGCAGCCCAAACTTAGACAGTAAATTTTGTTGGACATTTGTAAAAAAGATTCTAAATTCTAAATAGTCATCGATTCCTACGTTCGCGCGATTTACGGCAAACTCAACGCTGCCAGCAGGTGCTAATTCTCCTCCTGTACTTAAGAGCGTAAATGTTTTAATAAACCAATTTTCTTTCGCACTAGTTCAATCGCGAGAGTATTGAAAGATCTAAATATATACTATGTACGTTGGCCCTTAATATCTCGCTATTGTTTTGAAGAGTTGTTCTTCAACATTGTCACAACCATTGCGTAAGCTTTTTCATTATGTCCTATTCCTCCGGTCTCTTTCCGAGTGGATGGAAAACAGCATTTGTACAGCATGTCTGAAAAAAAGGTGAATCTTCTTCTCTCTCAAACTATCGACCTATTCCACTGACGTCCCTTCTTTCTAAGGTCATGGAAACACTAATTAATTTTCAAGCTTAAGATATATCTCGTGAGAATTCAATTAACAGACAAAAGAAAATAGCCTTGCTCTTATGGCGTTACCGACCCCTATTTTTGTGCATGTTTGTGCAGGTTTCAGCTCGTCTGACACCCTTTTGACCCCGACTAAAATGTCTGGCAATAGATAAATCATATATATAATTACCTCAACTGCTTGTTTACCAAAATTCAGCTTTGCACTAATGACGTAACTAAATCATTTTTTTGACGCCTTTGAGGCTTAGCCACGCCCAAACGCCCCAGCTGGCAACTGCCAGATGTTGATTTTATTGATTCCAAACTCAAGTTTAACAAGATAGCTTACCGATGACATTTCAAAAACGATCACCAGCTCTTAGACTATTACATATATTCAGGTAAGTAGAAGAAAAAATAAATTGCACGAGTGGATCGCACGTACTTCCTCTTATGTGCGGTCAAAGCGCGGCGTCGAATAAAATTTCAAAAATATTAAGCTAACTTCAAAGTTTTTATTCGATTTTTCAGACTTTTGATTGTTCGAAAAAAGTACGTCAAGTAGTTTTCAATGGACAAATTTAAACCCTTCCTTTAAAAAAATGCTAAAGTTTATTTTTTTTTTAAATCATAGAAACGGTTTTTATTTCACAACTTTTTTTAAAAAATTAAAAAAAAATCATTGAAGAATGCAAAATTAAGCACAAAAATAACTTTCATTTAAAAACAAAATTTAAAAAAAATCCTCTTACCCGGTTCTAAAATATTGATTTTCAAAAAAAAAAAAAATATTTAAATATTGTTAAAAATACAAATAAAAAATTACTCGAAAAGTTTGTTATGTAACTTTGGCTGCGATCATCTTCTTGAATATCAAATTTGATTGTATCCAGTTCTCGAGAAAGTTGAAAAAAACGGTCCTATGGGGGGTACCGTTTTTGGCTCACCATCTTAATTTTTGTCCACCAAAACATATGCCACACCTATAAAAACATATTGGACTTACTTAAAGGTTATATAACAGATACCGTTCATATTTGAGCTACAAAAAGTTTAAAGTTTTCTGTAGAATGTCAAAATAACTGTAAGTTCTAAATTTGAAGACGATTGGCCCAACCGTTTAAGTTGTAGTCCAATATATATACCTGTGGGCAGGTGCTTCACAAACATCGCTTCACCTGCTTGATAGAATACAAAATCGAGCGTTAAGATTGATGGGAAATAGAACTGCCGCTGAAACAATTGCCCCTCTCGAACACCCTCGCAATGTTTCATGTCTTTCCTTATTTTATCGTTTCTTTTATAAAAAATGTTCACTCGAGGTAGCCAGCTGCATTCCTTCCCTTAAAAGTTTCGCCCGTAATACTCGTCTTGCTAGGAATGCCCATCAGTTCACCCTTGAGCCCAATTTCGGACGTACCGTGAAATATAGGGATTCTTTTTTTAGCCGTACAACACGACTTTGGAATGGTTTACCCGGCGAGATTTTCCCTTGCCATTTCAATTTGCAAACATTCAAAACCAATGTTAATCGACACCTCCTATCTCTCCCCTCCCTATCTTTCTAATGCCCGCGCAGTGTGTTACATTAAAAGGGAAACAAATAGTCCTTTGTGCGCGCGTTAATTATAAAAAAAAAAAAAAAAAAAAAAAAACAGACAGATAGAGAGACAGCCACAGACAGAATTTTGCCAGTAACTCAAATATAATATAATAATTTAATAACTTCTCTATTCAACCATCTATCGACTCAGATGTCTTTGTAATAAATCTGCCTATAATTAAATAATCCTAAATTTATTTCATCGGGTTATGGGCCCAGGCTAACCATTAAATAATTGTTAAGACGTCTTCATCTATTTTGAAAAAAAAATGGTTTTTTCCTTGCAATTTTTTGGGAAACGTGTGTTGTGCTTTCGAGGTTAACATTGCAATGGGTAAACAAAATTAGAAGGTCGAAAGAACTTTGATGAGTGGAAGGTAGAGGCAAAAGCTTATCTTGCCACAAAAGGTCACTGGAAATGTTTTGACGGCAGAGAGACCGATCCAGATAAAAACTTTCTGGCGATTCAGAAGTTGAACTTGCTGCTGTCGTCTTCTCTGTATACATACAGAGAAAAGTGTACAACAGCAAAGCAAGCATGGGATGCAATTTGCTCTGCATTCGAGGATACTGGCATTGGTCGTAGGGTTGAATTGTTAAAGCAGTTAGTAGGAATGCAGCAATTGGACTGCCCATCTAAGGAAGATTACGTTCACAAAATGGTTCATATGGCGACAAAGGTTAAAAAGACTGTCTTAGAAATAGGTGCCGAAGTTGTGGCAGCTCTTATGCTTGCAGGGTTGCCAGATAATTTTCGTCCAATGGTTATGGCGATAGAAGATTCGAAACCAAAGCTGTCAACTTACTTCGTCCAAAACCGCCTTCTTCACGAAGTGACTAACAACAATACGGAAACTGTAGAGACTGCACTATATTCTAAGAAACGCAATCAAAAAAATGAAAAAGAAAACTGCTTTACAGGCCCAAGCCTGTGTCTTGCTACGTTTGCGACAAAGTAGGTCATTTCGCAAACAAGTGCCCAAATAAAAAAAAGGATGAGCGGCAAGCTCGTCCCATGATTGGTATATTGATTCTGGGGCATGACAATGAGTGACGTCAATTTAGTAGATGTGCGTGAACCCACAAAAAGTTAAATCATAGTAGGTAATAACTCCCACCTTTCCGTGAAGCAAGCTGGGGATATTAAAATGTAAATTGGGTCAAGTTCATATCAAAACCACAATGTCACAGTGAAAGATGTACTGCATATTCCCAATATCTGTGCGAATCTAATAGTCCATTAAATAGAGCAATTTTACTATTGATTAAATGGGAAAAAATAGAGGCAATCTGAAATTTTGAAGGTCGTTTCCGGTATAAGTAGTGCACTTAAATCCCAAATGGCGACCACCTACCCCTTGCAGAAGCGTTAATTTTGATTCGCACTGTCAAGCCCACTTTTTCTCCAATTGTCTTTCTTGAAAACGCCTTTAACGATTTGGATGAATTTTTCTTTGTTTGTTCTTATAAGCAAAGAAAATATAAAAAAAATTATTTTGTAAAATCCGCCCACTTTCCTTCAACCTCTGTTTCTCAGAAACGGCTCCAACGATTTGAATGAAATTTCTTTTAAACAAAAAAAATGTTTTAAAAATGTTTCTTTGTAAAATCCACCTACTGCCACGCCACTTTTCTTTAATCTTAGTTATATAATCAAAAGTCCTCAAATGTTTTCTTGAACTACACAGAAGTTGAGAATTCTATCATCATCATGGACCAGCAAGGCGTCACAATTGTAGAAATAAATGATGCTACGGAAGAAAACGATTTTACAAATAACGAATTCAGTGAGGCAAATGAGAGTGAGAATTTGTCATATACTTCCGTCACCGAGACTGATTTCGATGTTGCCCAAGACAAACTGCAGAAGCTCGTGATGCTCTGAGTCTATATGCGATGCTTGCAGAAGCTACGAAAGACGTCTGTGAATCAAAGTCATATGTGGAAGCTAGACAATGCAAAAAAAAGGGGAGTGGGAGGTTGCGATGAAGTTTGAATACGATTCGCTGGTAGACAAAAAAACTTGGGAGCTGTGTGACCTACCTGACGGGCGAAAAGCTATTGGTTCTTTAAAGTCAAGCGTGATGCACCTGGTTCTGTTGAACGCCACAAGGCTCGGCTTGTAATCAAAGGCTATAGTCAAGGAAAGGGCGTAGATTATGATGAGACGTATTTTTTCTGGCAATGGCAGCCAAGTACAAAATGATCATTAACCAGTTAGACGCGGTCACTGCATTTCTTCAAGGCGATTTGACAGAGGAGATTTTTTTTTACAATTAACGCGCGCACAAGGGACCATTTGTTTCCCTTTTAATGTAACACACTGCGTGGGCATTAGGAAGATAGGGAGAGGAGAGATAGGAGGTGTCGATTAACATTGGTTTTGAATGTTTGCAGATCAAAATGGCAAGGGAAAATCTCGCGGGTTAAATTCGTGTTGTTCGGCTAAAAAAAGAATCCCTTTATTTCACGGTATGTTCGAAATTGTGCTCAAGGGTGAACTGATGACCATTGCTTGCGAGACGAGTATTACGGGAGAAACTTTTAAGGGGAGGAATGCAACTGGCTACTTCGAGTGAACATTTTTTGTAAAAGAAACGATAAATAAAGGAAAGTCATGAAACATTGCGTCGTTGTTCGAGAGGGGCAATTGTTTCAGCGGCAATTTTATTTCCTATCAATCTTACGTTCGATTTTGTATTCTATCAAGGTGAAGCGATGTTTGTGAAGCACCTGCCCAGAGGTGGGAGTTATGCTCGAGTTTAGGGCGTATAAACGCTTTATAAATTGTAGCCAGATCAGATGGGGAAAAGTACTTCTTATACCGATACAGAAAACCTAAGCACTTAGCAGCATTCTTAGCGATCTCAAATATATGGTCGTTCCAGCGGAGGTCGTCGTTGACACACATACCGAGTACTGAGAGCTTTTCGGTTTCTTCGATGTAAGTGCCATTCATGGACAATGGCATTAGGGATGTGTTTAGCTTTAACGACAGAAGACAGCATTGAGTTTTCGAAGCATTAAACTCCACACGATTCCTATTACCCCATTTGACAATGCTGTATAAATCGGAGTTTAATGAGCTTGACATACGGTACCGTTGCAATTGTACGTCCGAAGGCCAAGGACGTACATTATCGAAGGACGAAGGAAAAAAAATAAATAATTATCCAGTGATACGAACCGTACCTACACTAATACGAAAAAAATAATTGAATTGCGATCGTAGTGAAAATTGTAAAGTAAAGCAGTGAAGCCAATAATAAAATTGTGCAAGATTAAGTTGTGGTTGCTTATACTAAATATATTGATAAACACGAAAAGTGTAAAACAATAACTATAAACATTTAATATTGATAAACACGAAAAGTGTAGAACAATAATTAAAAACAATTAATGTTGACAAAGAGTCAATCAAAAACTAAACAATTCGACGAAAATCGTAACCTAGAAGAAGTGAAAATGGAACAACTCCAAGAACAGCTTAGACAAAGAGAAGAACAAATTCTGTTGAGGGAAAAACAATTGGAACAGCTTAACACAGCTTTCCAAAACCTCCAAACCAGAGAAACAGCCCGACTCGACAAGGAAAGAGTACCGGGATAGGTGATGTAACTATCAACAGCTTTATAAAAAATGTTGAATATTACATTGGGGACACGACAAGAAATATATGGTGAGACAGCGCCATAGACTTAAGCACTATAAATTCGATGCTGGTTAATATAATAAAAGAGATGAGTCAGGGTGTTTTGTTAGACAAAATCTATGAAGAGAAAAATCTAGATAAAGTATTTGAAATCATGATAAGGAGAAGATATAAAGACAGCTGTATTAGGGATGAATTAAAAAAAAATGCCAATAAAATAGATAATAGACAGATAAAAAATCAGAACAAGATAGGATTTGCTAGAAATCAAAATAATTATTACAATAACAGCCAACAAAATAATGGAAGTTCAGGAAATTTTAGGCAGTTTAATCAAAGCAATAATTATCCTAATAATAGAAATATTATTAATATTATAATAATAGTAATAGTATCAATACAGACAGTAGAAACACTAGTTATAATACAAATAATAAAAATGCAAGTAACTACAATAACTTTAATAGAAGAAATTCAGGTAATTTTAATGATTATAGAAATTCAGGTAATTATTGTGTCTCACATAATAATGCAAAACAAAAATTATCAGACATGAAGAACCCATGTCTATAGGCAATATAGAGGCAAATAATTCACAAAATAATGGTGAGATAAATAATGTTGAGTTTTTTATGATAGTTGATAGTTGATAAAAAACGGATGAATTACCCACGATAGAAATTACCATAGAAAACAAAAAACAACAATCAACGATAGTGACATAATTAATCGACTTAAACTTGACTATTTGAAAATAAAGAAGAGCATGTAGCTATAACCAAAATAATACAAAGATTTCAAAATTTATTTTTTAAGGAAGGATATAAGCTAACGAGCACTCCACTAATTAAACATGAAATAAAGACAACTACAGATTGTCAATTCAATGCGAAACTATATAGGTATCCTTCTTAACATGAGGAAGAAGTGAGAAGGCAGATAGCTGAAATAGAAGAGCAGGGAATTATTCGAAAAAATAGACTTAAATACTCAAGCCCGTTAATAGTCGTTCCGATAAAAATGATAATTCGGGAGTTCAAAAATTTCGTATAGTTATAGACTATAGAAATTAAACGAAATAACAATAGATGACAAGCAACCACTTCCTAATATGGACGCTACATTAGATGTAGCTAAAGGCTATCACCAAATTTTAGTAAAAGAGGAAGACATTCCAAAGACAGCTTTTGTAACACCCCAAGGTTTATATGAGTTTGTTAGAAGGCCGTTTGGCTTAAAGAATGCCCCAGCGACATTCCAAAGGCTTATGAATGAAATTTTAAGAGATTTCATAAACATTTCATGTGTTGTATATCTAGACGATATACTTATTTTCAGCACACCCCTTGAGAAACATATACGATATATAATTGCAATATTTAAAGTTCTTGAAAATACGGGATTAAAAATTCAGATTGATAAATGCAGTTTTATGAAAAAAGAAACTCAGTTTCTGGGTTATGTTCTTACAGAAGATGGTTTTTAACCAAATTCTGATAAGATTAAAGTAATCGAAAACTTAGAATTACCTCAAACCCAGAAACAAATAAAAAGAAAATTCATAAAGGACTACGCAGCCCATGACAAAGTATCTTAAGAAAGATACTAAACTTAGGACTACAGATCCAAACTATATAGTTGCTTTTGAGAAACTAAAAAGCCTTATTTGCTCCCATCCCATTTTAAGATTCCCGAACTTAAAAACAACGGCCGCATCAAAATATGCGTTAGGGGCAGTTCTGTCGCAAGAAGGACACCCAGTGTGTTTTGCCTCTAGAACATTAAATAAGCATGAAATTAATTATTCCGCTATGGATAAAGAATTTCTGGCTATAATGCATGCTAAATACAAGGGAAAAGATATGTCAGCCCGACATCAAAGGCGGCTTCTAAACTTATAATTTAGAAATTGAGTATTTGCAGGGAAAAGACAATAAAGTCGCAGACTTTCTTAGCAGAATTGAAATTAACGAGGACGTTAAGTCTGAAGATGGAGGGATAAGTATGTGTAACAACTATGTAGTAGTGCCCCGTGGCTTAGTGGTTAGTGTGTCGGACTGCTAAGCGAAAGAACCTGGGTTCAAATCCAGCTAATAGCCACCTTTTTTTCTGGGGTACTGCCTCTTGCGAGGAACTGACAAAACCTCCAAGAGTAAAATTTGTCTCGAAAAAGTGCATCTCATGTGCCGTTCGGACTCGGCGGTAAACTGTAGGTCCCTTCCATTCTTGCAGAGTAACAACACACACACAGGAATGGTTGAGAGTATAAGTCACTAGGCCTTGGCTCCTTAAGGAGCTGTCGCGCCAATAAATTTATTTATTTATTTTTTTATTTATTTATTTAACAACTATGTAGACGATGTCTCAGAAATAGGTTTCCTATTTAATTTAGAAGATAATGAAAATGAAACCACTATGGCAATAATTCAGTCCGCAGAAGAAGAATTGTTAGATCATATTCCAATAGAGGAAGAAATCGTAAACAAATATAAAACTCAAATTATTTTGACAAATAATAAAGTTCAGGAAATAGAAATAATCCATGGTAAAAGAATTATATATATTGCGGATTTTGAAAATTTAAACGATATTTTTAGACGATTTATAACAAAAGGATTGACAGGTATATATTCAGAACTAGGCAATAATAAGTACAATGTACAACGTAGTACAAGAAAAATTAAGAGAATTATTCTCAAACGATAGTCAAATAAAATTTATAAAGTGTTCATACACACAAGATATAAAAATAGAAACAGAAGCAATTAAACAAATTTCGATTTACCATGTTAAGGAAAGCTTACATTCAGTTATTCAAGAAACTTCCATTCAAATTAAAAACAAAATATACTATTCCAATTTACTAGAATTAATTCAGATTGTAATTAATCAATGTGAAGTTTGTCAACAGGTGAAATATGATCGCACACCAATTAAACCAAAACTTAATTTGACAGAAACAACATCGGAACTAAATGAATGTATTCACATTGATACATTCGTAATTTTAAAATGTAGTTTTTTACCAGTAATTGATATATTTTCAAAATTTGGTTATGCATACTATTTAAATGATAGAAACCATTTGAATTTTGTTGAAAAACTTGAAAGTCATTTTGCTAAGGCAGGAAAGCCACGCAAAATAGTTGCAGATAATGAATTCAATTCAATTCACATAAAAGAATTTCTCCAAAATGAAGGTATAAACATCCATTTTACTAAACCGAATTTCCACACCAGAAATTCAGATGTGGAAAGGTTAGTACTTTGTTAGGGAATTTTAAAATTAAATACAGTAAACGTATCAGTTAAAAGACTAGTTCAAAAAGGAATTAGAAATTATAATGAGAGTTCATTCAACTATTAAAACAGGTCCTTCTGATGTACAATTTCATAAAGTAGAATTTGATAATTTACAAACTATTAAGAGAAACAATATTACAAAAGCAAACAAAAGAAGAGAAAAATATGAAGAAACAAGATCCACAGGATTTATTAAAAAAATACAAGGTAGTTAGGCATAAGCATCAGCCTACATTTTGGAAAAGTAAATTTTCCAATATACGTGTAACCAATACATATTAAAAGACAACCTAAATTTTCAGCTCTTCATGACAATATTCTTAATAATGCTGGTAACATTGGCTGAAGGAAGACATTAAGGAACAGAACGGTTTTACTGAAATAAAAATAAACAATGCAGACATAATTTCAAAAACAGATATCATTGTTCACGTAGTGAGCCCACAGGAAATCTTAAACATTTTAGACAACATTTCAACAAATATACAAGGACTGGATATATAACACATGGAACTTATACGAACTGAACTAAAGAATTTAAAAAACAGAGTACAAACTTTATTACCAAAGGACAAAAGACATAAAAGATTACTGGCTAATATTGTATTGTATTTGATTTCCGTTTTCTCAACGCGTTTTCTTGATTTATTTCATAATAGCAATCGCAATTGAATCCATTTCAGATAACTTTTTTCAAAACACAATTGAAATATAAACAATAAAAGTGACATTTCGTTTTGCTTTTCACATTTTGACACAAATCAACTGATTCCGAAAGTCCGAAAAGAGGTTTGGATAATGGCTGATTCCGTTCGGGGTTTGTGATTTGAATTTTTTCGTATTCGGGGCGTAGCGTTTCGTTCGGAAATTTTCTACGAGGGAATCTGTGATAGGGCTGATTAATAATGTAGTATTTATATTTAAAGTATTCACAATGGTCAAGTTTGTCATTCGAAAGAAAAGAGAAAATCCTCTAAATAAAAGTTCACCTAACGCGTCGTCGCCAAAAAAGTTGTTCTTCGATTGAACCATCATCATCATCGGTTGTGCCATCTGCCAATGTATCTACTTTGGAAAATCCCAGAACGGAAGGTGAAGTGGTGGAAGTGGACGATGAAAATGAAAATACTGAAAAAACGAAAGACTTCAAACAAGCAACAGTACACCAGAAAATGGGAAGATATGGCCAAATATAAAAACTGGGTCCAACCAAGCGAAAAAGTTAGACAACTACCACTCTCTAGGTAAAAGTTTTGCATACTGCAAAATTTGCGCAGGAGATTTAAAGACAGCTATGGGTCTGAAAAGTCTTGAACGACATGCGGACACCGACAAACATAAGAAAGCATCGAAATCAATTTTCTTGACACCCAGGATAACACGAATGGATAATTTTAAAGTTTCTTTGAAGAGAAAAGTGGCTGTGGCAGGGATAAGGTTAAGTGTTTTTATTGCAGAACATAATTTAGCTTTTAATGTTATGGAACACCTGCCTAGTCTTTTAAAAATCATTTGCTGCGATTCTGAAATCGCAAAGCAAGTACAATGTAGTCAGTCGTACTAAATCAACAGCTATAGTTAAATATGTAACAGGAGCACAAAACTTTGAAGACCTATGTTTATTAATGAGAGCTAACAAATTTTAAGTTATTGTCGATGAGTCTACAGATTTGAGTTCACATAAAAAATTATGTGCTGTTGTGCGATTATGTAAAGATTATAAAATATCTGATTTTTTTTATTATCTTTTCACTTTAGATAAGGCGGATGCTATCCTCGCAAAAAGTTTTACGGACAACAACATAGATTATAAAAAAAATCTTATAGGTTTTAGTGCCGATGGCGCAGCGGTTATGATGGTTACTAACTTATCCGTTCGCACATTTTTGCAAAAAGATATACCAAACTTATTTGTTATGAAATGTATTTGCCATTCTTTTCACCTCTGTGCTTCTTACGCATGTTCTCGTTTACCTGCAAGCATTGAGGATTTATGTAGGGATGTGTACAACTACATCCAAAATAGTCCTAAAAGAATGTGTGCTTTCAAAAGATTTCAAAATTTAATGGAAATAAAACCCAACAAAATTCTTCATTTTTCACAAACTCGTTGGCTATCCAGACTAGATATTGTTAACTGCATTCTTTTGCTGTTTGATGCTCTGAAAGCATATTTTACTGAAACAGTTAAAACTGACCATTTACTGTCAAGTCAAACTATATTAAATATGTTGAACGATTCTATTAATTATATGTTATTAAGTTTTCTAAGTTTTGTGCTTCCATTTTTTAATAAATTAAATAAATGTATGCAATCGGAAAAACCTAAGATTTAAACTATGTATAACGAAGTTTCCACAGCGCCTAAATCATTTTTAAGTTGTTACGTTTTTTTTATACCTGGATAGCACAAATATTAAAAATGTAGATTATGCTAATCCCAGAAATCAACTTTCCTATGAAAATATGTACTATGGAGTTAAAGTGTCTTCATTTTTGGAAACATTTTCTCTTGATAAAACCACTTTACAAAACTTTCAATGTCATTGCTTATCATTTTTGATCGAAGGTACCAAACAAATTTATAACAGATTTAATTTTAATAACCAAGTTTTTTAGAGATATGGAGATTTTGGATCCATTAAACGCTTTAAATAAAAATTGTTCATCAATTTTCCCACTCGTCAAACATTTTCCAAATTTGGTTCCGTTAGTTGGTTAGTTTTCAGGATATAGACCATGAGAATGTTTGATAACTCACATATTGTTGTAAAAGATAACGAAACTCTAAATGATATTGAAGAATATTGGCGATATGTTAGTGAGATTAAACACGCTGATGGGACTGCCACGTATCCGCTTTTAACCAAGTTTGTTTTTGAGATTCTTTCATTGCCACATTCATCAGCTAACACTGAAAGAATTTTTTCAAAAATAACACTTCTTAAAACTAAAATTAGAAATAGACTTGAAACTGAGACACTAATTGGTCTTTTACACACGAATGAACTTGTCAAAAAACATAATTGCTTTGATTTTAAAGTAGAAAAACCTCTACTTGATAAATACTTCAGTAAAGTATATAATCAACATAACATAACACAACATAGGTACGTATAATCAAAATTTTATAAAATATATTATCTATAATGTTCAGTAACAAGTACATTTACGTAAACATAAAAACTGAAAGTACAAACTAGAAAAATATTTATAAAATTTTATAATAAATGTTACATATGTAAACATGTTTGAAAATTTTGTTGTTGTTTTATTTTTCCCAAATATGTGGCCAAATCATGATTTTTTTTCATTTGGCAACACTGTAGTGTGAAGGTAATCTTTTTGTTGAAAACATCACAACCGATGTCATACCCTAAGTTATTTATTGTTATTCTTATTTTATCGCTCATCGTCAATTTTGATTACACTTCAATATTCGACGGTTAAGTGATACATCGAGTATGAATTCAATTCGTGTTTGAGTACAGAGGTACCCTTTTTTATTTTTTTTTATTTTAATTCAATTCAATCTTAAAACTATGTTAGATCTAGACAAAAATTAGTTCAAAAAAACTAGCCCACTTATCGATCTTACAAATAACTTACTAGCCCTATGCGGGCACTCTAAGCCATTATTCTTTCTGTAGTGTCTTTCGATCTGAAGAACACTTATTACTTGCGATTATAGGGACTATAAGGCAAGTTTAAGATTCGTTAATATTAAAAAAATTGAGATAGCAATCAAACATGACATTACGATCATAGAGAAGTCTAAAAAAGTGATCGAGAAAAAATGTCTGCCTGTCTGTCTGTCTGTCAGTATGTATTACGAGCTGCAGCCTAAACGGCTTAAGCGATTATCTTCAAACTTGGTGTGTTTTTCTCGAAAACGTCTCCAACGATTTTAATGAATTTTTTTTAGAATTTTTATTAGTATTGGCTTTTATTTGATAAGAACCACATATACGGGAAAAGTCTATTAACGGGACCTTTCATATAACGGGTTTTTGAATTTTTAGCTTTCTCGGTTACGGCTCTTTGGATATCTCTCAAATTTTATATTTAAGAAGATCTAGGTAGCCAAATTAATTATGCATATCAAAATTTTGAATAACTTTTTTTTCTAATTAAAATTAATTTTTGTTTTTTTTTTATTTTTTGAAAATCAATATTTTGAAAACTTATCAGAAAAAATTATTTTAAATTTTATAATCATATGTATATTAATAAATTCTAAAAACTGCATACCAAAATTTAAAAATAAATTTTTTTTCAAAAAACTAAACATAAAAAACAGGATTTTATCAAAATCCGTCCTACAATTTTTGAAATACTTTTTCATAAATTCCTTGTTATTTAAGACGTATGTTGGCGTACTTCATTTTTACAAATAACCGTTAAGTATTGTGATTTTGATAGGTTTTATAAGTTCAAACTGTGTTATTTTCAACGCAAATGTTACTTGTTTCTATCAAATATCTTGCTTTCCAATGTAATTATGCACATAAGAGCAAGTACGTGCGACCCAGTCGTGCTCATTTTTCATTTTGAATCTTATAATTCTTATCTCTTAACCAAGAAAATATGCATTTAAAAAACTCAGCGGGTATGCGAACACAGAGGTACGCTTTTGATGTGAACATGAAGGACTAAACACTAAAGGGTAGACAGGTAGACAGGATAACTACTTGATGCGCATTATAATGAAATTATTGGACCACCATAAGTTGACAGTGATAACATCGTCAATACGCAAATTTAAATTTATTCAGTTCATAGAGTTTTTGACAAAATCATAATGTGAACGAACTGTATCCAATAAGATTAGGTTTTTTACTTTTTAAAAAAATTAAAAATGTATCACATTGCCTTTTTAGAATGTAACTGGACTTTGCACGACACTAGTTAAATGAATCAAAAATATAGGAAGCATTTTATTTTTCGGCGCAGTAGATCGATAGTTAGGTCTCTATTTTCATTAATTATGGACTTGATTCAAAAAAGCTTGTTACACCTTTTTTCAACGTAGTACACAGAGTTTGTATAAAAACCTTTAATTCAGTAAGAATCTATCGTTCTCATCACACACGAGGCACTCGGCAGGAACTTCGATGAACTTGCTTGGGGAAGTTTTCCTTTTCAAAAATCGCTTTGGAGATATCTCCCAGAGGTCACACGGATTCACCTCAATTTACTGTGTTTATTGGGTTACCTCAAAAAATAATAACTTTACGTTATAAGGAGATATAGAATCAGGACTAGCCTCCATATTGAGGATGTTACCTTTTTTTTTTTTTTATAATTAACGCGCGCACAAAGGACTACTTGCTTCCCTTTTAATGTAACACACTGCGTGGGCATTCGGAAGATAGGGAGGGGAGAGATAGGAAGTGTCGATGAACATTGGTTTTGAATGTACCTTTGACAAAATATATAGCATGACCAATTTAGCTGGTACTGTACTGTAGGAAGTCTATATTTTTCAAAACCGGCTTGACGATTGTGATGCTTTGTAACAATCCCCAAGCCCCAACTTATATCATTTGCACTTACCAGAGCAAGTAAGTCCGATCTAATAGTTCAATTTGTTACAAAATCGTTAGAATAATTATTTTTTTAGGGAATGCAAAAAACCTGTTGCTTAGCAGATAACTGCTCAAATCCTGTTAAAAAATTAAGTCTAAAATTATGTTTATGATTCGCAGTCTTAAGAAGAATTAGGTTGTCGCAATTTCAATTGACTATTTTGAAAAGACTATAATAATTTGTACACAATTGCATTAACTCACCAACGCCAAAGCCAAATATAATATCTTTTATGTCATCACCATTCAAGTCCACCTTCCTCATGGGACTTTCGCTGTTTATTCGAGGAAATGTACGGCTCCAAACTTTGTGTACACTTATTTGAGTGCATGGTACAAATTCTGTACCCATACTGTCACCATATGAAATACTTGACGGCAAGCTAAAATTCGGTTCTTTTTTCAGCCATATTTTAATTTTTTGCAAAGGAATTGGGAAGAGTGTCAGAATCAGTGCGGCGAGCATTATCAGTCCAATTAAAATAGTTAAGGCTGCTAGACCATAGCAAAAGGGTTCACAACATTTCCAGCATCTTCGATGTTTTTTCATTATAGGCGGGAGGGAGCTCTGAGACTTTCCACCATTTTTTCGACGTGGAGCCATTAGTGGGCGTTTGAGCCCTTTCTCTTCGCTGACCTGTTGACAGAACAAAATAAAATAATTATAATTCAAATGGATTGCTAATGAAATTCTTTTCAATTTACCTTAGATGTGCGAGCATCTTTAATAAACACATCGTCTTCAACTTCATCGCTTATATCTTCGTCAATGCTATCGCGAATTGCAATCCGGTCTGACGGAACATATGGTCGCATTTTTATCATAGTAAAATAATTGTTTTTGAGCTTTTTCTTTAAATTTTATTTAAGGAGAATAAACATATATTTCTATTGGTATTTCAATAAAGAATTACTATTTTGTACACTCAAACCGAATAAAGTTCCGCAGATGCATCTGAAGTGAAAAACAAAACAATGGGTATGTCACTTTCTGTTTCGCGAAGTGCTAACAGCAACGAAAAATCGATATTTAATTCATAAGATACTATTTTGATGAGGTATCTCTTGACATGCGCAAAAATAATACAGCCCATGCACGTGGTGTTTTTGTTTATGCCTTCGATTAGGCTAAGGGTTGGAGGTAAACTTGTTACGCTTCTTGGTTTCTCAAGAGGTAATTGCCGATTTGTCATTTTTAAAATGTTTAAAACCATTACAATGATATTAAAAAACCTTACACGGCAACTGTGTGACTTTGTGATTTGAAAAAAACTATTTTTAGCCAAACTTATAGTCTAAATATTTCAGCATTTTTATTTTTTCAATATCTGTATTGAAATTAATAGCATCATCTTTAAAATATTTAACAAGAGCTGCTAAATATATTTGACATATTAAAGACATGCAAATTACTTATGATATATGTACTACATACATATGTAAGTATATGTTTTACGAAATTTGGATAAGACGATAGTGGAAACATAATTTTAAGGAAAATCAAGAAACAATAACAAATTTCTGTTTTACTTTTACTATAAGACTGGAAAAATATCTTCAACTTCCTGTGTCTGAAAAGGTCAAAAGGTCCTGCTGTTAGGGTAACTTGATACAGACTTGGCTGCCTATTTTGAATTGTGCTACTACTTTCGTTAATGGTACTTCTATCGTATAAGGAAGGAGAATATACTTTTATATTAATAAACTTTCAAATGCTTTTGGCTAATACCACTTCTCGGATTCGGGCATACTTCGGATATCAATGGGGCGTTCTTCTACTAACGATCTTTGACAATTGGTAAAAAAACTGTTAATTTTTGTTGTTCCAAAATATCAAAATAGTTGCGATTCGTTATATAACGTCAAACATAGTTCGATTGTGCATAGAAGTGTCAAATATGAATGATATGAATTGAGATTGTTGATCTGTGAAAGTCAACGTTTGTTTAGAATTCGAATAAAAACTCAAATTTGTTTGTTTTGGTATTGTTTTAAAAATATTAAAATAATTTAATATTTAATCAAATATTGTGGTAGAAGTAGCATTGCCACTCGCAACAACGGACATTCTACCATTAAATATGTCGTAAGGCTTATAACAGTGGATTATTTGTGCCTCATGTGGTTAAGCTTCAGATAAATATTTTCTAACAATACTAGCCGTCTTTTATTGGTAATCTATAGCTAGCGCAGTATTAATAGTCCCAATAAAACGCTATATTCACTCCATAATTCACTTTTAATTTAACATCTGAAATGACAACTGACGTCTTGTTGAATAAATTTAGAAGGGTGTGTTCCAAATTCAACTCAGTTCTTGGACAAGGACATCCGGATAGAATATCTAACCATGACGTCATCAGTGACTCTTGATGACAGAATTAAATTCGGTTTTAGAAAAAAACTGCATTAATTTAAGCTTCAATTGATGCAGGTTTTGTCTAATGTCTTATTTGATTGATTCAATATACATTTTAAGCCAACTAACACTTTGGATCCTTTCCAAAAAAAATTATTTAATTTAGTCAATTTGGGTCACTGATGACGTCAAAATCTTGTAATCTTGTATCATGATGCTCAACGAACATATCCTTAAATAATAAAATCTTACCAACCTTCAAGTACATATTTTTTCTAAATTCCAGTTGTTTGACATTTTTTTCCAAGATTTATCTCAACTTATTATATTCACTAATTTCACTAACCTAATTATCGACACTTATTGTTTGTTGTTGTTTGCCGTATGAAATTTTACTGCGCTGGGTATACACTTACAAATAAAACACGGCTACTATATGCTGAAAGCCTTCTTCAAATCAATCAGACATCAGATATTAACTAAGACGCTTTATGAATGGCATCATGTCCTACTTAAAAGCCGAACTGTGTATCTGTAGCTACATTTTGTCCTGCGCGCACTTGGACATAGCTCTACTGATTATTTCGAATACATTGCAATACAACAATGTATTTGATGAATTAACCGGATTATAAAAGAAATTACTTAGTCTTGTTTACTTTGTGTTTGACTATTGTTACAAAAAAGATTTTTTTAATATAACTATAATCCTTTAAGTGATATCGCTTCAATCTATCACTCAATGCAAATCCTTGAAATTTTGTATAGACCCTTTGGCCCTTGAGTCTTTCCACAGAATACTGCAAGAGGGAATAGGAATAACGAAAATCATCTCTCTGAAGACAAACGATTGAAAATTAAAGTCCTTGAGAAAAATCTCATGAAATGCTGCCTGTGTTGGTAGCCTTAGTCAAGTGTCGTCACAGTTTTATAAAAGGGACAAAACTTATGCTCAGAAGCTGACAGAGATGTCAGTGTGTATGTGTAAGTTTAGACGTGCATATACTTAAGGAGACTACCCGTTATGCGATTAAGCTAGATAAGATAGCTAAACAAAAGTTTACATTCTTTTACCAGCGCCTTTTATAAAAAAAAAAACTTATCTACAAATCTTAATCTACTTAGGTGGGCAAAAGGTTTATTAAAAGAATGCAAAAGTGGGCATTATTTAAATTTACATTGTTTTTTTACTGGCATCAACTTAACAATTAATGCTGAATTACTGGAAAATACCCTTAAATTCAATAGTAAGATATTTTAACACTCGTGTCGTGTTCTTTATTTATTTTTAATTATTGTTTTTGGACAAATCTCCCAAGTGTTTTATAAAATGAAATTTAAGTTTTATTGATTTTTGTTAAAATAAGACAACATAAAATAAATAAATATGTATACATACATTATGAAAAACGAAAAGGACTACTACATTGTTTATAAAGAAAAAAGAATTTTCCTTAATTGATTGATTGATTGATTGATTTTAATCACATATTTCAAATAACAATAAATATAGTTTGGCATATGTACAACATATGTACGTACATATATATGTACATATAACAGTTAATTAAAGATTTCAAGATTTCACCAAGGGCTAATATTTTGTTCTTAAAAAAGTTTCTGCTTACATATGGTTATTTCGAACAAGCCACAATATTTTTTTTAAAAACTCTCGAGCACTGATTAAAAGATTCGTGAGGTGCATAGTTATAAGTCTTTCAATTACTCTCCTCTAAAAATGTAGAATGTTTAAGACTCGATCATTTTGGTTAACTGACATTTTGGAACAGAGAAAAACTGACTCAATACTATTTTTCAAAAGTTCAAATGCAAAGATAACTACGATTAGTAACACTAAACATATTGAAAAGCCTGAAGGCAGACGTGAGAATAGCAAGGTAACTCACAAGGGTCTGTGTTCCATTCAAGGTCAAAAAGTATCAAACCTAAAGATAACTCATGGTTTGATTCGAGGTGTAAGGAGGTTATCACGTTAAACGAGGTAAGGTTCCATTGCTATAAAGCCAACAAAATCGAGGAAAACCGGAAAAAGTTTCAAGAAGCTAGAAAGGCCCGTAATGCTCAATTTCGTAACACTACATTTTTACATGAACAAAAAATCTGTAAAAAAAATACTGCAAAGTCCCAAAGGCAGTAAAAATGTTTGGTCATTTGAACAAAAAATATAAAGAATTTTTCGTCATCATTAGTTCCTGTCAATTCTTCAGAAAAAAAAACTGATTTGCTTTCAGACTAATTCGCTGCAAACTCAACGATGCCAGCAGATATTAGAATAGAACTCCTCGTGTACTCAAGAGCCTAAATGATTTTATGAAACAATCTTTTTTCGTACTCATACGACGCAGTATTGAAAGATCTTAAAATACACAAATCAGTTCGGCTTTCGCAGCTGGTGATTTGATGGTATATCTCACCGAAAATTTTAATTAATCTCTTCATCGTTTTGGCGAAAGTAATATTGTTGTAATTGATATTTCATAGATATTTGATAGAGTTTGGCATCAAACCCTTTTATCGAAAATGTATCCATTTTGGACTCGATGAAACTCTTCTTCGTTGGATTAGTAATTACCTTTCGAACCGGTCAATACAAGAAGTTGTGTTTGACAGATTCAAGCCTGACATTCACAAAATAAATGCTGGTGTGCCCCATGGCTGTGTTTTGTCTCCGACTCTCTTCCTTATATTTATCAATGACTTATTATCTGAAACAACTAATCTAATAAATTGTTTCTCTGACGACAGTACTCTCAGCTTCCAGATTCACATCCATGTTTCTTAGATGTGAAACTGCAACGGCACCGTGTGATTACTTCATTAAATTCTGATCTTGACAGAATTATACAATAGAGAATAGGAAACCGCGTAGAATTTAATGCTTCGAAAACACAATATTGTTTTTTGTCGTTAAAATGAATTTTACCCCAAAAGTCACTATAATGAGTGGCACTTGCATCGAAGAAACTGAACATCTTTCGGTTCTCGGTATGTGCATTACAGACCGCCTTCTGTGGAATGGCCACATACTTGATGTCGCCAAGAATGCTGTAAGGTGTTTAGGTTTCCTTCGAAGATGCAAGAAGTTCTTCACCTCGTCTGATCTGGCTACAGTATATACATGAAGTATATATATCTAAAACTCGAGTATAATTGCCACATTTGGGCAGGTGCTCCGGTAACCCACTGCACTTTTCTAGATAGAATTTAAAAAACAGTTTTGAAAATGATAGGCGACCTAATGATAAGAGAAACATTTACATCTCTTAAGCACAGACGTAATGTTTCTTGCCTTTCATTATTTTATCGCTACCTGAAACAATTCAACCGTAATACTCGCACTACAAGGAATGCCCATCGGTATACCATACCTTTGAGCGCAACTTCGGGCGTACTGTCAAGCTCAGGTATTCTTTCTCTAGCCGTACCACGTGAATGTTGTATGCCTTGCAGACTCTCTTTTTCTTCCCACTTTGCAGTGCAGAACTTTAAAACAAATGAGCATCGTTACCTCCTTTTACATCCTTCCCTATTTTCCAAACTCCCTCGCTGTTTTTAATCAACATTATAAGGGTAGTCAAAATCCCTTTAAGTGCGGGCTAACTATCAAAAAAAAAAAAAAACACCTCTTAAAGCGAAAAACAGAAATTGCTTATTACACAACCATATTCTAGCTATTCTAATATCGAACGCACCAATGTAATTTATGAATCGTTAAATTAATTTGACCTTCTTTTTACAAAACCTTAATAGCATACCAACACCTTTTAGAGTGTATTTTGTCAATATGGTATTTAAAAGTTACTTTATTGTCAATTATAACTCCAGAAAGTCTTTTACAGTTTCAATTCTAACTATAGGGTGTTTTTTTTAGATGTGTGGTTTTCAATCTGACAATACCTTTTTCGGAGTTGATTTTTTAACAGTTGTCACTTGAGTTATACTCAGTTTGCTTTGCCATTTTCAACATGAATAGACTGATAGCATTGGCCGCGTTATTGCCTATATTCGGCCATAAATGGTGGAAAAAGTCATGGAAAATTGGACATTTTTTAGTGTTGTTTTTTGTTGTTTTTTTACTTTAAGTTGGCAACAATATTTTAAATGGCGGTCTCTTTAACAACTGTCACTTGATTTATGTTCAGTTTGGTTTGGCATTTCAACGTGAATAGACTGACAACATCCACCGCGTTAATTAGGCCTCTTGGTTAGAATTTGTTCGAGCCGCCAGCTGCGGCGGCCACTTGCCCGCAATCATTTTTAAAACATAATGGCAAACCCTTATCGTTATAATAAAGCTAAATTCTTGGCCATAACATAAAACCACACGTCTAAAAACACACCCTTTAGTTTTCGATAGGTAAGATTTATATTGCACTTTTTTTTGCTTAAAAATGGAAAAAATATTTCACTTCTCCATATTTAGCAACATGCCATTCTTTTTAGAACAGCAGAACTGGTAACACGGCCATTGGGGGAGAAGAACTTATAAGAGCTGCAAAAAAACTGCATTAGACAAGCCAGCAGCTTCAACCAAGCGGCGTTCCGTCAGACATGCTGCTGTCGTAAGTATCTGACGGAGGACAGGGGCATTATACTACGCCTGAATTAATTATACTAACACATAGGTTCATTTTGTTAAAAACTTTAGTTTAGTTTAGTTTATTTCTTTCTTTATATAACTTACACAGTAAGATAATAGATATCTTATAACCTAGTGAAAGTCTATGAATTTAAATCTTAGATAACAATTTCAATTTTATACAAACGAATAGAAAATAAGTTAATTGAATACAAAAGATGAAAAAAAAAAAAAAAAAATAATGTGTAACTAAAATAAAAGGGAAAATTTATGAATACCTTAACTATTTGCATTTTGAAAAGTTTTACAATAATTTAGAAGAAAGATATATAGATAAAAGTAGATAAAGAGAGAAGAGAACGAAGGATTTAGCTTGGGTTTAAAAGAGGGGATAAATTAGTTGCTTTGATTTGAAAAGAAAATTTTAAGATTTTTTTGAAATATGTGTAGGTCATCATAATCACGCAGATGGGTGGGTAGTGAGTTCCAGAGGCGACATGCAGCAATGAAAAATTGCCTTTCTGAGGTCAGACACGTAAAGCGTGGAAAAATTACAGATGTTGATCTATTTGATATTGACAGTCTGAGTTTTTCGTGGAGATATGTTGGTTTACGTGTTTTTAAAATTTTAAAATATAGTATCAATGTTCGGAATTTCATGAAAGCATCAAAAGACATATTAAGGAGGCTTTTCTGCAGATGTGAAACATGGTCATACCTTCTTAACCCATAAATGTATACAATGGTACTATTAAAAGCAACCTTTAATTTATTTTTACTGATGGCGTCGCAATTGTAAAAAATTTCGCATCCATAAGTAAGGACAGGTATTACCAGGGTTCTTGCCAGCATTAATCTAGTTTGAAGTGGAGTGAATTCTTGGGCAGTCCATAGCGCTCTGAGTGTTCCATAAGTTTTTCTTACCAAAGCATTAATGTGATCATTCCATGTCAAGGTTCTATTGAAAATAACACCCAGATTTTTATAAGTATTTACAAATTCTAAGGCGTTCTCGTTTAGATTAGTTGAAGGAAAGTATGATAAGTCCAGTTCTTTTCGCGAGATAACCAAGCATTTGCATTTGTTTGGGTTGAGAATCAACCCATTGCAAGATGCCCACTTAGATATCTTTTCTAATTCCTGATTTAAGGTGACAGCACAGTCATCAATAAGACCCAAAGGACAGCTTTTGTAAATTTGTATGTCATCGGCATAAAAGTGTCTCGATGCTTGATTTATAATGAACCCGATTTCATTTATATACATTGAAAATAAAAGTGGGGACAAAATTGATCCTTGAGGAACTCCTTGTTGCACTGGAAGAAAATCAGATAGATTTTCGTTTAAGAAAACAGCTTGCTTTCTATCGCTTAGATAAGAAGAAATCAGTTTGATAGCGTCTGGAGATATGTTGAAACTTTGACGCAGTTTATTCACAAGTACAGAGTGATTAACCAAGTCGAATGCTTTTGAAAAATCAAGAAGAATTAAGAATGTAACGTTATCTATATCGAGTTCAGCCCTTATATCTTCAATTATTTTAATTATTTTATTAGAACCTATTTATCAATATAATGACTTATTGCTACCTTAAATATTTTCTCTTATTTATAAGATACTTTTTATTTGGAATAACGACGTTCGTCGATCAAGTAATAGCAGAAGTTTATACCTATGTTTCTACATCCCTTATCCATAATGGTATTACTGTTGTTTGGAGTCTTATCTTGTTCTTTCAATTTGTATCTGGCGATTATCATGTGTTTGCCCATTGGTGTTGTTTATAGTTTCTTAGAATTGTATCTTTTGTTTGTTCATTGGCGTCGTTTGCTGTCTTGCATCTGGCGATTATTTTATCTTTGTCTTGTAAACAAAACGATCGTCAACTCTAGATTGAGTTTGTCCTTGTTTAATCCTGAATTCTTCTCGATATTTGTCAATCAATAGTTACGTTGTTTTCGTATGTGATTAGGTTAACTCCGTTATATGATGAATTATGAACGATGTGGTGTCCTGTGGCTAATATTGATCCCTCTGTTAATATTTCTATTGGATAATTATTTTCACGTATCTTAGTACATTTAGTTAGTTTCTTATTTAATAGGTTAATAAAACATGGTTGTTTGTTTAATTAAAAAATGTTTCAAAAGATATAATTCTTATTTGTCTAGAAATGATCCCATCCTTATGTGAGTAAGTAAAGTCTTTTATTAATTTGAAAAGCTTTGTTGTTCCTGAAATCCATTTCCATACTTTACCTGTGGTTCCTATAGCACGGGCTTTGCATGTTTTAATATTATTACCGATATAATTCTTTAATTGACTCATCAAGTTTTCGACAATATTTAAATCGGTGTCCGTATTGTCCAACTTCGTTTCTATTTTGGTAGTTTTTTCCTACTTTTTGTATACTTGATTAATTGTTTGTTGAACTAAAGTTGAATTTCTCATATATATTCTGTTTAGGTTTCCGTTTAATTATATGTCCTAAGTCTTCTTATTCTTATATTCGCTTTTTATATTTAGGATTTAATTTATTTCTATCCTGTTTGATTCTTGTCAACTAGAATGGCTTCTTTTTTTTATTATTGTATTCTAACATTTTCTCCTGACTTTCTTTAAGCTTTTTACTAATATCCTCTGTAGGTATGTATATGATTGTATAAAACTTCTAATGGTTTTGCTTTAATAACAGAATGAATAGTTCTATTATATTCTATTCTCTTGTCGCTCTAAGAATTAGTTCTTCATTATCTATAGTTTTAAATTCTTTTTTTAGGCATCTAGCTATCTCTTGGATGGTGGAATGAATTCTTTCTATTTAAAAATTTGTAGTACTGTGACTTCTTTCTGTAAAATAACATTCAATGCCGTATCTATGCATTAAGGATTTAAATGTTGGTGATTTAAATGATGTTTCATTATCGCATGTTGTATGTTTTGCTTCAGGGTATGTCTAAAGTAGTTCTGAAACTCAATTTTTTAAGTTTAATTTGTTTTCTAGTTTTAAAACCGTTACATATTTGCTGCACTTATTTATACAAGCTAAAAATTGTAAACTAGCAATGTAAAAAATGTAGATGTGGAGAGACTCCCCCTATCCCTATGTCTCGCCTATCGGTGCCTTGTGCGGATGACGATTGTATTTGTTTGAGTAACAAATGTCGCAAAATCTGACATATTCCTCAAATTCTTCCTTCATGCTTTTTCGATCTGACTCACATTTTGCCTAGCGTTCCTATGCGCTGTGTTATGGACAAAGGACGTAAATTATCAAACGAATATGAAAAGGTAAAGGTAGCGTCGTAAGCAAAACAGTTAAGTGGGTTAGAAGTAACAGACAGAAGACCATTTATAAAAGTGAGGGAAATAGTCGGATATAGAACGGAGCCCTGGGGCACACCAGCATTTATTTTGTAAGAATCAGACTTGAAACCGTCCAATACAACTTATATTGAACGGTCCAGAAGATAGCTTCTAATCCAACGAACAAGAGTATCATCAATCTCAACAGCACGCATTTTTGATAAGAGAGTTTCATGCTTAACTCTATCAAATGCCTTGGAGATATCAAGAGAAATAATCTTACTTTCACAAAAGCAATGTAAAGATTTGTTCCACTGTTCGGTGAGATATGCCATCAGATCACCAGTGCAACGGTCATGGAGAAGCTTCGATCTTCGAGATATTCTTTAAGCTGACGTTTCCATGACCTTAGAAAGAAGGGCTGTTAGTGCTATGGGTCGGTAGGAGGAGGGAGAGGATGGGTCACGTTTCTTAGGGACCGGCTGGACAAATGCTGTTTTCCATCTTCTAGGAAAGATTCCAGAAGGAGTAGGAGCGATTGAAAAGCTTACGCATTGGCTTTGCCAGTGTGGAAGAACACCTCTTCAGAAAAATCGGGGGTATACCATTCGGGCCAGCGGATTTGTGTATATCGAGATCTTTGAGAACTCTTGCTACTGTACGAAGGCGGAAAAAATCTGTTTCATGAAAAAATTTACATTCTCAAGTACAGGAGGGGTAACGCTACTGTGAAGCAGCGAAGAGCTGGCAGCGAAATGGGCGGCGAGCAAGTTTGCCTTCTCTGAAGAAAAAACAGTTGGTTTGTTATTGTCGATGAGTTGGAACCGAAGATGTTCAGGAGTTTTTAATATTTTTTACAAATGAACAAAAAAAATTACCTTTTTTGCCTTTGGGACACTACAGAATTTTTTGCCGTAATTTTTGGTCGTGCAAAAATTTGGTTCCTTCAATAACGGAGTTACATGAGTTCCTTTCTTGTTTGTGCTTTTTCCGATTTTCCTCTGTAGGGTTGGCTTTGTACGATCGGAAACTTACTTCTTTGAGCCTGATAGCTTCTTTACACTCAGAATTTAACCAGGACTTTTTTTTAGGATTTATGCTTTTTACACTGTTAAGAATAAGAGCACGCATCCCTAGAAGAATCAAATTTCTGATCATTTCAGCACTGGCATCAATGTCACTATCGAGGAAGAATAGTGACTAATTAGAGTTTCGGAAAAAAATATTCAGGCCGTCCCAGTTGGCTTTCTCGTATTGCCAAACGGTCCTGGTGGGAAGTTTTTCTTTAACTGGATGGGTAAAGGACGAGAAATTAGCTGAAATGACACAATGGTCCGAAGTGCCAAATGGAGAAGTTACACTAAAGTGATGCAACCCGGCAAAGAGCTCGACATACCTTCCTTCGGGTGTTGTCTGACCAGAATATCGGAGCCAATTAAAATCGCCCACAATAACCATTTCAGTGCGAGGACGAAGGGAAACAATTTTCGAGATAGAATCAGACAGCGCATCAAAATCGTTACAAGTCGAATTACTGTCGAGATTTGGACTCCTGTAAATAAAACAATAATGAGTGACATGACGGACAGTAAATTTGAGCCATAAGAAGTTAGAGTCCGTGTTTGGAACATTGCCCATATTGGGGAAGGCTCTGGCAAGCAATATCATTCCTAACATAGACCACGAGACCATGATGGGAAAAGAGTAATGGCACCAAGCTATACCCATGTAGAGCAAATTCTGATAAATCAGTATTTACTAAAACCTGGGTTTCACTTAATGCCAAAATAGCTGGCCTGTATTGAACTGTGTAGACGTATACGTGAAAGAAATTCTTTCTTAAACTGCGAACATTAGAATACACGACACAAAAATCACTTAACATTTAAAAATACTTACATTCTAAAAACAACTCTGTCAATATCGAACTGTGCAGTGAAGGTCCAAATTAAATTTCTTCAATACACAAACTGTCTTAGTTGTTATGCCCATAAGACAGCTTGCATTAAAAACATCAAAAACATTCATCACAATAGGACTGTACGAGTTTTTACGTACATGCATACATATAATATACACATAATAAAATAAAGTTCAGCAATCAGCATATTTCTCACGACATTAACGACCAACGAAAGATGATTCCAATTACCGGATTGATACCATGTGTCAACTGCGCCCAGACGCAATGTCAGCAATTTAATATTAATTTATGGGTATAAAAGGTAGAAATGTAAAAAGAATGACTGAAACGTCAAACTAAAGGTTGCTTTCATTAGTGTTTATTATTGAGCTGTTTGCTATTATTATCCCCCCACCAGTGGTAAGGTATTAATAGTTTAGAATTCAATTCAATTGGTCCTTCGAGTTAAAGTAGAATCAATGAGAGAAAGTAAGAACGAGAACAAAAAATATATACGGAACGAGAACAAAAAAAAAATATATACGGAACGAGATAAAAAAAAAACAGAACGATGAACACCATGGACGAATTGATTGCGAAGCAAAAGGAGACCGTTGAGTGGATAAAGAAAGTATCCGAGAAGTTCACTAAGGAGCCGAAGGTCAGACGAACCAGAACCTTCATCCAAGAACGATTGGATGATCTTGAATTCCATTGGAAGGAATTCAAAGACATACAAATTATAAGAACTTATAAAGAGTACGAGGAAATACATCCATACGTGAAATCCAAATATTGCAAACAGGTGGAAAATACAGTACACGGGATACGAAGTAAGCTCGTAACAAAAATTAACGAACTAGCTGCAGGCCAGGAACAGCATAAAAAAGATAACAACATGCAAAATGCGGAACAAAAACGAGGAATCAAACGCCAAGAAGCGCAGAAGCAAGCGTTCTTTCGTTCGATGGAAAGAATGGAGCAGGGTGGAGATGTCTCTAAAGCTTATTACACCCAAAAGATGTTGGTAATAAGCAATCTATGGGTCATTATATCAAAAACGCATAACGAAATTATAGAAAACACAGATGACGACGAATGTTATGATGAGCTAATAAGTGACCACGAAGAAGTTCAACAAATTTGGGAAAACGTAATGGTCACTCTGCAGGAAAAAATAGACAAGATAACAAAAGAAGTAAAAAGTGAACCAACCACCAAGTCCGTAACGCAAACCGAAATTAAGCTGCCGACCATCAAGCTACCAACAGACAATAAACAAAAACAAAAACCTCGGTAATGCACAAAAACTGCATTACCTAAAAACGAACCTAGCGGGGGAAGCAACAAAAGTGATTCAACATCTTCAAATCACTGACAACAACTATAATACGGCTCTGGGCATGCTGATCAATAGGTATGAGAACACAAGACTCTTAGTAAATGCACAAATAGAGGCATTACTTAATTTAAATTAAATTTAAATTACTTAACACCTGAGACGACTTCACGATAACACAACAGAATGCGTTAATGCATTAAAAGGCTTATCAATTAAAACGAATAGCTGGGATCCAATGGTGGCCTACATAGTTTCTCAAAAATTGGGTAACGAGACTAGAAGGATCTACAGTCTCTTGATGACTTTCTGAAGTTTTTGGAAAACAAATTTCACGCATTGGAAAATTTAGAAGGAAGGCGAACTAAAGTAGATCACGTTAAGGAGCAAAAGCAAAATTATTCCACTCAAACACTCAAAAATTTCAAAATAGAGAAATCAGAAGACCAAATAGAACATTCCATGCAACTGTCACTCCATATTGCAGGGTTTGCAGGGGACTACACTGGCTACATGTTTGCAACAAATTCATTAGTATGCCTGTGACTCAGCGACAAGACGTTATTCGAAGAGAGAAATTATGCAGAAATTGTTTTAAGGGTGACCACGATACGTCAACGTGTCATCATCATACACTTCTTCACTCTTTGGAAGTAGGAAGACAAGTTGGAAATATGCAATCAAACTTTGCAGACACTGTTGAAAACACGGTTTTATTAGCAACAGCCCTCATAAAATCGAACTGGGAAAGCGGAGATTACTATTTGATGGCTTTAATTGATTCATCATGGAAGATGCAGTACAACGCCTGCGACTAACAAAGAAAAGAACGTTTGATTCGGTAACCGGCTTGGGTTCAACAAATGCGGGAACTGCGACAAGTAAAGTTGAGTTGCAAATAAGACCCATATATCCATCCACATTTCAAACATGGGCAACGTTCTTTGTACTTCCGAAACTAACAAAAGTACAACCAGATAAGTCATTTGTTGGGAATAGGTGGGACCACATTGAACACCTTTCTTTGGCCGACCCATCATTTAACAAAGCAGCAGCAATAGACGTTTTAATTGGAGCTGATATCTTTCAAGATATAATTATTGATGGAGTAATTAAAGGTGAACCGGAACCCCGATTGCTCAGAACACGAAACATGGTTGGATACTATCTGGCAGTATTAACCCTCAGAATAGTAACGAAATGTCAACAGTTTGTCATATAACAAACATTGAACTAAATGATCAACTTATATTGTTTTGGGAAACGGAAGGCCTACAAGAAGAAACAAATCTAACCAACGAAGAAATGAGATGTGAAGAAATATTCACGAGAACGCATAAGAGAGAAGAATCTGGAAGATATATTGTTCGACTTCCATTTAATGATACTAAAGAGGTCCATGGCGAATCAAAAATAGAGCTAACGCAAGGTTTCTTCAAACGGAAAAGAAGCTAGTAAAAAAAACAAACAACTGCACGCAGATTATAACGCTTTTTTACGAGAATATATTGAACTTGGTCACATGGAACTAGTACATTTCTCCACAAAACCAAATAACGAAATTTATTATTAAAACAAACAACTGCACGCAGATTATAACGCTTTTTTACGAGAATATATTGAACTTGGTCACATGGAACTAGTACATTTCTCCACAAAACCAAATAACGAAATTTATTACCTTACGGTAATATGCAGAATATACCCCCCGAAGACCAGGAGCAAGAAAGGTCAAAATCAATACATATGATCCGTATGATGAAATGAAATGCAGTACTGGATTATTAATGGGCTCAGTGCAATTAAACAAAGGCTTCACAGATGCACTGTGTGTTTTAGATATAAAGCAGATAAAAGCAAGCAATTGATGGAAAATCTGCCTCAGCCTAGAGTAAGAAGAAGCAGGCCTTTCCTAAACACGGGTCTCGACTAAGCTAGACCAATAGACGTCAGGATGTCAAAGGGAGGAGGCAATAAATCCTACAAAGGATACATCGCCATATTCATAATGCCTAGCAACATAAGCTAAACATACGAAGTTGTGAGCGATCTCACTGCACATGCAAATTTATTGCAGCATTTAAAAGGTTAAGTGGACGTAGAAGTCATGTTGCGCATCTCTATAGTGATAATGGTACAAACTTTGTATCTGCAAACAAAATTTTTCATCAAAACGTTAAAGACCAAGAGAAGTACAATCAAGACGTATGCAACATGTTGTCCTCATGCCACAAGGAGTGGAATTTTACACCCCCGGGAGCTCCACACTTTAGTGGACTTTGGGAGGCTGGTGTGAAATCTATAAAGCACCACTTGAAAAGAACGATCGGGGACCAAAAATTAACATACGAGGAACTGTCAACTTTGTTAATTCAAATTGAGGCATGCCTTAATTCGAGGACACTTTATCCACTCTCGAATTACCTGGATGATACAGATGTTTTGACTGCAGGGCACTTTCTAATCGGAACGGCTTTGTTGGCACCTACGGAAAAACACAGACTTAACGAAAAGGAAGGATTGCTTACACGATGGCAGCTAGTGGAACGTATGCAACAACAATTTTGGAAAAAGTGGAGCGAAAGTTACTTGACAACTCTTCAACAACGACAGAAGTGGACCCAGCCGGTTAAAAATCTTAGAACCGGTAACATTGTTCTATTAAGAGATGAGAATCTTCCACCAACACGATGGTCTTTAGGGATCATTGAAAATACTCATGCAGGCGGCGACGGACTAGTACGAGTTGTCTCTGTAAGAACAAAAAATAAAATCTTCAAAAGACCAATAAGTAAAGTGTGTCCTTTACCGATTATCGATAATTATTGCATCAACAATGCGGAAAAATCAAATACAGAGACTTAAAGAAAAACACAAACTCGATGACGTGCCTAACGAGTATGAGGAAAATCCCTGAAAGAACGACTAAAGACAAATCTGAAATCAATTCAATGGGATTCGTAACTATCCCTACTGCTACTCCTCTTGCTGGGGGGGCAGAAACGCAACGGCGTTGGACGCTGCTAGTCAAAATCGAGGTATAGGAATAAGGCCATTCGAAAACACGAATTTGTGTACATCGAACCTTCAGCAGACTACTTGGCTGTAAATATTCTTCGAGAAGCATATTATACGATGACAAAAGCTGAAATAAGTAAGTGCAGTCGCTTTAACAATAAATACTTATGCCAGCAACAGCACCCTGTCTTCAATCGGAGATCAAATGTAAGCAGGTGTGAATTAGACCTTCTAAAGCACAAGAAGGAGCTGTCAGCATTTTGTAAGTTACGGAGAATACCACCATCAACATTGTTCTATTAAGAGATGAGAATCTTCCACCAACACGATGGTCTTCGGTTTTTAAACATTCAATGACTTTAATTTATGCCGATGACGTAAAATTATTTCGAGCAATTGACAACAGCGCAGACTGTGAACAACTGCAGTACGATTTAATTGAATTTAGGGAATGGTGCAATAATAATCGTTTGTTTTTAAATATTGACAAGTGTAAGACAATGTGTTTCACACGGAAACGTAATTTACTTATTTATAACTATGTGTTGAATTCGTCTAATTTGTGTAAATTATCTAGTTTTTCCTATTAGACCCAAAACTATCTTTTATTGATCACTATAACTACATAATAAAAAAAGCAAACAAAACACTTGGTTTCGTCAAAAGAGTTTCTCGTGAGTTTCGTGATCCATATGTTGTCAAAACTCTATGTTTCATTTGTAAGGCCAATCTTTGAATATGGTTGCGTTGTATGGGCGCCATACTACTCTATTCACATTAATAGAATAGAAAGCATCCAACGAAGATTTTTAAGATTTTTGCTTCGTTCTTCCTTGGTCTGAAAGAATTATATTACCTCAATACATTCAAAGACTACAACTGATAAACCTCCCTTCTCTTGCTGTTCATAGAGAATATTTGCAGTTCTGCTTTATAACTAAAGTAATAAATGGATCTATTTCATCACCAACAATTCTAAGTCAAATAAATTTCAATTTGAGTCGGACGAGTTTAAGAAGAAATTTGCCTCCTTACACAATATTCAGCAGATCAAATTATGGCGAGAACAGTCCTCTTAATCAATTAATTAAAATTTTAATAAATTTTCTTATCTTTTTTTTTCTTCAAACGACAATTTTAAATCGGAAGGCCTTAAATATAATTTCTTTTTTCAAAGGCATTGAAACCTTGTATTCAGTTAACTTAGAATTTAGATATTTAAGTGTATTAAAAAAGGTTTATAAATATTGTAATGTTAACGCTAGCATTTAACGTATTAATAAACATTTATTGGGTATGTGTGTCAACGACGACCCCCGTTAGAACGAACATATATTTGAGATCGCTAAGAATGCTGCTAAGTGCTTAGGTTTTCTGTATCGGTGTAAGAAGTAATTTTCCCCATCTGGTCTGGCTACAATTTATAAAGCGTTTATTTATACGCCCTAAACTCGAGTATAACCCCCACCTCTGGGCAGGTGCTTCACAAACATCGCTTGATAGAATACAAAATCGACCGTTAAGATTTATAGGAAATAGAACTACCGCTAAAACAATTGCCCCTCTCGAACAACGACGCAATGTTTCATGTCTTTGCTTATTTTATCGCTTCTTTAATAAAAAAATGTTCACTCGAAGTAGCCAGCTGCGTTCCTCCCCTTAAAAGTTTCTCCCGTAATACTCGTCTCGCAAGGAATGCTCATCAGTGCACCCTTAAGCTCAATTTGGACGTACCGTGAAATATAGGGATTCATATTTTAGCCGAACAACACGAATTTGGAATAGTTTACCCGGCTGGATTTTCCCTTGCCATTTTGATCTGCAAACATTCAAAACCAATGTTAATCGACACCTCCTATCTCTCCCCTTCCTATCTTCCTAATGCCCGCGCAGTGTGTTCTACATTTAAAGGGAAACAAAAAGTCCCTTGGGCGCGCGTTAATTATAAAAAAAAAATGTCGGCATCAAAATTGAGGTCTGAGTCTGAGGTGACTGGTGCTCTGAAACCAGATTTCTTAAAACAGTTGGCAATCGTTTGTGGCCGTTACTTTCTCCCATATAGTGTTTATGAAACAGAAAGCATCCAAAACATTGACAGATTTGACAAGAGTGCTTACATTCCCAGCAACATCAATGTTGTTGACTATATGCTTCAACATTAGTAAACGGTAATGAAATTTAAAATTGCTTATTACTCTTTGGTCAAGAGGCTGGATGATTGAGATGCTGTTGGGTGGTAGATAAACCATTTCTGTATTTTTGAATTTTAAATTTTTTAGATGTGAAGCTGCATTGTCCAAAAAAAGGAGCATTTTCTTCTTCTTGAGTTCCATTTTTTTTGTCAAAAGATGTTAACCAATTAGTCATAATTTTTTGGGTCATCCAAGATTTTTTTCTTTTTTTCTTTCTTTCAGGACTGTAATTTTGGGTAATTAGAGGTAACTATTCTAAAAAATGACTTCACGTCATCAGGTTTAACATCCGCCGCATGGCGCTTACGAAATTCAAACTTCTGAGGCTTTAGTCTTTAAAGCCTAAGCGTTCCTCAATAAATTTCGCTTTGTACCTTATCATTGGTCCAGAAACAGGAACATTTTTATTTCTAACCATTGTAAATCACTCGAATACCTTTTCGTCAACAACGCTCCTTACAGATGTAACAAAACGACGTCTTGTATGATTTCCCACTTTGTTTGTCTGCCATAGTTCCATCAATTAATATTTTTGTTTTTTTTTTTTTAATTTCCGTAGCTTGAGGTTTTCCTATTCTAAATTCGCTTGCAATTGCATGCACAGATTTTTTATTTAGATCAACCGAATTTATCGTCAAACCGAATTAAAACTCAACACTTTTCGTTTTGGTGACATCCTGAAAATTGTTGGCATCCACAGCTAATAAAATCCATAAACAAACTAAATATTAACATGAAGATACATTCAAGAAACAAGATACACAAATATAGACCACAGCTGCAGAAATAAAATCCGTTATGCATATAATGAGAGAATTAAATTTACCAAATTGTGGCTGATGTGCCTGTCCGCGTCCGGCAAGGGAGTGTCCGCTTAAGGAATTATAAAATGGATGGAATTTAAATCTAAGATCCACGGTTGGGAGAATTTGTCCGCTCAAGGGGATTGTCCGCCTAAGGGATGTGTCCGCAATGGGAGCTTTCATTGTATATCAATAACGTACATTTAAAAACAAAATGTATAACAAATTTACTACCCGTTTTCAGAATATTGATTTTTTAAAAAAAACTTAAAATTAAAAAAAAAATTAAGTTTAAAAATTATTAAAAATACAACAAAAAAGTTATCGAAAAAAAATTACTTAGGCAACCTACATCTTCTTGCATATCAATTTTCATTGAACTCGGATCACCAGTTTTTGAGAAAGTGGAAAAAACGGTCCTATGGGAGGTACCGTTTTTAGCCCACCATATTACTTTTTTTTTCACCAAAATAAATTGCATACCTACAGTAGTACTCTAATTTTTTTTTATAAATTTTTTTGGAGCCGTTTTCGAGAAAAAATAAGCTTTTACATAGCGGTTATATGACAGATACCGTTAATTTTTGAGCTAAGAAAAATTGAAAAAAACTTCTCTGTAGAATGTCAAAATAACCTTAAGTTCTAAATTTAAAGACGATTGGGCCAATTGTTTGGGCTACAGTCCAAAATACATCCGTACAGACAGACAGACAGACGGACAGAATTTTGCCAGTAACTCAAATATGTTTCTCTATCATCGTAATGTTATGTTTGATTGTTATCTCTAAATTTTAAATCTGCACGAATGCATAACTTGCATTATATTTAGTACCTAAATAAAAAAAATGTAAAAACATTTCAGAAAAATTTCTGAAATATAGATATGTGTTTTACGTATCTACCCAAAGTTGTATTTGAAAACGGATTGTAAGGAAGTAATCTAGCATCGTGTTTTATAATCAAACAAAAAATAAATAAAAGGCACGACTGGGTCGCAAGTACTTGCTCCTATGTGCTAATCCTTTTTAAGTGCAGACGTCTTTTTGACAAAGATTTAATTTTATTGTTTTTGTTTTTGACGTGCAAGTTCCTTAGAATTGTTATGGGCCGAAGCTCTAACGAACATGCGTCATGACAAAGGGATAAATACATAAATACATAGGATTGTTAGCTTTTGCAGTTTTTTAGTGTATTATCTTTCCACTTATTGTTTACTGCTTGTAATATAATTTGCTAATAGAAAGATATAAAGAACTTTTTTCAGTTTAATTTTCATTTTGGTATGGAAAAATTTGAACAACTGGCATAAAGATTCGTGGGAATCAGCAGTAGACAATAATGCTAGGTATAGGGACCTTCGTATATATAGGTCCCAATAACAATAATTTACTTTTTGAAATCAAATTAATTAAAATAGCTTAATTATGTTTGATGGATCGATAAACGTATGGTGTGGGTAGGCATTAATGGAATTTATTAAGGATATTAGGTACCTTTAATAAGGTTGGAATGAAGTAAGGTACTAAAATTAAGATACACATTCCAACTACTGCTATGCGAGTGGGTATAGACAAAAGACAATATTAAAAGTTAACACAGTGGTTTTGTTTATTTATAGGCAGGTGTAAACTTTTGTTTTCTTGATTGAAATTTTTGCATTCAGTAGTAATCGAATAGTTTTTTTTTGTTAGTTGTTTTTGTGTGTTTATCATAGGCTTCCTCGTTATTATTCTGTGTGCTTTTATGACGATGGAATGATTTAGAATATGTAAGTATGTATGTACTTAGGTTGTCACCTTCTTTTATTTGACTAATGGCTAGGGCTTAGCCGAGCAATATGAAATAAAATTTTGGGGAAAATATTAAACAGATAAATTTTTTATAAAATCAAAAAAACACTATTCATAACGTTTTTTGAAAAAAATGTTGTAAGCCATCTTATTTCTTTTGCTGTTTTCTATTTTATGAATTTTTATTTCAAAATTGTTCGACCAATTTTTTTCAAAAAAATGTTTTTTTTTTGAAAAACTTTTCGAAAACCTATTTTAATTTTTTTTTGAGTGCATCAATTTAACGAAATCTATAGTTTATACTAGAAGAAAAATTTAAAAAAAAATCTATAGACCCGTTTTCAAAATATTCAAAAAACAAAATTATTTTTTAAAAAAAAATATTAAAAATTAAGAAAAAATGTTGTTGAAAATTTTAATATACAATATTATTTAAATCATAAAACACTATATATTTTGAAAATTTCATCAAAATCCATCAATTAATTAACGAGAAAGGCTGATTTTAAAAAACCGGTCATATGGGAGGTACCGTTATAAAACTTTTTCTGAAAAATCCATTAAAACTTAAAGATAGATTTTGTATAAAAAACACCATTCAGGAAGTTTTATCAAAATCGTAGAAGCTGTTTTCGAGAAAAATAGGTTTTTCATTAAAAGTTATATAGACAGACGGACGGAATTTTCGGACCTACTTTTTTTGTATTCTCTATTATCGTAATGTCATGTTTGATTGTTAGAGTTTTTTTTATTTTTTTACGAATGCACAACTTTTTTATAGTCCCTATAAATCGCAAGTAAAAAAACATGACAAACATTTTAAAAGTTGATAACACAACACTTTTTTCGATTCATAATTTTGTATTCATTGGATAACAACCTCGTTCCTCCTCAGTTTTCACGGCATTTTGTATAAAAGTACAATCACTCTCTCATTCTCTCTACCCTTGTATTAGCTTGAGAAATAAAGAAATAGTCCGGGAGCCAGGTACAAGTTTGGTCAATCATTTCCTCTCAAGCTGTTCTCCCGGTTCCGTGGGTGGGATGAGCAGTCCAGAGCGTTATAACATATAAAGTATCAGTTGATGGTCTTTCCACGGAGATACAGCCAACTGACATTTATATTCATTTAAAGTTGCGTATAATTAAATTCAATAAAAAGGTTTTGTGTCCTTTACTCTAAAAAGTGTGCGTTTCGCCCAAGCATGAACGGTTGCGTATAAGCTATCATCAGGCTGAATTTAAGCTGAGAAGAAATCACTTAAAGTTAATTTCTTTTGTAAGTTCAAGCGTCCACGCATTATTCGCCTTCAGCCAACTGACTTTTTTTTCTTTAAGACGAATAATAAGCTATAGTTTGACAATTTTTTAGGCGGGAGGAAATGACTAAAACAAAAAAATTATATTCTTCGTGCGTGAGAGGCTACCACGCACCATCCCACCAACGAATCCGCAACTGACGTTCACGAGGTTTTATAATACTATTCCTTGATGCTATTCACCAATTATCGTTTGAGAGGAACTTGGTCATGGAAATCTGTCACTGGCTTCAGGACTAAAAGTTTTCCATTCGGAATGCGAAACAGAGAAACCTTTCATAAACATTTCAGAAATGTTTCACGAAGCGTCCAGTAACAGTCTTTCTTTTTGTCAAACATTTCAAAAACATTTCAGAAACTAATAAACATTTCTGAAACGTTTCTAAATGAGAAGCATATTTATTTTCGGAACTATACCAGATTTTGCATGGACCTACAATTTACTGCCAAGTCCAAACTGCTAAATGAGATGCACTTTTTCGAGACTAATTTTACTATTGGAGGATTTCTCAGTTCCTCGCAGAGGCAGTACCCCACAAAATAAATTGCACGACTCCGTTCAACCGTTTAGCCTGTAGCCCAATAGACATCCGTACAGACATACAGACAGACAGAAAGAATTTTGCCAGTAACTCAAATATGTCTCTCTATCATCGTAATATCATGTTTGATTGTTATATCGAAATTTTTAATCTGCACGAATGCATAACTTGCATTATAGTACCCATAATCGCAAGTAAAAAAGTGTCTATGGCGGGGAGTCAAGCACTGAACCTACGCTTAGCGGCCAGGAACACTTGCCTTCCTTGTTCCTTCCTTGGCATACTTAAAGACAAGGAACGTGAACTTCATCGAAAACAGAAGCATAAATGGTAGTAGTCAATTAATTCATTTCCTTAAGCACTTTATTTAATGGAATCTTATATAGCACATATAACATTAAAATAATTTGAATTGATTATTCTGCAGCAGAAAGGCTCATAAGAAAATGAAAATTTTGAGAATAGAACCAAACATTTTTCAATAAACAAATTTTTTCATTAGAAGGAAAGTTGTAGAAGAAAAAATAATGGTAAAACAGTAGCGTACAGAGCTACAAAACGGGCAATATTGTTACTTCATCGAATAAAAGATTTTAGACACCCATAATTTATTTGTTCTTATCAGCTGCAGTTTTCCACAAAAGCAATTTTTCACTTAATTTTTTATTTCAATTTTTTAATTTTATTGTACCATTAAGAATTAATGAGTTCAGATGTTTTTAAGGAAAATATTTTGTGTCTTACAGACCACCCTATATAGGTATAAAGAATAATTATTTTTCCATATTTCCTATTTCTAGGAACAATGCTTAAGACTGTGCGTTGATAAACCAGTCAGTTTTTCAAAGTTGTAGATTTTGCTTTTTTTATAAATACAGAATATGCATAAATATAGACAAATACGTAGATGCCATAAATAGATGTCCTTGCGTCTCTCGATGTCGATAGATCCAGAACTGAAAAATCTCAAAAAGGGGCTCTTAGTCTATCGCACTAAAAAACAACACTTAAAGTCTACCTTGGCGTATAAAAACCCATTGAAAACAACCTTTCAATTTCAATCGCAGTGCAGCACGACGAACTTTTTACATTAAATTACAAAATTATATTCACAAAAACGAAAGAACCAAAAGGATTTTGATTCACTATCAATAGAATCAAAAGATGAGGTTAAGTGATACTCTACAAGAGAGAAACGATAAAATGATGACGGCGATGATGAAGATAAAGTATCTTGAGAAAAGTGTAAACTTTTCAATAGGCGTTGTACTGCGGTTGTTTTATTTCTTAGCTACCCCATAACCTTACTATAAATTTCCAAGGTCCAACGAAAAATGCAGCATTTGTATTACGGATACCGTATGCGGCATAGTGCATGTGTGTGACTGCATTTGTGTTTTTGTATTTGTTTAAGCCTGGCGCAAGGATAAAGGGCGCGGTGGCATTATAAACGATGAGAGGTAGTTGAAAAAAGTTGGAGATTTTGCAAAAAAAATATTTTTGTCTTTGTTTTTTTACCTGGTTAAAGGCGTAGATTGCGGTTTGAGGTGGTTTGTTTTTCTTTCTTTAAGTAAACTGAATTATTCTCTGTAATTTACTTTAACTAGTTATAAAAGGTGAAAAGGCTTGAATGACGCAGACAACTGCATATATTACATATATAAGTTTGAGAAAGTTGAAAAAGCCATAAAAGAACCTATTGAAATAAGTTCATTGGACAAATGTATGAGTACCTAGGCAGTTTCCTATTGGAAGGTTTTATGATGTATGTACTACTGTTTGACTAGAAAAGCTTGGATACGAGCCTCAGCAACAATCCTAATTTCATTCAAGTATGAATGTAAAATAAGCAGTTAATAATAATGTGTTACTTTGATGAATTCGGACCACCTCGGCTTGTTTATGGTCAAAAGATTTGATTAGCTGCTGTAAAGATGAAAACGAAATTCCTGGACTTCACCATAATGGTGAACACTGATCTTCATTACGTAAGGAGCAAGTTATTATCAAGTAAATTTGCTAAGATTGTGCTGCATTTTAAATGTAAAATGTGTAAGATTATGAATGACGAAATATTTAACAACTTTCTAAAAATATTTAACGAAATTAAGTTAAATATTTTTTATACGAAATATGTACATATATGAACCCAATGCAGAAATACACCGTCGGCTGCTTAAATGCAACAGAACCTATAGTCTGTCGAGGCTCTTCAAATCCAGAAACCTTACCTGTGGAAAAAATAAAGCTTGGTAAAGACTACGGTGTGCTGGGCACATATACTCTGTTCAATATTTTCAATATAGGGAAGATAGGATATTTGCCTTTCTCCTTACTATTATGGATTTCATTAAGCTATTTTCATTTCAAAAGTCTCATGGTTGCCGCAGTGAGCATTATAAAATATATGCTCAAACACGCTCTAAGAAAGCTTTAATTCTGAAAGTTCCATAGCGAAAACCAAAGAAAAAGTTATTATTATTCCCATCAACGAGCAATGGTAACTACGAATCAGTCTTTTTTTAATAAACAATAAACGAATGAACACAATTGGCGATCACTTTCAGTCCCCTCACCTCACAGCCGCGGAGCAGACATGGTAGAATGTACGTGGGTTTATGAAATATTACAAAAACAATTTCAGTGAAATTACTTCAGTTGTTTGCAATGCAAACATCAGCTGTTACTAGTGTGTTTGAAAACTCTATTCCATAAGGCCTGCTCTGAAAATTTAAATTGAACAGGGTATAGGTTGCATGAGCAAAGAGGAACTAGCTCGGAAAGTCTTTTGCAGTTCTTTTTATGGTAGAAGGCAACGTGGCCTACCTTGCTTAATTTGGGAAGATGGCGTAGACCAGGACGTCCGAAATCCTGGTATGCACAACTATATTGCGCGCGCTAGCACGGCTTCGGTCAGCAATTAGGATGTATGATATAAGCTTACTTCCTAACCTGAAACTCATGGTTTCCTTGCACTATGACGAACACAGAAATAAATCATCTGGCCAGTTATTCGACACAAAACCCATATGCGTCAGCGGTCTACTTTAAAACAAAATTTGTATTAGAGACGAGCCCTTGAATGGTTCATAAGCATTTGCAAGAAAAACAATAGCCACCTCGCAATCTATAAGAAAATTACAATTTTTGTCAAATAAATTGTTGCATTCGAGGAAATGAAAACACACCTACCACCTTGTTTCTCGTTTTACTGGTAGGACCGTGTTTTATCGCATAGAAGAAAACATGGATACGTAAAAATTATTCAAGAGGAAAGTCCATTGATTTGAGTCTTCCAAAAGAACACTCAACCCAAACACACTAGAAGAGGTTTGAGATTTGATTTGGCCCCCGCAGTCTTTCGAAAATTCCTAATGTGACTTTTATAAAACAAAGATCACGCAACCAAATATTAATTAATTTTATATCTAGCGTAACTACTACTATTTTGACCCGTTTCCAAAAAAATTTAAAGTTTTTTAAGTCTCGTCTTATTGTATTCAATAAAAAAAATATTTTTTTTGTTTAGGTTCAAGTTTAGTTGCTTTTAATTTGTTTATGTTTCCATAATTGCTAAATCTACTGCTAATATTTTGACCGGGGCTGTATGTCTTCAAGAAAATTTTAAGTTTTTAAGTCTTGTCTTATAATATTCAATAAAAAAATATTTTTTTTTCGTTTAGGTTCTAGTTTAGTTGCTTCTGATTTGTTCATGTTTTCATAATTTCTAAATATACTGCTTTTATTTTGACCGGAACTGTCAAAATGGTAAAACGTTTTACCTCCTAATTATTTAACCATATAAGCATGCATGCACCAGCCAGTATACATAGCGTAGTTGCTTCCAATCTGCATATAAGAAAATAAAGTTTAAGTAAAGAGCTTGCGCGTTGGAGTTCTTTATTCCACTCGAAATTTAATCGATGAATGATAAGAACCCGATAATAATATTATGCATCCTTTACGTTGCAAAAATTGCCACGAGGATAGTTATTCCCCTAAAGATTTAAATAACAAAAAAGAAAAGATCGACGATGACATTCTTGGGTCTAATTTTATAGATTCTTTTTCTATGTCCCACAAGGACCTCTTCAAATTTCAATCAATAGTGCTGAGAATTGTTAAACAAGGTGCTGCTTGTACTGCCTATGTGTGCGCTACATAATAATGGTCTCCCCCAGAGATAATGAAGCTCGTCATCACATCGTTAGCTATATAGTTTCCCCAATTGCCGTACATCTTTTTCACAGACAGGCTGATATACATAGGTATATTTGCTGCAAAATGTGTAACTTTTGAGTTCTAGTCCAAGTCCTTTGCTCAAGTACCAATAATAAGGAGGTTAGTTTGAAAAGAAATGTCAGGGTACCTACAGACTGCAATGTCATGTGTGGATTATGTGACACAATTAGGACAATATATTATGGTGATGGGAATGTGCTAAAAAAATTTAAAAGTGTATATTTTATACATACATATTATATATGAATGTATTTTTTTCAAAAAAAAGAGAAAGTTACAGACATTGGGATCTTGGGTTTTTATCCCACTGTTGCTTAAATTTTGATTTTTTTTATTCATTGCTATAGCTTGTAGTGCGTCGAGCCATACAAAAGCTTTTAATTCAAAGTAAATGTTTAAAAGTATAAGTTTTATTAGGGTTATATGTTTTAAATGAGACAAAGAAAAGTAATTAATAAAAACGAAGATCATTTTCGTGGTCGTAAAATAAATGGAGAAACCCTTAAATCGGCCGATTTTTTTTTCACTTTTCGGAAAACATTTTTAAATTTAAACTTTCTTACAAAAAAAAATTATATTTATTTTTTATAATAAATATATGTTAATTTTAAATAAAATTTAGGCTTTGGACTTTCAAAATACCAAGGCCATTATGTTGCGTATATTAATAACGATGCGGAGGGAGTAGATACCGATTTACTGATTTACAAGCGCATTTAAGCTTATTACGCTAATCTGAAAATATCTTTTCACGGAGTCGGTGTACTTTGTTTGTCTCGACGAGAGCCTCTTGAATGCTTCTATTGCAATCACCTTAAACGTGTGCTCAACTTGATAGCATTTTGAAAGTTTCCATAAACAAGTAGCGTGTAAATAAATGTTTCGAATGTAAATAATTGCAGTGTGTGGCTATAGCTGAGCTTTTTAATTGGTACAACATTTTATTTTGTACGTTTACGTCTATAACGGTTTAAGCACTTCCTTGTAGATAAGCAGTTTATTATAGGTTTCTTTTCAATAAGCCAGTTCAAGTCTAGTAGTTTAATATCGAATTCCTAAGGATGCGGGCATTTATCAAGTAATAACTGGGAGCCCCGTTACTAATGGTTGGTGAGTCGGTTTGGTTCCCGTAAGAGTCATTATACAACAATGTAAAGTGTTCAGACTCCTTTATTTCTATGATAAATAAACAAAAAATATCTTAACTGAGGGTTAAATAACGTTATACAAATATGACAATTATTTCGTCACTATATCAAAAAGAAATTATACATTTTGATAGCAGCATATTGAACTGAATAGTATTTTCCCTACTTTTTTATCAATTTTTGGTCCCTCCAGTATTTATATTTTTTGAGTACACGAGTTTAGATCTAAGAAATGTTGATTTTCCCGAATATTTTCTGTACACCTTCCACTACACAATTAATGGAAAGTTTGCGAAAAACAAATGCTAATTACTCAAGCTCCTTAATTTGATAACAATTCCCTTTTCGATTGCATGTTCAACTTGAAACAAATAAATTAAAAATCATTAAATATACATGTATTTAATATCTAACTATGTTGAAATATTCAACCATTTTCTTTAGGCTTAAGAAAACCTTAATAGTTATGACTAGCCTTCGAAGCAGCAATAGAGGCATGACCCTAATTCTTTTATAAACAATGCTCAAATGAAATAGTAAGTTGAATTTCTCCTCTTAAACAATTGTGCAATATTACATATACTCCCCTAGCTGTGAATCAGTTTACCCTTGTGCTTAACTTCAGACCTAAACTAAGACTTAATACAGAGATTCTTAATGTAGCTTAACAGCACGAGGGTTAAATGCTGTTTTTTTGCGATTCGAAACGAGTGTACATTGACATCTCCTTGCAAATCACCCCTCATTTCCTAAACGACCAGTACAACATATCACTGTAAGGTTAGTCATACTCATAATCATAATCCATTGAGTACACGCTAATTATTAAACAAAACAAATGTTGTGTTATAAACTATGACTTTCGATTTAATCATAACCTACATCAAGGCCCTATAGCTTGAACCAACCACTAGGCAGCTCAGCTGTCATTTAGCTCGTAGTATATTAAAAAAAACTGTTTGGAGAGTTTTCTATCATGTAATACGACTTGAAATATAGTGTCAAATAGATTTTTTGACTTACATAGATGTACCTTTGAATACACTTTTTGTTTAATTTGTATATTTGTATATGTACATATATCCAAGCCTAACATATACAAATGTGAGGCATTAACAGAATTCATTGTATATGAAATATATTTAATTCTACTCTCCAGAACCCATACAGATGTATATCAAGAACTACTGCAGCGCTATTACGGCAGTATCTCGCTAAACTAAATGCTGCCTCATAGCAGTACTATAGATTTCATATACAATGCAAAATTCTTATTTTATTTGAAAGGCCCATGTACATAGACCATTACGTTTGAAATTGTCATTTTTTAAATGATAGCACGGCTCCAAGCTTTCCAATTTCCAATGACGATTCCGCATAAATCCGGCTGAATTTTAACGATGGGGTATGTTTATATAACTTTAAGGACATCGGTTTATTGTTGTTTATTCGCATAGACCTGCGACATCTCCATGAAACACCAGCGGATTCAAATCACATGTCCACTGGTGGCATGTAGCCACACAAAATAATCAAAGCAAATTACAAATTACAAACATTAATAAATAATAGAAAAAATAAGTAAATACCAATTTAAAAAAAAGTCAAACTTTGTAAACTTTTAGGGAAAAAAATTAAAGTAATTCGCTTTGACTAGTGTATTAACGCTGCTAATACTGAGTCCTAACTATAATGATTGGTGATTATTTTACAGGACTAGAGCTTAGGACTTCTGTGAATATGTAAGTACTTCTACTTGCTTAAGGACTAGGACCGTTACCAGCGTTGAACTCGGTGAAGAAATCGGCCGACAGAACTGTCATCTGTTCTTTATTATCCAGTTACATTTACCCAAAGAACATGGGCACCACAGAACGCCAATTAAAAAAAACCTTTTATAAGCTGGGACTAGGTAGGTAGCTTATTAAAACGTTCGAAACTAGGTATTTTTTACTTGAGACTTTAAAAATGTTATAAATTTGGTATAACTTTTTCAATATAATGTATATGTAATCCAATTTTGAAGAAAAAAACCGTCTATAAACTAATATCTCGCTAATGCAGTGTTAATATTGTATCATTCTTTAAATGTGCATGCGGATTGAAATCATTTGTTCTGTTGTTTCAATAAAATTACTTCGTAGGTGCGCCATCTAGGAGAGTTCGATACATCCCTTAACGAACTAACGGTCGATGGGGTACCCGCATTCCTGACAACATCTGCAGGAACAAAGTGTTGTAGGTTCGGGGTGGTAGTGGTCAATGTTTTAATGAGGTGGAGGAATATTATAGTGTTAATTTTTTTATCATGACACGAAATATCTGAGTTTGGGACAAAATCCTCCCCTCATCCGACGAGCTGAGCCGTGCCTCGCTGGCGGCCAGGTCCAGAAGGCAGATGTTCCCTCATTCCCTTGTTCAGGTTTTTCCTTCTTCCTCTTTATACATTTCCTCTTATTTTTTTATTATTTTTTAGGCCCTGTACCTACCTCTTCAATTTCTATTCCTATTCATTCTTTCACTTACTTCTTTCCATTTCGTTAATATACTTACTTCCTTTTTATAAAATTTCCGGTAATATTATAACAAACAACTATAAACTAGAACGGTTTCCTTTCCGATCCGCCATCTTTTATGTTTTCTGCCCGTTCTGTAAATTTAAATTTCAAATACCTTCTCTTTTCCATCCAAGCTACTTCCTTTCCATAACCTAAAAAAAATGGTCTCTACAACAAATGGTGGATATCAAACGTAGTGAATAGGCCTGACATTTTGCACTGCGCCTATACTTTGTGTAAATCATCGTTTCCAGAAATTCCTCTTTTAAAAAATATTGCTTTGTGGTCAATATCATTCATCATTCATCTCAAAGGTACACTTAAGATCAAAAACAAATTCTGACATATAACTTTTGACGATTCGTCAAAGGTCAAAATTCAAAGTGAGCTTTAAGATTATAAATGTTACATTTTAAAAATCATTTGTTCGTAGGTTTTTCAACTTTTGATAAAAAGACAGAATGATGAACTCAAAATGAATTACGAGAAATGAATTATTAATGTATCAAAGTTGAAAAACACGTAAAAAGTATACAACGGCAACAATGACAAAAGCAAAGATGTTAAGTTGCAATAAAGTAACAACGCAACGACATTTTGACTCCATTCCATTCCGTTTAGCCACTAAAGCACAAGTTCCTTTTGAATGCGGGCTTTGTTTATCCCTTTACTTAGATCCAACTTTCCATTTCAAATCATAAGATCTTGCCTGCTAACTTTGGCAAGAAAAACCCTGACAAAAACGGATTCAAATAAGTAATATGCAGATATATATTTTGTTGGTTAAAAGATACCAACTTGGCATGGTTTTCTTCGACCTTTAGCATATTAAAATGTTTCATGAACCAAACACTCCTTATTATTACAAACTTATTATTTGTTTCAAATTCAACCACCAAAAAAATGTGTAGACACACATTCTTTCAACATACCACAATGACGAGCACAATGGCATCACATTTTCGTATATGCGCTGTAGTTGCAGCTTGCAACTAACTATTCTCAATGTCAAACTACATCACTCTTCCGACATCCAACAATATACCCGAGATTGTGGGATTGTGGCCTGTGCCTGTATCTTTTATATTTTTGAAAGCGAAATTAAAAGCTTTCTCGTTGCATCTGCCTCACACCCACACATACACTATTAGGTATCTTTTGTAACTACAGCTACTATATGTATAGGTATATCATCTATTTAAGATCACAACGATTTTACATCCGTTGCAGTTTAAAATGTACGTTCGTTTGGATTAGTTCGTTAGGATATGTCATCGCGTTCACAAGGATACTGTCTCGCTAGATTTGAGAAAATGATAACACTGAACTAAATTATTCTTTTCTTTTTTAGATAAAAACTAAAATAAATAAGAAAAGATTTAATTTATAAAAAAAAAATTTAAGACAAAACATAAGAAGAGTGTACCCGGAAGCGAAGTGAATAAATACAACAAAATCTTTTAAATAAAATTCATAAAGAAATTTCAATGATAGTGAATGTGGGTATTTTTAAGCTATTTAATGAGCTAACACATTTCGGATACAAATTAATCAAGCATTAATCATTTGAATGAATTCGGTAAGAAAGTTTTTTTTTTAAATGTTTTTTAGCGCGGTTTTCCTAATATTTCGAAACGTCTTGGGGTTAACGGAAACTTTATTTAAAAAAAATCTTAAAAAGAAAAGTGAATTTCGACCCAACATCGTTTATGGATGTATAATGACATAAATAAATGTTTACTAAAATCTTTACCTAAATAAAATAAATTGCACGACTGGATCGCACGTACTAGCTCTTATAAGTGGTCACAGCTTCGAATAAAATTTGAAAAACGACACAGCAACATTGAACAAATCTTTTTTAATTAATAGGAAATTACCTCCAGTAGCATAATATGACAATTTTTTTTAAATAAATAACATAACTAAATCTTTTTTAAATTGGCCAAAGACAAATGTCATGTTTAATTGTCATCTCAAAATTTTTAATCTGCACGAATACATAACTTGTATTATAGTACCTATAATCACAAGTAAAATAAAGCTACATATAAGGTAGTTTATTGACTTTATTAAATTGATGTTCATTCCTGAAATATATTTTACTTGCTATAAAAGTACTATAATGCAAGTTATGCATTCGTGGAGATAAAAAAAATTAAGATAACAATCAAACATGACATTACGATGATAGAGAAGCATATTTGAGTTACTGGCAAAATTCTGTCTGTCTGTCTGCACGGATGTCTTGGAAGGATGGGCTACAGGCTTATGAACAAAAATCAGTGCATTTTTGAAGTTGTGGTATATGTTCTGGCGAAAAGAAGTGTAAGTTGGAGGCCTAAAAATGATACCCCCCTTGGACCATTTTTTTCTTCGACTTTCTCGAGAACCCCTTAACCGATTTCAATCAAATTTGATATTCAGGAAGTAATTCGACTTTAAAATATTTTGAAATAACTTTTTTTTGTATTTTAAATGATTAAAAAAAATAATTTGAAAAATCGATATTTTGAAAACGGGTAAGTGATTTTTTTCTTAATTTTGTTTTAAATGTAATTTTTTATTTTATTTTAATTTTGACAGTAACTCAAATATATTTCTCTATCATCGTAATGCCATGTTTGATTGTTATTTAAATTTTTTTGCACGAATGCATAACTTGCATTATAGTATAATCGCAAGTAAAACTATTGAAATTCGCCGTTTTTTTTAACTTTTCGAAAAAAATGTTTAAATTTTTTTTATGTCATTATAAGAACATCTTTAGTTTTCATCTGAAAAAATTATTTAAAAAAATTCTTTGATCCGTTTTCAAAATGTTTCGAAAACCAATTTTTTTTTAGAGAATTTAAAAAAATCGAAAAAAAGGTTTTTGAAAATTTTGAAATGCAATAATTGATATAACGGGTCCGCCATCTAACGTTCAACTAGTGCTTATTTCGTGAATGGTAACACTTAGCTCATGTCTGATTTGACAGATAATTAGTTTTATCCTTCCGCTAAACGAATATGGTTGTGTATACGCTGCGAAATATTGGGATATTACTGCCTGCGATCGATTTAGAGAAGATGCCGATTTTGCCAAAAAAATCATTTTTTCAGATGAAGCTCATTTTGATCTTGGCGGGTATGTAAACAAGCAAAATTGTCGCATTTGGGGCACAGAAAACCTGCACTCATACATTGGATTTTGGTCCAGAGGTATAATTGGGCCATTTTTCGAAAATGAGCAAGAAGTGGCCGTTACAGTCAATGGCGATCGTTATCGGGCGTTTGTTGAACGAATTTTTGTACACAAAAATTGAAGAGGAGGATATTTGGCAACATTTGGTATCAACAGGACGGCGCTACGTGCCACACAGCCGAAGCTACACTCGATGTTGATGAAGCATTTTCAAAAAAAAAAACAGTTATTTGGCGGACCCTTTATAAATGACTTCCTGTGTGGAAAATTTTATTGAAATCGAAATAATAGTTTATGATAAAACCGCATTTGAAAAAAAAACGGTTCTATGAGAGGTACCGTTATAGAATAAATTTCGAAAAAAATCATTCTAACTGAAAGATGCAATGTTGTATAAAAATAAGCAACCTGAACATTTTATGAAAATCGTTAGAGCGAGAAAATCAAACTTGTTATTAAGGATTATATGGCAGGTATCGTTATTTTTCGACCTAAAGCAAAAATGACAAAAACATCCCCGGATATACTACGAAATAAATACTAAATACCAAGTTTAAAACAAATCGGCCCATCCGACTAACTTTCCTTATAGTACCTATTATCGCAAGTAAAAAATAAATTGCACGACTGGATCGCACGTACTTGCTCATATGTGCGGTCACATCGTCGAATAAAATTTTGCCTAGGTCACTAGTTCACTCGGTGCCGTAAAATAATGTAGATGGTAATAAAGTCGATTCATCGATTCATCGACTTTATTTCCTTCGAAGTGGAAATAAAACCGATCATACGTTTCCTACAATATTTCCTAAATTCAAGGAAATTATACCGAAGACAAAAAACTGCCAATAAAAGCCAAACAAGCTAGAATTAGGAGATCTGTCCCACTTCGAATAATATTAGTATGAAGTAGGTATGAGTATAAAGCTAGTATTAGAATGTGTCATTGCCGTGACACTGTGACGTCACAACAAAATAGGTCCTACCACCGTCATTGCCGTGACAAAGGTTATCGTGTCGCATCGCGTTAGATAATCTCAACGCCAAGTTAAAAGCGAGCTCTGTTTGACGAAGCCTTTATTTTTTTGACGCCGCTTTAGAGCAGATTATTTTTTAAATTGTTTTAAAAAGTAAAGCCTTCGTCAAACAGATCACGTTTCTTATTATATATATAGATTATATTGACACGGCTTTTAACGCAGCGTTGGAGACCGTTACACAGAGCTGTAAGCAGCGCTTTAAATATTTGAATCTTGGTTTTCATTTTCTTACAAAATATCTACATACATACATATGCACATAGATAAATTGATTTAAATAAATGTCCAATATGTATACCATTTTTATTTGATTCATTTCCATTTTTTTTGCCGTATCTCGTTCTTCACAACTATACTTATATATGCTTACAAGATTTTTTACTTTCTAATACATTCCATCAGTTTTTCAGTGATAATCAATATTAAAAATGAAAATGACACAAAAACAAATACCAAAACAATGATTTAAATGACTTAATTCTCAAAAATTAATCTTTTCTAACGCGGCAAATAACTTGTTATTTATTTCAACGACTCGTCTCGACGCTTGGTATACGAAATTTCAAATCCGATAGCACCACCAATGCTATTGAATAAAAGAGTATTCAACTCCAAACGCCTAACGATGACAAATAATGACAAGGCAGAAATTCCTGCCTGCACTGCAGTGACCTAAAAGTGTCACGGTACCTGTCATTGTTTTTGTCACGGCAATGGCATGCAAAACAATGACGATCATACGACGTGACACTTTGAGGACAGACAACTACGTCATATTGACGTCAGAGTGTCACGGCAATGACACATTACAAGGACCGTCTAATACTATCTTAATAATCGAACTACGAAGGTTCGACATTTTTCTAAATTGTGTGCTACACGTTTTGCACATGGTGGCAAATGTCAATTCTGTTTTGACATTTATAAAATAAACAGATGCAGAATATACGTCAAAATGCCATAGAATCCGTTGCGGTGCCGTATACAAATGACAACATTTAATACATAATGTTCTTATGAAAAGTGACCCACAGGCATTGTTTGCGATGGACGCATCGGAACAATTAGCCCAAATTTTAACATCAACTTTTTTAGCATCAGACGGAGATACACTTAAGTGGAACAGCAGTGCAGTTTTTCCATACCGCACAAAAACTGCATTTGAACTTCAGCATGCGCCAAGACATAAGACTGCAATTTAGAACTGTTAAACAATCAAAAGTTTTAAAAAATATAATTTTACCGAAAAAAGTTAGGTAGAATGCCAACTTTGCCGTTTAGTATCGGTGAAGTGCAGTTCCTATACCGCTTGGTGCGGTAAAAACAATTTGAATATATTTATAAAGTCTTTCAGTGGAGAATCAGTTTGGTGTTCATTTTACTTCAAAAACATGTTTTTCATTCAAAATAATTCAAAAGTTAATTCAGAAAATTTCTTCAGACTTCTTAGGAAAAAATGTTAACGTATTTTCTTTCTTATTTCGAAAAAATTCAATACGCTAAATAACTGGCCTTTGATATGTCAAAATACGCCAACACCAAAAATTCAAAAGATACCAATTACTATCGAAATGCAAGATAACCAAATAAATTGTAACACTGGATCGTACGTATTTGCTCATATGCGCGGTCACATCGCCGAATAAAATTTAAAAAATAAGTAACATAAAAATAACACTGAATAAACTTAAAAAAGTGTCAAAACCACAACACTTGACGGTTTTTACTAAAAATGAAGTACACCATCACACTTGTTGTACAATAACAAATTTATGAAAAAAAGTATTTCGAAAATTGTAGGACATTTTTCATTTTTAGTTTTTTGAATTTTGTTTTTTTTTTTATTTTGATAGGCAGTTTTTCAGAATTTATTAATATATATGTGATTATATAGTAGTGCCCCGTGGCTTAGTGGTTAGTGTGTCGGACTGCTAAGCGAAAGAACCTGGGTTCAAATCCAGCTCAACCACCTTTTTTCTGGGGTACTGCCTCTTGCGAGGAACTGACAAAAGAGTAAAATTTGTCTCGAAAAAGTGCATATCATGTAGCCGTTCGGACCCGGCGGTAAACTGTAGGTCCCTTCCATTCTTGTAGATTAACAACACACACACATGAATGGTTGAGAGTATAAGTGGCTCATTAAGGAGCTGTCGCGCCAATAAATTTATTTAATTTATTTTATTTATGTGATTATAATTATTCAACACATTTTGATATGCAGAATTAATTTGGCTATCTAGATGTTCTCAGATATAACATTTGACAGAAATACAAAGAGCCGTTACTGTGAAAGCCAAAAATTAAAAAAAAACGTTAGGTATATGAAAGTTTCCACTAGACTTTTCCCGTAAATTTAGTACTGATCAAAAAAATTCTCAAAAATGTTCATCAAAATCGTAGGAGCTGATTTCGAGAAAAACAAGCTTTTCCTAAACGGTCATATGGAATGTACCGTTGTTTTTAGGCCTACAAATAAAATTTCAATTTCCCTTCTGGAGAATTCCAAAAGAATCACACTCACCAAATTTGAAGACAATCACTTAAGCGCAATAGGCTGCAACTCGTTATACATACTGACAGACAGACAGACAGACAGACAGGCAGACATACAGACAGACATACAGACATATTTTGCCACAAACTTTTTTAGACTTCTCTATGATCTTAATGTCATGTTTGATTGTTATCTCAATTTTTTTATATTTACGAATCCTAAACTTGCCTTATAGTCCCTATAATCGCAAGTAAAAATGGAAACAACATTCAGTGGCATTTGTTAAGAAACGAATATCCATGTATTTTCTATAATCTTCAAGCATTAAAATCTCTACATTTTGGTCTCCCCTTTCAATCGAACAAGTACGATTTTTGTATGTTGTGTCCTCTTTTTAGCAGATATTGATTTGCAGATATAAAGTTTCCTTAACCAAAACCTGCTACTGAATAACAGTTACTAAATCATTCTTAGCCAACCTATCGTCTCATCTTTAGACTGAAATTAGAAATTAGAATGCGTACAAATTTATTCTGTGAAAATATCGCAACGGATTCATTTTGTCACCTGTTGTAGTAGTTTTTGGTTTCTATGGGTTGCACTCCTGACCTGCGCTCAGTCCAACATTGGGTGCTTACTTTTGCCCTACCCTGTGCCAACTGGTCCTCCTTTTTTAATAATTTCGATACGTCCATATTTTTATGTTTGATCTATCTTTAACGATATCGGTGATCTCCAGTCGTGACATCCCAGAAATTCACATGAAACTTGTGGGAAAGTTTTAAGGTGTTAAGCCACTCGTACAGTGGTGCTACAAAGCGATGCAATATGAGAAGTGATGCGACAAGCGAATTGAGATGCTATAATTAGATGCAATGCGATTTTGTGCGGTTTTGTTTCTCGAGTGTCGAAACAATTCGTCATCAAAAGATGAATTTTTGAATGAACATTTATATTTAAAGTTGTAAAGAGGAAGAAAAAGGATTAACACTCAACAAATTTAATTTCTCAAATATTGCACCGCACAATACAAGCACTAAAATAACAAAATTTTACGCGCAGACCTATAGTGCCCCAAAGCTCAACTTGGTGTTCAACAAGGAACCGCTGCAGGTATATTCCACACCGTCGCTGCACGGGGCAGGTACAAATAAATATATTTACTAATTTCCATAATCTCATGAATACGAAGAATGCAGGTTAAATTGATTAAGCGTGTCACTTTAATTTTTTACGCATATACAATACATATCACTTAAAATGTTGATGACTCTTCTTATTTCTTGTGGTGTTCTTTTCCGAAATCATTTCAAATGCTTTAGAAGTAAAAAGCTTCCACAACTAAATAACGAATAATTAAAAATTACATTAGTTAATTAATTAAACAGGCTTGGTACGATTGTTAGATTGCATAGCCTTATATGGATGTATATACATAAATCTTGTTAATATTATGAAAAAGGTTATTTACAACAGATTTGTTTGAAGGCATTTACAATAGTTTCTTTCTCTGGCAATTTAATTCGTTTAAATCAAGTAAGTTTACTGTGCCTTTGACATTTATGTAACACATTTTTCATATGCAAATGTCAAAGGAAATACATCTTGTTTTGATGCGGTCTTTTCTTCGTTTCTAAAGAAAAGTTATCATTCTGAGGTTATAACTGACTTTAATGGTTATTGTACGACCAATTGAAAACAATTGTAACATTATAACTTAATAATCTCTAAAATTATAATTTTTCTTGAAAAACTGGACTGGTCTCTGAGTACAGTACAGTACAGTAAAAATTGATGCGACTCGTTGCACGTTTTTGTTCTTATACACATATACCAAACGATTTTTTTAAATAAACGATTCATTAAGTTAAAAACATTTGTCACTTTTTAATATAATAATAATTACTACCTGGGGGAGGGAAAATTAATGAAGGATGCTTTTAGAAGGACTAACTACTAGTACAAAAATTTTTTTTATTATAGGAAGGGTTCCATCTCTCACCATCTAGGCAGGAGGGGTAATTTTCTTAAAAAAAGCATTTTCATTGGGAAAAATTACATTTAAAACCAATAGCAATACTTGAAACAATGTGCTTTTCCTTTTTTTAAAGCCAAAAATCTGCTCTATCATAATATATATTTTTTTTTAATCTTTAAATATCAATAAAAACTTTTGAAAAAACTTATTCCAAACTAAAAATTTGAGAAAAAATATATAAAAAAATTGTTTATATTGATATTTTTCAAAATTGAGATTATATGTACTAAATTTGCTTTTAGTATTTGTTACTCATATAAATTCTTAATTGAATAATGAAAACTCCTGCCGCCGCCGGGCGGGAGGTTCAATTTTCTTAAAAATGACTTAAAATGAAAAAATATTATTTAATAACAACGGCAACGCTAATTTACGATTAAAAGTTATATTTTTTTCTGAGGTAGAAATTTTAGTTTTAAATCAAGTTAAATTGGTCAATAGTGTTTAAAAGAAAATTCAGTACACAATTTTCTAACTTCCGAAAAAATCGAAATAAAATTCTTTTTATTTTTTATTCCAAAATATCGAGTTTCAAATAATTTTTGTTTCTTAAATTATTAATAAAAATTACTTACTTTCAAAAAAGGTATAGCGCATTATTATATATATTGCTGTTATTTCTTGTCATCATCATCTTCACGCCATACAATTGCGAAGCCCAAAGCTTCGGTCGTTCTGGTTCACGCCATCCTTCCAACGGAAGCAAGGTCTGCCACGTTGTCTTCTACCATAAAAACAAATGCAAAAGACTTTCCGAGCTGGTTCCTCTTCGCTCATGCATAATATCATTTAGTTTTCAGTGTTCAATTATAATTAATACCAGTAACAAATACTAAAAGCAAATTCAGTGCACCCTATTTCTATCTAAATATCTTTATTTTTTTGAGTTTATAATAAGTTTTTTCAAAAGTTTTTATAATATATTATTTCCAATGCAAGTACATTTTTAGAAAATTGGCCCTCCTGCCAGATAGAACCCATCCCATAGTCAAAAAATGTTTGTATTTAGTTCTTCCATTAGAATCCGTTACTATTATTTTTTTGCGGCACCAAAGTTATCGTACTCTTGCCACTGATATAGCTTTTGGGTGTCCATGGCGTATACGTAACTTTTTTTTTCATAAAATCAAAATAAAAATCGCACAGCGTTGGTACTTGCCCAATTTTCGGCGTATAGTACAAAAATTACAAAAAAAAATAATCATCAAACAAATAAAAATCAATCAAAAACAACATTTGAATATACATAAATTCAATATTTTAAGCTGGAATGTGAAGATCTCTTCTGAGTGCAAAAAAAAAATCGGTCAAGTAATAGTAAAAAATGGGCACGACTGGGTCGCACGTACTTGCTTTTATGTGCCTAACTACATTAGAAGGCAAGATCTCTGACAAAAACAAATAAAATTTACGTTGAAAATAACACAGTTTAAACTTATAAAAAGTATCAAAACCACAATACCGAGAAATTCGAAAATTACAAAAAACCGGTATATGAAAGGTACCGTTAATAAACTTTTCCGGCCGGTAAATTTTTTTCTATAAAATGGTAGCTAATACCTTCAAATTCTAAAAAAAATGTTATCAAAATTGTTGGAGCCACTTTTCGAAAAAAGCTTTTCCTTAACGTTCATATGGCAGGTACCGTTATTTTCAGCCCTATAAATAAAATTTCAATTTCCCCTCTGAGGAATGCCAAACGAATCACACACACCAAATGTGAAGATAATCGCTTAAGCCCTTTAGGCTGCAGCTCGTTATATATACTGACAGACATACAGAAAGACAGACATTTTTTGCCACAAACGTTTTTAGACTTCTGTATCATCGTAACGGCTTGATTAAATTTTTTTTAAATAATTTTCAACGATTAGAATATTTTTTTGAATAAGTTTTTAAAAAAATGTATTTAAAAAAAAAAATGGTCAAACGATTTTCAAATATTTTTTTTCTCGATAGACATTTAGTTTTCAAATTTTATTGCATACTTAGTTTTTCCGAGAAAACCTTAAACTAATTAAAAAATTAAAGAATTTTCGAAAAAAAATAATTTTTAATTTTAATAAATAGATACATATTCAGCGATAATTTTATAAACAATTAATTATCTAGCATAAGAAAAAGCTTGTTCGACCCAGTCGTGTTGTATTTTATTTAAATTTTATTCCATGATGTGACCGCACTTATGAGCAAGTAAGTACGATCCGGTCGTGCATTTTATTTTGTTGCAAATATTCAAACATTGATGCCCAAAATATTAATGGTAAACTTGCTCATATAGTACCCCCATAAATCGCAAGTAAAAATGGCAGGCAAAAAATGGTACGTGCGAAGTATTTCACGGGACTTTATTCCTTTAAAAAAGACCTTACGGTCAAACGTATGATTATTTTGCAGATAGGTATGCCTAGCCGTTCTCCATGTGTTATATTAATAACTAAATCGCCTTCAAACAACTGTCGAACAAACGGACAACCAAAGAAACATTACTTACTCGACAAAAGAGTTGTAAGTCAGCATGTAAGAAACTCCGCTAAAGATTTATTAGATACCGATTGATCCGAATACTAAAAGAAAATTATTTTTATGGGTTGATAACCACTTAGTTGAAGAAATATCACCAACACTTCTTTGTCAGGCATTCAAACAATATCTTATGTAGTGAGGTTCAGTCCTCAGGTTTGGTTAGTAATTCCCAAACTCCTAGTACAAGCTAAACGCCAAGTGGAGAAATTGTCACTTAATTCTGAATATACTATGCCCAACAAATCTTTGTCATCTTGTTACTTGCGATTATAGAGACTATAAGGCAAGTTTAGGATTCGTGAATATAAAAAAAATTGAGATAACAATCAAACATGACATTACTATTATAGAGAAGTCTAATAAACTGCACGACTAGATTGCACGTACTTGCTCTTATGTGCGGTCACAGCTTCGAATAAAATTTGAAAGATATTAAGGGAACTTCAAAGTTTTTTCTTCGATTTTCTGACTTTTGATTGTTTGAAAAAAGAACGTAAGGGAAAATTTAAACGCCATTTTATTTTGTAAAAAATGGGCACGACTGGGTCGCACGTACTTGCTCTTATGTGCCTAATTACATTGGAAGGCAAGGTCTTGGACAAAAACAAATAACATTTACGTTGAAAATAACACAGTTTGAACTTATAAAACCTATCAAAACCACAATACTTAACGGTATTTAGTAAAAATGAAGTACGCCACCATACGTCTTAAATAACAAAGAATTTATGAAAAAAGTATTTAGAAAATTGTAGGACGGATTTTGATAAAATCCTGTTTTTTTTCTAGTTTTTTTGAAATAAAAATTATTTTTAAATTTTGGTATGCAGTTTTTTAGAGTTTATTAATATATTAATGTGAATATAAAATTAAAAATAATTTTTTTAATTAGTTTTAAAAGAATTGATTTTTCAAAAACAAAAAATCAAAAATTAATTTTAACTAGAAAAAAAAGTTATTAAAAATTTTGATATGAAGAATTAATTTGGCTATTTAGATCTTTTCAAATAAAAAAAAATTGACAGAAATCCATAGAGCCGTTACCGAGAAGGCCAAAAATTAAAAAAACTGTTATATGAAAGGTCCTGTTAATAGACTTTCCCCGTATATGTGGCTCTAATCAAATGATAGCCAATAACAACAAAAAAATTGTCAAAAAATTGTCAAAAAATTTCTTCAAAATCTTTGGAGTCGTTTTGGAGAAAAATAAGCTTTTCCCAAACGGTCGTATGGCAAGTACCGTTATTTTCAAAAATTTCAATTTGGTATGTGTGATTCTTTTGGCATTCCCCAGAGGAGAAATTGAAATTTTATTTTTGGGCTTTAAAATAACGGTACCTGCCATAAGTCCGTTTAGGGAAAGCTTATTTTCTCGAAAACGGCTCCAACGATTTGGATGATTTTTTTTTGTTAGTATTGGCTATCATTTGGGTATGATCAAATTTACGTCTATTAATGTTACCTTTCATATAACGGTATTTTTTTATTTTTTGGCTTTCTCGGTAACGACTCTTTGGATATCTGTCAAATTTTATATTTAAAACAAACTTTAAAAAAAACTGCTTACCAAAATTTCAGCACCTACTTGCTCTTATGTGCCTAATTAAATTGGAAAGCAAGATCTTTGACAGAAACAAGTAACATTTCCGTTGAAAATTACACAGTTTTAACTTATAAAAATATCAAACCACAATAGTTAACGATTTTAGTAAAAATGAAGTACGCCATCACACGTCTTAAATAACAAAGAATTTACGAAAAATGTATTTCGAAAATTGTAGGACCGCTTTTGATAAAATCCTGTTTTTTAATTTTAGTTTTTTGAAAAAAAAATTTTTTTGGAAATTTTGGTATGCTGTTTTTTAGAGTTTATTAATATACATGTGATTATAAGACTTAAAATATTTTTTTAATTCGTTTCAAAAATATTAATTTTTGAAAAAAAAAATCCAAAATTAATTAATTAATTTTAATTAAAAAAAGTTATTAAAAAATTTAATATGCAAAATAAATTTGGCTTTTTATATCTTTTCAAATATGTATAAATTTTTATTGAAATCTATGCAGCCGTTACCGAGAAAGTCGAAAATTAAAAAAAACCGTTATATGAAAGGTACCGTTAATAGACTTTTCCGATAAATTTGGTTCTAATTAGATGATAGCTATTACAAACAAAGATATTCTCAAAAAATTTCATCAAAATCGTTGGAACTGTTTTCGAGAAAATTATAAGCTTTTCCCTAACGGTTGTTTATGGCAGGTACGTTATTTTTAGCCCTACAAATAAAATTTCAATTTCCCCTCTGAGGAATGCCAAGAGATAAACACACCAAATTTTAAGGCAGTCGCTTAGCCCGTTTAGGCTGCAGCTAGATATACACCTGGACAGAAAGACAGACAGACAGACAGACAAACGCACATTTTCTGCCAATGATTTTTTGGGCTTCTCTATGATCGTAATGTCATGTTTGATTGTTATCTCAATTTTTTTTATATTCACGAATCCTAAACTTGCCTTATAGTCCCTATAATCGCAAGTAAAGCAGCACATATTTGAATGTGGATTCTTCGTTGACGGCAGACTCAGAAAAAGATCTTGAGTTTCCTTTGTGTAAGAAAGCGTCTCCCGACAGACTACATCAATGCTGAATTCGCCAACAAAAGCTTTTAGCACATGCTTCCACAGAAGAAAAAGACAATAAACATATTTTTTGGCACCACCTCCGATAACAAATTGATTTTGCTGCGGGGCAAAATATTGTAGATTGACTACATTGCGATCGACGCTAGTTACAGTTACAGTATTTTGGATATCCAAGATTTTCGACCGTTTAGGAAAACGGCTCCAACGATTTTGAACAAAATTTTTGAGAATTTTTTTGTTAGTATTGGCTATCGTTTGATTAGAATAAAATTTCCGGGATAAGTCTATTAACAGTACCTTTCATATAAGGTTTTTTTTAATTTTTGGTTTTCTCGGTAACGGCTCTTTGGATTTCTGTCAATTTTTTTATTTAAGATGATCTAAGAAGCCAAATCAAATCTACATATAAAAGTTTGAATAACTTTTTTTCTAATTAAAATTACTTTTTGAATTATTTTTTTGAAAAATCAATATTTTTAAAACTAATCAAAAATTATTATTTTAAATTGTATAATTACATGTATATAAATAAACTCTAAAAAAACTGCATACCAAAATTAAAAAAAAATTTATTCAAAAAACCAAAAATAAATAATAGGATTTTATCAAAACCGGTCCTATTTTCCATAAACTGTTTGTTATTTAAGACGTGTGATGGTGTACTTCATGTTTACTAAAAACCGTTAAGTATTGTGGTTTTGGTACTTTTTATAAGTTCAAACTGTGTTATTTTCAACGTAAATGTTACTTGTTTCTGTCAGAGATCTTGCTTTCCAATGTAATTGGACACATAAGAGCAAATACGTGCAACTCATTCGTGCCCATTTTTTTAAGTTCAGATAGTGTTATTTTTCTACGTTAATGTTACTTATTTTTAAAATTTTATTCGATGATGTGACCGCATATATAATCAAGTACGTTCGCTCCAGTCGTGCAATTTATTTATTCTTCGAACTAGTGTCGTGCAACATCCAGTTGCATTGTAAAATGAAGCCTGCAGAGCTCAAATATTGTGAAAAATGAAAAAAATATTAATTTTTGCATGTATCTCATACTTGCGTACTTGTAGTACCTCGTGGTTAAGGGGTTCGATATTCATATATTTTGTTCTGGGATGGAGTTGAGAGTACAAGCCACTTATGTCTTGCACGCCAAAGAAATAAAATGCACGACTGGGTCGCACGTACTTGCTCCTATGTGCTAATCCTTTTTAAGTGCAGGCGTCTTTTTGAAAAAGATTTAATTTTAATGTTTTTTTTCACTTGCAACTTCTTTAGAATCGTTGTGGTTTGAATCTCGAACGAACAAGCGTCACGACAAAAGGATAAACACATAAATATATAGGATTGTTAGCTTTTGCAGTTTTTAGTGTATTATCTTTCCACTTTCTGCTTATTGTTTATAATATAATTCGCTAATAGAAAGATATAAAGGACTTTTTTCAGTTCAATTTTCATTTTGGTATGGAAAAATTTGAACAACTGGCATTAGAGTCGTGAGAATCAGCGGTAGGGCAATAATGCTAGGTATAGGGACCTATATAGGTCCCAATAACAATAATTTACTTTTTGAAATCAAATTAATTAAAATAGCTTAATTATGTTTGATGGATCGATAAACGTATGGTGTGTGTAGGTATTAATGGAAAATATTAAGGATATTAGGTACTTATAATAAGGTTGGAAGGAAGGTTCCAATCCAACTACTGTTAAGCGAGTAGGTATAGAACCAATATTAAAAGTTAACACAGTGGTTTTGTTTATTTATAGGAAGGTGTAAACTTTTGTTTTCTCGTTTGAAATGTTTGCATTCAGTAGTAATCGAATATTTTTTTTTATTTGTTAGTTGTTTTTGTGTGTTTATCATAGGCTCCTTATTTATTCTGTGTGCTTTTATGATAATGAAGTGCTTTAAAATACGTAAGTATGTACATACGTAGGTTGTCACCTTCTTTTATTTGACTAATGGCTAGGGCTTATCCGAGCAGTATGAAATAAAATTTTGGGGAAAATTTTTTATGAAATCAATAAAACACTATTCATAACGTTTTTTGGAACAAATGTTGTAAGCCATTTTATTTCATCGAAATCCGTCAATTAGTTAACGAGAAAATGTGATTTTAAAAAACCGATCATATGGGAGGTACCGTTATAAAACTTTTTTCTGAAAAATCCATTAAAACTTAAAGATAGATTTTGCATAGAAAACATCATTCTGAAAGTTTTATCAAAATCATAGGAACCGTTTCCGAGAAAAGTAAGTTTTTCATTAAAATTTATATAGAAGGTACCGTTAGTTTTGGAGCTAGAATGCCAATTCCAAAAACGGTCGGGTAGAGCACTCTAAAAAGTTTGAATCAAATCGGCCCAACCGTTTAGGCTGTAGACATGGATACGGACAGACAGACAGACAGACAGACAGACAGACGGACGGAATTTCCGGACCCACTTTTTTTGACTTCTCTATCATAGTAATGTTATGTTTGATTGTTAAATTTTTTTTTTTTTTACGAATGCATAACTTGCATAAATCGCAAGTAAAAATTACTTACGTTCGGTACATATCACGGTAACTTCCCACCCATAAAAAGAATAGATAGTTACAAAGCAACAACAGGGGCCCTAGCTTAGCCCTATTCCTGAATACAAGTCGAGGAAGCTTTCATTGAGATCTACATATTGGTATTCTCGAACACGACTCACTAATTATCCGTATTCCCCAACTCGAATTTCTAACGTCAAATGACACTCGAATGAAACATACTTATTCCTGAACTCGAAAGTGACGCATTTTTTGTGGGAATGAATGCAGTAATGAATGCAAAAATGTAGGTAAAACTAAAAAAAAGACTTGTAGTGTTTAATCCCTACTTTTTGGTAATTTAAGCGTACCACGCTATCGGTATAAAAGCGTAACACGCTGTATTGTATAAATCGCCGCCAAATTGAGATAAAGAAAATGAAAACGTTTTGTTTCAGTATTCAAAAATCAAAACACAAGTCTGAATTTGTTAATTTTAAATATTCCTTATATACTAATTTGTCTAACTGTTATAATTTTTTTCCATCTTGCTTTTACACATTCAATTTCACATTCAAAATTTTTCTATTTTCCTATTGGCTACAAAGTCTAAATCAATGCAATGGAGTGGAATGCTGATGTTATGCTATGAACGTACTCAATTGCACTTTACATGTTTTGTTACTCATTTGTTAAATGGGCAGTGGCGGCGCATATGCGGATACACTACACCCTCGCCTTTAAAAAAAAATGTTGGTGATAAAATTATATTTTGAAAATTATTGTACTAGATATAATTTGAAAAAAATATTTTTACAAGAATAAATGATATACAATATTATGTTTATATAAATTGTAATACATTTTTTTTTATAATTCATAATTTGGTCTATAAGGTTTAAGAAGGTTGTTATGTATTTCTTTACTTATTCCATTTTTATCAATTACTGAATTGACTCCTTTTATTTCTATTATTTTAAATGGAGCAATATAAAGTGATTGATTTTTCTTTCTTTTTCCTTTTTTAAGTAATACTAAATCACATATTCTTGTATTTCTTATTTTCCGTTGCTGTACTTTTTCTTTTATTTTTATTGTCATTTCTCTGGCTTTGCTAAGTACACTTGACTCTCAGCTCATGAGCATAGTTTTTATAGTCATACATTTTTGTAAGCATGGTAATTTCCAATAAACGAATTCATATGGTTAATACCCAGTGTCTATATGTGGGGCTGTACTGTATGCAAACGTGAAATATGGAACCCATCTGTCCCATTCATTGTCATTGACACTTGATAATAAAAAATTCGTTAAGTATCCGATGATTTCTTTCAAGAGCACCTACATATAGTTTGGAGGTGATATAGGGAGGAAAATGTTTGTTTTATCTTTAATAGCGAACATACGTTATTCATAAGTTCCTTATTGAATTCTGTACCTTTATCTGATTTTAGAATCTTAAAGTGTCCATATCTAAGAATAAATTCTTCCACTAAAGTCCTTGCTGTTGTTATTACGTCTTTTGATGTCATAGGATATGCGACGACAAATTTAGTCAGTTCACATTGCACGGTTAAAATATATCTTTTATTATTTGATATTCGTAAAGATCAATTGACACCACTGTTGCTTGAAGTGTCTGTAATCGTTGTGGTTTTTGTTTGTTTATTTCTTGCGCATGAATCACAATTTGTTATGAATTGTTTTACCATTTGATTCATTCTTCACCATATGTATCTTCGTTTTAATTTTATAAGGGTTTTCCGTATACTTAAGTGTCCGTGTGCAGAATTATGGAATTCGTCGATTAGTTTGTATTTAGTTAAATCATCGAGTATTTTTTGGGGAGTTATATATTATTATTTTTAGCTTAGGATTCTGGCCATTTATTTTTACTTGCGGTTATATTTACTATAATGCAAGTTATGCATTCGTGCAGATTAAAAATTTTAAGATAATAATCAAACATTACATTAAGATGATAGAAAAAGATTTTTGAGTTACTGGCAAAATTTTGTCCGTCTGTCTGTCGGTCTGTACGGATGTATTTCGGACTGTAGCCTAAGCTGTTGGGCCAATCGTCTTCAAATTTAGAACTTAAGGGTATTTTGACATTCTACAGAGGAGTTTTAGCTCAAAAATTAACGGTACCTGTCATATAACCGTTATTTAAAAATTTATTTTTTTCGAAAATAATTTTTATGAAAAAACATCATTGTACTATTGTAAGCATTATATTTTGGCGAAAAAAAATTAATACGATGGGCTAAAACGGTACCTCCCATAGGACTGTTTTTTTTTCTTCGACTTTCTCGAAAACTGGTGATCCAGTTACTATCAAAATTGATAGTCAAGATGTAGATAGCACAAGTAATTTCGCATTAATTTTTTTCGAATACTTGTTTGTATTTTTAATAATTTTAATTTATTTTTTTGTTTGAAAAGTCAATATTTTGAAAACGGGTAGGTGATTTTTTTTAAATTACGTTTTAAATGTTTGTTATTTGTCTGCTTAATTTTGTATTCTTAAATTATTTTTTTTAATTTGTTGAAAAAAGTTGTTAAGAAAAAAACGTTTTATTTAAAAACCGCTCGTACGATTTTGAAAAAAAATTCACACTGTTTTACATTTCTTAAAAAATAAATGTGTATCTATTATCTATAGATTCCAACACGCCCAAATGCTATCTTGCAACCTTTTTAAACAATGTAGCATGCAATATCTATGGAAATATAGTATCTGTGGCATGATACAAGTCTTATATCATGTCTATCGTGAATTAAATATTCTTGTGTCGAACATTCAATCCGAAGCCAAATTCAACATCTACTTTTTTCGGCACCTGGTTTTTGTTTTTGTAATGTGTGTAAGATCTTGCTTCGCTGCGGGTACATGTCCCAAGAAAACACGGCTATTATCTTTGTTTATATCTGATGCAAGCTTCATCAGGTTCGAATCTCGATTCGCCGATTTATCGCTGCATCGCACGTGCAAAAAATTTTCATCAATATTAATTTTTGAATTCCTAGCATTTTTATCAATATTAAATTTTAATTTCTTTATATTTTTGACGTCATTAATAGATATGCATTCCCAGATTTGAAGTTGTACAGGCTTGCATTTCTCCTTGTTGTTGTCCAAATTCATTTTGTTGGACATCCCTCTTATGATAACTAATGTTGTTTTGACGGTTTCATCGATTTCTGTCGGTATCATTTGTTTTAATAAGTCTGAGTCGATTTTTATTCTAGATAGAGCATCTGCGTTTGTATGAATTGTTCCTTTTTTGTATATTATGTCAAAATCATTATCACTTAAGTCTTCTCGTATTCTAGTCATTTTTAACGATGGATTTTTTGTGAGAATAGAGATAGTAAAGGTCTGTGCTCGGTGACAACACTAAATTTTCGTCCGTATAGATATGATCGGAAAAATTGTATACCCCAATGGATTTCCAGTAGTTCTTTTTCTATTACGGGTTTGTTTGGGAAGGTCGTCACCAATTTTGCCTTGGGAAAGGATTACCCCTAGTGGGTAATTTGATGCGTCAGTTGTTAGAATAAACGGTTCTTTGAAATTTGGATACTGTAGTATTGGAGGTTCAAAAAGTTTATTTTTTTAAAGTATCAAAGGCTATTTGACAGTTTGTATCCCATTTGGATTTCGTGTTTTTCTTTAAAAGAGCATTAAGGCTTTGTGCAATGCCAGCAAAATTTGGTATAAACCTCCTGTAGTAATACTCTACTCTCTGTAGATACTCTTTTATTGTTTTGTGTTTTGCAGGATCAGTTTTTACGCTTGTAATTAGGTGGCCTAGATGTATTGCTTCAGGGCAGAGAAAATTGCATTTTTCTAGATTTAGCTTAGATTTTTTTGTGATGTTTTAGACTGCAACCGTAGATTATTACGTCATCAACGTGTAAGAAGGCTTCTGATTCTAGTCCAGCTAGAGCGATGGTAAGCATTCTTTAAAAACTGTTGGACGAAATTTTAAGTCCAAATGGGAGTTTCTTAAGTTTTTTTTTTTTTTTTTTTTTTTTTTATAATTAACGTACGTTGTTGGTGGAATATTCCGTAAGTGGTCTGAATCTTTGTGAAGTCCTATTTGGTGAAAATAACTACTCATATTTAATGTTGAAAACCATTTTGATCTACCTAATTTGTCAAGTATGTCTTCTAAACGTGTTGAAGGAAACTTGTCTTTCACTATTTTGTCATTTAACTTTCTGTAGTCTTCTACTACTCTCCATTTCTATTTGTCGGCTACATTTTTTTTGGTACTAGTAAAAGAGGTGCGTTGTAAGGGCTTTTTGAATGCTCTATTATGTCGTATTTGAACATTTGTTCAACTTGTTCGGATATGATTTCTATATTTGCATCGGGAAGTCTTTAGGTTTTTATATGTGTATGTATTTTATCCGAAGTTTCAATTTTCTGAGTGAAAAAATTGTTTGTTGTTAGTGGTTCATTTTCTAAATGAAAAACTTATTGATATTTTTTAAAGATTTCAATTATTTTTTGTTTGCATGATCGTCTTTGCAGTCTATTTTTAGTTTTTTTCATTATTTGTATAAAACGATCCTCATTATTATTGTTTTCGTATTCGTTTTTATATGTCAGTATGTCATAGTTATCAAGTGGTTCTGTGTGTAAGGTAACGTTGTTTGAAATTACTTTATTGTCGTTCGTGTTAAGCAATTTGATATGCGCCATGCCATTTTTTGGTAGTATTGTGTTGCTTATAAATACACCTGGCGCTATTTTTTATTAATAGTAAGAATGTTATGAGTTAAATGAAGTTTTAGTGGTTGAATCATTTCTGTTTTTGCAGGTATTTTGGTTCTTAGTGCATGTAAGGGTTTTGATTGCATTGGCAACGTTATTGTTTTTTCTTCATCGCTTAATGATATGGTAAATTTTTCGTAGTCTATTTTGCAGATTTTCGTTATACTTTTAAGTTTGGCTGTCTGAAATATTCGTGTACATATTCCAAGCCATGTTCGTTTCCCTCTTGTCGTTCATTATATAGTAATCGTATTTCTGAATTGGTTTTGTTGATGCCTTTGGTTATTGTTTCTTTGAGCATTTTGGGTTCGATTATTGTTCCAGTTATTATGTCGGTTGAAGTTATTGTTGCGGATTTAATTTTGATTTTGAATGTTTTGTTGTATCGATTTTGATTCATATTTCTTTGGAATCTGTTACGGTCATTGCCATCTTGATTAAAATTTTGTCTGTTTGGTATGTTTATGTTTTGTGTATTGTGTCTATAGTACATTAGTGCGTTAGAATTTGTTAGAATTTGTTTTTTCTAATTATATTGCCAGGTTTGCTGCTTCTGTTAATGATTTAAGTTGAGATGCAAAAATAGTTTGTTTTATGTTGTCACTAAGACCATTTTTCTAAATATTTAAACTATTAATGTCGTTAATTTTCCTTATCACATTTTTTTCTTCATTTATAGCATTGTTAATTCTTTTATCTGTAGATTATTTAAATTAGCTATAGTGTTGAGTAATTTATCTTTAAATGACGTCGCTGAAACATTTCTTTGACTAAAATTCGATAAGGTATTTTTAATCTTTTATCTCTCTTCGAGTAAAGATTTGATAGTTTCAAAATTATTAGGGCCTGTATTTCCTAGTGCTGTTCTTATACTTCTATCTATTTTCTATCCATTGCTGTGTGCAGGTGGTTTTTAATACCTTGTTGATTATCTCAATCTTAAGAAAGCTATCTAACTCCTTGAAATTTCCTGAAAACATTGGGATTGCTTTCATAGCCATTCCTAAATCAAAACCTGCCTTTTTATTGTTATTTGTTTTTCTTTTTCAAAAGCTAATGTGTGTTCCTTTAACTTTTTAGTTGAATTATATATACCTTCGAATTCTAATTTAAGTGCCTTATTAGTTTCTTTTTCTTCACTAACTTCTTAACTATTAAATACACCTTTAAGATTTTCTATTTCTTTAATTTTTTATCTCTTTCAAATTTATAAGATCTACCTGAACTTTTCTTAATATTTGAAGGAATAGTTTCTATATTGTTTTTTTTATTTCTTTTATTTAGGTAAGTGAAAAGTACTAAAAATATTTGTGTTTATGCACATAATTCTTAAAACATTTGCTTATTTTATATGTAGCGCAAAGAATGCTAATGATAGCTGTTGCCACTGATTGTGGAATTATTGGCATATGCATTTGCTCTTGGACATTATTGTTATTAACCACTGTTTCCGGTTTGCTTTGGCTTTTTCCCATAATACTGTTTCTTCAGTGTTTTCACTGTCTTTGGTGTTGGTGTTGGTGTGTATTTTGTGTTGTGGGGTTGATCCTTTAGGAATTTATTCTTCCATATTCTTGTTCTTCAGTTCTTCCAGATATTTTTCCCACTTACTTTTCCCAATACTTTGGTATTGGTATATTTGGTATTTTGCAGGATCGCCATATAGTATTTAATCCCTACTTTTGGCAATTTAAGCGTATCACGCTATTGTTATAAAAGCGTATCACGCTGTATTGGATAAAGCGAATACTCGCCGCCAAATTGAGACAAGAAAATGAAAACGTTTTGTTTCAGTATTCAAAACACAAGTATGTCTTTATTAATTTTAAATATTCCGTATATACTAATTTGTATAACTGTTATAATTATTTTCTATCTTACTCTTACATATTCAATTTCACATTCAAAATTATTCTATTTCCCTATTGGCTAAAATATGTTAATATGTTATAGGGTCTTATTACTATTGAGTGAGAATCAAGGCAATCGAGTGGAATGCTAATGTTACATACTCGATATCACTTTACATGTTTTTTTACTCATTTGTTAAATGGGCAGTGGCAGCGCATATATGGGTACACTACACTTTAAGTTGTAATTTTCTAATTGTTATTTGCAATTGTTTGAACAAAAAGTTCTTGAGTTTCAAATGTGTAAGAAAGCGTCTCCCGAGAATCTGCATCAATGGTGAATTCGCCAACATAAGCTTTTCGCAAATGCTTCCACAGAGGAAAAAGAAGATGATGACAATAAACATATTTTTTGGTGGTACAGTCAAAAAATACAGCCTGCATGGCACCACCTCTGATAACAGATTGATTTAGTTGACGGGCAAAATATTGTAGATTGATTACATTGCGATCGACGCTAGTTGCAGTTCCAGTATTTTGGATGTCCAAAATTTTCGAGGGGCCAACATTGATTCGGGCCAAGGTACGTCTGCGTATATTCAAACCAATGTCAATAAGAGGCAATAATGTAAGCAAATTTGACGTCGGATGACTGAAATACCAAGAAACCACCAAGACTTTTGCCAGTCAGGTCTCTAATACCCTGCAAAGAAGTTATTTACAATGTATTGAGTGTTTGAGAGTAAATCAAATTACTCACATACACCGACGATATTGACATAAACGGATGAACACAATATGATGTCAGTAGCGGTTTTGTGAGTCCTTAGACAGAAGCAGAGAAGACCTATCATATGCTTTTATCAAGAAGAGAAACCCAAAATCGACGTCTTGGACAAAATATCACAATAGACAAATGTAATATTGAGTTCTGCTGTATGGTGCAGACGAATGGAAAATGTTGGCCGCACACGCAAAGAGAAGAGGACTTTGAAACAACTAGCTTTGGATGCAACTCGCTAGAGACCAAACTGGCTGGATATACTTGTTGGTTGAGGCCAAGTAACACCGAGGACTGTGTAGCGCCATCTAAGGTGTAGTAAAGATGCGACCAAATCTGAAATTATATTTTATTTACTGTCCTATAACAAGTTAATTGCACGACTTTATCACACGTACTTGCTCATATCTGCGGTCATATCGTAGAAAATTTAATAAAATTTAAAATTTAAGAAAATTAAAGTTAACATCAAAGCATTTATTTGATTTTTGTGACTTTTGACTGTTCCAATGTGAAAAGTACGTTTAATTGTATTGAGTGGAAAAAATTAAACGCAATTTTATTTCTTTAAGAAATTTTAAAAAGTGTGATTTTTTTTCAAAATTGTAGGAACGGTTTTCAAATAAAACGGTTTTTTTAACAACTTTTTTTAAAAAAAATTAAAAAAAAATAATTTTAGAATGCAAACTTATGCACAAAGTTAATTTACGTTTTAAAACAAAATTAAAAAAAAAAAATCACTCGCCCGTTTTCAAAATATTGATTTTTAAAAAAAAAATTTTTTTAATTATTAAAAATAAAAAAAAAAGTTTTCGAAAAAAATTAATGCAGAATTACTTAGGCTAGATACATCTTCTTGAATATCAATTTTGGTAGTAATCGGATCACCAGTTTTCGAGAAAGTCGAAGAAAAAAAACGGTCCTTTGGGAGGTACCGCCCACCATATTAATTTTTTTTCACCAAAATATAATGCTTACCTACAGTAATACACTAATTTTTTCATAAAAATTCTTGAGCCGTTTTCGAGAAAAATAAGCTTTTACATAACGGTTATATGCGAGGTACCGTTATTTTTTGAGCTAAAAAAATTGAAAAAAACTCCTCTGAAGAATGTCCAAATAACCTTAAGTTCTAAATTTGAAGACGATTTCCCCAACTGTTTAGGCTACAGTGACAACTAATTGGCATGACAATTTTGAAAAATGTCCCGACAGTTTTACAAAGTTGTCAATAGGATCGAAATTTTGACTTTTTCAAGTTTTCTTTTTCCAACATCTGCCGATCTGGGGCAATGTCAAAAACTTATAGTTTGGTGCTGGTATACCTCGTGGGGATCTAGTCAATGAACAAATGGAGTATCAAATGAAAGCTTAGACTATCTAGCATCTACATTAAGAATCTGTTGGTCGGACAAACTTTACATGGGCCAAACATGCGTCCGACCGCTCTTTTTCAATATTAATTTATCTAAAAAAAAAATTTTGATATTTGAAGAAATGTACTGTATTTTTTTTTTTTTTTTTTTTTTTTGAAAAAAGTGGTCGGACGCATGTTTGGACCACGTTAACTTTGTTCGACCAAAATATTAAAAATAACGGTAGTACTTATATATGGCACGTTTTTGAATGCTAAAAAAAAATATTTTAAAATTAAGTAATATTAATTTGTAATCTAAATTGTAATCTAACACTGAAAACCAAATGATTGTATGTGTTCTAGTTTTTGAGAAAAATGAAATTTATCAAACCTAATTTTTAATAGTTTTTTTGGTACTAACGTGAAATTACTCTACACATTTTAAGGAGATAACGGCAAAATAATTCTGTAGACAGACTAAATATAAGCATTTTTTTTTACTAAGGAAAGGGGCCTCTATTTCGACCTACTTAGGCCAGAGGGGGAATTTTCTGAGAAAACACTTGAAATATATTTAGAAATAATGGCAATACTTACAATAATGCACTTTACATTTTCTTAAAGCTTAATGTTTGTTGTCATCCTTGGCGATTTTAACGCCAAATTAGGTAGGGAGCCAGTATTCAGGCAGTACGTAGGATCCCATAGTTTGCATGAGAACACTAATGACAATGGGCTACGAGTCATAGAAATGGCAGCATCAACAGTATTGGTCGTTGCAAGTAACAATTTCCCGCGTAAAGATATCTACAAAGCCACCTGGGTATATCACCTCATGGAGTCACTCGTAACCAAATTGACCACGTGTTGATAGGTCGTCAACACTACTCTAGCATAATGACGATACGAACGTATAGAGAGAATTCAGAGCTGCCAACATTCGAAGAAGTATTGCATCGGCCGATGGCGTGATGAAAACAAAAGTAATCAATACAGTCGCGCATGTTATGAATGTGAACGATGACATCATTAATTTAAGTACTAATGATGACATCGACAAACCGACACAACCGAGCAAACTTTTTTTTTTTAAATAAAAGTACCGTAAGAAAAAATATCGCCTAAAATCTAAGGGTCTACGATTTATAGCCCAAAGTGTGATTGGGCTACTATTTTGATATTGTTGTCGGCAATTTACAAAAAAGATAGCCCAATTTGCGATAAAAAGCCCAATATGGCAACGCTCGACTTAACTGTAAATATAAAGATTATGATTGCATCAAACCTGATTTGGAAAAATAAACATTATTATTCTATCGAACCTTAACTCGCACTATGGCTCGCCCTCGGAGAGCTCGATGAGGGAAGAGTTAGTCCTGGGGATAGAGCGCCGGGCGTTGAAGAAAAATGGTCACGCCTTAAGAACGAAGTCATTAGTACCTACTGCTGATACCATCTTAGACAGTAGTCGCAGATGACTACAGTTGTAGCTGTGGCTGTTGTTTTTGTTGTTGTTGATTTTGTTCATATTAATTTTGTTCTATTTTCATAATTCTGTATTAAAACAAAAATAATCAAACAGAATTTTGATCATACAGAATTTTGAAAAACAGAATTTGGAATTACAGAATTTTGTGTAACCAGAATTTTAAAATACAGTATTTTGTAAACAAAATTTTGACCATGCAGTATTTCGAACCAAACCCGCGTCCTTATTATTTATTCTATATGCTGTATGCTGTTGTAATCATGAAATGCTTTAAAATAAATAACGATAAATACACAATAATACAAATAACGAAGTTTGCTTTCATTAGACTAGTGGCTAGGGCTCAACCGAGGGCACGAGTATGATAACTTGTCCGACAAGATTTGATGACGGGTATTTGTAGAGGGGTCAAATCTCCCCCCGTTTAGGATGTAGGGTCGCTCTTAGAAAAATATGTTTAAATTGAAATAAAATATTAAAAAACAACGGCAACATTTACAATAACGTGCTTTACTGCATTTTAAAGCCAGAAGTTTGTTCTATAATCCTGCATTTAAATTAAATTACTCATGTCAATGGTTTTTAAAAAATTCGCATTTAAAATCCAAATTTTGTTAAAAAAAAGTTTAGACCGATTGTTTTCAAAATCGTGAAATTAAATTGTAAATTAGCTTATAATGTGTTGCATGTAACTATCAGTTTTTAATCGAACACAAAAAACCGCATGGTTCTATGTCTTCTAGTTTTTAAAAAAATTGAAAATAACAAAAACATAGTAAAAAGTGCTTGTTTTTGACCCCTCTAAAAAAACCCGTCACCAAATCTTGTCGACCAAGTTATCGTACTCTCCCCCAACCGAACGAAATAAAACAAAATTTTGTTTTCTATTTTATGAATTTTTCATATCAAAATCGTTCGACCAGTTTTTTTCAAAAAAATGTTTGTTTTTCTTTTAAACTTTTCGAAAACATATTTTAGTTTTTTTTGAGTATGTCAATTTAAAGAAATCTTAGTTTATACTAGGAGAAAAAATAATCTATAGATTCGTTTTCAAAATATTCAAAAAACAAAATAATAAATAAAAAAAAAAAAAATGTTTTTGAAGATTTTAATAATCAGTATTATTTAAATCTTAAAACATTACATATTTTGAAAATTTCATCAAAATCCTTCAATTAGTTAACGAGAAAGTCTGTTTAAAGATTGCAAAAGATTTTGAATAGAAAACACTATTCAGAAAGTTTTATCAAAATCGTAGGAGCCGTTTTCGAGAAAAATAAGTTTTTCATTAAAAGTTATATGGCAGGTACCGTTAGTTTTGGAACAAGGTCCTTACACCTAGCATTATTGCCCTACTGCTGATTCCCATGAATCTTTATGCCAGTTGTTCAAATTTTTCCATACCAAAATGAAAATTGAACTGAAAAAAGTCCTTTATATCTTTCTATTAGCAAATTATATTATAAACAGTAAACAACAAGTGGAAAGATAATACAATAAAAAAACTGCAAAAGCTAACAATCCTATATATATAATTATTGATTGATAACTTGATTTTTATCAAAAAATATATTTTTATTCTGTTCTCCTCAGGAGAACAGAAAGTAAAAGTCGACACCGATTTGTATTTTAAATAAATGCTTTATTTAACAACACTTTGAAACTTCTGATTCCTTACCTTGGGTAGGGGGAAATCAGAAGTTTATGCTAAACAGAATCACAAAAGACTGCTCTACTGAAATATTTGATGAGCCCTTTTATATTACTTAATTGCTGACGCAAGAAATCTGTTTGAGTTTGAATATCAAGAAGCATTGATTTGCAACTTGGGTGGCAAGATAATGATAATACAGATTTCTTGCGATCGCATTACAATTATTAATTAAATTTAAAGTCTGGAATTTGTGTGGGCTTATCTTTTGGTATTTGTTGGAGCGCACAAGAGGGTTCTGATATAACTCCTCCCCTTTTAGAGTTTTCTATGGGTCAAAAAGCGACTCGTGGAAGATTTATGTTTGTTACAATTTTATTTGTTTTCTGACTTCTAATTTTTAAAAAGATGTAAACGGATACAATAAGGATAATAATGAGAATTATTACATATAATTTTTTGTCTGTTTTTCATGATTATATTTAAGTTCTTTTATTTCTTTCAAGTTTTTCATGCTTTGGTAGTTTAGTTCTTTAAATGTAATGTTTTCTAGTCTTGTATAATTTATTTCGAGAATAGTGTTTGGTACAATAATTTCATGTAAATCATTTTTTCTTGGATATGTTTTATCTTTATATTGAAATTGGCAATTCTCTATTTTTATGATGTAGTTACCTTTAATGACTACATGTCGATTGTTACAATTTTGTTTAAGTGTTTCTAGTGGTGAATTTAAAATAATAATATTATCGTTTCCTATTTCTATTATTTCTCATTGTATATACATTGCCTATAGTACTATCATGAGACGAGAAAAAATCTTTTTCCCTAGAGCCGCTTGGAGTGCTAGTGTAGGACATTTAATTTGAGTGAGAGAGAATTAAGAGCATGGTTTTTAGTGTTATGCTTTGTGCTTAGTTTCCTGCGCATGTGCAATGTGACAATGTGAGACAAGAAAAAACCGAAGGAGAACATGAAATAATTCAGTATCTTGTTTTGTTCATTGTATATATGTGTATAAACTGCTAGCAGTTTTGAAGTTAATATACAATGGTTTCGCTTAGCTGAGGCGAATAGTTTTTTGTAAGGATTTATACACGATCCAACATTTTCATTGTTTACGTTTTTTTTATAGGGAATAATGTAATATGAGAACTGGTTCTCACATAAGCATTTATACATGCGTACGTCATTGACCAGACTTTTGGTTTAAGTTTTTTAGGATTTTCAAGTTTTGTACAAGCACTACCTACATACATATTTGTCATATTTGTACATATATACATCATTGACCAGACTTTTGATTCGAATTCTTTAGAATTTTCAATTTTTTTACTATTATGAAGGTTGTCGTCTTCAAATAATGTACACATTCATTCTTGAAATTTAAACACAAACTTACTTCTTGCTATATTTATACAAAGATACAAACGTCCTTGCAGTGGATGGATTTTTGTTTTGCATTTAACTTTCCATACAGATAGGTACCTACATATACATATAGGTACATACATATGTAGGTACCTATCTGAATGAACTATGTGCAGAAATTAAATCAAAAATTGTTTGTAAATTGATTTATATTATTATTGATTGATTATATATTATTGATTTATAGTAACAAAGATCTTTTGTTTGTTTGTACCAATAGGTACTAGTTGACCTACCCAACTTAGCTCGCGGGAAAGTATTTATAGTTAAACCAAAATATTTCTTTGTACTAATCTTCTATAGAATTGCTAAAAATACCACGGGTTTTTTACATTTGTAATACCTAATTGTTTAATTTTTACTTGCAATTATTATAGGTAGGTACTAAGTACAAGTTATGCATTCGTGCAGAAAAAAAAATTGAGATAACAATCAAATACCTATAACATTACGATGATTACGAATGCATAACCAAAATTGATATTCAGAAAAATGTAAGTAGCCTAAGTAATCTTACACTAAAATATATTTATATAGGTATATTTAAAAATAACGGCAACATTTAAAATAATGTGTTATACCTTTTTAAAGCCAAAAGTCTGTTCAATCATATTATTTTTTAAATAAAGAATTTAAAAAATAAATAAATATACATATAAAAGGCACGACTGGGTCGCACGTACTTGCTCCTGTGTGCTAATTTGTTTATTTAGGGGCAGGTGTAAGCTTTCGTTTTCTCGATTGAAATTTTTGCATTCACTAGTAATCGAATAGTTTTTTACTTGGGATTTATAGGGACTATAAGGCAAGTTATGCATTCGTAAAAAAAATTCAAACAATCAAACATGACATTACGATGATAGAGAATTTAAAAAAAGTGGGTCCGAAAATTCCGTCCGTCTGTCTGTCTGTCTGTCTGTCTGTCCGTATCGATATTTACAGCCTAAACGGTTGGGCCGTTGGAATTGGCATTCTAGCTCCTAAACTAACGGCACCTGCCATATAACTTTTAATTAAAAACTTATTTTTCTCGAAAACGACTCCTACGATTTTGATAAAACTTTCAGAATGATGTTTTCTATGCAAAATCTATATTTTAGTTTTAATGGATTTTCAGAAAAAGTTTTATAACGGTACCACTCATATGACCGGTTTTTGAAATTAGACTTTCTCGTTAACTAATTGACGGATTTTGATAAAATTTTCAAAATATGTAGTGTTTTATGATTTAATTAATGTTGCTTATTAAAATTTTCAAAAACATTTTTTTTTTAATTTATTATTTTTTAAATAATAAATTTAATAATTTTTTAAAAAAACTTATTTTGTTTTTTGAATATTTTGAAAACGAATCTATAGATTTTTTTATTTTTTTCTCCTAGTATAAACTATAGATTTCTTTAAATTGACATAGTCAAAAAAAATTATATAAATGTTTTCGAAAAGTTTTTCAAAAAACTTGTCGAACGATTTTGAAATGAAAAAATTATAAAATAGAAAACAGCAAAAAAAAATTAAGATGGCTTACAACATTTTTTTTCCAAAAAAATGTTTTTTGATTTCATAAAAAATTATTTGTTCAATATTTTCCCTCAAATTTTACCACTAGTCTAATGAAAGCAAACTTCGTTATTTGTATTATTATTTATTTATCGTTATTTATTTTAAAGCATTTCATGATCGTAACAGCATACAGCATACAGAATAAATAATAAGGACGCCTATGATAAACACATAAACAAAGCAAAAACAACTAACAAATAAAAAAAATACTCGATTACCTACTGAATGCAAAAATTTCAATCAAAAAAAAACAACTCAACTCAACGGTCATATGGCACTTCCTTTACTTTTAGGCCTACAATTTAAATTTCAATGTCCCCTCTGGAAATGTCAAAATAATCACACACACCAAGTTTAAAGATAATCGCTTAAGCCATTTAGGCTGCAGCTCGTTATACATACCTACTGACAGACAGACAGTCATTTTTTGTCGATCACTTTTTTAGACTTCTCTATGATCGTAATGTCATGTTTCATTGTTATCTAAATTTTTTTTTATATTCACAAATTCTAAACTTGCCTTATAGTCCCTATAATCGCAAGTAAAAATTGGAAAAACTCCTGTGTAAAATGTCAAAATAACCTTAAGTTCTAAATTTGAAGATGATTGGCTCATCGGTTTAGGCTATAGTCCAAAATACATCCGTACAGACAGACCTACAGACAGACGGACAGAATTTTTTAGTAACTCAAATATGTTTCTCTATCATCGTAATGTAATGTTTGATTATTATCACAATTTTTTTATGTTCACGAATCCTAAACTTGACTTATAGTCCCTATAATCACAAAGCTACTTGTGCATAAAATTCAACATCAACGATAACGAAGCCAATGAAATGAAAATTCAAAAAATAAAATCATTGTCGATCCTCTTCGTTGTTCACCGTCACCGAGAACAGGATATACACAATACACATACACATGTGCTTATTAAGTTTTCCTTTTTAGTATCTCCCTCACCCTCGCTCACACAATCTACCACACCGACAACCGACCGATCGACCTGAATTTAGCTGAACATTTTATCAAAGATAATATAACAAGTATACCTACGTAAATACACACGTTACGTAGGGATGTATGTAGGTACATACCTAAATATCTACCTACCCTCGAATGTTTTATATGAAAAAAATATAAAACTCAAAATAAACTTATCAACCAGCTTAAACATATACCCAACCCCCAGACACCATTCATTTACAAAAGTCGTTTTTCTTCTTTTTTGTCAATCCTTTTAACTAGCCATCTCGTCGCCCTGCTTGTGTGAAGCAATCCAGTTGTGCAAAAAAAAACTATACTCGCATCATTGTATATATGTAAACTGCAAACTGCAAAGAGTAAAGTACATGTTCACAGAGTTTCTCTTAGAATTCTCTTTGTTCGACTTTGTTAATTTTCCCTAGAGCCGCTTGGAACGCCACCGTCCACCGGTCGTCATGATAGTACTATAGCAGTCTATATACAATGTTTTAATGTAGAACACACTGCGCGGGCACTACGAAGAAAGGGAGGGGAGAGATAGGAGGTGCCGATTAACATTGGTTTTGAATGTTTGTAGATCAAAATGGCAAGGGAAAATCCCGCCGGGTAAACTGTTCCAAATTCGTGTCGTTCGGCTAAAAAAAGAATCCCTATATATCACGGTACGTCCGAAATTGGGCTCAAGGGTGAACTGATGAGCATTCCTTGCGAGACGAGTATTACGGGAGAAACTTTTAAGGGGAGGAATGCAACTGGCTACTTCGAGTGAACATTTTTTGTAAAAGAAACGATCAAATAAGGAAAGACCATTGTATATACATTGCCTATAGTACTATCATGAGACGAAAAAAAATCTTTTTACCTAGAGCCGCTTGGAGCTCTAGGGACATTTTATTTGAGTGAGAGAGAATTAAGAGCATGGTTTTTAGTGTTATGCTTTGTGCTTAGTTTCCTGCGCATGTGCAATGTGACAATGTGAGGCAAGAAAAAACCGAAGGAGAACATGAAATAATTCAGTATCTTGTTTTGTTCATTGTATATATGTGTATAAACTGCTGGCAGTTTTGAAGTTAATATATAATGGTTTCGCTTAGCTGAGGCTTAGTTTTTTGTAAGGATTTATACAAGATCCAACATTTTCATTGTTTACGTTTTTTTATATGGAATATGTAATATGAGAACTGGTTCTTACATAAGTATTTATACATGCGTACGTCATTGACGAGACTTTTGATTTGAGTTTTTTAGGATTTTCAAGTTTTGTATGAGCACTACCTACATACATATTTGTCATATTTGTACATATATACATCATTGACCAGACTTTTGATTCCAATTCTTTAGGATTTTCAATTTTTTTACTATTCTATTATGAAGGTTGTCGTCTTCAAATAGTGTACACATTCATTCTTGAAATTTAAACACAAACTTACTTCTTTCTGTATTTATACAAAGATACAAAGGCCCTTGCAATGGATGGATTTTTGTTTTGAATTTTACTTTCCATTCAGATAGGTACCAACATATACATATAGGTACATAGATATGTATGTGTAGGTATCTATCTGAATGAACTATGTGCAGAAATTCAATCAAAAATTGTTTGTAAATTGATTTATATTATTATTGATTGATTAAATATTATTGATTTATAGTAACAAAGATCTTTTGTTTGTTTGAGGTTTATATAATAGGAACTAGTTGAACCACCCAGCTTAGCTCGCGGGAAAGAAATTTATAGTTAAACCAAAATATTTCTTTGTACTAATCTTCTATAGAATTGCTAAAAATAAAATTGGCAAAATTCTGTCCGTCTACTAAACGGTTTGGCCAGTTGTCTTTAAATTTGGAATATAAGTTTATTTTGACATTCGACATAGGATTTTTTAAATTTCTTTTTTAGCTGATACTTGCGATAACCGTCAAGTAAAAGCTTATTTTTGTCAAAAACAGCTCCAAGAATTTTGTATGTAAAAAATCAATGTGCATTCAATTATGGTTAAAAAAATATGACGGTGGGCTAAAACTGGCACCACCCATAGGAGTTTTTTTTGGCATCGACTTTTCTGAGAACTGGTTAGGTAACCGATTACAACCAAAATTGATATTAAGGAAAATGTAAGTAGCCTAAGTAATCTTACACTAAAATATATTTATATAGGTATATTTAAAAATAACGGCAACATTTAAAATAATGTGCTATACCTTTTTTAAAGCAAAAAGTCTGTTCAATCATATTATTTTTTAAATAAAGAATTTCAGAAAAAAATAAATATATAAAAGGTTTGCACGTACTTGCTCGTGTGTGCTAATTTGTTTATTTAGGGGCAGGTGTAAGCTTTTGTTTTCTCGATTGAAATTTTTTCATTCAGTTGTAATCGAATAGTTTTTTACTTGCGATTTATAGGGACTATAAGGCAAGTTATGCATTCGTAAAAAAAAATCTAACAATCAAACATGACATTACGATGATAGAGAAGTCAAAAAAGTGGGTACGGAAATTCCGTCCGTCTGTCTGTTTGTCTGTCTGTCTGTTCGTATCGATATCTACAGCCTAAACAGTTAGGCCGATTTGATTCAAACTTGGTACATAGTATTTTTAGAGTGCTCTACTCGACAGTTTTTGGAATTGGCATTCTAGCTCCAAAACTAACGGTACCTGCCATATAACTTTTAATGAAAAAACTTATTTTTCTCGAAAACGGCTTCTACGATTTTGATAAAACTTTTAGAATGATGTTTTCTATGCAAAATCTATCTTTTAGTTTAAATGGATTTTTGAGAAAAAGTTTTATAACGGTACCTCCCATATGACCGTTTTTTTTCAAATTAGACTTTCTCGTTAACTAATCGACGGATTTTGATAAAATTTTCAAAATATGTAGTTTTTTATGATTTAAATAATATTGCTTATTAAAATTTTCAAAAACATTTTTTTCTTAATTTTTAATTTTTTTTTTAAACTTATTTTGTTTTTTGAATATTTTGACAAAGATTTTTTTAATTTTTTCTCCTAGTATAAACTATAGATTTCTTTAAATTGACATACTCAAAAAAAATGTATATATATGTTTTCGAAAGTTTTTAAAAAAAAACTGGTCGAACGATTTTGAAATGAAAAATTTATAAAATAGAAAACAGCAAGAGAAATAAGATGGCTTACAACATTTTTTCCAAAAAACGTTATGAATAGTTTTTTTTTTGATTTCATTAAACAAATAATATTTTCCCCCAAATTTTGTTTTATATTGCTCGGTTGAGCCCTAGCCACTAGTCTAATGAAAGCAAATTTCGTTATATATATTATTATTTAATTATCGTTATTTATTTTAAAGCATTTTATGATCGTAACAGCATACAGCATACAGAATAAATAATAAGGACGCCTATGATAAACACATAAACATGCAAAAACAACTAACAAATAAAAAAAATACTCGATTACCTACTGAATGCAAAAATTTCAATCAAGAAAACAACTCAACTCAACGGTCATATGGCACTTCCTTTACTTTTAGGCCTACAATTTAAATTTCAATGTCCCCTCTGGGGAATGCCAAAATAATCACACACACTAAGTTTAAAGATAATCGCTTAAGCCATTTAGGCTGCAGCTCGTTATACATACCTACTGACAGACAGACAGTCATTTTTTGTCGATCACTTTTTTAGACTTCTCTATGATCGTAATGTCATGTTTCATTGTTATCTAAATTTTTTTTTATATTCACAAATTCTAAACTTTACCTTATAGTCCCTATAATCGCAAGTAAAATTTGAAAAAACTGTGTAAAATGTCAAAATAACCTTAAGTTCTAAATTTGAAGTCGATTGGCTCATCGGTTCAGGCTATAGACCTACAGACAGACGGACAGAATTTTGCCAGCAACTCAAATATGTTTATCTATCATCGTAATGTAATGTTTGATTATTATCACAATTTTTTTATGTTCACGAATCCTAAACTTGACTCATAGTCCCTATAATCACAAAGCTACTTGTGCATAAAATTCAACATCAACGATAACGAAGCCAATGAAATGAAAATTCAAAAAATAAAATCATTGTCGATCCTCTTCGTTGTTCACCGTCACCGAGAACAGGATATACACAATACACATACACATGTGCTTATTAAGTTTTCCTTGTTAGTATCTCACTTACCCTCGCTCACACCATCTACCACACCGACGACCGACCGATCGACCTGAATTTAGCTGAACATTTTATCAAAGATAATATAATAAGTATACCTACGTAAATACACACATTATGTAGGTATGTATGTAGGTACATACCTAAATATCTACCTACCCTCGAAAGTTTTATATGAAAAAAATATAAAACTCAAAATAAAATTATCAACTTGCTTAAACATATACCCAACCCCCAGACACCATTCATTTACAAAAGTCGTTTTTCTTCTTTTTTGTCATTCCTTTTTTAAAACTAGCCATCTCGTCACCCTGCTTGTGTGAAGCAATCCAGTTGTGCAAAAAAAAAACTATACTCGCATCATTGTATATATGTAAACTGCAAACTGCAAAGAGTAAAGTACATGTTCACAGAGTTTCTCTTAGAATTCTCTTTGTTCGACTCGTTCGCCTCTTTCAATTTACCAAGTTAATTTTCCCTAGAGCCGCTTGGAACGCCACCGTCCACCGGTCGTCATGATAGTACTATAGCAGTCTATATACAATGTTATTTCTGTTTCTTCGTTTTTTATTAATTTACAATGCATTTGTTCTAAAAATACAGTTATCTTCTAGTTTTGATAAGTGTTTCATTACTTTTGAATTATTATATATAATCTGGTCCCTAGTTAGGTAAATATTGTTTTCAATTTTTAATTGTAAGTTTTTATTTATATTTGGTACAGGTTGTATGTATATTTGTTCATATATTTCATTTATAAAATTAGGTATTTCTAATATAAAAATAATATTATTTTTGTATAGGGCTAGTCTCATTTTTATTTCTTTCAATTTGTATAAATCAATATGGTTTCTTTCAATTTCAAATTTAGTTAATATATCTCGACTGAGAATTCCCAATCTTGATGTGAGAATAATATCTTTTATTTTTTCTATGTCATTAAGTACATACCGAATGTTATCTTTAACTTCTATTTCTAATTTTAATTTATAAAAATCTCTTTCTAAATCATGTTGTACACGATAAGATTTTTCTATGTAATCAGTAATAGTTCTAGTCTTGTCATTAAAAGTATTTGTTAGTAGTTTTATTTGATCGTTGAAGTGAGTATTTATTTGGATTTGATCATTTAGGTTAGAAATTGCATTATGATCATTTTCTTCGATTACTCTAAGCTGTTGTTCTATTTCTTGTCGATCGTCGTCGTCCATGGTTCCGAAAAGAAATTTCATTCCAGTGCCTAAAATGTTAAGGAGCCCTCGTCTTTTACGTTGATGTGGTGTTATGGTTTCGAATTCTTGTCGTGTATGTTTCATCAAGGAAATGATGTCGTCATTTCTTTCTGGTAAACTTCGTACGTGTGTTTCTAATGTTTCTATGTTGTTTTCGTAGTTTGTCAAATTAATAATATGCAATATTTTAGTGTAGTTTTCTATTGGTTGAATGTCATTTAGTTTGATTGCAATGAAACCGTTTCCATGGTTGATATCAATTATTTGTATTTCTTTTGTTACTAACGGGTGATTTTTTTGAGGTTAGGATTTTCATGCATTAGTATTTGACTGATCACGAGGGATTTCAGACATGGTGTCAAAGAGAAAGATGCTCAGTATGCTTTGACATTTCATCATGAATAGACTTACTAACGAGCAACGCTTGCAATTCATTAAATTTTATTACCAAAATCAGTGTTCGGTTCGAAATGTGTTTCGCGCTTTACGTCCGATTTATGGTCTACATAATCGACCAAGTGAGCAAACAATTAATGCGATTGTGATCAAGTTTCGCACTCAGTTTACTTTATTGGACATTAAACCAACCACACGAATGCGTACAGTGCGTACAGAAGAGAATATTGCGTCTGTTTCTGAGAGTGTTGCTGAAGATCGTGAAATGTCGATTCGTCGCCGTTCGCAGCAATTGGGTTTGTGTTATTCGACCACATGGAAGATTTTACGCAAAGATCTTGGTGTAAAACCGTATAAAATACAGCTCGTGCAAGAACTGAAGCCGAACGATCTGCCACAACGTCGAATTTTCAGTGAATGGGCCCTAGAAAAGTTGGCAGAAAATCCGCTTTTTTATCGACAAATTTTGTTCAGCGATGAGGCTCATTTCTGGTTGAATGGCTACGTAAATAAGCAAAATTGCCGCATTTGGAGGGAAGAGCAACCAGAAGCCGTTCAAGAACTGCCCATGCATCCCGAAAAATGCACTGTTTGGTGTGGTTTGTACGCTGGTGGAATCATTGGACCGTATTTTTTCAAAGATGCTGTTGGACGCAACGTTACGGTGAATGGCGATCGCTATCGTTCGATACTAACAAACTTTTTGTTGCCGAAAATGGAAGCACTGAACTTGGTTGACATGTGGTTTCAACAAGATGGCGCTACATGCCACACAGCTCGCGATTCTATGGCCATTTTGAGGGAAAACTTCGGAGAACAATTCATCTCAAGAAATGCACCGGTAAGTTGGCCACCAAGATCATGCGATTTGACGCCTTTAGATTATTTTTTGTGGGGCTACGTCAAGTCTAAAGTCTACAGAAATAAGCCAGCAACTATTCCAGCTTTGGAAGACAACATTTCCGAAGAAACTCGGGCTATTCCGGCCGAAATGCTCGAAAAAGTTGCCCAAAATTGGACTTTCCGAATGGACCACCTAAATAAATAAAAAGTAAATGTCATGGACCAATTTTAAAAAAAATTTAAAAAAAAAAGTTCTCAAGCTCTTAAAAAATCACTCGTTATTATTGGAAAAAGTGTGATTATAAAAAATAGGGTTTTTAAATCAATGGGAACCCGCTGTTGCTGATGTTGAAGCCGGTGCTGAGTTGTTATCTTTATTGGATCTAGAATCAGTAACATTTTTTGTAAATTTCTTTCGTACGGGAAATTGATCTTTATGAGCTATTCTATTTTTTATTTTTTTATATTTGTATATTTTTTATTTAGTTTATTTAATAATTTTACCTTTTTGTGTTTAGGTGTGATTTTATTTTTTATTTTTTCTGGTTGGGTTATTTTAATAAAATTTTCATCTATTTCTTTATCTTTTCGTCCTATGTTTATTTTATTTAAAACTTTAGTTTTGTTTTTTTCAATTCTTTCATATATTATTTTGTTGTCTATTTTATTAAAATGTACATCAATTGGTTTTTCTTTAGTAGTTAGATGAATCACGTTATTATATGATTCGAGTGCTTTAGTAGAATGCTTTATAGATAAACCTTCTTCATTGGATTGCTGAAGTTGCTGTAAGATCCGCATGTGTTCATTTAAACTACTATGTAGTCTTTCTACATCAGAATTTCCGGTGTGTCTATTTGCTGTGCAAAAGTGTATGCTTATCTCATTATTTTCTTGAAAATTTTTAAGTGTTTCGGACACGAATGCATTTTCGTTATCAAGGGTTATTTTTTTTGGCTTTTTCATATAACAAAATATTTTTGTAAGGGCGTTTATAACGTCTACGTATGTTTTTGTCTTAATTGGTTCTACTGCGGCAAATTTTGAAAATTTGTCAATACATGAAAGGTATTTCTCGTTTTTATTAACAAACCATATATCGATATGGTAATGATCATTTGGGTTTCTTGGAGTTTCAGTTTTTTTTCATATGGCAGCTTTATTGGATTTCTTTCTGCTTTTGCCATGCATATTGAACAATTATTTATTATTTTGTTGATTAAGATTTTAAGGTTTGGTATATAATATTCTCGTGTTAACTCTAGATATAATTTTTCAATACCAATATGGTTATGATTTTTATGGGTTTTTAATATTAGTTCTCTTGCTTCGTATTCATTTAAGTCTTTTTTCATAGTCATGCTTCTGTGTAATATTTTATTACTTAGTTTATTTTCTTTTTTCCATATATTTTGGAAATTATTAAATATTTCGTCATCTTTGACATATATTCAATTTAACATTGTGGTGTCTATTTCTTTTATTATATTAAAAAAGTCTTCTTCTTTGTATTTTTTCCGTGTGAATATAATTCTTCTTTTTCCAATATGTGGATAGATAATTTCTTGATGATCATTTTCATTGATTTCAATTAATATTTGGCGGTTGAAGAAATTTACCGGTTTTTCACTTATTGGGATCAGACAGGAATTATCTGATTCAGCACTATGGATGGTTGCTAATTCAACTTGTTCTAGCATATTTATTTTAACGCGGGAGAGGGCGTCAGCCACTTTATTCGAAGTCGTATTCTTCAAGCTTGATTTTCCAGCGTTGTAATTTGCTGTTTGGTTCTTTTAAATTACTAAGCCAAACTAAGGGCCTGTGGTCAGTTTTAATTATAAACCTTCTTCCATACAAATAATGTCGGAATTAGGCGGTAGCCCAAACAATGGCTAATAATTCCTTTTCTATCGTGCTATAGTTGCACTCATGCTTGTTTAATGTGCGTGAAGCAAAACAAAGGGGACCATGAGATTGGCTTAACACTGCTCCAATTGCGAAGTTTGAAGCGTCAGTGGTAAGAGTGAATTCTTTTTGGAAATCAGGATGCCTATTTATTAGGTCATCTGCCATAAGATTTTTAAGTTTTTTAAATGATTCTTCATAATTTTTATCTTTGATATTTATTTTTATATCCTTTTTTAGACATAATGTCATGGGTTTTATAATTCCAGCATAGTCACAAATGAACTTGCGGTAATATCCAGTTAAACCTAAGAAGGACTGAATTTCTTTTATTGTGGTAGGGATTGGGAATTTTAGAATCGCTTAAATTTTTTTTGGGTTAGGTTTAACACCCTGGGGTGTAATTATGTGACCTAAAAATTCCGTTTCCTTTCTCATAAATTCAGATTTATTTAAGGATACTTTCAAATTTGCGCTTTGTAAAGCTCCTAAAATTTTTCTGAGTGAACATACGTGCTCTTCGAGAGAAGTGCTAAATATAATTATGTCGTCTAGGTAAACATGACAGATTTTATCTATATATTCTTTCAGAACCTCGTTCATCAAACGCTGGAACGTTGCCGGGGCGTTCTTAAGGCCAAAGGGCATTCGAACGAATTCGTAATGTCCTGAAAGGGTAGAGAATGCTGTTTTTTCTCGATCATTTTTTTCTACTTCAATTTGGTGGAAACCTTTGGTAAGGTCTAAGGTAGTGAAGTAGTTACAATGCCCAAGTTTATCGAGAATCGAATCTATGTTCGGAATAGGATATTTATCCTCTTTGGTTTTTAAATTCAGTTTTCTGTAATCAATGACTATTCGCCATTCTTTGTTACCGACATGGTCTTCCTTTTTGGGGACCAACCAGATTGGTAGGGTGATGTGGAATGTTGAATTACTTTAGACTCTAGCATTTCCTTTATTTGTTTATTAACCTCAGATTTATGTATTTCAGGGTAACGGTAGATTCTTGTATATATTGGAGACTTGTCCTCTGTGGGGATTTTGTGTTTAACATGATTTGTGAACGTGAGATCATCTCCCTTTTTGTAAAAAGCTCTTTTATAGTTTTTTATTATTTCTAATAGTTTTATTTTTTCTTCCTTATTTAAATGAGTAGTTCTTAAGTTCTCTTCCATTGTTGAATCGAGGATTGATATTTGTGGAATAATTTTACTAAAACTGTTTATGGATTCTTCATACTCACGTTCCTCATTTGCGCTGAAAAACAGCGGTATATCTGTTCCATTTAATTTTATTATCCTTTTTGCATAATAGATCTCACTATTATTCGGGATAAGGATATTGTTTCCAATTATTCCGTTATATTCCTCGTTGAAATTATATAACTGGAATTCGCAATCCTCGACTACAGGAAAAATAAATTTTTCCTTTGGTATAATAATATCTTTATTTATCATGATTTGATTTCCGACGGTTTTTATATTTAATGGGTTTTGTCTTATTTTAATAAAATTTTTAGGAGCATCTTCTTCTCTGAGAAGACTATTTGTAGCTCCAGTATCAATTAATAAACGAATTGTATTTTGTCCCTTACTTAGTTTAATAAAGGGCAATCCGGTTTTCGATCCGAGGCTGAGACACGAAAATTTACGTTTTTATCTTTTTTTTCTTCCACATAGTTTGTGGTTTTAGCTAGTCTTTTTATTTGAGATGATCCAGGATCGACTTCAATGGGTTCAAATCTTTGGTATTGTTGTCGATAGTTATTTGGGTTATAATTTTTATTAAAGTTTTGGTTTTGATTTGGGTTATAATTTCTATTATAGTTTTGGTTTTTGCTCGGATTATAATTTCGATTATTTTGATTATTATAATTGTTAAAATTTGGTTTTGGAATATATGGCTTTGGTTGCCAATTTCCCAGATTTTCTCTAAAAGGATTATTTGGGTTGTAACGTTCCTTTTGAACATTATATTTATGTTCTCTTGGTTTTTCTTTTAAATTTTCATCACTACATCCTAATCGAGAAGTAAGAAAGCCTGCGCTACTGAGTTCATGGAGAGCTTGTTCCATTGAAGTGGGTTTAATTGCGTAAAGAATTGTTCTCATGTGAACGGGAAGTTTTTCTTTGAAAATTTTTAACGCAGTTTCGGTGTTTCTTGGAATATCTATGAGATTATTCTCTTGAACACATCTTTGGTTTAAAAATGATAAAGATTTTTGAATATAGTGATAGAATTTTATAACATCCCCCCTGAATTGTGCATTACGCAATTCTTCATATAATTGTGTTGCGTTTTTAAATCCCCCAAAATTTTCAAGAAGCATTTCTTTTATGTCAGACCATTTTGAGAGATGAGTATGTATCTCAATAGCTTGACGGGCCCTGCCTATGAATTTACTTTTTAACAAGTTAATACACATTTTTTGACTCTGATTATTATATGTTAAAAGGGTTGGAATAATGTCGTCTACGTTTTGCATAAATATTGGAAGGTCTTCTACACGTCCGTCAAAAGATTGTAACTTCTCTATATAATTTATTGGATTTAATTCTAAAACTTTTTTATTTTCATTACCTTCTAATCTCGCAGGTGGGTATTCTGCTTGCTGTGCAATCAGTTGATCAATTTGTTGCTGTTGAATAAGAAGTTGTTGTTGCAAGATCGAGTTTTGTTGCTACTTGTGTTGCGTCCATGATGTTCGTGTTATCCTCTTCTTCGGAGCTAAAGTTTTCTTCTGTAAGTTGTTGTTTGTAAGGATTGAACTTCCGATATTTCCTCAGTTGTTCCTTTATTTTCTTCATATATTTTTTCGCACTCGTTGGGGCTTTCGACAGATTTTTTTGCCACTTTTCTTCCTTCTTTGAATTATCCTTCCTCTATGGAATTTGAAATATAAATCGTATGCATGGATTTAAATTTCGGATAATTTTTTTTTTTTTTTTAATAATTAAAAAAAATTATTTAATGTGCACTGAAAAATTCCGATTTTCGTTCGGGTATTTAAATATCACTTTCTATTATTTTTCAGTGTCTTTGTATTCTCTAATTAAGTTAAAATGAACCATATCACTGAATTGTTTTAAAAGTTTAAATTAACTTTATTGATTTGCTTTCAATTTAGTTTCACTTTTAAGGGTTTCAGCGTTATACCGATATGCGTTCGAATTTATCTTGATTACATTTTTTCACTTTACAGAGAAGAAAAAAATGTTTCTTTGTGTTGCAAATACACACTCTTCACATTTGTATTTTCACAGATAATGAGAGTTTTTCGGGTTCGATCACTGAATCCTTTTTAAACTAAAAGGATCCTACCGACTGCGCCATTTTTGATTGATAACTTGATTTTTATCAAAAAATGTATTTTTATTCTGTTCTTCTCAGGAGAACAGAAAGTAAAAGTCGACACCGATTTGTATTTTAAATAAATGCTTTATTTAACAACACTTTGAAACTTCTGATTCCTTACCTTGGGTAGGGGGAAATCAGAAGTTTATGCTAAACAGAATCACAAAAGACTGCTCTACTGAAATATTTGATGAGCCCTTTTATATTACTTAATTGCTGACGCAAGAAATCTGTTTGAGTTTGAATATCAAGAAGCATTGATTTGCAACTTGGGTGGCAATATAATGATAATACAGATTTCTTGCGATCGCATTACATTTATTAATTAAATTTAAAGTCTGGAATTTGTGTGGGCTTATCTTTTGGTATTTGTTGGGGCGCACTTATATATATCGTGACGCATGTTTCGTTCGAGCTTAAAACCACAACGATTCTAAAGAAGTTGCACGTCAAAAAAAACATTAAAATTAAATCTTTGTCAAAAAGACGCCTTGCACTTAAAAAGGATTAGCACATAGGAGCAAGTACGTGCGACCCAGTCGTGCCTTTTTTATTTTTTTCTCTTATTTTTCTTCTCTATCATCGTAACGTTATGTTTGATTATTAGAAATTTTTTTTTAACGAATGCATAACTTGCCTTATAGTCCCTATAAATCGCAAGTAAAAAGGCAGCCTGGGAGAAAAACATTGTCTGTGAAATGGAAAGAAATAGAGAGCGACCTTACGCTGCACATACTGTAAGGTCGGAGAGGGAAGTCTGATCACCAATTCTGAACGCATTCTGGAGCGATTGGAATTTTTGAACTATCAGCTCAGTGAAAAAATGGAGACTCCAACATTTCAAGAGGATGACCTCATGCTGCAGCCACCAAAAGAGATACAAAAAGCGATGAATCGGCTCAAAAATAACAAGACCTCGGGAGCCGACAGCATACCTGCCGAGCTGATCAAACATGGGGGCCAATACTACATCAAGCAATTCATGACATCATAGTACACGTATGGGAACACGAAGAAATGCCAGAAGACTGGCGGAAAGGCATCATATGTCCAATACATTAGAAGGAAGATATTACAAAGCAATTATAGGAGTATAACATTGTTGAGTACATCCTATAAGATATTTTCCTGTATCCTGCAAGAACGGATAGCCCCACCCATATGCTAAAACCATAATCGGCAAATATCAATGTGGTAGCAGGCGAATCAACAACTGATCAGATTTTTACCCTTAGGCAGGTGATGGACAAAAGTTTGGAATTTAATTTTCCAACATTTCACCTTTTTATAGACTTTAAAGTCGCCTACGATAGCATTGCCAGGGGTAGAACTTTATAAGACCATGAGAGAATTTGGCATCCCAAATAAATTGGCATGACTATGTAGGCTGACCATGACTAATATTACAAATTACAAGCCAAGTAAAAGTAGCCGGTTTGCTGTCCAGACCAATCAACATTTTTAATGGACTCCGGCAAGGGAATGGTCTGAGTTGCATCCTATTCAACCTGGCGTTGGAGTAAGTAATCCGTGACTCTGGCACCTTAACAAGAGGGACTATCGTCTCCAAGTCCGCCAAGTTTCTGGCTTACGCAGACGACATTGACATCATCGGTTGAAGCCAACAAGCTGAACATGACTCTTTTATTCAGATCGAGCAGTCGGCACAAAACCTAGGGCTGCATAATAATGAAAGGAAGACTAAGTACATGGTGGCTACGTCTGCGAAAAGTGTTATGTTACATATAATGTGTAAGAGCCTAACGCAGTAGATAACGTGCGGTGAAGAAAAATAAAGACCAACACTCTGCTTGTCTCTATTTTATTCTTTTTAAACTGTAAATTCTCGGGGTTTTTATAATTTTCGGATACATTCGAATTACAGTACTTACATCAGCTTACATAACAGATTTGGAGAGATTTCGGAAAATTCATACGATAAGATGGCAATATATTATATGGTATTTAAAAAGAGCGAGTAAATACAGCCTTGCGAACAAGTATGAAAGCAAAAAGAACAAATTTATATTTTTCCGACTACAATTCGGCCATCCTGATAGTATAATCGACCCGATTACAAAGCTCCTTATGTGAATTTGAATGAATTACAATAGTGAAACAAAAATTATAAATTAAATTAAGAACTTCAATTATGTTTATATTTAAAAGAAACTAAAATTTAAAAAAAAATCAAGTTACATAGAGAAAAGTTGAAGAAGTGGAACAACTCTTGAGAATCTTCCTAAAACGAACGTTGAGATTACCAAACAGTACGTCTAACCACATCATTATGCTGGAGACAGGCATAAGGATGCCTTTATTCATATCAACATTTAACATGCAGATTGACTACGTACTCAGAACAACGGAGATGGAGGACAGTCGAATACCAAAAAAAATAACAATGCTTGTAATCCGAAAGAAAATATCATGGTTTGAGTCTTGGAAAAATTTAGCCGAGTTCACTTTCACTACAAGATGATAGGATGGACACGTGGAAAAGCGAACTCTATCGCCTGATTAGTTTGGTAGACGAAAGAAAACGAGAAGATTATATTGTGAAAGCCAGAAGCTCGTCTCATAGGAGCATATATGCGCAACTGAATTACAACTTGTCAGCTAACAACTACTTCAGGGCGGAGTACTCAACCGATTTCATGTCACTCATTTTAATAGCACGAGGAGAGATACTCCCCCTGAACTACTTACCGCATAGAAGCGATTTACAAGAAACGTGTGAGCTACATATGTTACCTTAGAGAGAAAGAGGACGTATTTCACTTTCTGGGCAGATGTCCGATACTTTTGGAAACCAGAAGAAGTACCATTGGAAAGAGTTGTCTTGTTGATAATTACGGAAATTAATTTGGCACAGTTCGACTTAGTCAGAGTTGTGTTTTCTTAAATATAGGCCAGCTGTTTTGGCATTAAGTGAAACTCAGGTTGGAGTAAATACTGATTTATCAGCTTTTCATACTCGTTCGATAATTCCCGTCCTTCGCCTTCTTACGTAGAATTTCAACGCTACCGTATGTCAAGCTCATTAAAACTCCAATTTATACAGCATTGCCAAATGGGGTAATAGGAATCGTGTGGAGTTTAATGCTTTGAAAACTCAATGCTGTCTTCTGTCGTTAAAGCTAAACATACCCCCAATGCCATTGTCCTCACCTCTGGACAGGTGCTTCACAAACATCGCTTCACCTGCTTGATAGAATACAAAATCGAGCGTTAAGATTGATAGTAAATAGAACTGCCGCTGAAACAATTTCCCCTCTCGAACACCGACGCAATGTTTCATGTCTTTATTTTATCGTTTCTTTTATAAGAAATGTTTACTCGAAGTAGCCAGCTGCATGCCTCCCCTTAAAAGTTTCTCCCGTAATACTCGTCTCGCAAGGAATGCTCATCTGCTTACCCTTGAGCCCAATTTTGGACGCACCGTGAAATATTGGGATTCTTTTATTAGCCGAACAACACGAATTTGGAATAGTTTACCCGGCGAGATTTTCCCTTGCCATTTTGATCTGCAAACATTTAAAACCAATGTTAATCGACACCTATTATCTTTCCCCTCCCTATCTTCCTAATGCCCGCGCAGTGTGTTCTACATTAAAAGGGAAACAAATATTCACTTGTGCGCGCGTTAATTATAAAAAAAAAGAACCGTAATGATGTTCTTAATCAAAACATATTCACCTGTTTTGTATGACCTTGGATGTTTGCGGTGTTTATCAGAATAGTTTTTTTCCTTGTCTGACTTTTTTCTATGTTTGCAATCGCTTTTTCTCTTATCTTGTTAACACAGGCTATGTTCTTCCCTAAAATGTCTTGAAGATGTTCATGAAAACGATCGCAAAACTCGCGTTTTGGTTTCTCCCCAATAAAAGAACGCTAGAAGTAAAGCCTGTACTTTTATTTATCGTGTTGTTAAGTGCAAATTCAACCTTTGTTAAAAAAATATCCCAACCAATTGCAGTGTTTGCACCACATTCTTTCGATAACATGGGGACAATTATGCGATTCATTCGCTCAATTTGACCATTTGATTGTGGCGAATGAATTGCAATCCTTATATGTGTAATATTATTCTCTTCTAAAAAGTCTGCAAACTCGTTCGAAGTGAAGCAGCTTTCACGATTCGATAAAAGACGATTTGGCCTCGAGTAACTCTCAAAAAATGACCTCCAACAAGTAATGGCCTCTTTGCTCTGAGTATTTTTGACAGGATAAAGTTTAATAAACTTTGTAAATCCATCAATCACATGAAATACGTGTATTTTGTTTGAATGAGAATTCGGTAAAGGACCGAGATGATCGATATGTATAGTATCGAACGGGACATTATCTTATGGAATAGAGTGTAAAGATACCCTTTTTTTGCCAGATGTGGTGAAAAGTAAATACATTTCAGACAGGTTTTTATATAGGCTTTGATTTTCTCTTTCATATTAGGAAACCAAAAACTCGCTGAAATATATTCAAAGCATTTATCGGCTCCCAAATGAAACATAGATTCGTGATGTGTGCGAATTATTTGTTTCTCCATTTTAGATGAAACGAAGAACAGAACATTGTCCTTATATTTCCTGTATATCAAACCGTCGATTATTTCAGGCTTCTCCAACTCAGAAGCAATAGATACTGCTTTTGGATCTCGCCTTTGCGCTGCAGCAAGTGCAAATTCAGACGACCCATCATAAACAAAGAGTATGTTAAAGGAACGACTTAAGGCGTCTACGTGAGCCATACGTCTTCCTTATCTATGCTCTACTACGTAATCAAAACTTTGCATCTCTAATGCCCAACATGAGATACGAGGATTTAGGCACTTCTTTTTCAATGTTAAAGTAAATGCCTGACAATCAGTTATGATCTTTAACGATATACCGATCAAATATATTTCAAATCGCCTCAAAGCATGAAAGTGTTTCAAGTTCGTAACTGTTGTATTTGGATTCTGATACCGTCGCCCGTTTCGAGAAATAGAATACGGGATGAAACTTTTGATCCAACTGCTTTTGTATCAAAAAACAGCACCGAATCCTACACCACTTGCATCACAATGCAATTCTGTAATAAGGTTGGGATTGTAAATGGATAAAAAGGTGAAGCTCAAAGTTTGTTTTTCAAAGATTCAAAAGTTTCCATTTCATTAATACCAAATACAAAGGGTACATTCTTTCTTGGCAAGTCATATAATGGTTTTACTATATTTGCAAAATTTCTTATGAATTTTCTAAAATTGGAGCAGAGCCCCCAAAAACTATGTACATCCTTTGTACATACCGGTATCGGAAAACTCTTAATAGCGTTACGATTATTATCGTTGGGTCTAATACCTTTTTAAGTAATCTTATAACCCAAATAAGTGATTTCAGTCTGCAGAAACATGCATTTATCAAATCTCAGTTGAAGACCATTTTCCACAATTATTCCAACAATTTGTTTCAAAATATCCAAATATTCTTCTATTGATCTAGATAAGTTATGAGTTTACCTTCAGAGATCAACTTCCGCAACATATGCTTCATAAATCGTTCGAAAACTGACGGGGCATTTTTCAACCCAAAAGGCATCCGGGTGAACTCATACTGACCCAGTGGAGTTATGAATGAAGTATATTTCATTGACTCATCAGATAACTGGACAACGAAAATCAACGCACAATCTGAGTTCTTTATTCTTTTTGTGCACCAAAACTATGGGTGAAACATAAGGTGAATTGGATTCTCGAATAATGCCTCTTTTAAGTCGTCCAAGATCTTTTGAAGCACAATCTGTCTGTGTATGGTAACCTTCGCGGAGGGCAATGAAAGGGAGTATCTTTAGACAGTACGATATGCATTTAAAAATCTTAATTCGGAAACCGATCTGTTACCTGGTAGCACTAAAAAGTTATCAAAGCTAAGAAAAAGGGAGCCAATTTCAAGTTGAAGGAGCGGCCATATTGATTTTCGGAAAAAGCACATTTTCCTGCTGATGGCGGCGAATTTTCTTGGAGTTGTATATGAGATTATATTCTTTAAAGAGACGTTATTTTTATTTATTTTTTATTTTTTTTGTTTACTGGAACATAAAAATAAAGTGAATTAAATAATTATAACTAAGAATTTGTTTAAACTACCGTTGAAAGAAGCACTGTTCAAATATACTTCTCCTGGATGAAGCTGATACGGCTATCAGAGTCCAGTAGTCAGCAGTGTTGAAGAAATACCCACATCCTTACCAACCCATTGGTAGTTACCGTGAGCTTCAAAACGTTATCAAATGGTCAATCTCGTTCTTAACTTTGATGCAACGTCATGATTAGATCCTTGTTGGGGCATTTAGTTGAAATATGACCTTGTTTACACAAATCTATCCCTTTCAGACAATTTCATCACAAAATTCCTCAACGAGCTTGTAACTACAACTTACATGTGCTCTAAGATTGGTTTTAGAGTCATTCAATTGAAGGTCGCAGATTTGTTGTCTCAGCTCTTTTATTTGTTTCTTATTCTTAAGGTTGCTTCGGAGTTTCGCCAGCTCTGCATCCAAGCGTTCCTCACTTTCACTTTCAGATTTATCATCATCATCTGACGTACGCTATACTGAGATACTTGCATCAATCATTACAGCGATCGCTGCTCCTGCTGCTTTGTTCTTCCTGCAACAAATCTATGAGTTCGCTTTCTTCCATTCCCTTAACCGCTTAATGGGCACGTATTTTCAATTCCACTTTTGTGCCCGTTGTCTGGAGTTTCAAGATTCTTAAAACATTTTTAAGCCGCGGAACTGTGGCCGATTTTAAAAATTCTGTCCATTCATCAGACATCTTAAACACTTGCAAACTGAATAAAATAAATTGCACGACTGGATCGTACGTACTTGCTCAAATGTCCGGTCACATTATAGAATAAAATTTAAGAAAATCAAAGATAACATTTATTGGATTTTTGTGACTTTTGATTGTTCGAATAAAGTACGTTAAATTGTATTCAGTGAAATAATTTAAAGCCATTTTATTTCTTTAAGAAATGCTAAAAACTGATTTTTTTTTCAAAATCGTAGGAATGGTTTTTAAATAAAACGGTTTATTTTTAACAACTTTTTTTTAAAAATTAAAAAAAAAATTATTTAAGAAAACAAACTTAAGCACAAAATTAACATACATTTAAAAACAGAATTAAAAAAAAATCACCAACCCGTTTTCAAAATATTGATTTTTCAAAAAAAAAAAAAAATAAAAAATATTAAAAATACAAAAAAAAAAGTTTTCGAAAAAAATTAATACATAATTACTTAGGCTACCTACATCTTTGTCTCGAAAAAGTGCATTTCATGTACATTCGGACTCGGCGGTAAACTGTAGGTCCATTTCATTTTTAGAGATTAACAACACACACAGAGAAATGGTTGAGAGTACAAGTCATTAGGCCTTGGCGCCTTAAGGAGCTGTAGCGCCAATAAATTTATTTATTATTTCATTTTTTTTTAATTTTTTTTTTCACCAAAATATAATGCTTACCTACAGAGTAGTACACTGATTTTTTCATAAAAATTCTTGGAGCCGTTTTCGAGAAATATAATCTTTTACATTACGGTTATATGTATGACAGGAAATTGAAAAAACTCCACTGAATGTCAAAATAACCTTAAGTTCTAAATTTGAAGATGATTAGCCCAACCGTTATATATACAAATTTCAGTCTTATTCTTTCTAGCCCCCGCTGTATATCGAAAATCTAAATTTTCAAACCACTATCGATTGAATCAACTGGGTACTTTTAAAAAACGATACTGCGCTTGAAATAAAACCACTTGAAGCCCTCGTTACACAATTTATGTTTCCTTCAATGTATATACTTCGCCTTTCCAGCACAAAAATAGGCGTTCTCCTTTGCATTCACACATTAAATAAACACAAGTATATGAGGCATGTTTAAAAATATGAATTAAATAAAATCTTGCTTTAAGCAGTTAAATTTGTTGTTGCTCTTGGCTCATTATAAAAAAGCAACATGAACAATAGCAAGATAATTGCTAAGAAAGAATAAACCTTCGGTATGCAGAAGACCATGAATAAAAAAACGATGCCTTCCTGTTGAAATATTTAAGGTTGGCTGTATGCGTATCTTTTTATTTTTCACATCCTTCCATTTTGTGATATTTCGATGGCATATAATGTTCGCCAAGTTTGTGCACTAGTGAACTATTATAGCAAGGTTTACATTTTACAAGAAAAGCCTGATTGACTGACATTCAGGCTCAGGGTTTTCTTTGTATGGCTATAGTCGCTTGTTGCCTCTTTTTTTCTGGCATGTCCTAATTACTTGAATCACTTTAAACCTTTAAATATTTTTTATTTGCATTTTGTACGATGTAGATAGGGGTGTTTTATTGGTAAGTGTAAATTAAATTTATATGTTATTAAATTTCATAAAAAAAATATTTTTTTGGGAGGATGAACCTCTTTATTCGAGTGCTACTTGAGAACTAATTGTTAAAAATTGTGTTTCTTAAAATCTAACTTAAAAGTAACTTAATCTAGCCAACCTGGAATTGCAATCGTTGTTGGCATGTGTTGACTCCAGACACCTTGTCATCACATTCCTTCACGACTTCACGTAGCTGTTTGGTTGTTCTGCGACTCGTGGGAAGCAAATCTGGATGTGTTGATGACGTTAACAGTTCTTGCGTTAACTCCTCCTTGCTTAAATTCGAACGCCCTCGCTCGACGTTGCCGGCGTTATTAGATTTGGCAGATCCTTAATTCCTATGGTAATGGATCCTGTTCCGTTTTTAGGTGTAACTTCTTCGTTGGTATTTTTCCTTGTTTTACAATAAAGGAAAGTTGTTATTATCATGAGGAGCATTATTACCAGGAACATTACCCTACATTTAATGCGTTTTTCCTTTTCATTAGCTCGATCTGTTCCGTGCCATTCATCTGTAATTTCTTTATCATTCCTAGGGAACTCTTGCACTGATGATCTGGGTTGCAAAATAGCTGGTAAAGGTTGATGTCTAGTTATCTCGCTGGTTTTGAAAATCTTCCCATTCGCGATGATGGTCGTGTTTGAGTGTTTTATGATGTACGTTCCATCTAATCGGATAGCCTCATTGTTAATTATTATTGAGTCGTTGAATTGATTTAGAAATAATATGCCATCCGAGATTTCTTCAATGGATGGTGTGTTTCGGTTATCGATAGTGGTACAGGTGGGTATTTTGCTTTTCAACGGGTTAGGGATACACGTAGAGTTACTTATATCTACAATATTTCTGCTATTATAAATAGAATTTTCACTTATTACTAAACAATTTTGCTTTATACCATACATACATATATCTTATTTTTACATTTTAATTTTTTTTTAAAGAAATTTCGTTTATCTTTATTCCTATCTTTACTACTTTTATTATAAGCATATTACAAATATCTGGGTCTGTTGTTGATATGTCAATTATATAAATTAAATTCTTACCATTAGAGGCAATTGTAATGTTACAAAAGTCAAGTGCCTCGTCAATATTTATAAAAGGTGTATTCTGTTTTTTAAAGAATTCTTCTGTTAGTTTTATTTCAGAATTTGACAGTATGAATTAGTTTACTACATTAACTTTTGCCCAGTGAATGGCGTAAGTTATATTTATTAATTCTTCTTTTACTAAATCTAGTTCATATTTTAATTTTAATGTATCTGTGTCTTTAATTTTAATTTCGTTTTTTACAATTTTAAATATTTCATTTGTTACATTAGTAATTTCATTAATTTTTCCTATGGTAATACGATTTATTATCATTTGTCTATTATTGTTTTCAAGCTCGATGATCTGGACTACCGCGATCCATTTCCAGGCGGTCCCTATGAAATCAAGTGATCTTTTGTTTTTCTTATTTTCAACTTTCAGTCCTGCCAGGTAGGTTTTTATTTTATCTATTTCATGGGAAATGTAAGGATAAAGGGGGTGATTTTGTGTGGTTTCTATTAGCATATTTTCTATATTCTTTGTCAGGTTTTTGTAATGTTCAATGTCGATTATGTGGATTATTTTGAAAGATCCTGTTTGTGTTTTTGAGGTTCCAACATTTATCCTAACCAATTGAGATTTTGAGTAATCCAATATTTGTGTATCCGCTGCGCATAGCGGTAATAACCTATAAAGAAGAATTTTGATTTTTAATTAAATTATTATGGACAATTTTTCCACAATTGGTTACTATTGTGGAATTTTTGTTTTCTGCTACTGTTTCTTTTTTATATATTGGAGAGAGTTTGTTATCTAACCTTTTATTAATTTTTACATAAATGGTATCGCCTATTGCATAATTTTTAAAGCTTTCCTTTTCTTATTATGGTAATTAAGATCAGCAGTTTGCTTGTCCTTAATTGCCTGAGTGACAATTTTTCTCTCTTCTTGTAACTGTTCGGGGTTATTAATTTTATTTCGTGCAAAAAATACTTCGATAGGTTTTTTGTTTGTGGTGGTATGAACGGATTTATTATATTCGTAAATGGATTTGTCGAGAATTTCGGAAAATGAACTAAAGGTTTGCTCGGCTTTCATACAACGTAATAGTTCGGAAAGTGATGAATGGAATCTTTCGATTTGACCATTCACAGAACTTTCATATAGTGGTGCTTTAAACACCTTAATGTTGAAAAAGTTCTCAACCATGAATAAAATGGAATTGGAGCTTAATGATTTCTCATTATCAACCACAATCCATTCTGGGACACCGAAAGATAGTATAAGTTCTCTTACGATATGTTCTGTATGTTACGATTCTTGCTAAAGCGTACTTGGAGAATTCGTCTATGGCAGTAAGTACAACTTTGTTGTCAGTGAAATATAGGTCAATATGTAAGATCTGTCCAGGATATTGGGGTATAGGAGTAGGTTGCAGTAGTATATTGTTGGAGTGTCTATCGTACTTTTGTTCTGTACAGATTTGACATTTATCCGTTATGTTCTTTATTTTTTGCTGCATTTTTGGAAAATGCATTTTTTTAATAATTGAATTTTATTTTTGTTGTTGTTTCGGTGAGGGCGGTTGTGTTCTTTAAGAATTTCGGTTTCCTGTAAACTTTCATCTAGTAGGTCTATTGTCATGTTTCTTGAAAAGAGTACTTTATAGAGGCTAAAATGTAAAGGAAATATTTCCTGGATTTTTCCTAGAGTCGTTTCCTCAGCTTTTATTCCATTTATTACGGAAGGATTGAGATATTTTTTTAAAATTTCAACAAGTTTTTCTAAGGTAAAATTTGGTTCAATAATGGTATGACGATGATAGGTTGGGAAAATTATTTCGAATTTATAGTCGGAAGTATTACCGATATCAAGAAAGATTTGGTTCTTGAACACGTTTATGGGTTGATTCACCATTTTAATTAGGTTTTGATTCGAGCTTTCGTGGCTATGCTGAGTTGTTGTTAACGTATTTATTTGACTACATCTTGGTGTTCTAGATAGTTTTTCCGGATTTATACTTAATCTCGTAGTTATATTCTTCCAATATTGACTTGCATCGTTTCATCTTAGAATTGTGGGTCTTATTACTAAGAGCGAATGTCAACGGTTGATGGTCCGTAAATATTTTGACACGAGCAGTACCGTATAGGTAATTTTTTAGAGAAGTCACTGCCCATATTATAGCAAGCATTTCCTTCTCATTAGTTGCATAATGCTCTTTGGTGCTATTTAGTGTTCTCGAAATGAATGTTATCGGTTTGTCACCTTGTGACAAAACTGCACCTATACTGACGCGTCAGGAGTAAGCTCAAAGTCTTTCGTAGAGTCTGGACATGCGAGAATAATATCCTACAAAGTTAAGAAGTTCTTTATTTTCTGAAAGGCATCTCTAGCATTATCGTCGAGATAAATTTTTATTTATCGGAATTTAATTTGGACAAACGTCCTCCTTCCCCTCTTAAAAAAGATGTCAGGAGCTTCGCATAGTCTTTAATGAAGCGACGATAGTATCCTGAAAAATAATTTCCAGATGCTTAAATGTTTTAAATTATCAATTTTTTGGTTTTTGCCTAGTTGTGCGAGTACTTCATTAATGTCTTGGATTGGGTAACGATCTGCAATAGTAGAGTCCTTGAGTTTTGTTGGTCTTCCGTTGTGGTTTGTGGTTTGTTGTTCCTGACTTGATGTTAGTGTTACAATTCTGTTGTGGTGTAAGCTCTTTGTTTCTTCTTCACAATATTCACAGTTAACCGTCTTTGATTTAAGCACAGTAAACCGTTGTGTAAATGTTTTCTTTCTGTTGTATTCACAATAAACCGTTGTGTTTTCTATTTATTTATTCACGATTAACTGTTCTTTTTTTTACACAATAACCCGTTGTGTTTAATTTCTTGCGAAGAAAAACAAAATCCGCACGACTGCGCCAGTTAGATTCTTTATTGTGTCCAAGCTGAAAAAAACAACTTTACTTATTCAAGTCTTACTATCAAATGCCGAGAGCAAATGAATTTTATTTTTAACATAGACATTTAGAAATACATAGATACATAACTAGTAGTTACAACACGGGGATTCGTTTTCAAAACGCTCACAGGACAGGAAACCCATACAAGGTCTAAAATTGGCAGACCCTACGTTTCATCGACCCGCTTGTATCGACTTGTTGTTGGGTAACGATGTATTCTGCGAGGTAGTTTTACCAGAAGTCATCAGAGGAGAGGAGCTAGTTGCCCCTATAGCTCAAAAAACGCAGTTTGGTTGGTTGATATTAGGTAAAGTTCCCATCGAAACATCACCTACAGTACAGGTCTACACCCAAATTTTCGACATCGACACACAACTGAGAAAATTTTGGGAAATTGAAGAGTCCAAAGTATAAAGCGAAGAAGATGTTGCTTGCGAGCAGCATTTTTTGCGAACTATCAAGCGATTGCAAGGAGGACACTTTGAAGGGTCACTCCCATTCAAACAAAACAGTCGCCCAGCTCTTGCATCTACACAAAAAAACGTACTCAGAATGTTTTACAAACAGGAAGGAAAGTTAATTAACAACACTACACTACACAAAGACTATAATGCATCTTTATCGGAGTACTTTCAACTCGACCATATGGAAGAAGTTAACTTCAACGAGGATGCAACAATCAGGTCCCCATTTCATTATGTTCTGGGATGGATTTCGCCATACGTCATCAAAGCGAAAATCATAATGCAACAATTATGGCTGGGAGGATCGTCATGGGACGAAACCATTCCGGTGGAATTACACCAAGAATGGGTTTCTCTGATGGAAGAGTTGTCCATGTTGGAAGAAATCCGAATACCAAGATGGATTCGCACCCAAGCAGACCATAAACAGCTGGAACTCCATGGCTTCAGCGACGCGTCCATCAAGGCTTATGGAGCCGTGATATATATCCGAGATTTGGGCAAAGATAACGTCAGTCACACTCATTTGTTGATGTCTAAAACCAGAGTAGCACCACTCAACCCAGTTTCGTTGCCAAGGTTGGATCTTTGTGGGGCAGTTGTTCTTGCGAAACTTCTAAGTTATATACTGTCAGTTCTTCCCTTTAAGAATATAAGGACGTACGCTTGGACAGACTCCAGATAACGCTCTGCTGGATAACTGCACCACCAACACGATGGAAGACCTTCATCGGAATCAGAGTAGCCGAAATACAAAGACTTACAAATATAAGCATATGGTGACACATACCAACAAAACTTAATCCAGCGGATCTTGCCTCACGGGGTGCTCTACCAGCGATGCTAGCATGCTGGTAGGCTAACATAGAGTAACATTCACAAAAAAAAACTCTAATGATAAAATCACTCACTCATGAATTATAAAATTCTCAGAAGTCTATTTCTTCAAAAGGAAAAAACATTTGAAAAATAAGAAAAAGTCGACTACTCAAGTCTCATTTTGCGTAAGAATAACTTTTTTTCATTTTTATTAGGTACTAATAATAAGTTAAAAACGAAAAATAAATAAAATTCTAATTCTCTGCAGACCAATTGATCAATATTTTCTTTTGAAGAAACATCTCTTGCGGTACAAAAAGTTTCAGCTTGTTGGACTTGAAAAAAAAAAACAAAAAAAAAACGTCAATTAATAATTTTTTTTCTTTGAGAACACAAAATAATCTATAAATATTCCTTCTATTTAAATTATAAACTTCAAACTCAACTTTTTTTTCTTTATTTAGGTTTAAATGCTTAACTTACAGCAGAAAGTTTTGCTGTTTGAAATGTATTATAAATTAACAATTATTTGTATCAAAACGATGTATGATAAAATTCTACGAAACAGAATCCTACATTGGAATACTTCCAGTCGATTCTCAGTTCATACATTGATGTATGAAAGTTCATCATACAACGTTTCTATGAAACAGAAATACTACATCAGAACTGTCAAAATCATACATTGTATGTATTATGTAATGTATGATCTATTAAACAGGCCCCAGATGTATTTCTCTTTTAGTTATACAACGCATACACAAAAGGAGAGGAAATTTAATGCACGAATAATTCTAATAATAATTCAATAAGTTATATTTCGTAATATATATAAATACTTCCCCTTTAATAACACGAAACATTTTAATAATAATTAATTAATACAAATGAAATAAACAACACGATCAATTTGACGTTTGGCGAAAAATCAAAGAAGGAGGAAGTTCGAATTTCCAGTCTCTTTCAAGTCATTTTCAATTACAATGGAAGTAATATTTTTGTGTGCAGGTTACACTGTATGGATTGTGTGACGTCACATGGGATCGACGAAGTGAAGCATTATAATAATTATAAGAAATTTAAATAATTATGAAGAATTATGAATTAATTATGTTTGAAAAAGAAATTTTTTTTAATTCAATTGTCTAGAATTTTTATTAAACATTTTTCTCTTTTCATAGGAGAATGTTGAATGCTGCCTTTAGATTTTGAGGTCAAACACAGCCACAATTGTCCCAATTTATATAAATGTCATTTGTCATTTGTTTTCGATGTTTTTCTTTAATTGTATTTGTAATATTATATAAAGTTGCAGAGTCATGAAGGTTATATGGAGGGCAATAAAATAGGGGGCTTCGCTTGAAGTTTATACTGAAAGTTTGCGGTTGTTTTTTTTTAGTTAAATTTTGAAGATAAATTACAGAGTGCGTTAAAAATTGTTTTTTTAAAGCTAAAATAGACCTTCACAGTTACACTGACTAATAATTAATATACTTAACGTAAGAAATAGTAGTTAAGCTACCGAACGAATCGATAGTATCATCAAGAGTGAGGATATCTTCCATAGGGCTCTATATTTATATAAATCTTAAATCTATGTGAAAAGCGGAAGATAATTATATACTTGTGTATGAACATGTGGTATCTTTTGCTTTTCTTTGTTTGTCTTATCTTATTTTATGATACTAAGTCATCATTTCTTGTTTATTTAGTAATGATTATAAATACATATAATGATCATTAACTCGCTCGCACAAGGGACTACTTGTTTCCCTTTTAATGTAGAACACACTGCGCTGGCATTAGGAAGATAGAGAGGGGAGAGATAGAAGGTGCCGATTAACATTGGTTTTTAATGTTTGCAGATCAAAATGGCAAGGGAAAATCTCGCCGGGTAAACTATTCCAAATTCGTGTTGTTCGGTTAAAAAAAGAATCCCTATACTTCACGGTACGTCCGAAATCGGGCTAAAAGGTGAACTGATGGGCATTCCTTCCGAGACGAGTATTACGGGAGAAACTTTTAAGGGGAGGAATGCAGCTGGCTACTTCGAGTGAACATTTTGCGTCGTTGTTCGAGAGGGGCAATTGATTCAGCGGCAGTTCTATTTCCTATCAATCTTAACGCTCGATTTTGTATTCTATCAAGCAGGTGAAGCGATGTTCGTGAAGCACCTGCCCAGAGGTGGGAGTTATAGTTTAGAGCGTATAAACGCTTTATAAATTGTAGCCAGATCAGATGGGGGAAAATACTTCTTACACCGGTACAGAAAACCTAAGCACTTAGCAGCATTCTTAGCGATCTCAAATATATAGTCGTTCCAACGGAGGTCATCGTTGACACACAAACCGAGTCCAAAAGATAATTTCTAATCTAACGAACAAGAGTATCATCGATCCCAAAAGCATGCATTTTCGATAAGAGAGTTTCATGCCAAACTCTATCAAATGCCTTGGAGATATCAAGAGCAATAATCTTACTTTCACAAAAGCGATGAAGAGATTTGCTCCACTGTTCGGTGAGATATGCCATCAAATCACCAGTGGAACGGTTGCTGCGGAAGCCATACTGACGGCCATGGAGAAGCTTACGATCTTCGTGATATTCCTTAAGCTGACGGTTAATCAGCGTTTCCATGAGCTTAGAAAGAAGGGATGTTAGTGCTATGGGTCGGTAGGAAGAGGGGGATGATGGGTCACCTTTCTTAAGGTCAGGCTGGACAAATGCTGTTTTCCATCTAGGAAAGATTCCAGAAGAGTAGGAGCGATGGAATAGCTTACGCAGTGGCTCTGCCAGTGTGGACGAACACCTCTTCAGAAGAAACGGGGGTATACCATCCGAACCATCGGATTTGTGTATATCGAGATCTTTGAGAACTTATGCTACTGTACGAGTGCGGAAAAATGTACATTCTCAATTACAGGAGGGGCAATGTTGCTGTTAGGCAGCGTGGAGCTGGCAGCGAAATGGGCAGCGAGCAGGTTTGCCTTCTCTGAAGTGAAAACAATTGGTTTGTTATTGTCGATGAGCGTTGGAACCGAAAATGTTGAGGAGTTTTTAATATTTTTTTACAAATGACCAAAACATTTTAATGCCTTTGGGACACTGCAGAATTTTTGGCCGTACTTTTGGTCATGCAAAAATTTGGTTCTTTCAATAACGGAGTTGCATGAGTTCCTTGCTTGTTTGTGTTTTTTCCGATTTTCCTCTATGGGGTTGGCTTTGTTAAATCGGAAACTTACTTATTTGAGCCTGATAGCTGCTTTACACTCAGAATTACAACAGGAATTTTCTTTAGGCTTGATGCTTTTTACTCTGTTAGGAATAAAAACACGCATCCCTAGAAGAATCAGATTTATGATCATTTCAGTACTGTCATCAATGTCACTATAGAGGAAGTACAGTGACCAGTTAAAGTGCCGGAAAAAAATAACGATGATAAGAAACATATTTGAGTTACTTGCAAAATTCTGTCTATCTGTCTGTCCGTCTCAACGGATGTATATTAAACTACAGCTTAAACGGTTTGGCCAATCGTCTTCAAACTTGGAACATAAGATTATTTTGACATTCTACAGAGGATTTTTTTTTAGCTCAAATATGAACGGTACCTGTCATATAACCGTTAAGTAAAAGCTTATTTTTCTCGGAAACGGTTCCAATAATTTTTATGAAAAAAGGTGAAGATTATATGTTGGTGAAAAAAATTCAAGATGGTGGGCTAAAAACGGTACCTCCCATAGAACCGTTTTTTTTCTTCGACTTTATTGATAACTGGTCATCCGATTTCAATCAAAATTGATATTCAGGAAGATGTTGGTTGCCTAAGTAATTTTATTTTAAAATATTGTGATATTTTGGCCTAGGGTTCGACAAATAAAACTCAATCGAACGAAATTCAAAAAATAATAAAACAAATCTCTTTATTTTATGAAACACAACGTCTTTCAGTTTAAATCCCGTTGGTTCTCGTTCACGAATTCGGGCAGATGTTCCTTCAAGGTCTTGTTAAATCGTTCTACCATTTCATCAGACTGTGGATGAAGAGCTGTTGTCCTTATTTTCTTTAACCCAAGTGATGCGCAAACTTCCTGGAATGCCTTCGACTCGAAGTTTTGCCCTTGGTGGGAATGCAATTCCATAGGCACCCCGAACCTGCAGACCCAGTGTCACTATCTGCTCAACAACAGTTTTAGCTTCTTGATTGGGTATCGCAAACGCCTCGGGCCACTTGCTAAAGTAGTCCAGGACAACAAGGATGTAACGGCTACCGTTTTCACTTTCCGAGAACGGACCTGTGATGTCAACGGCGATTCTTTCAAACGGGGCGCTCACGTTGTACTGGTGCATTTTACCTCGTGTTTTGACTTGGGGTCCCTTGCTAGCCGCGCATGTTGTGCACTTTCGACACCAGCTCTCTACATCGTTTCTTGCGCTTAGCCAATAAAAGCGTTCCCGTACCTTTTCCAGTATTTTGTTGATTCCCAAGTGCATTTCTCGTAGGATCTCCTCTACTTTCGATTGTAGAACCACAAGCTGCATCTTAAAGGATCTTCCATCCGGAATTTCCCATTTTCTCCGCAAAACACCATCTTCCACATGGAGAGAGTCCCACTGCGCCCAGTATGCCTTTAAAGTAGGGCTTCTGTCGGAGATGTCTCTGGTATTTGTTTTTCCATAGATTCCTTACATGCAATGATTGACTCGATGTCGGGGTCTTCTTTTTGTGCATTACGAAGTTCTTCGGCACTCCAACCCTCTACAGGTTCGGCTCTTATTCTCTGGACAGAAATATCTTCGTGCTTTTCTTCTTTTTGCGCACAATGTTTGCAAGTGGGCTCACATGGTCTGCGGGAAAGCGCGTCCGCATTGAAGTGCAGTCTTCCTTTGCGATGCTGTACTTCGAAGTCGTAACTCTGCAATTGTTCGATCCATCTTGCTACCTGCCCCTCAGGATTTTTGAACTGTAGCAACCATTTTAAAGCGGCGTGATCGGTACGCAGGATGAATCTCTGTCCATACAGGTATTTATGGAAATGTTTTGTCGCTAGTATCAGAGCAAGAAGTTCCCGTCTGGTTACACAGTAGTTTCTCTCTGGTCGCGACAGAACTTTGCTGAAATAGGCTACCACTTTCTCCTGCCCATCGTGTACCTGCAGCAGAACTGCTCCAACACCCACGTTACTAGCATCCGCGTCCACAATAAATGTCTTGCCAGGGGTGGGGTAAGCTAGTATTGGTGCCTCACAAAGTCGCTGTTTTAGATGTTGAAAGCTTCTTTTGCACTCACCTGACCATTTAAATTGTCTACCCTTCTCAGTTAGCTGGTGCAGACACTTTGCGATTCCGGAAAAATCCTTTGCGAACATCCTGTAATATCTGGCGAGACCGAGAAAGATCCGGGATCTGGCCAATTTTTCACGGCTTCGATTTTCTCCAGGTCAGTTTTTACTCCATTTGATGATATCACATGTCCCAAATATTTCACCTCAGCTTTAAACAGAGCACATTTGGATTTAGTTTCAAATGTGCTGTTCGAAGTCGTGTAAACACCTCCCTAAAGTCGCGATGTTCAGCGAACGTCTTTCCCACAACTATGACGTCATCAAAGTACACAAGGCAGGTTTTCCATGTCAGACCCTGTAACACACGTTCCATTAAATGCTCAAAGGTGGCTGAAAGGTTACACAAGCCAAATGACATAACGCTAAGCTGCCATAGTCCATTTCCTGTTGTGAAAGCGGTCTTTTCTTTGTCTTCTGGGTGGATCCGTACCTGCCAGTAGCCACTTTTCAGATCGAGGGTGGATAACCATTTTGCTCCAGAAAGGGTATCCAAGGTGTCATTTATTCGAGGCAATGGGTAGCTGTCCTTCTTGGTGACATCGTTGAGCCTCCGGTAATCCACGCAGAATCGAGTGCTGCCGTCCTTGTTTTTCTTTAGTACAACGGGTGACGCCCACGGACTTTTTGTCCGATTTTGTCGATATGGCTGCAATGGGTACGCATCTTCCAATCACCTCTCCTTGTCTTAGCTTGACGGAGTGTTTGTTCGGATTCATCAGCCTTACCGGAACCATGTTTTTCTTTGGTTCCACTAAAATTTTTCCAACGATATAATTTGGAAAGTCCTCTTATCATCTGCTTCAACGAAATAGAATCGGTGGTTCACAGGATCACCCTCCAAACGTGTCCAAAGAACTGTCTCTGAAGATGGATGTAGGACTTCATCTCTGCTTATAACAGCCCGAAGATTCACAGCGTTCTCGTCTCCGTATACCATAGGGATCTCAACGGTTCGATACCTTAACACTTGCATTCGAAGCTCTATGATTACCTTATGTGCCTTCATGAAATCCACTTCTATAATGCATTCGTCGCATATGTCGGCTACCAAGAATGCATGTGAGAAGGTCAGCCCTGCCTGTTGTATCTTTAGAAATAGTGGCCACGGAAACAATGATGATGTGCTTGTTCGGGACGAACAAAACTAAGAGGGGGACAATGTGATGTGGCAACAAAATGTTTAGATTTTTGGATACAGTTTGTTTGTAAATTAACGACATCTATGGGATTAATTGTGTACAACAACCAACATTTATTGTGTACAACAACCATGCTCCTAAAATTTTGCCACATATTTGCAATATGTTTTGACTGAGATCTAAATGGAATACCAAAAGCTTAGATTGTGCCAGAAATAGACGGAGCCAGAAGTTTGTAAATTTGTATAAATACAAGAGTAAATGGCATTGAGAGTTCAGTTTATTTTCGAAAGTGGAATTGTTAACAACTTGAAGCGTTAGTAAAAAGTGATTGAATTGACATTAAATAAAAGGGTTGAATTATAAAAACCTATTTGAATTGTGAATAAGTTAAATTTGCTGTTATTTAAACTGAAAGACGTTGTGTTTCATAAAGTAAAAAGATTTGTTGTATTATTTTGGACTTGGATTGAGTTTTATTTGTCGAACCCCAAGCGTAAACTTCACAATATTTTTCAAATTTTACTCGTTATAGTTATGTATGTTTCTTATGGACTCCAAAATGGCGTAACCGATTTTGTTGAAATTTTCAGACATTCTTTACGTTCGCTCTCCGGGTAATCTTTTAAAGTTTGACCTGGTAGGTGGCGGTGGCTGGGGTGATGTTCATCGTGGTTTGTTCAGATGCTTAAAACTTGAAAACTTTTGGAACAAATCAGGTACTTCCTTCTGCGGTGTTTGTCGTAATTGCTACGCGAAGATTTTATAAAAATAAAATTATGGACCGATTTTAACGGGACTATCACAGGCAGATAGGTTATGATATAAGGAGTAACTTAGGCTGTTTTATTTAATAATACATGCCTAGTGCCATGCCGCTTTATTTTTTTAAATTTTATTTATGCATCGATTTGACTCAAAATCACACCATTAATATTTATAATCTAAAACGTATAAATAAAATTGAAGTGTCTGTTTTTTTAATATCAAAATAAGAATTACAAGATGCTTATGAAAATACTTACGATATTTAGGAACCAGACGAAAGCTTCCAGAAAATTCTAACATTGAGAGTTCAGTTTATTTTCGAAAGTGGAGCATTAGTAAAAAGTGATTAAATTGAGATTAAGTAAAAAGAGTTGAAGTATAAAAGCGTATCTGAATTGTGAATAAGTGGAATAAATGGAATAATGTCAGAAAACGCTAAATCAAAAAAGTTGAATAAGTGGCGAGGCGGCCGAGACACTAGTATACATAATTTTTTGGATTTGGAAGAAGGGATCATTCGACTTTATGCAATCAATGAATCGGTGGAAAGGCATTCTGATTCCAAACGTTTTGAACTGCTTTCCTGTCCCAGAAAACCAAAGCTGACATCTCCGAGTGACAACGTGCTGAGCAAAAACGTAAACACTCTTGCTTTTATTAAGGACCAGGAACTTATCACAACCGAGTAGCTAAAAACCGCTCTCTCGTCTCTCGATAGCCGTGGCAGACACCAAGGTGGAAGGTATTCATAAATCTAATTTTAATTTGATCGCTGCAAAACTTACAAATGAAATTTTGTGTAGTATGCAAATAAGAACTAAATTACTCACAAGCAGAACATTTAAACTAAAGTATCCTTTTCGGTTGTTGTGCAGGTGTTTATTTTCTGTAGGAGCAACGTGAGTAACATCGATGCATCCTACTACACCATATACATACATACATACATATATAGTTTTTTCCCATAAAACTTTAATATTGTACGACGCTTGTTCATTTGTCATTTCAAAACGTTTTAAAAATTTTAATTTTTTCTGAAATCACTTCCTTTTAAAATGCATACGATTTACTTTCCACCAACATTCAACTTTTTTCGGAATGAATTCATTTTTAATGTTTATTAAAACACAAATGACAATGCGTCAAATTGTAAGCCAAATTATTACAAACAAAATTATTTAATAATGAATAAAGGCATTTTAAACATTCATTTTTATTTATTTTTTTAATTATTCTAATAACGGGTGATTTTTTAAGAGCTTGAGAACTTTTTTTTTTAAATTTGCAAAATCTCATCGGTTCTTTATTTGAAACGTTAGATTGGTCCATGACATTTACTTTTTGAAGATAATTTCATTTAAACGCGGCTGCGTCTTAGGTGGTCCATTCGGAAAGTCCAATTTTGGGCAACTTTTTCGAGCATTTCGGCCGGAATAGCCCGAATTTCTTTGGAAATGTTGTCTTCCAAAGCTGGAATAGTTGCTGGCTTATTTCTGTAGACTTTAGACTTGACGTAGCCCCACAAAAAATAATCTAAAGGCGTCAAATCGCATGATCTTGGTGGCCAACTTACCGGTCCATTTCTTGAGATGAATTGTTCTCCGAAGTTTTCCCTCAAAATGATTTTGGTAATAAAATTCAATGATTTGCAAGCGTTGCTCGTTAGTAAGTCTATTCATGATGAAATGTCAAAGCATACTGAGCATCTTTCTCTTTGACACCATGTCTGAAATCCCGCGTGATCTGTCAAATACTAATGCATGAAAATCCTAACCTCAAAAAATTCACCCGTTAGTTTCTCTTGGAGCAACTATAAGAATTTTAGAATTTACTTTTTTAACTTTAATCTATCATTTGGCAATAAGCCTATTGCCTCATAAATTGTAAATCTAGCTTAGACTTGAATATATTATTGGTTTTATATAGAACAGTTGTCTCTGATCTTTTGGGATTATATTTACCCTTATCAAATGTTTCCTCCATTCCTTATTAGCCAACTCACGTTGTAAAGCATCGACGTTTTCATACTCGTGATCAATATATAGGTTTGCTTACACTCATCTCAGGCGTTTGTCCAGTAATTCCAGTTAGTATTTTAAGTGGTAAAAGTCCGATTGTTTTATTGATTTTAATGAAGCTGAAATTCGCCTAACATAGTTTGTCCACTCGATGTGAACTTCCAAATTAGTTCTTAAAATGTTCGACAGTGTGTCAATGTATTTTTCAACTTAGCCATTCTTTCTACTTATTCGTGTGATGTTCAATTCCATACGATTTACAAAGGGTTTGTTTTGAAACTGGTCAGAGGTAAAGTTTGTCCCTTTGTCACTTATAATTCTTGCAGGAACACCAAACACCATAACAATTTTTTTCAAAAATGTAAATAATTACATTTTCTGAATCCATCAACAGTTTTCAAGGCTATCTTCCTTATCCTTGCCATAAAATGGTCCCATGCAATCTATGTAAATAGTATGGAAAGGTATTTTTTTCGATTGGATGTAGCTCGCACCTTTTTTTTCAGAAGGTCTTTGCGCAAATAAACAAAAAAGACAATTTTCTTACATTTCTTGACATTCTAAGCATCCAAAAATGTTGTTTCATTTTGGCTAGAGTCTTCTCCCATGGCAATTATCTTCATGATGGCGTCTCATCAAAGCTAAACGACAATTCATTGGTATAAATAATTTGTTACTTTCATTTTGGACTTTTCGGTACAGTAACCTGTTCTTGAAGGCATATTGAGAAATTTTATCTTCATCTCCCCCACATATTTTTTCGAATATTTCGTTGCAATCGTTATCTGAATGTTATTCAATACTAAACCAATTTTCTGATAAACTGTTTAGCTGATAACATGTTTTACGTTGTGAATTACGACTAAAATAATCGGCGTGTTGCATATTTTTTCTTTTTCTATAGATGGTGTTGAATTCGAAATCGTACAGATAAATCCACCATCAAGCTACTCGAGGAACAAGATCTTTCTATTCTTTAGTTTTCTTTAATGCGTTACAATCCGTTACGAATAACGATTGCTATCCTTAGATCGCCTTAGGTTGCCTAGACGACAGACGTCAAACACAAAATCCTTGCGGTAAATATAGAAACTATACCGACACTCGGTACACCGCTTTCTTACCGTACCGATTCCGCACATAATGCACAAATCAGTAGGTGTTCATTGAAATGTATGTATTCAGTGAAATATCGGTACCGAATGTGTACCGAGAAAACCGAGAGATACGATAGCGCTCCGACAAGTGACGGAGCGGCCTTATTCCAAGTAAGTAGGTCCTGAATTTTTTCACGGCATTTACAACAGCAAGCGTTTCGAAGCTATGATACTTTTCTTCATAAGGTTTTGTACTTTGGTTATAATAGGCTACTACTAAGAATGAAACATGACATTACGATCATAGAGAAGTCTAAAAAAGTGATCGACAAAAAATGTCTGTCTGTCAGTATGTATAACGAGCTGCAGCCTAAACGGCTTAAGCGATTATCGTCAAATTTGGTGTGTGTGATTCTTTTGGCATTCTAAATTTACGGGAAAGGTCTATTAACGGTACCTTTCAAATAAGGTTTTTTTTATTTTTGGCTTCCTTTTAATATTTGAGAAGATCTAGATAGCCAAATTAATTCTACATTTCAAAATTTTCAATAACGTTTTTTTCTAATTAAAATTAATTAAAAAAAAAATTCAAAAATTTATATTTTGAAAACTAATCAAAAAAAATTATTTAAAATTTTATAGTCACATGTATCTATATTAATAAATTCTAAAAAGATGCATACCAAAAGTTCAAAACAAAAATTTTTCAAAAAACTGAAGTTGGAAGGTTGGAAGGTTTGGATAGAAGAAAACTAAATAAGTTCGATTAGTGCACATTAGTTTTAAACTTCTGAACATCATAATAGGAGGGGAAAACAGAGTTAGGCAAGAGATTTTACATTCGAGTTGTACGGCTGAAGAACGAATCTCTACTTGACTGTACGACCGAAGTTGGGCTCAAGGGTAAATTGGTGGGCATTCCTGGAAGCGTGAGTATTACGGTGAAACTGTTTAAGGGGAGGAATGCAACTTGCTATTTCTCTAGAACATTGACCGTAGAAATAACGGTAGAAAAGAGAGAGACATGAAACATTCCGTCGATGTTCAAGTTAGGTGAATAATGATGAATACCATCCAAAAGACTCAAGTGAATTTATGGAGCGCCCAGATATGGGAGTTATATTCTAGTCGTGGACGTATATATGAGTTTCTTTTCGCACATAACCGGCATTTTTTGTACACGGGTTAGACATATGACCTTCGCCATTACACTTAAATCACTTTGTTCCTTCTTTGCAGTCTTTTCTTTGGTGATCTTTAGCTCCGCAATTAAAAAAATGCTCTGAAGAGCGCCTGCCATCGTATTGCTTTGTGAAAGGTTTTCCTGGTGTTCTTGAACTCCTGCTGATGCTGCTGCTGTCAAAGCCACCGAAACCCGTACCATTGATGTTGCATATACATTTTTCGAATGTTTCATAAATTTCTTTGAGCTCAGATAATGCTTTCACGTTATACAACATGACTTTATGCTCCTCGCGCCCTGGAATACCGTTTATAAGGACCTAGAAATAGAGAAGATAATTTATTACCAGTTAAAAACTGTGTCCTCTTTATTGCAACTATGTCTCCGATGGCGTATTCTCGTGGTGTTTTTCGTTTTTTGTTGAATGTAGTTTTATTTTCGGTTTGAATTTTTTCGATCTGCTGGCGGACGTCTAATCGAAGCTGCTCTCTTTCTTCACAAAAATTGTTTTTGAATTCTTGTTGAATTAATTATCTGACTTCCATATCTTCTTTTTTGCGAATGGGTACTCCAAATAGTACATCGAACGGTGTACGACTGATAGAACGGTGAAAAGTGCTGTTCATAGCGATTTGAACACTTCCAACGAATTTGTACTACTTTTCTGGTGATGCTGCTGCCAATCTTTTAAGTACTCCCAAAATGACGCGATTTGCCCTTTCAGCTTGGCCGTTACTTCCTGGCATAACGGTTGTGATTAAAATGTGTTCAATGTTCTCATCTTTGCAGTAACTCTTAAAAGCTTCTGAAGTGAAAGCACTTCCACGGTCGGTGATGATGCGACGAGGGTTACCGAACGCCTGCTGTTGCTCCTTCAATCTCCTTAGGACTTCGTCTGCTGCCACCGTTTTAGTAGGAAAAATCCATGTGTACTTGGAAAATCCATCTACAGCTGTTAAAATATACTTGTACTGCTTTTGTGTGATTTTAATAGGACTTATATGATCCAAGTGGAGAGTGTCGAGAGGTCTTTCTCCTTTATCTAGCTCAATATAACCTTCTTGTTTTCCAAATTTGCGGTTGGCTAAAATGTACTTTACACAGCTGTCAATGCAACTCTGAATTTTTTGCCCTAGCTTTGTAATGTGAAATTCCTACGAAATTAGTGCAAATGTTTTGGAAACACCGAAATGACCTTGGTCATGTTTTAATTTAATAATTTCTTTTTCCATACTACGTGGAACTACCAAAAGTTCGTAGCCATTTTCATCTTTAAATAAAAGGTCACCCTTGATTAAGGAATCATCGTACGGCTTCTGCTTCATGATTTCTTTCACGGATGTTATAAAGTCGTCTTCTGCTTGGTTTTTCCATAACCTCACTAACAACTCAGGCTGTAGTACGTAGACAACGGGATATCGGCTTAAGGTGTCGACATGAGCCATGCGTGTACCCGGTCGGTGCTCTACAAAATAATCGAAATCTTGTAAGTACATAATCCTTCTTATTACGGAGCTTGGTAAGCCTGTCTTTAAAACAGTTTGTCGAAAGGCGATGCAATCGGTGAAGACTTTAAATTTGTTCCCCAAAAAGTAAACTCGGAATTTTTCACAGGCTTTGTACACGGCGTAAACTTCTAGGATGTATTTTTGTAGATAGTAGCCAGATCAGAAGGGCAAAAGAATTTCTTACATCTTCCGAGGAATCCCAAACATCTTGCGGCATTTTTGGCAACATTATAATTATGATCATACATATTTGAAAGTAATAGAGGTGGTGGAGGATGATCAGCTTCCATAATGTTCAATCGATTGTTTTTTAAACGATCAACTAGAGTTTCTTAGCACTCACTACTTCTCATTTATAACATACATACATATGTACATATATAACCTTAAAAAAACATATCCTAGCTGAAAATCAGAAAATTATTCGTTGTTTACATTTACTATTTCGATAAAATACGAAACCTCTCATGAGTTTTAAATATATTTGTGAATTTCGAAATTTTAGCAAAAAAAAATAATTTCTAGGTTGATTACTATGTTTAACATATTGTTATACTCTTATCTTCATTACAGTGATGATGGATCCCCGACTTTTCCTTTTAGTTATCATATCGATATGTCAACAGAAAATCATATCTGCCGAATACCAGTTAGAATTTTTATCTTAATAAACTATTTGAATAGTTTTTTTTAATTAATTCTTTTTCCAACACAGACAAAGTTTGGCTTTTACGGACATCCTGCCGGAAGACACAAAACGCTATGATAAAATGAGACCGCCCAAAAAGGATGGTCAGGCAACTATAGTTTTCTTCCACGTGACTGTTATGGGCTTAGATTCGATTGATGAGAACTCTATGACCTACGTTGCCGATGTTTTTTTTGCACAAACATGGAAAGATCATCGCTTAAGACTTCCCGAAAACATGACTACCGAATATCGTTTGTTAGAAGTCGACTGGCTCAAGAACATGTGGCGTCCTGATTCGTTCTTCAAAAACGCCAAATCTGTCACTTTTCAAACAATGACAATTCCTAATCATTACATGTGGTTGTATAGAGATAAAACAATTCTGTATATGGTTAAACTGACGCTGAAGTTATCCTGCATCATGAATTTTGCCATATATCCTCATGATACACAGGAATGTAAACTGCAAATGGAGAGTTGTAAGTATAGTGTGTCCTGAAAATTTTCATTGGAAATATCTTGCTGAGAATTTTAACATTTTGCATCACAGTGTCACACACAACAGATGACATGATATTCCAATGGGATCCAACAACTCCGTTAGTTGTCGACGAAAATATCGAGCTGCCGCAAGTAGCGCTAATACATAATATAACGGCTGATTGCACACAAGTCTATTCAACTGGAAATTTCACCTGCTTAGAAGTTATATTCACACTTAAGCGTCGTTTAGTTTACTATGTCTTCAATACGTATATTCCGACCTGTATGATTGTCATAATGTCTTGGGTTTCGTTTTGGATTAAGCCAGAAGCAGCACCAGCTCGTGTCACATTGGGTGTAACTTCGTTGCTCACTCTTTCAACACAGCATGCAAAATCGCAGGCTTCGCTACCACCTGTCTCATATTTAAAGGCTGTAGATGCGTTTATGTCAGTTTGTACGGTATTCGTGTTCATGGCTCTTATGGAATATTGCCTAATAAACATAGTTTTAAGTGATACCCCTATACCGAAGCCAATTGCCTATCCCCCCAAACCAGTTCCGGAAGCCGCGCCAAAAAAAGAAGAACCGCCATTGCGCCCAAAAGACGAAAAAATCGAAAAAATTGAGAAGATATTCGATGAAATGACAAAAAGAAAGGTAAGTTTAAAACAAGATTTTTTTCATTGAAAAATATCAAAAAAAGCAAATCAGTAATGTACTACATAGTATGTAAATATAATTACGATTTTTTTTAACAACGCATGTGTGAAGTTGGCTGTTAATTTATGTGTAATACTTTCAGTCCGTTAACGTTCGTCGTATTCCTCGCCCTGAAACCAACGACGGACCTTGGATCCCTCGACAAGAAAGTCGCATAATATTAACACCAGGCGTCATTGCACCTCCTCCACCGCCACAGCTCGAAGAAAAGCCAAAGCTTACCCCGCAACAAGAACGTCTAAAACGCGCCATCTACATTGATCGAACAGCAAGAGTACTATTCCCAGCGCTATTTGCTTTTCTCAATATTACCTATTGGATAGTATTTTACGAATATTTATAAGCTCAACAAAACAGTGCATAAACGTAGATATAATTATAAAAATAAATGTTAAATAATTATAATTATTTATTGTTGTTTCTTTTTACTATAAAATAAAACTGGCGCCTTTAAAGATGTCAACTAGGAGATTAAAAAATAAATAAGCTTAGTAAAAAAACACAACGAAACCACTAAGCATGTATTTACACTTATCATGTTGCCGTTGTAAAAAAATAATAATATTTTTATGCTAAGTTCAGCCAGCATTCAATTTCTCTAAAAAATCCATATAGATAAGCAAGTTCGACGGATTTCGATTACGAACTTATATAAAACATTAATTTGGTGCAAAATCAGTAGCTTGTTAATTGATTATATTTTTGGTTTGATTATATTTTTGACTTCAGAAAAAAATGAAAATTTACATTAAAATGCTGCCAACTTTTTTTCACAAAATCTTGTTAAGCGAAGCTCAGCTGAACTGTAATTCATATTTCTCTGTAAAACCGCACTACATAGTTTAATTAAATTTCACGCAAACCTTATTTTAAATTCCCACTGTGGAACTGGGCTGCAATATTCTAAACAAAATTAAAACGACAGATCGTTTAACTAAAATAACGAATTCCATTTTCCGTTTAAACGAAACGGGTTGGGGTCGAAATACTGTATGGTCAAAATTCTGTTTACAAAGTACTGTATTTCAAAATTCTGGTTACACAAAATTCTGTATGGTCAAAATTCTGTATTTCAGAATTTTGAAAACAGAATATCAAAATTAATATTAACAAAATCAACAACAACAACTTGTTCTTTACATATCCATATCAGTCATCATTCTTAAATGAGCACGTGCTAAGCAGTGAAATAATTGTAATAAATCTATTGTGTTTAAATATTTTATATGTATATTTTTTGTTATTAATTCAATATGAACGTCTCAGTTGCCATGTCCAATAAAGGAAAACAAAAATTAATTGTCGACGGTTATTCATTTTGTTTGGAGCGAGCGGGCATAAGCAGAAATTTGGATAACCACATATGTATTTGGGCATACAGAATTTTGAAAAAAAAAATATGAAATACAGAATTTTGTACGTACAGTATTTTCAAAAAATAAAAAACCAGAGTTCTGGTCATACAGAATTTTGACAACCGGAATTAAGACCCGCACCCTTGTAAAACTTAGCAATTGTTGAACCGAAGTTTTAATTTGAAACTCAAGTAGAAAACTTCACGTGAAACTGGCCGTAATTCAAAATCTTTCAATAAATTATAAGTCGTATTTCCTGGTGATGTCTTAATAGGGCGAAACGCGTAGAACTCTTTATTGTTTTAATAAAATAAAAACTGTGGACCTTAAACAAAATGAAGTGTTTTTTTCCATTTTTTAAAATGTTATCTACAATACAACAAGGTTCTACCTAGCGCCATCGAAATACTCTATTAAATCTATCAAAACATTTCATTAAACTTAACTTCATTCCTTTTTTAAGTTTTCTGAAGGAATATACACTGTGCTGCATTAAAAAAAATGCAAGCATGTCCGTAATAAAACTTCTAAACAAAAAAAAATCTAGTCAATTCATTAATATCAGCTTTTGAGTAATATTCTTTTTTTTATTTTTCAGATCATTAAAACCGAGTTAGTTAATCTAAATATTCATAAAGTCGCCTTATTGTAAGGGTAAACAAGAACAAGAAATTATTAGTAGACAATGTTAATCATTATGGCTATTTTATAATTGTTTATTTTTTATGTTTTTTTTAATGTTCACATTTTATGAAATAAAAAAAAAGTTAAATGTCTTCATCGTATTTAGTTTTGATCAGCGTGAAGAATTGATATGAAGTTGTTGCTAGCTGCAAAAAAAATCACTGATATATACATTAAGACATTAAATAGATGTATAAGGATCTTACATTTTTGAAACTCTCCAAATGCAAGCATGTCCGTCATAAAACTTCTAGACAAAAAAAAGATCTAGTCAATTCATTAATATCAGCTTTGGAGTAATATTCTTTTTTTTATTTTTCAGATCTTTAAAACCGAGTTAGTTAATTTAAATATTCATAAAGTCGCCTTATTGTAAGGGTAAACAAGAACAAGAAATTATTAGTAGACAATGTTAATCATTATGGCTATATTATAATTGTTTATTTTTTATGTTTTTTTTAATGTTCACATTTTATGAAATAAAAAAAAAAGTTAAATGTCTTCATCGTATTTAGTTTTGATCAGCGTGAAGAATTGATGTGAAGTTGTTGCTAGCTGCAAAAAAAGTCACTGATGTATACATTAAGACATTAAGTAGATGTATAAGGATCTTACATTTTTGAAACTCTCCAAATGCAAGCATGTCCGTCATAAAACTTCTAGACAAAAAAAAGAGATCTAGTCAATTCATTAATATCAGCTTTGGAGTAATATTCTTTTTTTTATTTTTCAGATCTTTAAAACCGAGTTAGTTAATCTAAATATTCATAAAGTCGCCTTATTGTAAGGGTAAACAAGAACAAGAAATTATTAGTAGACAATGTTAATCATTATGGCTATTTTATAATTGTTTATTTTTGATGTTTTTTTTAATGTTCACATTTTATGAAATAAAAAAAAGTTAAATGTCTTCATCGTATTTAGTTTTGATCAGCGTGAAGAATTGATGTGAAGTTGTTGCTAGCTGCAAAAAAAATCACTGATATATACATTAAGACATTAAGTAGATGTATAAGGATCTTACATTTTTGAAACTCTCCAAATGCAAGCATGTCCGTCATAAAACTTCTAGACAAAAAAAAGAGATCTAGTCAATTCATTAATATCAGCTTTGGAGTAATATTCTTTTTTTTTATTTTTCAGATCTTTAAAACCGAGTTAGTTAATCTAAATATTCATAAAGTCGCCTTATTGTAAGGGTAAACAAGAACAAGAAATTATTAGTAGACAATGTTAATCATTATGGCTATTTTATAATTGTTTATTTTTGATGTTTTTTTTAATGTTCACATTTTATGAAATATAAAAAAGTTAAATGTCTTCATCGTATTTAGTTTTGATCAGCGTGAAGAATTGATATGAAGTTGTTGCTAGCTGCAAAAAAAATCACTGAAATATACATTAAGACATTAAATAGATGTATAAGGATCTTACATTTTTGAAACTCTCCATTGACACCATAAAAAACTTAAAAGCTGTCAAAAAAGCAGGCTTCTGTGAACGAGCCAACATCAGTCGTATAATTTTTCTATACTTGGTGTTTCCCAGATACCATCGATGAGAGAACACCGCGTCAGCTATATCACTCTTAATTAAAAAACACATTTTTATTATGGCAGATTATGAAATTAAAGGCTTAAAAAACCATTTGCAAGAGTTTCGATCCAAAATGACAAATAAAATAGACGTGTACCAGAGCGGAAAGCAAAAAAGCAAAAAATTTAAGCATGTCCAAAACTTCCGAGCCAGCCGTGATTTGAAATCCAATCATGCAAATAACTCCACATGAAGCTATGTAGTTCATCAAAATGGCGACTTTGAATACTTCATTGATTTTGAGGCTTACACTGAAAGAGGCAAATATTCAGCAGACACTGGAAATTAAATTATTTATATATTTATTTATTCACATATTATGTAAGCTTCAATGCATAAAAAGTGGTAAGTTAAATTTTGGATCCACCTAAAAGTATACCACGAATAACATTAATTGTGGTGGTGTGGTTCATTCATTTCCCTTCATATGTATTGTGATGTGGCAACAAGATATTCGGAGGATACATTTTGTAAATTAACGACATCTGTTGGATTCATTGTGTACAACAACCAACATTCATTGTGTAAAACAACCATGCGCCTAAAAGTATGCTACATATTTGCAATATGTTTTACCTACTAGTACTAAATCGAACTTGAAGTACTAATTCGAGACTCGAAAACTTAGATTGTGCCAGAACCAGACAGAAGCTTCCAGAAGCTTGTAAACTTGTATAAATACAAGAGTAGATTGCATTGAGAGTTTCAGTTAATTTTTAAAAGTGGAATTGTTAACAGCTGGAAGCGTTAGTAAAAAGTGATTGAATTGAGATTAAATAAAAAGTGTTGATTAAATAAAAACGTATTTGAATTGTGAATAAGTGGAATAACTTAAATTTGCTGTTATTTAAACTGAAGGACGTTGTGTTTCATAAAATAAAGAGATTTGTTGTATTATTTTGGAATTTTGATTGAGTTTTATTTGTTGAACCCCAGGCCAAAACTTCACAGTATGTAACGCGAGTGAAGCCATGGGTATAATCTAGTAAAAAAAATAATATTTTGGTGGTAATGAAACCAATGGTGATTATTTTAATTCGGGATACAAGCTTTTAGTCACAAAGCAAGCGAAATCGTGATGTTGCGGGATGGAGCCCAGCAGCAGTTTACTCTTAACTAATTTTGTTGTATATTTTTTTAAATAGTATTATATTTTTAAGGTTTTCAAGGTTCTGAGACATATTTTTTTTAATTTTTTTCCGATTAACTGTGTAAAAATATTTAATATTCAATTAGCCGGTGCAATTCTGTACCATCTCGAACATTTTTTGACCAGAACTGATTTTGTAAAATCTTTTCTTATGTGTAGATAAATTCGTTTGCGAGTGTTTGAGAACACCAACACGCGTGATTTAATATTTTCCACATTAATAAAAACTTTCCAAATTAATTACGGAACTATATGTAAGTCTTACCTTAAAATAGCCTCGTGATAGCAAATGAATTTTCCCAATGTTTTGACATCCTCGTTCGTGCCGGTTGGGATAAAATCTGTAATCTTTTTTGCCAAAAATTCAAAATGCATACAAGCTAAATGAACAACCGAACCAAGTAAAAGATCCGAGCCCAGAAAGAAGCAGGACATAATATACGCCGCCATCATCTGATGCAAGTACGCAACAGGGTATAAAGAAAATTGGTTTTCATTAAACGGATAATAAATAATGAAAGGAAATCTAAAGGTGAAATCACCACCATATAAAATATACTCCGATATGGACTGAATCAATGGAAATAGATTGAACATTGAGGTTGTCGAAAAATGATAAATTTTCAATGTTCTCATGTACAGCTCAATTTTCTTATAATATTCGTTTAAACGATATTCAGCAATGGCTTCATCAGTTTTTGGAAAAATCTCTTCCATTGTGATTAAAACATCCCTCAACTTGAATCGGCCACACCAAACAGCAATCATTTTGAAAAACGAGTTTAACATGAAGCCTGCATAGCAAGCAAAGGCTGTCAACTCAATAGGGTCTTCAAATGTGTGATAGAATAAAACTGCCAATTTGGTAAAAAATCCCGTTGTTAAAATAAGCAGAACCATAGCGAAAACAATTTTTTCTCTGAAGGGCGTTATCTCCTCGGGATTGAATTTGTACACCCTTATGCCCACAAATTTGAATAGGTTAAAAGGGATTTTTGTAAAGTCACTTAATTTGAGATTTCGTCCAAATTTTCCCATCCTTGCGGGCTAAATGTTGTAGTTGAACTTAAATTTATTCGTGTTTCGAATCGATTTATATACGTACAACCGTTCTTTAAAAAAAATGTTTGCGGTTAAAAAAAGAAATTATGTGCATTTAAACAATTAGTTTGTTGGGAAACAATGCACTTGAAGTTGATGACATTTAATGAAACGAACGATTGGGTCGCATTTTAATGAGTAAAGCATAGAACCGTGAAAAATTGATTTTGTAAATAATTTAAACAAGAAAATGTTAGTACTTACTATTTGAGGGTAGAATAACTTTCAGCAGATTTTCCTTAAATTTTATCTTTTAATTTGGAAAAGAATTAATTCTTCTCTAAGTACATATTCTTAAATAATTATTGGAATACAAGATTTTTTTATTTGACCTTTTGGGTAAAGAATTGTTAAAAAATGTACATAAAATATTTTAATTAAATTAATTTGATTAAATTCTTAAAATTTTCAAATATTTGTCCTAAGAACAATGGAAGAATTAAATGAATGTTCATTGCTTTTCAAGAAAATTTACCTGTGAACTTCGAGGGCAACGTTCCTACGTATGCGTATGAAATTCGTACTCCACCTTTCCAAAAATGCCCATTCAACTTATCCTACATTTCCATTAATCTATACTAGCTTCTACCCGTGACTTCGTCTGCTTGAATTTCTTGCTTCACGTTAAGTTATTGGTATTATTCAAATCAAAACTCGTTAGAAATTTTTTTCAGATTCCTCCCGCAGAAAAGGTGCATTTGTTTCAGGATAAAAGTAGGCGGTGTAGTCTATTGAATCCAGTAATCTTCCGTCTATCAAACTTCACAAATGCGTTCAGTTGTTTAGGCATGGAAGCATATCAAGCAGTATTTCATATTTAAGCATCTGCCACAGGAACCGATTACTTTCTTGCATAAAAATAAATTAATTAAGCGTTATTGGGAACAAACACCCAACCATCCAAACATGCAAATATTTTTTAATATAAGTAGGGTGAGTAGGATAAGATTGAAATACTAATTCATTTACTCAATCTTTTAAACGGTTTTGTAATCAAGTACATATTTTTACTTGAGATTATAGGTACAGTAGTCCCTCGATAATGTGAACTAATTAAAACAAGGCGTTTTGGGATTTTAGAGGTATTCGCATTACTGGAACATTTTCTTTAGTTCTTATTAAAGGTTTGAAATAACTTTCGAATCCAATTATAATAACACAAAGCAATGTTTAAAGCACAGTTACAAAAATAAAAATAAATATATGTATATATAAATAACATATGTAGTACTAATAAGTCAAACAATTCATTTCAAAAACAAACAAAAAACATTTGTGTCGGCATAGTATCAATTCTCGGAAAAATAATTCGTTATTTTGGACTGGAGAACAGCAAAAAAAATAACAATTAAACCACGGTGATTCACATTATGTACTATAATGCAAGTTGATATTACGATAATAGAGAAGTCGAAAAAAGTGGGTCGGAAATTTGGTCCTACTGCCTAAGCGGGTGGGCCGATTTGCTTCAAACTTGGTGTTCAGTATTTATTTGGTAGTATCTCAGGGGTGTTTTTCATTTTATCTCTACGCCGAAAAGTAACGGTACCTGCCATACAATTTTTAACAAATACTTTGATTTCTCGGTACTATTTTTAACAACAATACATCTTTCAATTAGAATGAATTTTTCGAGATTTGTTCTATAACGGTACCGTTATGTCGATTTTAATAAAAATTTGCACACAGGAAGTCATTTATAATTCATTAATATTGCATTTCAAAATTTAAAAAACTTTTTTTCGATTTTTTAAAATTTTCCATTGTATATGAAATCTAGTTTAGCAAGATACTGCCGTAATAGCGCTGCAGTAGTTTTTGATATACACTTGCTTGGGTTTTGGAGAGTAGAATTAAATATAATGATGAAAGAGTAGGTTGTATGTTATATTTTAAGAAAGATATGAGTTAGAATGAATACAAGCATTTGAATAAATAAGTACGAGTGAAAGGTTCAATAAGTGACACTAGACCATATGGTATGGTATAGTAAGGGAAACAACAATTAGTAGATTTCCCTTTGATTTTTTGTAAACAAACCAAGATTGTGTGTTTTTAATTATTTTTTGGATTTTGTATTATTCAATAAATTTTGTTATATTTTGTTATTTGCTTCTACCGAAATCACATACCAATGTTGCCATATTTGGATTTGACTCTTTAATTTGTTAATGTATTTTGTTTAATTTCGAATGTAATAAGGAATTATTTTTTTTTTATTCAAAAGTAGGTAGGTTCCTATTAACATTTCTATTGAAGGAAGGAATAGTAAAAGTTAATGTTTATTCAAACGGTATTTTACTGCTTACGATCGTACATATGTACGGTCTATGTTTCCGTGATTTTTTACGGCTCGAAAAATGTTAACCATTTTTTGAAGATACTCAAAAGCAATAACATAGGTACAAACATCTGCAAACATGTTTTATTTGTAAAATAAGTAACTAAGTAAGTACTTCAAATTAAAATTAAATTTTTGCAGACTAAACAATTTGATATAATAATCAAACATGGTAATCACATATTTGCAAAGCAGCACATTCATCCAAAAAATCCATGCCAGAATAGAAGTTGCGTACATACATATATACATACATACAGTGTAAGTAATGTATACTGCTAGCAAAGCTGTCATTATTTCTTTTTTATCTGATGACAGAGTAAAATCATGAGCTTATTCTTTTTCAATAAATAGGGCGCCTATAATAAGAACTTATTTTCTTAAGGATTTTTTGGTCGATCCCTTATTAGTTTTAATTCAATATTGAAAGACTATATAAAGTGTTGTCTTGTTTGTCGGTTTTAATTAATTTAATATTGTTGTTTAGTTGAGTTAATGGTACTTTAATGTCGCGTTTATTACGTAAAATAAACAAACTGAAGAAATTTATTTTACAAATACTCCTTTCTATAAATTAGCAAAATGTTGAGAAGGTGTATTAGAATTTAATTTGATCTTTTTGTTTGCATTTTCAAGATTTTCCTTGGCAACAAAAAATCTGAATCTTTTCCCTTAAGTCTCTTAATACAATGTCAATCATTTTGCACTCCTTCCCTGTGTGAATATTTTGTCATCCCTCAATAACAGTTTTCAGCGATACGAAAATGATTTAAAAATAACACGAAAAAGTGTCGATGGTTTGTTTTTTACTATAGATTTCTATATGTATGTACATACTGTGATATTTTTGCCTGGGTTTCGACCAATAAAACTCAATCAAAATTCCAAATTAATACAACAAATCTCTTTATTTTATAAAACACAACGTCTTTCAGTTTAAATAACACCAATTTAACTTATTTCACTTATTCACAATTCAAATACGTTTTTATAATTCAACACTTTTTATTTAATCTCAATTCAATCACTTTTTACTAATGCTTCCAGTTGTTAACAATTCCACTTTCGAAAATAAACTGAACTTTCAATGCAATCTACTCTTGTATTTATACAAGTTTACAAGCTTCTGGAAGCTTCTGTCTGGTTCTGGCACAATCTAAGCTTTCGGTACTAATTCGAGTCTCGAATTAGTACTTCAAGTTAGATTTATTACTCAGTTAAAAACATATTGCAAATATGTAGCATACTTTTAGGCGCTCACAATGAATGTTGGTTGTTGTACACAATGAATCCAACAGATGTCGTTAATTTACAAAATGTATCCTCCGAATATCTAAACTTGTTGCCACATCACATTGTCCCCCTCTTAGTTTTGTTCGTCCCGAACAAGCACATCATCACTGTTTCCGTGGTAACGATGCAGTCGATCCAAATGGACAATTTTCATTTTTGCTCTTGGTCCTCGTTGGATTCGGAAAACGACGTCATTAATGCGCGTAACTACTTGGTAGGGACCTTCCCAGTCCTGCTGAAGCTTGGGCGATTTTCCCTTTCTGCGATGTGGGTTATAAAGCCATACCAGATCTCCCTCATTGAATTCAGGTGCTGTTGCTCTTGCATCGTATCTGGTTTTCATGCGGTCACTCGCAATTTTTATGTTGTTTCTTGTTCTCTGGTGAATGTCGTTGATCCTTTCTCTAAGATCTAACACGTAGTCCTCTTCGCATTTTGGGTCTTCAATAGGAAATCCGAATTTTAGCTCACTTGGAAGCCGGGCAGTTCGTCCAAATAGAATTTCGGATGTAGTGTATCCAGTTGTACTATGTACCGCATTCCGGTAGGCCATAAGAAATAAAGGAATTCGGCGATCCCAATCCCGTTGGTTCTCGTTCACGACTTTGGACAGATGTTCCTTCAAGGTCTTGTTAAATCGTTCTACCATTCCATCAGACTGTGGATGAAGAGGTGTTGTCCTTGTTTTCTTTAACCCGAGGGATGCGCATACTTCCTGGAATACCTTCGACTCGAAGTTTCGCCCTTGGTCGGAATGCAATTCCATAGGCACCCCGAACCTGCAGACCCAGTGGTCCACTATCTGCTCGACAACAGTCTTAGCTTCTTGATTGGGTATCGCAAAAGCCTCCGGCCACTTGCTGAAGTAGTCCATGACAACAAGGATGTAACGGCTACCGTTTTCAGTTTCCGGGAACGGACCTGTGATGTCAACGGCGATTCTTTCAAACGGGGCGCTCACGTTGTACTGGTGCATTTTACCTCGTGTTTTGACTTTGGGTCCCTTGCTAGCCGCGCATGTTGTGCACTTTCGACACCAGCTCTCTACATCGTTTCTTGCGCTTAGCCAATAAAAGCGTTCCCGTACCTTTTCCAGTGTTTTGTTGATTCCCAAGTGCCCACCGGATATTCCGGCATGCATTTCTCGTAGGATCTCCTCTACTTTCGATCGTGGAACTACAAGCTGCATCTTAAAGGATCTTCCATCCGGCATTTCCCATTTTCTTCGCAAAACACCATCTTCCACATGGAGAGAGTTCCACTGCGCCCAGTATGCCTTTAAAGTAGGACTTCTGTCGGAGATGTTTCTTGCGTTTGGTTTCTCCATAGATTCCTTCCAAGCAAGGATTGGCTCGATGTCAGGGTCTTCTTTTTGTGCATTACGAATTTCTTCGGCACTCTAACCCTCTACAGGTTCGGCTCTTATTCTCTGGACAGATATACCTTCATCCTTTTCCTCTTTTCGCGCACAATGTTTGCAACTGGGCTCACATGGTCTGCGGGAAAGCGCGTCCGCATTGCAGTGCAGTCTTCCTTTGCGATCGTTGCGATCTGCAATCGTTCGATCCATCTTGCTACTTGCCCCTCAGGATTTTTGAACTGTAGCAACCATTTTAAAGCGGCGTGATCGGTATGCAGGATGAATCTCTGTCCATACAGATATTTATGGAAATGTTTTGTCGCCAGTATCAGAGCAAGGAGTTCCCGTCTGGTTACACAGTAGTTTCTCTCTGGTCGCGACAGAACTTTGCTAAAATAGGCTACCACTTTCTCCTCCCCATCGTGTATCTGCGACAGAACTGCTCCAACACCCACGTTACTAGCATCCGCGTCCACAATAAATGTCTTGCCAGGGGTGGGGTAACCTAGTATTGGTGCCTCACAAAGTCGCTGTTTTAGATGTTGAAAGCTTCTTTTGCACTCACCTGACCATTTAAATTGTCTACCCTTCTCAGTTAGCTGGTGCAGACACTTTGCAATTCCGGCAAAATCCTTTACGAACCTCCTGTAATATGTGGCGAGACCGAGAAAGCTCCTCAGTTGGTGTTTGTCTGCGGGATCTGGCCAATTTTTCACGGCTTCGATTTTCTCCGGGTCAGTTTTTACTCCATTTGATGATATCACATGTCCCAAATATTTCACCTCAGGTTTGAATAGAGCACATTTTTTTGGATTTAGTTTCAAATGTGCTGTTCGAAGTCGTGTAAACACCTCCCTCAAGTTGTCGCGATGTTCAGCGAACGTCTTTCCCACAACGATGACGTCATCCAAGTATACCAGGCAGGTTTTCCATGTCAGACCCTGCAACACACGTTCCATTAAACGCTCAAAGGTGGCTGGAGCGTTACACAAGCCAAATGGCATAACGGTAAACTGCCATAGTCCATTTCCCGTTGTGAAAGCGGTCTTTTCTTTGTCTTCTGGATGGATCTGTACCTGCCAGTAGCCACTTTTCAGATCGAGGGTGGAAAACCATTTCGCTCCAGAAAGGGTATCCAAGGTGTCATCTATTCGAGGCAAGGGGTAGCTGTCCTTCTTGGTGACATCGTTGAGCCTCCGGTAATCCACGCAGAATCGAGTGCTGCCGTCCTTCTTTTTTACTAGTACAACGGGTGATGCCCACGGACTTTTTGAGTTTTCGATTAGACCGTCTTTTTCCATGGTTGATATCATCTCATCGACTTCCGACTGTTTTGCCAATGGAAGTCTTCTAGCAGGTTGTCGGATCGGTCTGCTATCGCCGGTGTCTATTCGGTGCTGTACTAGGTGTGTTCGACCATAGTCTCCATCCTGCGATGCAAATATATCAGCAAACTCGCCAATGAGATTTTTGGCCATGGTTTTCTGCTCCTGATTTAACTCACAATTTTCAAGGATAGCATTACATACCTCAGCCAATTTTGTTGCAGAAACAGGACTCGCAGATTCACTCCCAGATGTTGTCGATATGGCTGCAATGGGTACGCATCTCCCAATCACCTCTCCTTGTCTGAGCTTGACGGAGTGTTTGTTCGGATTCATCAGCCTTACCGGAACCATGTTTTTCTTTGGTTCTACTAAAATTTTTCCAACGATATAGCTTGGAAAGTCCTCTTTATTATCTGATTCAATGAAATAGAATCGGTGGTTCCCAGGATCACCCTCCAAACGCGTCCAAAGAACTGTTTCTGAAGAAGGTGGTAGGACTTCATCTCTGCTTATAACCGCCCGAAGATTCACAGCGTTCTCGTTTCCGTATACCATAGGGATCTCAATGGTTCGATACCTTAACACTTGCATTCGAAGGTCTATGATTACCTCATGTGCCTTCATGAAATCCACTCCAATGATGCATTCGTCGCATATGTCGGCTACCAAGAATGCATGTGAGAAGGTCAACCCTGCCAGTTGTATCTTTAGAAATACCTCCCCGTATACTTTTGCTGCTTCTCCCGTAGCTGTCTTCAGAGTGTAGCAGCTGGTGTTATGTAGCCAGGATGTCTGAACAAGGTCTCTACTGATTATGGAGGCTGTGGCACCCGTGTCGATAGTGGCCACACATTTTCTGTTTCTGATGACTGTCTCCACTGTCAAGCTCTTGCTGCAGCGTGTAGTTTGCGAAACTTGGATGATGGTCCTGGGGGCGTCGATTCCATCAACCAACCTCAGCCCCGCGAAGTTGGTTCTTAGGCGTTTCCCGCCTGCTGTTGATCAGAAGCTTGTCCAGCAGTGTGAGTGTTATTCCTGCCAGATGCTTCGTCATTCTGCTTCCTCCTTGCGCAATGTGGGCAGCTTACCTGTCTAGGTGGAGATCTGCATTTTCGCTGTAGGTGTCCTAGCTTGTTGCAATTCCAGCATCTCATTTGACCTCGAGCAGTGTTCGGGTTTTGTCTTTCAATGTCGACACGTTGACATGAGCACTCTAGCGTAGCCATTTCCCTGACGTGATGGCTACCTTGCGAAGCTTGGTCTGCTGCTTCCATTTTCAGGGCAAATGCTAAAGCCTCAGCGAGCGTTTTCTTACCTGCCATTCTCACAGCCATTTGTAGTTTTCCATCTGCAATGGCATTAGTGAACGCATCGGTTGCCAGTTCGTTTATGATTTCCCTGCTGGTATTGGGATAAGACAAATTGGCCAAGCGCTCGATGTCAGCTTGCAATTGTTGTAGCGTTTCACCTCTTGCCTGGACCCTTCGGCGCAACTGGACTCGGTAAACTTGCTGCATGTGGTCGTCGCCAAACCTCATCTCGATTGCCTTGACCATGGCATCATAATCATGATGTTTGTCTTCAGGAATGGTCTGCAGCAATTCGGCAGCTTTTCCTCTGAGTGCAAGCGTAAGAGCAATTGATTTGTCTTCGTTGTCCCAGTTGTTCGTCAAGGCGGCAACTTCAAATTGCCTCTTATAAATTGGCCATGATGTTTGACCATCGAAGACAGAGGGCTGCATTTCCTTTCTTCGTGGACCGTCGCTCGAATATTCCCGAACCTTCTGCTTTTTCAAAGAATCAAATTCCTTAGCCAGATGTTCGTACTGTTGCTCTACACTTACGAACTTTTCTTCCATGTTTTGTATTTTGGCTTCGAATTTCTGGTCGATTGTTTGAAGTCTTTTGTCGAAGAGAACATTCTGTGCATCGAGTTTGTTTTCGAGACCATCGAATTTACTTTCGAGAACGTTCCTTTGGTCTTCGAGAACGTTCCTTTGGTCTTCGAGAACGTTCCTTTGTTCGCTTAGTTGTTGCTGGAGAATTTCCAACGAATTCTTCTGCTCATTCTTTTGTTCGTCGAATTTCGACAGAAGCAACTTCATGAAAGCAGGCATTTCATCGGCTGTACTTACTGTGCATTCTCTCCCTTGTTCTTCAACATCAAACAACATGGTATCGGGGTCTCCACCATCCTGAGTGATAGCATTCTTAAGTCGGAGCAATAGTTCCTTTTTCAGCCCCGAAGTCTGAAGATTTCTTTTTCCTAATTCTTCTTTCAACTCAGCTGTTGTCAATTGTTCTAATTTGCGACCCATTTTATGTAACTCAAACACTATTTTCGCAACACAGTCAGTTTTATTTTAATGTCTCTTCTAGAAAGATCTTTTTCCAACACTATTTTTAACAAAAATACTCGCTATTCACAGTTTTATAGCACAATCAGTTCAATAGTTTCTGGAAAATTCCACTTTCACAATTAAATGAGTCACCGAAACTGTTTTAGAAAATGTCACTATAGAATTTTCTAGCACTTTACTGAGTTTTATCCCACTTCTGACACCAATGTGATATTTTTGCCTGGGTTTCGACCAATAAAACTCAATCAAAATTCCAAATTAATACAACAAATCTCTTTATTTTATAAAACACAACGTCTTTCAGTTTAAATAACACCAATTTAACTTATTTAACTTATTCACAATTCAAATACGTTTTTATAATTTAACACTTTTTATTTAATATCAATTCAATCACTTTTTACTAATGCTTTCAGTTGTTAACAATTCCACTTTCGAAAATAAACTGAACTTTCAATGCAATCTACTCTTGTATTTATACAAGTTTACAAGCTTCTGGAAGCTTCTGTCTGGTTCTGGCACAATCTAAGCTTTCAGTACTAATTCGAGTCTCGAATTAGTACTTCAAGTTAGATTTAGTACTCAGTTAAAAACATATTGCAAATATGTAGCATACTTTTAGGCGCTCACAATGAATGTTGGTTGTTGTACACAATGAATCCAACAGATGTCGTTAATTTACAAAATGTATCCTCCGAATATCTAAACTTGTTGCCACATCACAATACAATAAATTTTCTAAAAAAGTGGTTTTCGCTATATTTTGAAAACGGGTTGATTGAATTTTTTATAAATAATTTTCCCTGATAAAACTTCAGATTTATCAGGGAATGACATATAATGACATATTAACAAAAAAAATTGAATATTTTTTCGAAAAGTTTTTCAAAAAAAAAAACTGGTCGAACGATTTTCAATATTTTTTTTCGATAGAAATTTAGTGTTCAAATTTTATTGCATACTTAGTTTTTCTGACAAAAAAAATGAAAGAATTTTTCGAAAAAAAAATATTTTTTTTTATTTTAATATATATGTGTTTATATAAATACATGTGCAGCTCCTAAGTATGCTATTAGACGATGAAACTGGATGCATGCACCTTGTTCGAATTCTTCTTTGTTATTTCATTCTCTGTCGCAAGCGCAATTACACGATGAATTTAATTTCATGAAACGATTTTGACAGTTCTCTTTCATTTTCGTTTTCCATAATCATTTGCAATGAATCAGCTCTTTTAACCCTACCGATGTAATGAATGTGTTTAACCATATACAATTTTTTTCCTAGATTTATAAAATTAAGTTCTTTAGTCCACAAAAATGTACTTTCCATTATTTTCAGTCAGTTTTCTTCGTTTATTTTGAATCTTATTAGAAGCTTACTCTGGGCAAAACGAAACCAAGTGATAAGGAATTACAAAAAGCGAACAATATAACAGAAAAAGGTCAAACAGATTCTTCGAACATGCTACCCGTGCGACACAGGACAGCTCTTTTCCTGTCTCATCTTTTCGAATTTTTTCTCGACGAATTTTATTTGACGATGTGACCGGACATAAGAGCAAGTTCGTGCAATCCAGCCGTGCAATTTATTTATATAAGTCTGTTCTAATCTTAAGCATTTTGGTTAAATAAGATTTTTCGTCAAATTTTAATTTATTTTTATTTAGATGGTGAATACAATTTTTCTAATCGATGTGATAAATCTTTATGTCTGTATGTCTATATATTTATATTTCTATATCTCTAAATCTCTATATCTCTATATCCCTATATTTTTATATATTTATATCTCTATATATCCCTTTATCTCTGTATCTCTATATCTATAGTATAGTGACTCCTGTATCTCTTTCGTATACCAACTTCACAACTTCGAGCAGTCCTTAAGACATGGAAGCATATCAAATCAGCACATTATCCATCTACCTACCAAATTTCATCCAAATCCATTAAGCCGCGGGGGTGTGATTGGGGGACAAACATCCAAACATACAAACATTCACGTTTATAATATAAGTCGTTATTCCTAGTTAGGCGCCAGTTAATAGCTATCAAGAAAACGTAACAGGAAAAATATTCAAATTGAAGATTTACTATGTATATAGTACTAATAGTGCTCTCATGAATGCCATTTGGCTTCTGGGGGCCTATTCCTGAATACGAGTCGAGTGAGATGTCACTCGAGAGCTCACAGTCGAGTCGAGCAAGAATCGGTATTCCACAACTCTAGTGAGAGCCAAAAACATGAGATGACTCCGAAAATGTTGAACACACCCTTTGAATTGCAGCTAACTTCACTAAATGTTGATTTGACGTTTCACAAAAAAATCTTTTGATTTGAGAACTAATCGTTAAATGTAATTTGATAGTAAATTAATCAGTTTAAATCGTAAAAGTGCAAAAAAATTAATATGATTAGTACAGAGATGTTTTATAAAACAATTTTTGTATATTTGCTGCAAGTAATGGAGCACAAATTTAAAACAAACGCCAGAACGTCGTTTATGCCAAATACCTACCACCAAAAAATATTTAAATTTTGTTTCAAACACTTCATTATTCATAACAATTAGAAAATTAGTCTTTTTTTATTTTTACCTACATTTTTACATCCATCACTGCTGCTCTCGAACACTTTTTAAACATGAATGCTTTCTCACAGAAAAAAAGCGTCACTTTCGAGTTCAGGAATAGGTATGTATCATTCGAGTGTCATTTGACGTTCGACATTCGAGTTGGGGAATACGGATAATTAGTGAGTCGTGTTTGAGAATACCAATTTGTCGATCTCACATGAAAACTTACTCGACTCGTATTCAGGAATAGGGCCCCTGGTCATCTTCACGGCCAATCTCTAACTAAGTCTTAATAGTGGGGACGAGAATATTTGGCGACATGTAAATGTAATACACTTTCGAGCTTTGTTCTTATTCTATACTAGCGTTACCCGGCGCACGTTGCACATGTTTTTTAATGTAAAATGTGAAATAAAATGTCTTTATTTTTTATTTATGTATTTTATATATTTTAACGGCCCCAAACCATTAATATTATATATTACCCTAAAAATTTCATAAAAATCACTTGGGCTGGTAAGGAGTCCATACCGGACATACATACAAACACAAATACATACATACACTTTTATACATGGTGTTGTCATTTGCGATCTGTCAAAGCGGTTTAACTAAGAAAAGCTCTGTGTAAAATTAGAAAAGATATCGATACTTTCATGAAAGAATTTTTTAAATTTTAGTAAAAAAGTTAAATAAAAGTAGTACTTACGCCTGCGAAGTGAAATTTCCGTAAGTTATAGCAACTTACTCACAAAAATCGATATTTAAGGTCACGTAAATTATAACCTAACTTATGAATAAAAGAGGTCTTGAGGAAATTTCGCCTGTTCACTTTAATAATCCACACATGCCATCTAGCCTTCACAACCACCCCGTTGAAAAAGCAAAAAACGTTTGTGCTGGTCTGCTCGACAGTAATGAATCCTGCTCTGATATTGAATCGGCTCGCAGAGTAAATGGCCAAAACGCTGCCAGGGCAATAGTAATAGTTAAATTGAAGTCCCAATCAACCGTATTGAATGTTTTAAAAAACGCCAAGAAACTCAAAGGCACTAATATAAGCATCAGCAAAGACATTCCGCAAAGAAGGGCCAAATTCCACTTTCACAATTAAATGAGTCACCGAAACTGTTTTAGAAAATGTCACTATAGAATTTTCTAGCACTTTACTGAGTTTTATCCCACTTCTGACACCAATGTGATATTTTTGCCTGGGTTTCGACCAATAAAACTCAATCAAAATTCCAAATTAATACAACAAATCTCTTTATTTTATAAAACACAACGTCTTTCAGTTTAAATAACACCAATTTAACTTATTTAACTTATTCACAATTCAAATACGTTTTTATAATTTAACACTTTTTATTTAATATCAATTCAATCACTTTTTACTAATGCTTTCAGTTGTTAACAATTCCACTTTCGAAAATAAACTGAACTTTCAATGCAATCTACTCTTGTATTTATACAAGTTTACAAGCTTCTGGAAGCTTCTGTCTGGTTCTGGCACAATCTAAGCTTTCGGTACTAATTCGAGTCTCGAATTAGTACTTCAAGTTAGATTTAGTACTCAGTTAAAAACATATTGCAAATATGTAGCATACTTTTAGGCGCTCACAATGAATGTTGGTTGTTGTACACAATGAATCCAACAGATGTCGTTAATTTACAAAATGTATCCTCCGAATATCTAAACTTGTTGCCACATCACAATACAATAAATTTTCTAAAAAAAGTGGTTTTCGCTATATTTTGAAAACGGGTTGATTGAATTTTTTATAAATAATTTTCCCTGATAAAACTTCAGATTTATCAGGGAATGACATATAATGACATATTAACAAAAAAAATTGAATATTTTTTCGAAAAGTTTTTCAAAAAAAAAAACTGGTCGAACGATTTTCAATATTTTTTTTCGATAGAAATTTAGTGTTCAAATTTTATTGCATACTTAGTTTTTCTGACAAAAAAAATGAAAGAATTTTTCGAAAAAAAAATATTTTTTTTTATTTTAATATATATGTGTTTATATAAATACATGTGCAGCTCCTAAGTATGCTATTAGACGATGAAACTGGATGCATGCACCTTGTTCGAATTCTTCTTTGTTATTTCATTCTCTGTCGCAAGCGCAATTACACGATGAATTTAATTTCATGAAACGATTTTGACAGTTCTCTTTCATTTTCGTTTTCCATAATCATTTGCAATGAATCAGCTCTTTTAACCCTACCGATGTAATGAATGTGTTTAACCATATACAATTTTTTTCCTAGATTTATAAAATTAAGTTCTTTAGTCCACAAAAATGTACTTTCCATTATTTTCAGTCAGTTTTCTTCGTTTATTTTGAATCTTATTAGAAGCTTACTCTGGGCAAAACGAAACCAAGTGATAAGGAATTACAAAAAGCGAACAATATAACAGAAAAAGGTCAAACAGATTCTTCGAACATGCTACCCGTGCGACACGGGACAGCTCTTTTCCTGTCTCATCTTTTCGAATTTTTTCTCGACGAATTTTATTTGACGATGTGACCGGACATAAGAGCAAGTTCGTGCAATCCAGCCGTGCAATTTATTTATATAAGTCTGTTCTAATCTTAAGCATTTTGGTTAAATAAGATTTTTCGTCAAATTTTAATTTATTTTTATTTAGATGGTGAATACAATTTTTCTAATCGATGTGATAAATCTTTATGTCTGTATGTCTATATATTTATATTTCTATATCTCTAAATCTCTATATCTCTATATCCCTATATTTTTATATATTTATATCTCTATATATCCCTTTATCTCTGTATCTCTATATCTATAGTATAGTGACTCCTGTATCTCTTTCGTATACCAACTTCACAACTTCGAGCAGTCCTTAAGACATGGAAGCATATCAAATCAGCACATTATCCATCTACCTACCAAATTTCATCCAAATCCATTAAGCCGCGGGGGTGTGATTGGGGGACAAACATCCAAACATACAAACATTCACGTTTATAATATAAGTCGTTATTCCTAGTTAGGCGCCAGTTAATAGCTATCAAGAAAACGTAACAGGAAAAATATTCAAATTGAAGATTTACTATGTATATAGTACTAATAGTGCTCTCATGAATGCCATTTGGCTTCTGGGGGCCTATTCCTGAATACGAGTCGAGTGAGATGTCACTCGAGAGCTCACAGTCGAGTCGAGCAAGAATCGGTATTCCACAACTCTAGTGAGAGCCAAAAACATGAGATGACTCCGAAAATGTTGAACACACCCTTTGAATTGCAGCTAACTTCACTAAATGTTGATTTGACGTTTCACAAAAAAATCTTTTGATTTGAGAACTAATCGTTAAATGTAATTTGATAGTAAATTAATCAGTTTAAATCGTAAAAGTGCAAAAAAATTAATATGATTAGTACAGAGATGTTTTATAAAACAATTTTTGTATATTTGCTGCAAGTAATGGAGCACAAATTTAAAACAAACGCCAGAACGTCGTTTATGCCAAATACCTACCACCAAAAAATATTTAAATTTTGTTTCAAACACTTCATTATTCATAACAATTAGAAAATTAGTCTTTTTTTATTTTTACCTACATTTTTACATCCATCACTGCTGCTCTCGAACACTTTTTAAACATGAATGCTTTCTCACAGAAAAAAAGCGTCACTTTCGAGTTCAGGAATAGGTATGTATCATTCGAGTGTCATTTGACGTTCGACATTCGAGTTGGGGAATACGGATAATTAGTGAGTCGTGTTTGAGAATACCAATTTGTCGATCTCACATGAAAACTTACTCGACTCGTATTCAGGAATAGGGCCCCTGGTCATCTTCACGGCCAATCTCTAACTAAGTCTTAATAGTGGGGACGAGAATATTTGGCGACATGTAAATGTAATACACTTTCGAGCTTTGTTCTTATTCTATACTAGCGTTACCCGGCGCACGTTGCACATGTTTTTTAATGTAAAATGTGAAATAAAATGTCTTTATTTTTTATTTATGTATTTTATATATTTTAACGGCCCCAAACCATTAATATTATATATTACCCTAAAAATTTCATAAAAATCACTTGGGCGGGTAAGGAGTCCATACCGGACATACATACAAACACAAATACATACATACACTTTTATACATAGTGTTGTCATTTGCGATCTGTCAAAGCGGTTTAACTAAGAAAAGCTCTGTGTAAAATTAGAAAAGATATCGATACTTTCATGAAAGAATTTTTTAAATTTTAGTAAAAAAGTTAAATAAAAGTAGTACTTACGCCTGCGAAGTGAAATTTCCGTAAGTTATAGCAACTTACTCACAAAAATCGATATTTAAGGTCACGTAAATTATAACCTAACTTATGAATAAAAGAGGTCTTGAGGAAATTTCGCCTGTTCACTTTAATAATCCACACATGCCATCTAGCCTTCACAACCACCCCGTTGAAAAAGCAAAAAACGTTTGTGCTGGTCTGCTCGACAGTAATGAATCCTGCTCTGATATTGAATCGGCTCGCAGAGTAAATGGCCAAAACGCTGCCAGGGCAATAGTAATAGTTAAATTGAAGTCCCAATCAACCGTATTGAATGTTTTAAAAAACGCCAAGAAACTCAAAGGCACTAATATAAGCATCAGCAAAGACATTCTGCAAAGAAGGGCCAAAGTTGGTAGCGATAATGAAGGTGCTCCGTGTGGCGAAACCAAAAATGAAAATTCTTGTGAGAGACGACAGGCTGTATGTGGAAGACGCTGTTTTTACTTGGGATTCATCACTGGCGCTTAAACATAAAAGTGCAACTGATGGTTTAGTTATTCTAAAAAAAAGCATTGGTGAGATCCCGTAAGCATTATTAACATTAATAAGCAAATTAAAAATGGAAAATAAAAACAATAATAACGAAATGTCATTGATTGCAAGTGACAGAACTGTCAGAGAACGAGATGGTGAAATGGCAATTGAAAGGAGAGCCGCTGTACAAGATGAAGGTGGAAGCACAAATAGGCGTTCATCTGACTGAGAAAAAAACCGTCTGCCGGGCGAACGTTAATTTTTCTACACTTAAAATTTTAAGTTATAATGTCGCTGGGCTTAAAAACAAAGATTTATTTCCCGATTTTTTTAATTATATTAAGAATTTTGATATTTTTATACTTATTGAAACTTATATTATAAATTACGATGAAACTAGTTTTAAGAATATTTTTATGAACTACGAAATAGAATACATGCCAGCTGTAAAAACAAAAACATTTGGTAGAGGTAGTGGAGGTGAACTCTTCGGGTATATAAAGTCTCTGAAGGATGTAGCAGTTAAATTTAAAAACTTAGAGGAATCACGATTATTTGAAATAAGAATTGAAGACAATACTCATTAAATCGTTCCAATTTATTTGAACTGCAGCCATTGGCAGCGAGACTTCGATAATCTACGAGAACTTGTCTGTGAACTAGGACCAGGAAATCTGATGCTAATCGGCGACTTTAATGGAAGAGTTGGTCTATCACAAAACAACTTTAATAGCGGATTGAACTCAACATATATTTATTATGATCGAAAATCAAAGGACGAGGTGTGTGACTCTAGAAGAATCAAAATTCTGGAACTGGCTGATGCCTTGGACTGTCACGTTCTAAATGGGAGTTGTGAAGGCGACCTTGGTGGCGAATTCACTTTTATTCGTTGAACAGCGTGTTCAGTGATTGACTATTGTTTTCTGTCTGGAGATTGGATCACCTGTTTTGGCGAATTTCAAGTGGCAGTGAAAACATTTTCGGACCACATGCCGTTAGAGGTCTCGTTTAAAATAAAAACAGAGCGTGAAGGAGCAGTCGAACATAAGCCTAGTCTTCCTGCGGAAATTCATTGGGATCACAATCGCAGAGAAATTTTCCAGCGGAATCTTAATGGACAGATTGGTATGCGGATAACCTCGGAAGCCCCAAGCAACCCGGATCTAGACACTCTAATAACCTCAATTAAAAATGCAGCACCGCAAAAGATATTGGGAAGAAAGGTAATTCAAAACAGGCAAAAGTGGTTTGGCAGTGAATGTTTGGCAGCAAGAAATTTATCGTTTGCGTACTTAAAAATATTTAGAGCTTCTGACAACATAAACTTCAAAATTCTTTATGCATCAGCAAACAAAAACTACAAGGAGCTTTGCAAACAAAAAAAAAAACGAAATTTGGACCTTAAAAACATAGAATTGGTAAATAAAGCCAAAAAGATTTCTGGAAAACAGTTAAACTTGTGAGTGGAAAAAATTTTAACTTCTTCAGTCCTGGACATAAATATTCTCAAAAATCATTTTTCGGACCTTCTTAATGCAGTGGAACCACCACCTCCAATTCATTATGCTGCTCTTTTAATAGTTGAAGTTCTTGATGTTCCAGTTTCTCAATCCGAAATAGAAATAGTGATAGAAAACGCTAAAAGTAACAAAGCTCCTGGAGAGGACAGAATAACTCTCGAATTTTTTAAAAAATTAACACCCGAATTTTTAAGACTCCTTACTGTCGAATTCAAAAGAATCTTCGAGACGTCTGATGCTCCCAATAGTTTTCGGACAGCAATTATGTTTCCGTTACATAAAAGAGGAAATCTTGAAGATCCAACAAACTACAGGGGCATTTCATTTTTAAACACAGCTACTAATCTTTTTAGTTCAGTACTTTATACTAGGCTCTGCGATTGGATTGGAATTAAGGGAATTTTGAACGAATTCCAAGCTGGGTTCAGGAAGAATTATTCAACTGTCGACCAAATATTCTCTTTAATAAATATCGCGGAAATTTATAAGAAGAATGGAAAAAAGCTCTACGCCTATTTTGTTGACTTTCGGGCAGCGTTTGACTCCATCCCACGGGAAGCACTTTTTTATAAACTCTTTAATTATGGAATTTCAACAAAAATCATTTCAGTCATTAAAGCAATGTACAAGGATAATATAGCGAGAGTGTGGGTCGGGAATCTGCTTTCGGATGAGTTTTGTACTTCGATGGGAGTTAAGCAAGGATGTGTCCTGAGTACCCTTCTTTTCATTTTATACATTAATGACATCACTGAATCTGTAAAAGGTGGCCTAGTGCTGGGTTGTAAAACTATCCCAGGTTTCATGTATGCAGACGATATAGTTTTCCTAGCCGATTCTATATAGAATAGAATGTACGACAAGTTTATTGAGGAAGCAGAATCGTCAATATACAGAACTTACTACAGTAGAGTAAACCACTTTTTAGACCAAAAGACCTATTTCTTGGCTGACAACACCGCAGACAAAATCAGTTTGATTTTTAAAGTAAGAGGCGAACTCATCGGTCTGAACTTTATTCCTCATCGTCCAGATATTTTGTGTGATTTATGTAATCGCAGAGAACGAGAAGACGTTTTCCACTTTTTGGGAGTTTGTCCAATTCTCAAAGAATTCCGTAAGCGATACTTTGGAGCGGAAACCCTTTATTTAGAAGAACCGATAAATTTGTTAAATGGAGAAAGAGGTTGGGGCCTTTTATACAAGTATTGTTTGAACGCGTTTCGGTACAGAAGATGCCCATGAAAGTTTTTGAAGATTCGAAAATTGTTAAATTAAGTAATGAAATATTTTATATTAGTTTTTCTTTAGTATGTATACACATAATTTATAATGCAAATGTCAGTCTGGTGGACGGCCTCAGGCCAAGCCATTTAAAGACTTATGATATATAATTTATTCAAGGAAAATTGTGAATTGTATTAAAAATATTTTTTGAAGTCAATAAACTAAACTAACTAACTAACTAACTACATGGTGTTTAGTTGTAGTTGGAACCGATAAGTTGCGGTTCTGTCGGAATTGTGCAAATGCATGCTACACCCGAGAAACGCCGGGTGAGTCAGCCAATTTTTTCACAGGAACCATCCCTGGACTAAACTGTATTTACCCTGAAAATTTAATAAAAATCCGTTGGGTGGTTAAGGAGTCCATACCGGACATACATACATCCATTTTTATATATACATATATAGAGATTCACACCAATGGGCGATTTCAGCGTCACTCATTGCCAGGACTGTGCAGTAATTAAAAAATACTGCTTCATAAGAGTATCACAACAGGCAGTGTATACCCAAAGGTGTATAATCCTGGTGGGAGTGTAGGGAGGGGTCATTAAAGTTTTTGATTTTTTGTGACCTTTGTACTCATCGAGTTAAAGGATGAATTTGGTATCAAATGAAAGGTAATTACATGAGGTTTTAAGATTTAGAGGTCTTCTGTTTGAAAGCTTGGCAGTTTTTTTACTAAACCTGATTTTATGTGGATAGTGAGCATGGGGTTTTTTCGTTTGAAACTTATTTTTTCCTGTTATTCATTGACTTAATTAAAATAATTGATGTCAAATCAATTGTCAGACTATGACATTTCATTATATATAAGAATCTCAGGTAACATCACAACAGTTTTTCAAACAACACCGTAACACCGATCGTTTCGAAAAAAGCTTCCATATTCATTAACGGTGAATATACTATTAAAGAAAGTTAATCGTCCAGTTAAAGAATGAATTTGGTATCAAATGAAAGGTAATTACTTCTTCTTTTAAAATTAAGAGGTCTCCCGGGTCACAATAAATCAACCACTTCTCTCCCACCAGGATTTCAAGAGGAAGACCTGTGTTTTTTTATACTAATTGAGACTTAGACCACCATGGCAAAATTGTTCTTTAACTCGATGAGTACACAAACAATCACCCAAAAAACGTGCCCTATTTTGCCCTCCCACGCTAATCACACCAGGATTAGGACTGGAAGACCTGGCGTTTTTGCACCTACTCCAACTCATCTCTTACTACTTACTTACCGCCTCCTGCTCTATATGCATACCGAGTTTGTTAATTAAAAGAAAGCAATTTTTGTGTGACTGATAATCATATACCGTCTGTTGATTGCCGCGAAAGAATCGTCCATTAATCGTTTTTTCCGTTTGCTTAATATCCTAGCTGATCTTTTTTTAAATTTCAAACTGACGTAACATGAAACTCATTTTTCTGCCCAAAGAATTTTCTTGGACTGAAATTGTCAGGAGAGAGAAATATTTTACTCTCTCGTAAGCACTTTTTTGTCGGAAATTACGAATTTTATGTATTGTGGAACAGTATTTGGCTGTTTTGTCTAAAATTCATAGTTTTGGGGAGCATGTGGAACAAAGCTTTTAATTAAGGGTAAGTGTCCCTTGTAAAAAAGTGGTGGAGTTTTACCCCAAACAGTGTAGCGTTCGCAATTGTTGGAAGATTTTAATGAAAGTAATGGTTATCTATTTGCAATATGTTGAGCCAAACATTGGTTTAACTTAAAACAAAACTTAGAAACACTTTGTGCCTCAAAATCGCCAAACAATCGGAAAATTTGTAAAATTTAGATAGACGTTTGCTTCAACCAATGGGAAATTGGTTTCGTCACGAAGACGAAAAATATATGGTTTTTTCCAAACATTTTAAGTTTTATGCCTGGGAAATCGATTAAAATATTTTTGAATTTTTTGAAATAATTTTTTTATAAGAGGCAAATATCTACTTATATGCTTGAGCTTGTCAGGGTGTTAGGGTTATTGATCTCATGTAAAATACTTTAAAATGCATTTCAAAATGTTAATATTTGTAATGCAATTGTAAGTCAAGCAAAGCCAATAAAAGTACAACATATTTTTTTTATTTTTTTCCGATATTTTTTTCACGGAATTCAAAAACCAAAATATTTTTCTTACAATCGGTTTTTTTAATTTTAATTTTTGAAAAGTTATCTATTTTAACTTTTTTACTTGAAAATTTCCCATATGACACACACATAGAAAACTGTAGTTCCAGGGAATTTCTTGTATGTAGCAATGCAATGGTGTTGTAGTGGTACACACAATCACTTTATAATGGGTATTCAGTTTTTTGTACGGACCGATCTTCCTATAGACAAAACTGAAAGGCAGATAGAAGATTATTATGTATAGGATTTTTTTCAGCGGATGGGTAGACTTGCTGGAACCTGGAATTACGTATGCACTTGACGTGGTGGTGGATTTTGGTTCAATTTTGTTATTATTGTGTATGTACTATTTGTTTGTTTGTTTTGGTTAGGTAGCAGGTACTGAAATTAAAATTGTTCAATTGCTTACATAATAATTCCGTGGTTGCCTTTTGCACATGAACTTTGTTGGTGAAAGGGTTAGCGTAAGAGTGGGTGAAAATATAGCGTGCATGGGAAGAAAGAGTGTGGAAAATTAGCCATTTATTTTGTGATTTTTTTTTACGTGGGGAGATTTTTTGTCTTTCTCGTTTGAATATGGTGTGACGACAAAAAATGACCGTTGAATTACCGTTCGTAAGGAAGAGAAAATCGATGGGTAGGTATTTGTTATTTATTTCCATTTTGGATTATGAATATGAATTTTAAATGGTCATTCTATTGATGTTATTCGTTATCAGAAGATAATTGTATTTTTTATAATATTTAAAAAATTGAGATAACAATCAAACATGACATAACGATTATAGAGAAGTCAAAAAAAGTTATCGAGAAAAAATGTCTGTCTGTCTGTCTATCTGTCTGCCTGTCTGTCTCTATGTATAACGAGTTGCAGCCTAAACGGCTAAGCCGATTATCTTCAAATTTGGTGTGTATGACTATTTTGGAATTCCCCAGAGGGAAATTGAAATTTTATTTTTAGGCCTAAAAATAACGGTACGAAAACGGCTCCCATGATTTTGATGAAATTTTTTGAAATTTTTTTTTGTTAGTAATGGCTATCATTTGATTAGAACCAAATTTTCGAGATAAGTCTATTAACGGTGCCTTTCATATAACGGTTTTTTAATTTAGGGCTTTCTCAGTAACGGCTCATTCGATTTCTGTCAAATTTTATATTTTTTTATCAAAACCGGATTTTATCAAAACCGATCCTACAATTTTCGAATTCTTTGTTATTTAAGACGTGTAATGGCGTACTTCATTTTTACTAAAAACCGTTACGTATTTTGGTTTTAATACTTTTTTTAAGTTCAAACTGTGTTATTTTCAACGTGAATGTTACTTGTTTCTGTTGAAGATTTTGCTTTTCAATGTTATTAGGCACATAAGAGCAAGTACGTGCGACCCAGTCGTGCCCATTATTTATATGTAAATACTTACCATGTGCATGTTTATTCATATAAAGTCCCTGACCTATTTTCATGATCGAATCCTAAACGACTTCGCAAGTTTTTTTGTATCTACAGCTACACATGAGTAGGTATTGTTTTAAATAAACAGCAAGTCGAATATGAAAGAACACGAAAAGAAGAAACGAACAAATTCAACTAAAGCTAAAAGACAATAAAGATACCCACAGCAATAACAAAAAAAAAATACATACAAAAATTACTAAAAGGTCTCACCGTCGGGTCGCATCGGTCGTTCACGTCACCATTCCTTTTCAATGGCAAGTTTCCTTTCCGCTACCTGCGTCTACATTATACAAATATAGTGCCAACGCGCCGCCGCCGCCGCCGCTGCGCGCGTATGAACTTACCTTATATGACTGAAATTAATAAAAAAAGCAAAAAGTAACAACTTACCTAAAACTTTCAAACGAAAAAAAAATAAGAAAGAAACGTCTAGTTGATTGATCCCTCGTAGCTTCTCACGTGCTAGCCATCCACACATGCCTGTTGGGAAAGATCGTGAGTTCTCAATTTTAGGGTTGTTTTTTGTGTGTGATTCTTCTTACACTCTATGCGCAAAAAAAATCCTTATCCTCATGAAAGAAATCACGACACGACAACGAGAAACTTTTTTTTTTTTACACAACAATTCTCCTAGAAAGGGATATTTTAACACCAATCCATGCAAAGGTTTTTACATGAGATTTGAGTTTGCTTCTGCGAGAGACCTACCCTTAAACTGTCAGTGAACCGGTTAACCAATTGAATAGTTCGGGCTTCTGACTGTTTAGTGCGGCAATTTAGCGTTGGAGTTTTACATTTAGGGTAAATAATTATTTAGGTACATTGCCATTAGTTTTTTTGACTTTCGAATGACATTTTTTTCTTTATCTACAGACTATATTTTACTCGTACATATTAAATTAAATATATCTATACAGATATGTTAATAAAAATGAAGTGTCTGTTTTTTTTTTTTTAATCAAAATAACAGCTTTTTACTTGATGTATACGAAAGGATATACACAATACAGTTCTTAGAACAAAAACACCATTTGAAAAAATGTCGTCTGTCTGTCGTTCTCTCTGTTTATTCCGGGTAATCTCAGGAAGGGCTGCACCCATTTTGACGGGACTTTCGTTGGCAGGTAGCTGATATCCTAAAGAGTAACTTAGGCTATGTTCATTACTCACTATGTGGCGCTGGTGTGGTTTTTTTTTCGAAAATTCTTATTTATGACCGATTTTGATGGGTCTTTCACAGGCAGGGAGCTCATTTTGAAAGGAATAACTAAAGCTATTTGAATTACCCGTAGGTGGTGCTGGGTTTGCTTATTTTTCGATTTTTTTTATTTTAGAACGATGTGAATCAAAACCACACCACACAATATAAACTTTGCGATTGAGTAAACAGTTTTTGATAAATTTCAGGCGGACGAAGTCGCGGGTAACATCTAGTGTACTACTGGTCGCACTTACTTGCTCTAATATGCCTAGTCATATTGGAAGGCAGGATCTTTGACCGAAACAAGAATTATTAGCATAGAAAAATCACACGATATGACCTTATAAAAAGTAATAAAATCAAAACACTTAACGGTTTTTTTCATAAAACGGAGTACGCCATTATACGTCTTAAGCAATCATGTATTTACGAAAAAAGTATTTAGAAAATTGTATGACGGATTATGATAAAATCGTGTTTTTTTATTTTTAGTTTTTTGAAAAAATCAAAATATTTTTTTATTCTATACAATTCCTAATTCCCCATTGTACAATGCTGTCAAGTTAAGAATTTAATGAGCTTATCATACTCTGCCGTTCCAGTTCCACATCCGAAGAACATAGATGTGAATCTTGAAACGAATATGAAAAGCTGAGAGTACTGTCGTCTGCGAAACAATTAAATGGATTAGCTGTTTCACATAAGGCGTTGATAAATATAAGAAAAAAGGTTGGAGATAAAACAGAGCCCTGGGCACACCAGCATTTATTTTATTGTGATGTGGCAACCAATTTAGATATTCGGAGGATAAATATTGTTTGTAAATTAACGAAATCTGTGGAATTCATTGTGTACAACAACCAACATTTATTGTGTACAACAACCATGATCTTAAAATTATGCTACATATTTGCAATATGTTTTGACTGAGTACTCCAATGCGAACACTAATGCCATTGCAGATGGAAAACTACAAATGGCTGTAAGAATGGCAGGTAAAAAACGCTCGCTGAGGCTTTAGCCCTGACAATGAAAGCAGCAGACCAAGCTTCGCAAGGTAGCCATCGCGTCAGGGAAATGGCTACGCTAGAGCCATTTCTTCGCAGGGCTGAAGTTGGTTGACGGAATCGACGCCCCCAGGACCATCATCCAAGTTTCGCATATACACGCTGCAGCAAGAGCTTGACAGTGAAAACAGCCACGAAAATGTGTGGCCACTATCAACACGGATGCCACAGCCTCCATAATCAGAAGAGACCTTATTCAGACGTCCTGGCTACATAGCACCATCTGCTACTTTCTGAAGACAGCTACCGGAGAAGCAGCAAAAGTATACGGGAGGTATTTCTAAAGATACAACTGACGGAGTTGACCTTCTCACATACGTTCTTGGTAGCCGACATATTCGACGAATGCATCATAGGAGTGGATTTCATGAAGGCACATGAGGTAATCATAGACCTTCGAATGCAAGTGTTAAGGTATCAAACCGTTGAGATCCTTATGGTATACGGAAACGAGAACGCTGTGAACCACCATCATCAGAGACAGTTCTTTGGACGCGTTTGGAGGGTGATCCTTTCCAAGCTATATCGTTAGAAACATTTTAGCAGAACCAAAGGTAAGGCTGATGAATCCGAACAAACACGCCGTCAAGCTCAGACAAGGAGAGGTGATTGGAAGATGCGTGCCCATTGCAGCCATATTGACATATCTGGGAATGAATGTGCGAGTCCTGTTTCTGCAACCAAATTGGCCGAGGAATGTAATGCTATCCTCGGAAATTGTGAGCTAAATCAGGAGCAGAAAACAATGGCCGAAAATCTCATTGGCGAGTTTGCTGATATATTTGCATCGCAGGATGGAGATTATGGCCGGACACACCTAGTACAGCACCGCATAGACACTGGCGATAGCAGACCGATCTGACAACCTGTTAGAAGACTTCCATTGGCGAAACAGGCGGAAGTCGATAAGTTGATATCGACCATGGAAAAAAACGGTCTAATCGAAAACTCAAAAAGTCCGTGGGCATCACCCGTTGTACTAGTGGCTTGTGTATCACTCCAGCCACCTTTGACCGTTTAATGGAACGTGTGTTACAGGTCTGACATGGAAAACCTGCCTGGTGTACTTGGATGACGTCATCGTTGTGGGAAAGACGTTCGCTGAACATCGCGACAACTTGAGGGAGGTGTTTACACGACTTACACTAACACGACATTTGAAACTAAATCCAAAGAAATGTGCTCTGTTCAAAGCTGAGGTTAAGTATTTGGGACATGTAATATCAGCAAACCGAGTAAAAACTGAACCGGAGCTGAGGAGCTTTCTCGGTCTCGGCATATATTATAGGAGGTTCGTGAAGGATTTTGCCAAGATCGCAGTGTCTGCACCAGCTAACTGAGAAGGGTAGACAATTTAAATGGTCAGGTGTGTTGGAGCAGTTTTGTCTCAGATAAACGATGGGCAGGAGAAAGTGGTAGCCTATTTCAGCAAAGTTCTGTCGCGACCAGAGAGATACTGATACTCTGATACTGGCGACAAAACATTTCCATAAATACATGTATGGACAGAGATTCATACTGCGTACTGATCACGCCGCTTTGAAATGGTTGCTAAAATAATGGGATTTGTTGTATTATTTTGGAATTTTGATTAAATTTTATTTGTCGAACCCCAGGCCAAAACTTCACATTATGAATATCAGACTTGAATCCGTCTAACAAAACTTGTAATGAGCGGCTCCTCCAGTCCAAATGTACGCATTTTCGATATCAGGACTTGATACCAAACTCTATCAAATGCTTTAGAAATGTCAAGTGCAATAATTTTGTTTTCACCAAAACGATGGAGAGATTGGTTCCACTTTTCGGTGAGATATACCATCAAATCACCAGTGGCACGAAAGACACACTGCCGGTCATTAAGAAGCTTCGTTCTTCGAGATGTTTTTTGCTGAAAATTGATTAGCGTTCCCATGACATTAGAAAGAAAAGACAAATGGGAAACATTTCAGAAATGTTTTATAAATAAACCTTTATAAGTATATACTTTCATAATATGCATTTTGTAAAATGTTGTTGTTTTCATATTAAAAACAGATAATTCATTTTTATTTATGTTTAATTTATAAAAATCCTTGTATCGGCATATACAGTGTTGGCAAAAACATTCCGGGTTTTTTTGCTTTTTACATATTTTCCATAATTTCTGAGAAACAAATATTCACAATTCAATTTGTGCCGAAATTTGATCTTAATCATACAAAGTTATGGTTAAATCCATTGTATATAAGGCGTTTTTCTTTTTTAGCTCGGAGCGGGGCACTGAGCTGTCAAAAAAAGAACTGTGTTTCTTTTTTAGCTCAAAGCTCGTTCGGGGCTCGCTCGATGAGCTTGCTTTAAAATACCAGAGCACATCGAGCGAATGGCTGAGAGCGGCTTACTTCACTCGTTTTTTGTGAAAAAATGACATGATGACAGTTCAGTGCTCAGTTGTGTTTCTTTATTAGCCCCGCGCGCTCGGGTCATGCTCGATTCGGAGCGAGCTCTATTCGCTCTGGCCCCGCTCTGTGCCCCGCTCGGGGTTAAAAAAGAAAAACGCCTATAGACTGCCTATAGTACTATCATGAGACGTGAAAAAATCATAAACACACATGCCGCTTGGAGTGCTAGTGTAGGGATATTTTATTTGTGAGAAAGAGAATAAGAGCATGGTTTTTTAGTGTTATGCACAAATGCATAAAATGTTTTATGTGAATCGCAACAATTTCTCGGTCCCTGCGTCGTTGTGATCGCCACTGCACTTCTCAACTCCTTTGCCAATACACTAAGTCACGCTGCGGTATATGCCTATGTGTATAAAAGGGGACTTTAGGATTTTCAATTGTTTACTATTTACTTGCTTCTTGCTGGATATCGATATGTATACAAACGTCCTTGATGACATGGATTTTTGTTTTGAATTTAGCTTTTCATTAATTTGTACCTATTAAGTGCAAACTATGGGTAGAAATTCATTTAAAAATATACCTAGTTTGTAAATTGATTGTAGATTTGTATAGTAAGTAGTAAGGAGACAGTTCATACCTATAGGGACAATGTGGAAATAGAAGAAAAGGTGGAGACTATGATTTGTGTTAATTCGTTAATTTGTATGTTTTTGTTAAAAATATGTATAACTAGCGGGCCCTGCATTTCTTTAAATTCTTTTGAAGAAGTTTAACCTAAACTTGTTAAAACGTTTTTTATAATTATTGGAAGAATTACTTACAAAATTTCATAAAAAATCAGACTTTTTCGGAGGGTTTTCCCAAAGTTTTTTTTCGTAATTATTTATATATATACAGGTATGTATATATATTATATATTTAATTTTTTTTCTGAAATTCTGAGTTTGAAATACCTACCTAAGTTTTTAACTTGCGATTTATAGTTAGTTATGCATTCGTAAAAAAAGAAAAAAGAATCAAACATGACATTACGATAATAGGGAAGTCGAAAAAAGTGGGTCAGAAAATTCTGTCTGTCTGTCTGTCTATCCGTATCGATTGCTACAGCCTCTAAACGGTTGGGCCGATTTGATTTAAACTTGGTTTATAGTATTTTTAGAGTAGGTACTCTACCCGACTGTTTTTCGAATTGGCATTCTAGCTCATAAGCTAACGATACCTGCCATATAACTTTTAATGAAAAACATATTTTTCTCGAAAACGGCTCCTACGATTTTGATAAAACTTTCTGAATTGTGTTTTCTATGCAAAATCTATCTTCTAGTTTTAATGGATTTTTCAGAAAAGGTTTTATAACCGTACCTCCCATATGACCGGTTTTTTTAAAATCAGACTTTCTCGTTAACTAATTGATGGATTTTGATAAAATTTTCAAAATATGTAGTGTTTTATGATTTAAATATTATTGTTTGTTAAATTTTTTTCCAAAAAACGTTATGAATAGTGTTTTTTGATTTCATACAAATTTATTATTTTATTATTATTATTATTTATTTTAAAACATTTCATGATCGTAGCATACAGAATAAATAATAAGGACGCCTATGATAAACACATAAACACGCAAAAACAACAAACAAATAACAAAAATATTCGATTACCTACTGAATGCAAACATTTCAATCAAGAAAACAAAATTGTGCACCTGCACACAATCAACCACTGTGTTAAGTTTTAATATTGTCGATACCCACACGCTTCACATTGGTTATTTTATATATATTTGGTTTGGTGGTTTATTTTAAAATATATGTACAGTACATACATACATAATGCAGCCACTGAGCAATTATCTAGCATAAGAACAAGTTCGTGCGACCCAGTCGTGCATTTTATTTAAATTTTATTCGACGATGTGACCGCACATATGAGCAAGTACGTGCGATCCAGTCGTGCAATTTATTCAATAGATATTTAAAGGTTTAAAAAATAATATGATAAAACAGACTTTTGGCTTTAAAAAAAGGTATAGCACATTATTTTAAGTGTTGCCGACACAATGCAAGTGTTTTTGTAGGAAATTGCCCCTCCTTTCTAAACTAGAGGAGATAGACCCCCTCCTGGTAAAAAATGTTTGTATGTTGTCTCTCTACATGAATCCGTTATTAATTTGCGGCGCCAAAGTTATCGTACTCTTGCCTCGTAATGTCATGTTTGATTGTTATCTCAAATATTTTATTTTCATGAATCCTAAACTTGCCTTATAGTACCTTTAATCGCAAGTAAAAATTCACCTACCCGTTTTCAAAATATTGATTTAAAAATTTTTTTTTTTAAATACCTATTAAAAACACAAAAAAGTTTTCGAAAATATTTTAGGCTACTTACATTTTACTGAATATTAATTTTGGTTGTAATCGGTTACCTAACCAGTTGTCAGAAAAGTCGATGACAAAAAAAAGCTCCTATCGGAGGTACCGGTTTTAGCCCACCAAAATTTAAAGCACAATAATTATTTACATAGAAAATTCCTGGAGTCGTTTTTCAGAAAAATAAGCTTTTACGTAACGGTTATATGGCAGTTTTTTAAAAAAAGTTGTTAAAAATAAACCGTTTTATTTAAAAACGACTCCTACAATTTTGAAAAAAAAATCACACTTTTTTACATTTTTTAAAGAAATAAAATGGCGTTTAAATTATTTCACCCAATACATTTTAACGTACTTTATTTAAACAATCAAAAGTCACAAAAATCGATTAAATGCTTTGATGTTCACTTTAATTTCTTTAATTTTATTCTACAATGTGACCGCACATATGAGCAAGTACGTGCGATCCAGTCGTGCAATTTATTTTTTTCTGCACGACTGCATAACTTGTACTTAGTACCTACCAACGTATAATCGCAAGTAAAAATTAAACAATTAGGTACTACAAATGTAAAAAAACCCGGGGTTGAAAGAAATATTTTGGTTAAACTATACATTTCTTTCCCGCGAGCTAAGCTGGGTAGGACAACAAGTACCTATTATATAAACCTCAAACAAACAAAATATCTTGTTACTATAAATCTACAATCACTTTACAAAGAATTTTTGAATGAATTTCTACGCATTGTTCATTCGATAGGTACCTACCCATACATATGATATTTTATGTAAGTACCTATCTGAATGGAAAGCAAAATTCAAAACAAAAATCCATTTCTGCAAGGACGTGTGTATAAATACAGCAAAAAGTAAGTTTGTGTTTAAACTTCAAGAATGTACATACATATGTAATTGCACCTACATTTTTTGAAGACCTTAATAATAAACAAAAATTAAAAATCCTAAAGAATTCGAATCAAAAGTCAATGATGTATGTATTTATATGTGATTTTTTTGAGGTTAGGATTTTCATGCATTAGTATTTGACAGATCACGTGGGATTTCAGACATGGTGTCAAAGAGAAAGATGCTCAGTATGCTTTGACATTTCATCATGAATAGACTTACTAACGAGCAACGCTTGCAAATCATTGAATTTTATTACCAAAATCAGTGCCCTAGAAAAGTAGGCAGAAAATCCGCTTTTTTATCGACAAATTTTGTTCAGCGATGAGGCTCATTTCTGGTTGAATGGCTACGTAAATAAGCAAAATTGCCGCATTTGGAGTGAAGAGCAACCAGAAGCCGTTCAAGAACTGCCCATGCATCCCGAAAAATGCACTGTTTGGTGTGGTTTGTACGCTGGTGGAATCATTGGACCGTATTTTTTCAAAGATGCTGTTGGACGCAACGTTACGGTGAATGAACCGAACACTGATTTTGGTAATAAAATTCAATAATTTGCAAGCGTTGCTCGTTAGTAAGTCTATTCATGATGAAATGTCAAAGCATACTGAGCATCTTTCTCTTTGACACCATGTCTGAAATCCCGCGTGATCTGTCAAATACTAATGCATGAAAATCCTAACCTCAAAAAAATCACCCGTTACAAATATGACAAATATGTATATATCTACATAGGTAAGTATAAGTAGTACCAGTGCTTCTACAAAACTTGAAATTCCTAAAGAAATCGAATCAAAAGTCTGGTCAATGACGTGCGTATGTAAGAACCTCGTCCATATAAAAAAATGTAAACAATGAAAATGTTGGATGGTATATAAATCCCAACAAAAAATTATTCGCCGCAGCTAAGCCACATCTTTTTTCCAATTATTTCATGTTCGCCTTCTTCTTTTTTCCTGCACATGCGCAATAAATTAAGCACAAAGCATAACACCAAAAATCATGCTCTTTATTCATCTCTCACAACCTACCGAGTTAGAAAACACACATGCCCCTTGGAACGCCACCGTCCACCGGACGTCATGATAGTACTATAGCAGTTTATATACAATGGTTAAATCTAAAAATAAATAAAATAAAAATAAACCATTAAAAGAAACTCTTTAACATGCCTGTTCAAAACTAACAGGATTTATGTAAATGCTTCGAATCTCGATGTTTAAGTAACGGTTGAAAGCGTTACTTGAGTCATATTTTTGTTTGCAGTGACATAAATAGTTGTAAGGATTGTGTATTATAAATTATTTTATGCAAAAATGGCAAAAACAAGTTAAAGTAATCAAATTCGATATATAGTGGTGGAATAATTTCAAAGCGGGATAATGCAAAATGTTATCGTTCGCATATTGAAAATTCCAACGTCAACTGTTTGTGATATCGTGAAAAACTTTAAAAGTGGAAAACCAGTTGAAGCAGATCATTTTGGTGGACGCCCTTGCAAAATATCCGTTAAAACTGATCGGCGAATAAAGAATTTCATTTTAAAAGATCCTTTTGCCACTTCAAATATGATTTGTGAGGAGCTTAATTTGCCCATAGCATCAAGCACGGTTCGAAAGCGCTTGAGAGAATTCGGTCTCTATGCCTTTCGCCCAGAAAAAAAGCCACTCCTCACTGCTAAACATCGCCGAAAAAGGTAAGAAAATAAGGTTCTTCAGAAACACTTTAAATTTTTAAATTAAAATAATTTAAAAAAAATCATTTGAACTGGTCGATAACAAAATGGAAAAGGGTGCTTTTCAGTGATGAAAGCAAATTTAATTTGTTTTATTCCGATGGTAGAATGACAGTCAGGCGCTCTAAAGGGACACGTTTGAAACCACTAAATGTGCTCCCTTCCGTGAAGCTTGGCGGAGGATAGGTGATGGTATGGGGCTGTTTTTCAGCTGCAGGCGTTGGCCCATTACAACAAATCAACGGTATTATGGATCGTTTCCAATATAGAGCCATTTTGGAGTCGATAATGCTATCATATGCGGAGGAAGAAATACCTTTGCGTTGGGTCTTCCAGCGGGATAATGATCCCAAACATTCTTCAGGATGCACGAAACTACACCTAGGTAGTTTTTCAAATTCAGTCATAAATAAAAATACCAAAATCTCGTGAGGTAATCTCTGTTTTTGCTTTGGAGTAGGTGTAGGTTTTCCCATGGTGCTACCAAATAAAAGAAAGTATTGCTCCAGCTCGTCTCTATACTTCCAAGAATAGAAGATTAGCCATACTCACAACTGATGGTACCGACATAATAAGTAATTGTGAACGCTGTTGTGGAATTACGGTGGATGGCGGCATACTGTTGTGTAACGTAAAATTATTATTCACATGCGTCGGCTACTCTATTAGATATTGGTGCACCAAGGAAGGGCGAGACACTGAGCTGCCTGTAAAATCAGCTTGAGATTATGCACGAAAGATGACACATTAACTTCTAGGAACAAACATACTTATGGTTTTGAGATTAAATTTGTTGGCGTTGTCCATCTACTGAATGCACTTGTGGCCTTGGATGCTGATTATTGATTTCCTTATCCTTGCCCATTTTCAGGCAAAGTATTTGTTTTTTATTGCTGCACCCAGCACCCAGGTCGTCGCTGAATCTGGTTTTATTGGCACTTCTCATTGCGTCAACATGTGGCACTTGAACTTCTTAAAATAAGTTGGTCGAGCTACGTGAGATGTTTTAGGAAGAATAAATTGTAATGTATTATGATTTGATATAAATAATAATTAAAAAATATTACCAGTCCAGCTTGTGAAAACAAAATGTCTTTTGTTTTTATTTTTGCTGTGAATGTGTCAATTGCTTAGGACAGAATTTTAGGACAAAAAACTGGGCTTATATGTGCAAGTGTTTTTTTTTATTTAATAACAATTATAGCCACGTTACGTTACGTATGGTTTATTTACAATTTGTTAATTTATTAATAAACTAAGCTTTTCCAAATTCTAAAAATTCTTTTTCCAAATTTGTCCAAACTGTTCCCCATCGATTGACACCAAAATCCACTTTTTTTCTATGTGCTGCTAACTAAATGCCAATCTTTAATTGTTTATAACTTTTATACTATAGTTTCCCAAATTCTAAAAATGGCTTTTCAATTTTGTTCAAATGTTTTCCAAATTCGACGCACCAAAAAAAATCGGAATTCCCGACATCGTACTGCTAACTATACGGGGGCTTTGTATATGAAAGTACTACTATCAGTGTTCGGAAACTAGCGCCATCTAGTTCGTCTACGACTCCCTAAAGTTTTTCTCTGAGTGGAGACTGCAACGTAGACTTTTAGTCGGGGAAATGTATTCAACACATATGCAATGTTAGAAAAAGACAACACGACAAAGATGTATATAAAGTAATAGCAGTCAGAATGAAACAAACCATGAACACTTTTTCATGTTATTTCATTATCATTTTCTTTAGAATAAGCGATAATGAGATATTGAAAGATAGAAATTTAGACAGGTATGTGAGGAGTTTTTATTTCTCCTTTGGCAATAAACTGTTTTTAGGTGGTTTTTTTTTATATATACGGCAACAGTACGAAATTTTTACCGATTTTTGTTGAAATTTGATATTTGGTTTGGTTTTTTTGTGTACAATTTTGAATGGTTACCATGTTTGATTATAATATCAATTTTTTTAAATCTTCAAAAAATTAATTTGAGTTGAAGTACCTACCTAGTTACTTACTTTACAAATAAAACACATTGTTTGCAGATATTTGTACCTTTGTTATTACTTTAGAGTATCTGCACTTATCACGTCGAAAAATCTAGTACTAGATCTATTACTTAGTACTAAATATAGTACTAAATCTATTACTAACTACATTCATTGTAACGGGTGATTTTTTAAGAGCTTGAGAACTTTTTTTTTTAAAAAAACGCATAATTTGCAAAATCTCATCGGTTCTATATTTGAAACGTTAGATTGGTCCATGACATTTACTTTTTGAAGATAATTTCATTTAAATGTTGACCGTGGCTGCGTCTTAGGTGGTAAATTCGGAAAGTCCAATTTTGGGCAACTTTTTCGAGCATTTCGGCCGGAATAGCCCGAATTTCTTCGGAAATGTTGTCTTCCAAAGCTGGAATAGTTGCTGGCTTATTTCTGTAGACTTTAGACTTGACGTAGCGCCACAAAAAATAATCTAAAGGCGTCAAATCGCATGATCTTGGTGGCCAACTTACCGGTCCATTTCTTGAGATGAATTGTTCTCCGAAGTTTTCCCTCAAAATGGCCATAGAATCGCGAGCTGTGTGGCATGTAGCGCCATCTTGTTGAAACCACATGTCAACCAAGTTCAGTTCTTCCATTTTTGGCAACAAAAAGTTTGTTAGCATCGAACGATAGCGATCGCCATTCACCGTAACGTTGCGTCCAACAGCATCTTTGAAAAAATACGGTCCAATGATTCCACCAGCGTACAAACCACACCAAACAGTGCATTTTTCGGGATGCATGGGCAGTTCTTGAACGGCTTCTGGTTGCTCTTCACTCCAAATGCGGCAATTTTGCTTATTTACGTAGCCATTCAACCAGAAATGAGCCTCATCGCTGAACAAAATTTGTCGATAAAAATGCGGATTTTCTGCCTACTTTTCTAGGGCCCATTCACTGAAAATTCGACGTTGTGGCAGATCGTTCGGCTTCAGTTCTTGCACGAGCTGTATTTTATACGGTTTTACACCAAGATCTTTGCGTAAAATTTTCCATGTGGTCGAATAACACAAACCCACTTGCTGCGAACGGCGACGAATCGACATTTCACGGTCTTCAGCAACACTCTCAGAAACAGACGCAATATTCTCTTTTGTACGCACTGTACGCATTCGTGTGGTTGGTTTAATGTCCAATAAAGTAAACTGAGTGCGAAACTTGGTCACAATCGCATTAATTGTTTGCTCAATTGGTCGATTATGTAGACCATAAATCGGACGTAAAGCGCGAAACACATTTCGAACCGAACACTGATTTTGGTAATAAAATTCAATGATTTGCAAGCGTTGCTCGTTAGTAAGTCTATTCATGATGAAATGTCAAAGCATACTGAGCATCTTTCTCTTTGACACCATGTCTGAAATCCCACGTGATCTGTCAAATACTAATGCATGAAAATCCTAACCTCAAAAAAATCAACCGTTATAATTGCCCTCAGAACTGATCGGACGTGTTTTTAGTTTGCTCCCTTAATTTTCTTTTCTGCAATTTTGGTTTTTGCATAATCCGAAAAAAAAGAATTGTATTTCTTGCCCATTTCTCGCGTCACGACACAATTAAAAATAATAATAATAAACTCAATTTTTCTTGCCTACTGCTCGTGACCTACATTATTAAGTTTCATTTTACGCGGCCTGTATAAATTGCTGAGTGTTGAAATTATAACTGACCCACATTACTTAACTATCGAAATAATGTCGTGTGCCAATCCAATGTGTAGCAACGCTGACGTAACCGCGGAGTTACTTAAATGCAACGGTATCTGTGGCAAATCCCTTCATCCCTCTGCTCAGTTTTTGTCTAAAATAAACAATCTGGAAAAACTATTCATTACCTCCAAATCCTTAAACCCTCTTCATGATTCTACGCTCGACTTGTCCATTGCTCTGTCCTCAGGTTTTAAATTGCTCTGGTCTAACATGGAATCTAAACTTAATTCCTTACATGGATCAGCCAAAGTTATGAACACCAATTTAAATCAATTGCGATCAGATTTTGAGATCCAAGTGCAAAGTTCGTCGTTCCGCGTTCCACTTCTCCCCACGCCCATTACTGACCAAACGCTAGCCGAGACTTTCACTGAGCTTCAAAACATAAACTGCACACCCTCTACTGTATGTGCAGCTGTAAGAAACCAGGAAAAAATAACAGCTGGTATTCAAAATCATCTAGAAAATAATATGGAGTTCTTTCTAAATGATGCCCTTCACCAACAGAAACAACCAATTTTGAAAACGAACAATACTTCAATCTTCGAAGAAATACTTTCTGCTGAAGTGATCTTCCTGAACCTCAAGAAACTTCGGCAGTGGAAACGATCATTAAATGTGGACATGCTTGGAATTTATCGGAATGGAATAAAAGACTCAGTAAACTGGATTCCTCCAATAACTCCTCGTTCATGTAAAAAAACACATAGATTTGCTGATGTGACTTGAATTCGCTCCTACTTTATGCGTAAATTTGCATTAAACTTATGTGAATGTCAACCGATGTCATCAAGGTGCTTCAAGATCCAGATTCCATCCAAATACGAATGGATGTTCCATCACCAAAACGGATTCACTCAGCTTGGAAATATGCAACTTATAATGAACAATAGCCCACCTTTTCCTAAACCAAAATCCAATAGCAAGCACCAATCGGAAATCTTTAGAAAGAAAAATAAGAATCCAGACCCCAACTGGTCTTTAAAAATGGGTGTCTTCCCTAACTTTTCTGGCGCTTTGACGTTGTCCTCTCTCAAGCGAAAGACTTCACCTACATCGGTGAGACCTCCTGCCAAACGAGTTTCTTTTAACCTTCTTCTGCAAAAGCAGGATTCACAAACCTTTTCCCATCCAATATTCCGACCAAAATCACAACCTAAAACTCAAAATAGACCCCAACCAAAGCACCAATTTACACCCCTAACTAAGCCTCAACTTAAGCCCCAACTTAAGCCCCTAACTATACCCCAACCTAGGCCAAGACAGGCTTTACTAAAATCCAATGCGAACCAGCATTGGGAACGTTTTCTCCGTTCTGGATCCACCACCAATTATTCTAATTATCTCGGAGTTTATCTCCAATTTTCTGAACTGTATAGTAACCTTTACCAGCGTTATCTAGTTGAAACTGAAGCGAACCTCATTAACGATCCCAAGACATTTTTCCAATTCGTTAACTATAAAAAAAAGTCTGATGGATATCCTTCCTCTCTTTTTCTTAATAGTGAAACCTCAAGTGATCCTCTACATATTTCAGAGTTGTTTGCCTCATCTTTCAAGCAATCCTTTACCAATGATGCTTTTCAACCAGACGAAGCTTATTTTAAGTACTTACTGAATTTTTCAATTGGCCCTTTTTTCCCTCTCACAATTGATAAAAATCTTGTTGAAAATAAGTCTACTACGTGAAGAATTTTCTCTTGGGCCAGATAATATCCCGGAAATTCTTCTAAAAAAATGTTCCCAAACTCTCTCCGTTCCTCTTACTCAAATTTTTAATTTATCTTTATCCCAAGGTGTATTTCCAGAAGTATGGAAAACTTCATTCGTTACACCGATTCACAAAAATCCCAAAATATTTGAATGCCTCATATACGAAATAATAAGTTTTTGTTGTAAGTCGGTTATATCCCCTAGACAACAAATGTAGATCCACTACCACTATCCTTATTGAATTTGTTTCCTTCGCCCTCTCAGCTCTAGGAGCAGGGATGGAAGTCGACGTTATCTCCACAGACTTTAGTAAAGCCTTTGACAAAGTTTCTCATAGTCTTATACTCTTCAAACTTAAGGCTCTTGGCTTTGAACAGATCTCTTTGAAATGGATATCTTCTTACCTCAGCAATCGTTCCTATAGTGTGCGTTTCCGGAATGCACTTTCCAATCCATTTCTCGCCACTTCCGGTGTCCCTCATGGAAGTCACTTAGGACTCCTCCTTTTCATCCTTACCATTAATGACATCGAATTGATAATAAAGCATTCCAATATCTCATTATATTCTGACGATGCTAAATTTTCAAAACCATATCTTCAGTAAATGATTTAAACCTTATTCAATTAGATCTTGATCGTTTTTCAATTTGGTGTAGCAAAAATTGCCTGGAACTGAACGTGGAAAAATGCCAATCGATAACTTTTTCACGTAAACGCATAGTTTTACCTCCCCGTCAATATTTATCATTGTTGATTCGATCCGTGATCTCGGTGTTTTATGTGATCGTGAGCTTAGTTTCCGATCACACATCGATGAAATAATACAGAAGGCTAATTCAACTCTAGGTTTCGTAAAACGATTGTCTTAAGAATTCTGCAACCCTTATGTGACTCGTTCCCTATATATAACACTCGTTAGACCTCTCCTTGAATATGCTTCTCAAGTTTGGCGCCCATACCATATCTAAAGCATTGTATATAAACTGCCTATAGTACTATTATGGAACATCAAAAAATCTTGTGGAATCAGCTCGTGTGATGGCGCTAGTTGTGACCGCTAGATTTGTGAGAGAGAATTAAGAGAACGTAAGGAGGGAAGGAAAAGAAAGAGACCAGAAGATTATTAAGGGTGTTTTGTTTCGCTTAGCTGAGGTGAATTAATTTTTTTGGAATTTGTACACGATACAAACATTTTCATTGGTTAAAATCGTTTTGATGTAGGCGTTTTTAGGCGTTGCTAGTAGAAATCCTTAGCAACGGGTTTTTTTAAGGTAAACAATTAAATGTTAGGAAGGTAAACAAAACTGACAACCATTTTAATTTTTGTTTATTTTCCTTTGCTTGTAGCTTTTGTTTACATTTTTTTAATTCTTTAGATTTACAAATTTTTGTTTACTATTTTACTACAACTTGCTTTGTTGCCGTTTGCGAAAAAAATACATATACATTCTTAAAATTTAAACACAATCTTACTTTTTGTATATATATTAATTTCTTTGAAGAAACAGGTTTTGGTTTTGATTTGTAAATTATGAATTTCGCTTCCCAATCCGATAGGCGTTAGGTGCAAATTAAGTGCAAATTGTGTATAGAACTTCGTTAGAAAACTCTTATTGAAAATTCATAGGTACAAGGACTTGGATTTTAATTATAATGGGTAGAAAAGGAAAAAGATGTTATTTTGTTGAGCTATGGATTCAAGTTATGGATTCTTAATAATGAAACTAATCAACAATGGCATTATTATGAAAGTAAGGACTTTGAAGTTAGTGACCAAATATGTTTGTAGGCTTTTGCATATTCATATAAGGGATGTCGATAGATGGCTTGTTGACTTTTTTTAATATTAAGTTTTTTTTATAACCAATTACAATTTTAATTTGCGATTATATGCATATAATATAATATAATATAACGCAAGTAATGCATTCGTGCTACATACTTGCTCTTATACAATAACTTGCAAATGTCTAGTTGCATAATAGCCGGTGCTGCATACTCTTAGAGGTGTCAATTTTAAGGGATATAGAGCCCAAAATTTATTCGTCAACTTAATTTTTCAATATAACGTTTTGTGCAAATTCAAAAAGCCGTTTAGAGAGAGGTGAAAATAAAAAAACCTTATGACCCTTGAGATATTTTTTACTTGCGTTTATAGGTACTATAATGCAAGTTATGCATTATGTAGATTAAAAATGTTGAGATAACAATCAAACATGACATTCGATGATATAGAAACATAAATGTCTGTCTGTCTGTAAGTATGTATTTTCGACTACAGTCTAAACGTTTTTGCCAATCGTCTTCAAATTTAGAACTTAAGGTTATTTTGACATTCTACAGAGGACTTTTTAATTTTTTTTAGCTCAAATATTAACAGTACCTGTCATATAACCATTAAGTAAAAGCTTATTTTTCTCGGAAACGGCTCTAAGAATTTTTATGAACAAAAATAAGTGTACTATTGTAGGTGCGGGATATGTATTTTTGATTAAGGCATTAGCATTGTATATGTATCATGTATGTAAATAAACACATACAGTGTCAACATTTAAAAAAAGGCTCGACGATTAACAACAACAACAACAACGACGATTAACAACAACAACTTCTACTACGAGCAACCCAGTAGTGCAATTCATTCATAAAAAAACACATTCCGTAGGACCAGATATTTTTTGTTTTGATATTTTAAAATTTTTGCTTACTTTCCTAAAGCCTCTTGTTGCTATATAAAAATCCCTAGCAACGGTTTTTTTTAAAATACAGAATTTGTTGTTGGTAGGAATAGGCAGTGAGTCTATTGACTGCGATTTGAATTTTTGTTTATTTTGTTTCGTTTACATCTGTTTTATAGGGAATACGAGCACTTATACTAACATACATATTTTATACATTAGTACGAAATTGGCTAGAATTCTTTAGGTTTTTAAATTTTTGTTTACTCAAGGGACGTTGCCGTTTGTAAGAAAATATACACATACAGTCTTAAAATTTAAACACAAGCTTACTTCTTACTATGCATATTATACAAACGTCCTTGAAGAAACGGATTTTTGTTTTGAATTTTGCTTTCCATTCATAGGTAAAACTTAGATTTGTAAACAAAGACATTTTTGTAGAAATATTAGGATGAAAAAGGGAGATACTATTATTTGCGTTAATTTGTATGTCAAGTTGCATTCTATTGTAATTTTGCCTTAGTTTTCTAATATTGCAAATATTTTGTTCAATTTAGGTACATATATGTACCTACATATATGTACATATATTTAATAACATATGTATATTTTAATGAGTAATTTTTTCGAAAAACCTACATCTTCTTGAATATCAATTTTGATAGTAATCGGATCAGCAGTTTTCACCAAAATATAATGCTTACCTACAGTTAGCAGTTACACTGATTTTTTTCATAAAAATTCTTGGAAACGGCTCCAAAAAATAAGCTTTTACATAACGGATGTATATCAATTACCGTTAATTTTTGAGCTAAAGAAAAAATTGAAATATCTCGTTTGTAGAACGTCAAAATAACCTTATGCTCCAAATTTCATAACAATTGGCCAAACCGTTTAGGCTGTAGTTTAATATACATCCGTACATAGATACTTGTATAAGGCAAGTTATGGAATCGTGTTCTTTCATACGTACATATACCTACATATAAAATAAGTATTTTCTTCTTTCTTGAACACTGTATAATAAGCCATGACTCATGTAACGAAAGTCCATCTTTTAAAATCATGAGATGAGAAGGGACATTTTAAGAGAGCTGCGCAGTAGAATGCCCAAATAAATTGGTTCAAGCTATAGGTAATTATATGACTTAAGCCGTTAAGGCTGCAGATCATTATACATACAGATGGACATGCAGACAGACTGACAACCTGACAGACAGACATACAATTTGTTCACTAACTTTTAAGGCTTCTCTATTATCGCCATGTCATGATGTCATGCTTGATTGTTATATCAATTTTTTGTTTATAGTCACGAATCCAAAACTAGCCTCATAAAATTTGCCTTTGAAATTGTTTGTACATACGTATATACAACACGGCAACCAAAACAAAAAAAATCATATTAAAAACAAACATTTCCCCAACAAAGCAACAACAACTTAACTCACCTCACTGCATGTATTTTTTTCCTTTTCCAAATAGCCCTGTCTATTTCTAACTTCATCTTTATTCTCTATTTAAAAAAAAAATTTCTCTTAAAATTCTCTTTTCAAATCTGTCAGTTAGTTCTGAATCAGCGAGACAGGGGGCGTGCGCAAAATGCGTCGCCATGATAGTACTATAGTTTCTATATACAATGTCTAAAGTTACGCCTCAACAACTGTCCCAACCTTCCCATTTAGATTTAATTAGTCTTAAGTTAGTTTTAGTTTTGTAGCTTGAAATAAGCCAAATAAATGGTGGTGCTGCCCCCACCAAAATTAAATTAAATTAAATTAAATTAATAATCTAGTACTAAATGCAATACTAAGTACTAAATCTAGTACTAAATATAGCACCAAAACTACGATAGCACTAAATTCTAGTACTAAGTACTAAAAATCTATTACCAAAAATACAATTATATGTAACAACATAGTACACATCGGCACCTGTTTTATATTTAACTAGCGTTCGAAATTGAACATTATACATTAAAACTTTAAACAGTCAAATCCGAAAATGTCAACATTGGTAATTGATTTCGGTATAAGAAATAACAAAATTTCTTGAAAAATGCAAAATCCATAAAAAGAATTGAAGACGCACAATCTTGGTTTGTTTACGAAAAATCAAAGGGAAATCCATTAAAGAGATGATAAAGATCAAGAATTAATATATTAATTTTTGAGACAATGGTTACAATTCATGCGAGCGAATATATAATTATTAATATATTAATTCTAGATGTTTGCATTCAGGATTTTTTTTGAAATTAATTCTTTTTAATAGAATTTTATCTACGAACACGCTCTTCATTACAAGTTCAAAAACACAACTCAGAACCGTTTCATATTCTCTCATTCTACAATAGCGCCACATGTGCCAGAATTTGACAACTCAACATAGCATAACCTTCCTTTTAGCACCAGTTTCTGTGCTGTATACACGTGTTTTTAAAAATGGCACCCGTTGAAAAAGTTAAAAAATCAGCCAAATCTGGCAAAAAAGTCAACAAACACCCCCTAAATACATACCTGGGAGGTGGAATTATGCGTTACTCCAAAAGCCAGGTAAAGATTTATGAATTTCATCAAACAAAAAATGTTCCTTAAAATCGGATGTCAAATTTACACGCAATCTGACCTGGGAAAAAATATCTGCATAATGCAACTTGTATTTCCATGAGTGACTTGTATTCATAAATGAGTATTTGTAAGAAAAAGATGTGATTATATGATTTCCCATTTCTGTTTTAGATGTACAAGCGCCGTGCCCAATGGCGTCTTAAGACAACAAAGCGGCCAGTCGTAAAGAAAGAAAAAACTCCCATCATGAAGATCAAGAAGATTGGAGGTCCCAAAAACGGAGGTGAACGTGTAGTTTACTTGAAGAAACCGAAAGCCAATTACCCAACCAAACCGGTAGTTAAGAAGCGTCCAGCTCGTGGTGTTTTCAGTAAACATGTTCGCAACACCCGCAAGAACATGAAGCCTGGTCGCGTGTTGATACTTCTGGCTGGTCGTCATCAGGGTAAACGTGTCGTTCTCCTGAAGGTCTTGGCATCTGGTCTTCTCTTGGTTACCGGACCATTCGGACTCAACTCCTGTCCTCTGCGCCGTGTTTCACAGCGTTACGTTATTGGATGCCAAACCCGCATCGACTTGGGTGAATTTAAAGTACCCGAACACATCAACGATGCCTATTTCAGGCGTATCAAGGCCAAGAAAGAGAAGAAGTCTGGTGAAGGGGACATCTTCGCTCCCAAAAAAGAGAAGTACGTTCCAACCGAAGTGAGAAAGAAGGACCAGAAGGAGGTTGATGCCATCGTTATGAAGGCACTTAAGGCTAGTGCCGAAGGTAACTTTTTGAAGAAATACTTGAAGAGTATGTTCAGCCTGCGTTCCACACAATACCCTCATCGTATGAAGTTTTAGGTATAAACAAACGCAAAATATGAAACGATTCTTTTTACTTATAATAAACTACATAATTAAAATGTAAATGCTTGGTTTTCTTTGAATGGCTTAATCTTATTTACAGGAATCGAATTATTCTATTTTTGAATGTGGGTACTTATGTATTTGCCCGTGGAAAATATGATTGTTCGCATCCACAACTTGTACGTGTTTCATTCTCCTGCACATAGCCAAAGCGTGACGAAGTGCGAACTCTTCAAAGCAAAATATGGTTAGAAGAAAGCGTAGGCATGCCGCAAAGGTTGGTTAACTTTGTCGTGCATGAATTGTATTTTTAGTTGTCAAAACAAAAAAAAACGCGATGGGCGAAATAAAAAATATGGAGGCCGTGCGCGCAAAAGAAGTTTTATGGGATTAAAGTAATAAAAAATATAATACACAAAGCTGCAGAAAATCTCTTCATTTTTGTTTTCCATTTTAATTTTTATTGAGTTAACAATTATTTGCAAATTAAAAATTAACACACACTTCAATTCAGTCAAATGGCATCAATAAAATCTCAAATGTTCAAAAAACACGGCTCCATTGTGAGCAGTTTGAAAAAAGCCGTACGACACATTACATTTCTCTGCGGCTCCGACTGCGACTCTCATTGTGTTCAGCCAATAATGGACATTGTTATAACTGGTGGAGGACGCTTAAAGTTGCTTCGAGGTAATTTTCCGGGTATTTTTATGCCCCGTATGCATTAATGGTGATTGGGGCAGGAGATACGAGGAATTGTAGGTAGGGGCTTTTCAGTGACAGACCTAGCCAAAATAGAAAGTCCATTGATTCAGATGTCATATTGAGCGAATTGGTGCCATTGTTCCGGCCGGGAAAATCTTCGATTCCAACCCTGGGACTCCGTATCCGGAACGGCGCAGTAGAGAAAGACCGAGACATAAGTGGCACACGCAAGTGGGAGAGGACCTCGACAAACTTCACGTGCAAATCAAAGGCAACTATTTAGGAACCGAGCTAGCTGGAGAAGTTGGTTGAGACCCAGGTCCACCCGAACCTAAGGTAAGGTAACGTATAACCAAAGCACACTTTGTATTGGTCAAGCTACAAGACAGCTTTAAAGGTACGGTTCGTGTCATCGTCTATGTAATTTTATAACGGCATTAAAAAAGGGAAATTGGCTGTGGTTACCGACTCGACACTAAGAATACATTTGTATTGGACCTTATTCGAAAAAAAATATAAATATACAAAATAAAACTACAAAATCGCCATTATAACTTATATCATACAAATAACTTGTTTAATTATTCTAGGACGATACTAAATGCTGTTTGCGTTCTTTTAAAAGTTTTATGGAAATCATTATACTATCCATTTGAAGTTGGATATTGGCTGCTTCAATAATGAGTTCTAAAGAATTTTGAAATTTCTCTTTAGTTACTTGCAAAGGACGCGGAACAAGCACTCCAAACCATCGGATTGGGTCAATAAACCCAGCTTCTTTGTCAATCGGATATCGTTTAAGCTGAAATTCCTTGTCGGCACATGCACTTTCTGATTTTATTTGATCTACTCGCACTAGAGCATTGAACTCTTGGCTATCATCTGTGGGTAGTTTGGATATTCCAACAGTTGTTGCTCCTTGAATGTATCGAGCTTTTGCACAATTTATTCTACCCTCGTTTGTGACTTTTTCGATGGTAACTTTGCATTGAATCAGTTGTTCGACCAAACTCAGAAGTTCCAAATACAAATCATCAAGATGTTCGTGAACTTCTTCTAATTTCAGTACTTTATAATCCTGGCGAATTAGTTTTCCTGGCATATTTGTTGTATAAAGTATTATTTTTTTTGAAAAATATTAAAATAAATGTTTTCAGGCTTTTATTTCACATGACACATGATGTTGACAGATGGGGATCGTTCCTGAGTTACACATTAGATTTGTTTGTCTACTCCATTCTTGCAGAGTAACAACACACACACAAGAATGGTTAAGAGTATAAGTCACTAGGCCTTGGCTCCTTAAGGAGCTGTCGCGCCAATAAATTTATTTAATTTTATTTTACTCCCGAAAACAGACTATTTTGAACTATTTTACACAAATGTTGTTCGTTAACCCACATTTTCGAGAGTTTTCATGAGAAGAGAGAGATTGTGAGAGCAAAACGCTTCCTCTTAATTCCCTATTTTAAACCAAAAAAATCTTGTGGGAAAAATGAGAGTTCTGTCAAACTCAAAAGTACATTTGAAATTTGACGTTTCGTGAAGTTTTCGTATTTGAAGAATTTTTTATCCAATTTAAATTTAAATCCAAAGTAAATAATAAAATGACCTTACAATGGCCTAATAAAATGGTTTCCATTACAATTTTTATTTCATCTGCACTTTGATCCATTTCGTTTAGTTAAATTTTATTTTTTTTTACGCTTAAAAAGTTTTCCCTATTTTGATCCACAGACCGTTCTTTTACTTTTGAGCGAACTTATTATTTTCTGTGGGCCAGCACACACTAGACTATTCAATCCGGACTGAAACCGGTTATCCTGGCAAGGGAAGGGAAACGTGTGGTATAAATTGGACTGAAATCTTCAACCAACTTTTGAGTGGATGAACGAAGACTGAAACTAATACACAAACAATTTCTTACAGTTTGGGGTCTGAAAAAATGTACAAACTTATAGGAAAGAAGTTCATGTATACATTTTCTTCCCCCAGAGTGGTTCATACCGTGTGTGATTGATGTAAGGTTTGAAACCGGTTTCCCCCCGGGTTGAGATAGTCTCGTGTGTGCAGGCCCTGTGAGTTTTCATCCCCACTCTTCAAAGTTTGACAGTTTTCTTAAAACAACCCAATAAGTAGAGAAACATAATAAAAAGGGCAATTTATGATAGCCTTTTTAAGTTTTAATACCAATGGATAGGTTACCTTGCCTTTGTTGTAATTAGCATGGTTAAAAACAGCTTTTTTCCAGCGGGTTAAAGAACATATGGAAACAGAGAGAACATCTAAAGGAATCCTAAAATTTGCTGGATACAGCTGATGGGCAGCTGACTGTGTTTCTCTTTTGCTTCGAATCTTGAGAGGTAACCTATCTGGTTAGTTTTGTTCATAGAGTAACTATACTATAAAGAGGGAAATCTACAGCCTTCTTTTGACAATACGTACAAGCTGGTCAAATAAGTATTGGTGTAGAACTGTCAAATAATTGACGCCGTCTGAGAGTGTAGTAGTGCTGAACTGTCAAATAATTGACGCCGTCTGAGAGTGTAGTAGTGAAATATTTGACCTCTTCTTTTAAGTTTCCTTTTTTTTCACCACGAAATTGGGCGTGTTGGAAGATACTTTTTATAAAAAGTGCCATCCCGAAATTTGACGTCATCAGTGACCTAAACTGACTAAATTAAATTACCATTTTTGGAAAGAATCTGAAGTGTTAGTGGACTTAAAATATATAATAAATCAATCAGATAAGACATTGGACCAAACCTGCATCAATTAAAACTTACTCTTCCGTTTTTTTTCTAAAACGGAAATTAATTTTTTCAACAAGGGTCACTGATGACGTAAAAATACGAAAGTCGGCATCTTGTTTTCTTGTATCCTGAGGAGACACTAGCAAGTTACTCGAATGCCAGTTGTTATACTTTATTATTTTTTTCTCTGCCTTTTACAGATTATGTGCTTGAAAACTCTATATAAACGTTTAAAACCGGTTAAACAATATTCAAGGGTTTCAACCATTTTACCTGAACTGACGATAGTGTATTGATTATTCTAAGAATGAATTTAAACAAGCATTCGGTCAGAATATATATTTGCAAGACTGTATTATACAAAGTAGCGATAAAGGTGTACTTTTCAAAGATAAATTATATTTCTTCACACCCTATTATACTAGCATACATAGGAGTAAAAGCCTAGTCAAACAGAGCGCGTTCTGACGCAGCGATGTAATAATAACATACCCCAAGTCACATATAGCGCGCTTTCAACACTGCGTCAAGTTCCACACGGCTTCAAATTTCTTGATTATGTACAAATTATTTTTTTTTGACTTCACGTCGCGTTAATTCTTTGTTAAACAGATCGCGTTTTTAACGCGACGTAGAGATTATTTAACACAGTGTTCAGATTATTTTGACGGCGTTCTAAAGAAAGATTTTTTTTTAAATATTTTGTGCCTGGTGAATTAAGTTATTCTTAATTTGTTGTAGAAATTTATAAATTACTCTTTTTTTTACTTTTTTTGTGTAATTTAATATTGTACTCTTTAAATGAAAAAAATAAACTATAATTGGCATTTAGTAAGAAACTGAAAATCAAGATTCAAATATTAAACGCGCTGCGGATAGCTCTCTGTCTGACGTTCTCTAACGCCATGTTTAGAATGCCGTTCTAAAATAATCTCAACAAAATATTAATCCTTCAAACTTAAAAAGAAAAACAATGCATTGTATTGGTTTATATTAGAACATTGTACACATTATATTTTTTCGTACGAATAGACCTTGTGTACATGATTACTTTTTTCGGTTGTTTATTCAAAAAAGGAATCATGTACACAAGAAGGTCTAAGAAAATCACCTTAAGCCTTAAGGAATACATTTCGAACACATCCCGCTCGATATGGTGGAGGTGGGTTTCTAAAACGTCAACAACAACATAACAGAAATCAAGTTATAGGTACAAATTGTTTTCGATAGAAAATTTTATTAAAATACATATATCAATATGAACATTGAAGCAAATTGTTTAGTGAATATTGTGTAGTGATAGTGACAATGAGAACTATATGCTTATTATCATAAATAAAACCTATAAGCAGCTCGGAGTTCCTTCACTTTAAACAATTTGTGAGAATTTCACAAAATACCTATAACTTAAATTTATTTTCTGTTGTTGTTGTTGACGTTTTAGAAACTCACCTCGTCGTTTTGTTTTCTTTTTTTTTACGCGGACAATGAATGATATACAAAAGAGAACACGAAACACAATGAATGATATACCAATGCAACAACGAAAATTGAGGGTGTTGAGGCGTGGAACGTACGCAAGATTTTTCTCTATATAATATATTTACTCTATTGTTTTGTTCGTCCACAAAAAAAAAAAACCAAGCACGCAATAGAAAAACGGAATGTATATGTATCTTGTTGTTTGACAACTGTTTACTTTATTAATTTGAAGAAACAAATACAATTTTCTTTTATTATGATTTAATTATTAAAATGAAAAGATTTAGGATGGCCAACTGTGCGTCTAGCTTTCGTCTAGAATTACGGGATGAAAATTGCCGCTATCTTGTCTGAAGGTCCAAAGTCGAATGTTGAATGATGCAAAATGATGCAAATGCTTTGTCGTTGCAAATCTGTTTGAATATCATTAATCGTTTGGGTTGAAAGCTCGTCGCTCCAACATTGGGGTGCCGTAAACGCCATTTTTACGTTTTTGGGAAATCGAATTCAAAGGTTTAGCATACGACTACATAAAACATATCGCTGGGACGTTATCATTTCTCGACACGATACCTATATGCAATTCCTCTTTCTAAAAATGTTAAAACACTTTTAGTTTTGAAAATATTTAAAATTTATTAAAAAATGAGTTTGCCGTATACGCCACTAAAATCAAATTTTTTTTTACTCATACACACGTCAAAAATGTTCACATACGGCATTCCAAAAAAAAAAATATTAGTAAATAAATTGCACGACTGGATCGCACTTACTTGCTCATATGTGCGGTTGCATCGTCGAATAAAATTAAAAAAAATGCACGACTGAGTCGCACGAACTTTTTCTTATGTTAGATATTCGCTTAGTGGCGCATATGTATGTGTATAAAGGGTGTTTTTTTTAGACGTGTGGTTTTCAAGAAGAAATAAAACGCATATAGTTTAATGTTATGGCCAAGAATTTAGCTTGATTATAAAGATAAGGGTTTGCATTATGTTTTAAAAATGATTTCGGGGAAGTGGCCGCTGCGGCTGGCTCGAATAAATTCCAGACGAGGCCCAAATTTGTGAAAATCGGGATTGGTGGCCATCTCGTTTTGGGCCCATTCACCGAACGTGTGACGCGCTTGATGGTCGTTCGGCGCATACGATTAAACAGTTTTGTGCATTTTGTGTGCACATAAGTCAAAACAATACTGAACAAGCAATTGAAGTTTCATGGCATAAGTTGTAGGACAATACGTCAAAACAATCCTTAAACAAAAATTTGCGTAAATATTATGAAAACTTTGACTTATATGCCAAAATTTGGCGAATACGTCAAAACAATACGTGAATTTGATGGATATACTCAAAAACTATTATGTATATCTTTGTAATGAATAGAGATATAGCTAAACAGATACAAGATTTGGAAAGAGCTACCTCGAAAACATAAGACTACATACTAAACACAAAAAGTGAATTTTGGCGTTTACGGCAACCCAATATTAGGGCAACGAGCTGTTAGTGGTGTTTGATAAAGTTTGTTTAACTGAAAGCATTGTATAAACATTAGCTATTGTATTTCCATGGTGTCATTTTTCGTGTAGCCATCTTGATGGTTGATTAGTAACTAACTCTAAATAGTGCAGACGAGAACATTTACCGATATCTTACCAGTATTTAATACACTTTTGTTGTCCGTACTTATTCTATATTCACACCAATTGGCAATTTCAGCAAGCTTCATTGCGACTTGATTCAGAACTAAAAAATGATGCTTCATGATAGTACTATAGGCAGTGTATATACAATGGTAGAGCACACTGCGCGAGCATTAGGAAGATAGGGAGGGGAAAGATAGGAGATGTCGACTAACATTGGTTTTGTTGGTTTTGAATGCTTGCAGATCAAAATGGCAAGGGCAAACTATTCCATATTCGTGTTGTTCGGGTAAAAAAAGAATCCTTATATTTCACAGTATGTTCGAAATTGGGCTGTTAGTGCTATGGGTCGGTAGGTGGAGGGGGAGGGTGGGACACCTTTCTTAGAGACAGACTGGACAAATACTGCTTTCCATCTTCTAGGAAAGATTCCAGAAGAGTAGGAGCGATGGAAAAGCTTACGCAGTGGCTTTGCCAGTGTGGAAGAACACCTCTTCAGAAGAATCGGGGGTATACCATCCGGGCCAGTGGATTTGTGTATATCGAGATCTTTGAGAACTCTTGCTACTGTACGAGTGTCCATGTCCCATAGAAAACCTGACATTTTCAAGTACAGGAGGGGCAACGTTGCTGTGAAGCAGCGTGGAGATGGCAGCGAAATGGGCGGCGAGCAAGTTTGCCTTCTCTGCAGAGTAAACAATTGGTTTGTTACTGTCGATGAGCATTGGAAACGAAGATGTTGAAGAGTTTTTAATATTTGTTTACAAATGACCAAAAATGTTTACTGCTTTTGGGACACTGCAGAATTTTTGCCGTAATTTTTGGTCATGCAAAAATTTGGTTCTTTCAATAACGGAGTTGCATGAGTTCCTTTCTTGTTTGTGCTTTTTCCGATTTTTCGAGCGGTGGGGTTGGCTTTGTAGGATCGGAAACTTACTTCTTTGGCCTGATAGCTTCTTTTACACTCAGAATTTAACCAAAACTTTTCTTTAGGCTTGATGCTTTTTACTCTGTTAGGAATAAAAGCACGCATGCCTAAAAGAATCAAATTTCATTTCATTTCAAGACTGGCATCAATGTCACTATCGAGGAAACCAGATAAAGTTTCGGAAAAAAATATTCAGGCCGTTGGCTTTCTCGTATTGCCAAACGGTCCTGGTGGGAAGTTTTTCTTTAACTGGATGGGTGGAGGATGAGAAATTAGCTGAAATGATACAATGGTCTGAAGTGCCAAATGGAGAAGTTACACTAATGGTATATTTATCAGGGTGAGAAGTAAGAAACAAGTCAAGAGTATGGGCGGCTTACCCAGCAACATCCGGTATACGCGTTGGCACATCGATCAGTTGGGTTATGTGATGCAACCCGGCAAAGAGCTCGACATACCTTCCTTCGGGTGTTGTCTGACCAGAATAGCGGAGCCAATTGGAATTGTGTACATTGAAATCACCCGCAATAACGATTTCAGTGCGAGGATAAAGGGAAACAATTTTCGAGATGGAATCAGACAGCACATCAAACACAAGTCGAATTACTGTCGAGATTTGGACCCCTGTAAATAAAACAATAATGGCTTGCGGACAGTGATTTTGAGCCACAAGAAGTTTATGTCGGTGTTGGAACATTGCCCATATTGGGGAAGGCTCTGGCAAGCAATATCATTCCTAACATAGACCACGAGACCATGATGGGAAATGAGTAATGGTACCAAACTATACCCATGTAGAGCAAATTCTGATACATCAGTATTTACTCCAACCTGGGTTTCACTTAATGCCAAAACAGCTGGCCTGTATTGAACAGTGTAGACGTACACGTGAAAAAAATTCTTTCTTAAACCAGAACATTAGAATACACGACACAAAAATGACCTACCATTTAAAAAATACTTACATACAAAACACAATTCTGGCTAAGTCGAACCATGCAGTGAAAATCCAAATTAATATCTGTAATAAACAAACTGTCTTAGGTGTTATGCCCATAAGACAGCTTGCATTAAAAAATCAATTTAAATATTCAGCACAATAGGACAAACTCAGATGCCCTTATCCATTTACCGCAAGCATTAGATGGTCATACGATGCCTACAGTAGATAAGAAAGAGGCAGTTAAGCACAAAGGGACAGATAAGAGGATAATTTGCTATGCGAATGCGTTTTATTTATTTTTTTTTCACAGCGCGAGTGGGCATCTTTTTCTTTCCTCCAACGACGCGAATGGATATTATTTTATTTTATACCGCACACGCAAGGGTTTTTTTCAATTTCTCTAACTATTTTTTTTTTAAGCACTCGCGATAACAATGCACAATAATTTTTTTGACTTGTTTAATTATTTGTGCGCGCACCTCGACGTCCGGCCTCTACGAGCTTCTTCTGTGTTTCGAAGGAACCGAGACTGTACCAGGGTTGCCACCGGCAAGTTTTCTCGCGACTCCACGGCTTACGAATGTTTGATTTTTTTTTTGGTAAATAAAATCTCGTCAGACACCTGCTCTGGAAGGTAGGATCTCGGGGGACATTAGCATCAGTAAGAGAACATATAATAAGTAGCCCACTTGTACTTGCCGAGGGGTTTTGGGAGGAAGATGGGCCTCGTAAGCCCCATTTTGGTTACTCTATATTTATAGGACTTATAACTTTGAAATTTATTTACATACCTTTTATTGTTTATTATTATTTATTTACATACATGTTAAATTTGTGTTCTCTTATTGATATTTTCCGTAACATTTGGTTATCTATTTATTTTTGAAACGTACTACCACGCATAAATTGGAAACAAAAATGTTTTACTGGTGAGCGGGTAAGACGCTCAATGGCTTACTGAAAGCGCTTTTCAGGGGGTGCGGTAAGGTGGCATACCTAGCCTGGTAAAAGATGGCATAACAGCGTCCAGAAATTCCAATAACTTGGGGAATTCGCTATAAATTTGGACCGACGAATTCCAGGAGGGTGGGAAAAAGGTCCCCCTGCAACAACACCAGCGGGGTATGCCGGGTATTTTTTTGGAATAGGTGAGGTCTGACTGAGGGGGCAAGATCCCCCCCACATCCGGCGAGATTAGCCGTGCTACGCCAGCATGCCATTGCCTCCTCAGCAGGCATTCCTTCCCTTCCTTCCATCCTCTATCCCCCTTCTCATTTTCCTATCCTTCACATAAATACACTTCTTTTTTTTGTGCAAGTCCCATGTTTGTCCTACCTACCTCAATAATTCCCAGTTTTAACGCCCCCTGCTCTCACCTTCCCAATACCATTCCTCTCATTTCTTCCATTTCATCCCCTCTTCCTATCCTACTCTTCACAACCGACTTCTTCCTCTGTAATTCCTTTTCTACCCGAATTCATGTGCCTTCCCAATGTACTACTTTGATCCTACCCCTTCCATCCCTACCTTCACATCCACTTCCCATCCTATACTCCGTCCCTTCCAATACCTTCACTTCATCCTATCCAACCCCAACAATCAATAAATTATTTGCCTTATTTCAGACATTCAATGTCATCGCATTTAGCGGAGAAAAGTTAAAAGTTGGTCTACATGATGCGATTCATATGGGTCACCTCTCACAAGAACACGTGTATTTAAGCGAGCTGAGTTGTATGCGGCAACGCAACGGACGAACGGATTCGATGGGTCGGCCCCTTTATGTGTACTTACTACCACCAAGTTCTTAGGCTGGAGTTATAGCTATTTCACGGGGGCCAACCCGATCAGACTAATAAAAAATTTTATTAGTGAACTAATAAAAATGCTAGTCGGTTCAATGTAAACCAGCAAAACCTGTTCTGGAAACATGTTTATCATGTGGCTGCGAGTGTAGTTCGTCGGCTTTCGCAAACGCTGGATTGCTTGTTTAGGTTCAAACCTAGCTCGGGACCAAAAAATGTTTTTCGAATTAATTAAACATAAAAGCGCCAATAACGGAGTCTGATGATCGGGTAGGCCCCCGTGAAACTACTATTTATAACTCCATCCTATGAACTTGGTTGTAGTACACATAAGTTTTTGTTCTTCATTCAAAAAGCTTCTACTGTCAAACTTTATACCTTCACTTTTTTTTCAAATTTTTAGCTAATGTTTTATTCACATACATAAGTACAAATCAATACTATCTAAATTCTTAACGCTCGCTTTGTTCTTAGTTATATCTAAATATTTATAGTTACTCTATTGAATGCAATACGAATTCTGAACTATTCCAATATCTACCAGGTATAAACATGTGTTACAAAATTGTTTATTAGAATAAGTAATCAAACTTATCAGTTTGTTATATAACAAGACCACCGAAAATCCTTTTTTATTCCTCCCAGGGCCTTGGACCGCGTTTATTCTCCCAATTGTCAAGGTCAATTGATTTCATTTTTTCATACTCGCTCTCTATTGTAACTTCTTTGGGGGATTTCATTGAAACTCCTAACTTTTTCATTTCTTCTGGATTCACCGGTCGTTTTTTTGCGAATTGGTATCTACATAATGTAACATGAATGTAATAAAATACAACCCCACAAGAATACATTTTTGAATTTACCTCAGTTGAGTGAACTCTTTTAACCCGAAAGATCCTCCAATGATTAAAATAAGAAATGGTAATCCATATTTAAAAGAATTTCTTCTTGATATTTTTTGGAATTTGTGCACGAAAGACATATTTAGTAGCTGTCAAATTCTAAAAAAAAAAACATTCAGAAATAAAGTGAAGAGAGAGAGAGAATTATCTACACTGTCACATAATTAGACACATTCACATTTTTGTCAGATTTAGAATTTTGTATATCTTATATGCAATATTTTTACGAACAAGAGTTAAGAGTTTTCCTTTCAAAATTATTTGAAATAAGAAGAAAGACAGTTGTTCTTCATGTGTACCATTCGATAGAAAATTATTGAACTAATTTTATTATATTATTATTTTATTATATTATTATATATTACATTTAAATCAATTTTTATAATCTTTTCCTTTTAATAGAAATACAAATGATATACCGATCGATAGCAAATAATACGAAGAATGTTTTTCGACAAGAAAAAACAAAACTATTGCAAAAATATTTTTTTTTTTAAATGCTTTTATCCATTATTACCTGATGCAAATTTATGTTTCGTGTCAGCTGATTGTGACATTATATAAACGAATCGTTTTTTCTGATTACTATCCCAACTGCGGTAGTTCCTTGTTTATGGATGTTTATTTCAATCAGGAAAATTTTGTCCACCTGCAAAAATTATTCAATGATTGCTAAACTGGGGCCTATTTCTCATAAAATACATCAACTACATTGTACTACACTGACAGTAATGTAACACCATTTCTGTTTCACAAAAGCAAAGTTATAATGATATAAATGCTATTTCAAATAAAAAAAAAAACATTTCTATGTTGTTTAAATGAAAATCACACACACAAAATAGATAGGTGAACTGTGTTCCTGTAGTTCTTATTCTTCTATGTTTAGAAGTTGAATCTGCATCCCAAAACATCTTCATAAAAAAGAGATAGCCATATAAACAAACAATTTCAGTCCACAGCCCAGCGCCAAATGCCAAATTTATTTTCGTCACAATTTTCACCAAAGAGAATAACTTTCCTGTACCATAGAATTTTCTCGTCTAAGTATTCCTTATTTTTTTAGTTTATAAATTAAAAGCAATCTGTTTTGTTAAAAATCTACATATGATATGACGCCAAAACTAAAATTTTCTGAAGGTACACAATCTAATGAGAAAAGATTCGTATTATTTCCGTTCCAATTTTTCTAGGCGAAAAAGTGTTGTGTTTTCATGGTCCACTCATATATGAAGCGAAGGCTCTGAGGAGCACAATTACAAAAGATAAACAAGTAAAATATTACATTCATTATGCCGGGTGGAATAAAAAGTAAGTAGTATTGAACACCTGTTTGCACAAAATAATTTTTGTTTTCTCTACGTTTTGTTTTATTCTGGAATCTATATACCAGTTGGGATGAATGGGTCCCTGAAAATAGGGTTCTGAAGTACAATGAAGCAAATGTACAGAGACAGAAGGAAGTGTCCAAGCAACATTCATCATCGGCAGGGAGAAATAAGAAAGGTAATTTTGCATCTTAGAGTAAATAAATTAACGTCGTGGTTATAGTTAAAGTTGCCTACTTTGGATTTTACTGCTCAAGTACCTTAAAGTGGCGATATAGTTTTAAGTGAACCTAAGCCTGAATCAACATCATTTATCACGTATCGCGAAGTTATTTGAGGTCTTCTTTGTCTTGTGCGTACTGGGCTGAATTTGTCTTCAACCACTGCGCCGAAATCTTTAATAGAATCAAAGTTTTGCAGGCCGAGTCGTTATATCTTTATTTTCAAAATGTCATCTTCTATCTCAGTGCAGCTCCTATACCATTCGTTGTATCTCCGTCTCCTTAAACCCTTTATGAAGAGAGCTGAATCCCTGAACGTTTTTTTCCAACACCTAAAACCGGGACATTTAAAAAAAGGAACAATTCATACTTTCCCAATACGGGACTGCCCTTTTCTGAAATCTATTTTAGAATCTTTGATGGTCTTCTATATTGGGATAACAAAATTACTACTTTACAATTTGCAGTGATCCGCACTCGGTTTTCTGGTTTGGTTGTGATTCTCGGTACATTTGTGCATTGCGAACCATCTATTGTGGAATGATCACATACTGAATGTAGCCAAGAATTCCGCAAATTGTTATGGTTCCTCTGTCCATCCTTTGAAGACCGACGTTGTCTCTTGTCTCTCTTTTTTTTTAACTTTTATTCTATGGTCAGTGATCTAACAAAATAGGCCGCTGCATTCCTCACCTTAAACAATTCAACCGTAATACTCACGCTTCCACAATACTCACCAGTTTACAATTCAGCACAATTTCGGTTGTACTTTATTCTAAATAAAGATTATTCGTTTTATCGACATTCGTTATACTGTATTAAAAACGCCATCGTTTTCTTGTTATAAAAGATTCATAATTTATTATTACTAATCCTTTCTTTTATAGCTACACCAAAAGGTAAAAAAGCCGACAATGGAACTGTAGTCAGTAGCAGCTCTGGTAACTATACGCCAAAAGATGGAAGCGAATCAAGAGCTTCAACACCATCCAAAGAAATAAGCACTCCGTTGGCAGCACCGTCTACATCCAGCCGTGGTCGTTCAAAACCAGCGCCAGCAGCTGGTGCTGTGTCCACGGGTTCAACACCAACTGCATCTGTCCCCGCAAACACACCTATTAGCAGCAATACATCCACAGCATTGACAACAACTCCAGCAAATAACACTCCTTCAGCACAAATTCCTGTAGTCTTATCTGGAACAGATTTTGATTCACACAAAAAGAAGCGTTTACGAATCGACCTTTCGGTTGAAAATGAAGATCAGTTCCTTTCAAAAGTCGAGGTCAAAATCAAAATTCCAGATGAACTCAAACCCTGTTTGGTCGACGATTGGGATGCCGTGACGCGTCAGCACAAGTTACTTGACACACCAGCAAAGATTTCAGTCCAGGACATCATGGATACATATATTGCATTCAAAAAATCTTCAAAATCATCAAATCCTTCAAAAGAGGTGGCCGTTAATGATGTCGCCAACGGCCTACTTGAGTATTTCAACGTAATGCTCGGTTCTCAGCTGCTCTACAAGTTCGAAAGACCCCAATATGCCGAAATACTGAGACAAAACGTGGATGTCCCAATGTCCAAGCTATATGGAGCTTTCCATCTTTTGCGATTGTTTGTAAAGCTTGGTTCTATGTTGGCCTTCACCACATTAGATGAGAAATCGCTGCAAGTTTTACTTGGTCATTTAAACGATTTTCTGAAATTCTTGGTAAGGAACAGTGCGCAATATTTCAGTATGTCAAATTTCGTTAACGTCAGCCCTGAGTACCATAGAAATACACAATAAGCTGACATTGGTGCGAGAATCAAAATAACAAAAATGCACTTGAAGTTTAAGTAATTCAAATAAGAGCGGGGCATTCATAGCTCCAAAGCAATGAAAAGATATCATACAAGCTGTCTGTCAAGCCTTGTAACGCATGCCTTAGTTTATCAATTTTTCATTTAGTCTCCGACTCTAATATTTTTTTTTGATTTGAAAAATCATTTATATGCGTGTATTGTGCTTCTATACTTTAAGATTTTTGTTTAGTTTTTAAAATAAGAACCAAATTTAAAAAAAAATTATATGTATATTAACTGAAAGCAAAATATCCAAAACTGAATTCTAATAAATGTTTTAATTTAAAGAGACGCATTTTCCAAGATCAAACATTACAAAAATCCTATCTTCTTCTGCCCAGACCATTAATTCAGCTACATTTTCAACAACTTGGGCAAAAGGAACTCGGTTAGTCAATGTTCGGCTTGGGACTTTTGTACAAGCTCTAGTTCATTCAAAAGGGATGGTCTAAAATAAGGTTAGTATTTTTCTCCAAATTCTTAAATGTAAAAATACAGCATCACTGCAAAACAATTGTAAAAATATGGAATATGTACTTATTGTTGAGAGCAAACACTTCTAAATAAGTTGAAAAAAAACTCTCCAACTCCAGTACACAGTTTGCCCTTTGTATATACACTGCACATAGTACTATCACGGACGTATTATATATATATATATTATATGTCAGCTTCATACAAAAATTGTCAAAAAAATGGTAGGCAACTAGCAGTCCATGTTATAAAGCATTTACTATATATAATACGTCCATGTTATAAAGCATTTAAAACTCACTTTTAAAGGCCCTTAATTAATTAAAATACAATTTAAGTTATTCATAGTTTTTAACTCTGACGATGATAATGTCTTCAAATTCGATAGGCTTGTTTCCATTAAAATATTGTGAAAAACAGATGGGGAACATTTAAAGCAATAACATTTAATAAAATCAGATATAAAAAAACATTATATTGTGATGTGGCAATAAAATGATTAGATATTCGGAGGATACATTTTGTTTGTAAGCTAACGACATCTGTGGGATTCATTGTGTACAACTACCAACATTTATTGTGCACAAAAACCATGCTCCTAAAAGTATGCTACATATTTGCAATATATTTTGACTGAGTACTAAATCGAACTTGAAGTACTGATTTGAGACTCGAATAAGTAATGAAAGCTTAGGTTGTGCCAGAACCAGACGGAAGCTTCCAGAAGCTTCTAAATTTGTATAAATACAAGAGTTGATGGCATTGAGAGTTTAGTTTCGAAAGTAGAATTGTTAACAACTGGAAGCGTTAGTAAAAAGTGATTGAATAGAGATTACATAAAAAGTGCTGAATTATAAAAACGTATTTGAATTGTGAATAAGTGGAATAAATTAAATTTGCTGCTATTTAAACTAAAAGACGTTGTGTTTAATAAAATAAAGAGATTTGTTGTATTATTTTGGAATTTGGATTGAGTTTTATTTGTCGAACCCCAGGCTTAACTTCCTTTTTTTTATATATAATTAACGAGCGCACAAGGGACTACTTGTTTCCCTTTTAATGTAACACACTGCGCGGACACTAGGAAGATAGGGACGGGAGAGATAAAAAAGGCTAAAAAAAGAATCCCTATATTTCACGGTACGTCCGAAATTGGGCTCAAGTGTCAACTGATGAGCATTCCTTGCCAGACGAGTGTTACGGGAGAAACTTTTAAGGGGAGGAATGCAGCTGGCTACTTCGACTACTACTTTTTTTATTAAAGAAACGATAAAATAAGGAGAAACATGAAACATTGCGTAAGTGTTCGAGAGGGGCAATTGTCTCAGAGAAAGTTATATTTCCTATCAATCTTAAAGCTCGATTTTGTATTCTATCAAGACGTGGAGCGATGTTTGCGAAACACCTGCCCAGAGGTGGGAGTTATACTCGAGTTAAGGGCGTATAAACGCTTTATAGATTGTAGCCAGATCAGATGGGGAAAAATACTTCTTACACCGATACAGAAAACCTAAGCACTTAGCAGCATTCTTAGCTGTGTCAAATATATGGTCGTTCCAACGGAGGTCGTCGTTGACACAAATACCAAGTACTGAGAGCTTTTCGGTTTCTTCGATGTAAGTGCCATTCATGTTTAGCTTTAACGACAGAAGACAGCATTGAGTTTTCGAAGCATTATACTCCACACGATTCCTATTACCCCATTTAACAATGCTGTATAAATCGGAGTTTAATGAGCTTGACATACGGCACCGTTGCAATTGTACGTCCGAAGGCGAAGGACGTGTTTCCATGACCTTAGAAAGAAGGGATGTCAGTGCTATGGGTCGGTAGGAGGAGGGGGAGGATGGGTCACCTTTCTTAGGGACAGGCTGGACAAATACTGTTTTCCACCTTCTAGGAAAGATTCCAGAAGAGTAGGATCGATGGAAAAGCTTACGCAGTGGCTTTGCTAGTGTGGAAGAAGACCTCTTCAGAAGAATCGGGGAATACCATCCGGGCCAGCGGATTTGTGTATATCGAGATCTTAGAGAACTCTTGTTACTGTACGAGTGCGGAAAAAAATCTGCCATGGAAAAAATTACATTCTCAAGTACAGGAGGGGCAACGTTGCTTTGAAGCAGCGTGGAGCTGGCAGCGAAATGGGCGAGGAGCAAGTTTGCCTTCTCTGAAGAGTAAACAATTGGTTTGTTATTGTCGATGAGCGTTGGAACCGAAGATGTTGAGGAGTTTTTAATATTTTTTACAAATGATCAAAAATTACATTGCAGAATTTTTTGCCGTAATTTTTGGTCATGCAAAAATTTTGTTCTTTCAATTACGAAGTTGCATGAGTTCCTTGCTTGTTTGTGCTTTTTCCGATTTTCATCTGTAGGGTTGGCTTTGTAGAATCGGAAACTTACTTCTTTGAGCCTGATAGCTTCTTTACACTCAGAATTAAACCAAGACTTTTCTTTAGGCTTGATGCTTTTTACTCTGTTAGCAATAAAAGCACGCATCCCTAGAAGAATCACATTTGTGATCATTTCAGCACTGGCATCAATGTCACTATCGAGGAAGCATAGTGTTATATTGTTCGTTTATTCTGTTTTTATTAAGCCTTCTTATAGAATGCACTAATGCAGGGACATTTTTTTGGATACAAAACTAAGATCAAACAGCTTCCCTTAGATGCAAGTATATCAAATACTTTCCTTACAATTACATATACTTTTGTGTTTTATTTAAAAATGTGTTCGTGTCTGTACAGATTATTCTCATACAATTTTGCAGAATTTCTGTTTATCTTTTATTATATTAAAATAACCTTTATAAAACCCTACATCTTTTAAATAAAATCTAGAATACTCGCCGCACTAACACAAACGGCTTTAGTTTTTTTTTGTTTCATTTTGTTGATCTTTAATGCAGTTTTAGTTTAATGCGCCCCACGTTGGGCGCCAATTGTTATATTTTTTTATAACAATAAAACCTTTTTATTTATATATTTGTTATTATTTATATATTTATTATTACGGTAAAATATGTACGAGTTTTAACAAATATATTTGTAGATTTTGTTTTAATCAATGTTCTTTTAAATTTTGTTGTTTAACGTAACTGTCTATTGTTTTTTTTTAAATTCTTTAAAAACTACCAGCGTTCAATAAAAATCAAAAGGTATCGTCTTTTTGAAGCAATTTTATTAAGTTTTGTTTAAATAATTTTTTACACTTCTTAAGAATTTCAACATTACTAAAATTCCGAACTCATCACCACCAATTCTGTTTTACAATTCTTTATCCGCGCACGCATAACCACTTCGAACCAACGATTGAGCTTTTTTTCTTAACCTTGAAACCGTTAGATGACACTTTAGTGAGCATATAACGGGTTCAAGGTGATTTACTTTCCGTGGGAATTATTTCATTCCCATAAAAGAAAATGCAACCTGGCCAAAAGGTAATTCTACATTTTGAAACTGTCGCTCGTATGAACTTTCGTATTGAACATTCATGTTCAAGGTTATAAAATTTACGGTATGCAGTTCTTTCATGGGAAATATTTTTTGAAATATTCCCACAGAAGGCGCATCGATTGCAGTCCGATGGTGGGTATGTAACAATAGTGACCAGTTAAAGTTTCGGAAAAAAATATTCAGGCCGTCCCAATTGGCTTTCTCGTATTGCCAAACGGTTCTGGTGGGAAGTTTTTCTTTAACTGGATGGATGGAGGATGAGAAATTAGCTGAAATGATACAATTACACTAATGGTATATTTATCAGGGTGAGAAGTAAGAAACAAGTCAAGAGGATGGGCGGCTTGCCCAGCAACCTCCGGTATACGCGTTGGCACATCGAATAGTTGGGTAAGGTGATGTAACCCGGCAAAGAGCTCGACATACCTTCCTTCGGGTGTTGTCTGACCATTATAGCGGAGCAAATTGGAATTGTGTACATTGAAATCGCCCGCAATAACGATTTCAGTGCAAGGACAAAGGGAAACAATTTTCGAGTTTTAGATCGTGGACAACTTCCTTTTTTATTGGTTTGTGCCTGAGACAAGCTAAAAGCACTAAAAGGAAAAAAGGGATTTTTTTATTAATTAATTGTGGGACACTCTAAATAACAAGGGAAGAAAAAAACATTTAACATGCCAACGTGGGAAAACCTGTCAAAGTCTGGGATTACTAGATGAAATGTCAAAAATGAGGTTTAATTTTTTTGCCGATAGTGTACTCAGGAGGGCTAGTGTCGCCCAAAATAACTGAAACTAAAATGGGACCAACTTGAGGTAGGCAACTAATACGTCCATGGTAGGAAGAATTTGTTGCTTTGCGAATATATGGTTACCATGTTTGATTATTAATATCAATTTTTTTAGTCTGCAAAAATTTAATTTGAGTCGAAGTACCTACCTAGTTACTTATTTAACAAATAAAACACATTGTTTGCAGATATTTGTAACTTTGTTATTGCTTTTAAGTACCTTCAAGAGTTTTTGGAGCCTTAAAACAGAAATTTGAAAAATAAAAAATATTCTCGATGTTTTTAATTTTTTGAAAAAAAAAATCACGGAAACTTAGACTGTACCTATGTACGAACGTTAGCCATTTTGAATAAAAATTAACTTTTACTATTCTTTCCTTCAAGAGAAATGTTAATAGGAACAAAGTGATTGAATTGAGATTAAATAAGTGTTGAATTACAAAAACATATTGTGATGTTTTGGCCTGGGGTTCGACAAATAAAACTCAATCAAAATTCCAAAATAATACAACAAATCTCTTATTTTTATTAAACACAACGTCTTTCAGTTTAAATAACATCAATTTAACTTATTCCACTTATTCACAATTCAAATACGTTTTTATAATTCAACACTTTTTATTTAATTTCAATTCAATCACTTTTTACTAACGCTTCCAGTTGTTAACAATTCCACTTGAAAATAAACTGAACTTTCAATGCCATCTACTCTTGTATTTATACAAATTTACAAGCTTCTGGAAACTTCCGTCTGGTTCTGGCACAAGCTAAGCTTTCGAGTCTCGAATTAGTAATTCAAGTTCGATTTAGTACTCAGTCAAATTATATTGCAACAATAAAACATACTTTTAGGGGCATGATTGTTGTACACAATAAATGTTGGTTGTTGTACACAATGAATCCAACAGATGTAGTTAATCGCTCGTTAATCGTCGATCAGCAACTGTGAAGGTGTGAAGGCTTGTTGACGACTTTCACAGTGAAATTGTTATATTAACAAGTGTTTACTAAATACTTTATTAGAGTAAATTCCTAGTTTATTTGCCAAAAGGCAAATAATTAAATTTGTTTTTTGCTATTAATATAGCCAAAATTAATTTGGCATTATATTATAATAAAAAAAAAAAAGCTTTTTTAAAAGCTACCGTCCTCGAACTTTGGACAAGCCAGTCCAAAGTTATATGTACGGAAAACCCAAGATTTGCCATATAAGCTATTAGCTCAGGTGGTAGAGTGGCCGATCGCGGCGTAGAGGAACCCAGGTTCGAATCCGGCCTGGGTGACTTCACCAACACTTTTTGGGAAAAATTGTTGGGAAATAGAGAAAGCCTAGAAGGCGTGAAGAAAATCTCCCAACCAATGGAAGAGGAGAAAGATAAGGTGGTGCCATCAGATGATGGGCAACCAAAATCGGCTGATGCAGCAATGACGTCAGTCAAAAGGAAAAAGCGACAGGTGAAGACAAAACCTAATCTTGTCAAGAGGCAAATAAGAGCAGCTCCGGCCCAAGTTCAAGCCGTAGAGATGGAACCAGAGCGGCCAGCCAAGAAAAGTGCCACAGCAAAAATACGACAGCAGCTGGAAGTTGCTGGTGTGACGTCGGACATATCTGTGTCGTATGTGTCCGACGAAGGGGAGGGGCACTACACCAGTACCCCAGACGACACCCAAGTTGCCGAAGACCACATGACCGTGGAGCTAATCCCTTCCTCATCGGAATTCGAAGATGAGGAGGAAATAATAAGTGAGTTCGAGCGGAAAATCCTGTCAGTCAGAATAAAACAGGAAAACAGAAGGAAGGCGGAAAGGCTCGCCAAAGAGCAAAAGGAGGCAGCCAAGCTCAAGGCCCTCCAGACGGCTGAGCAGCAACTACAACAACAGCAGCAAGCACAGCTGCAGAAACAACAACTACAGCAGCAGAAAAAACAACAGCCTGCTAAACAACAACAGCAACAACAGCAAAAAGAACAGAAAATAGAGATGGATCAACCATCTACCTCTAAAAAGGCACAACAGCAGCAGCAGAACCAACAGCAGCAGCAGAACCAACAGCAGCAGCAGCAAAGCCAACAGCAGCAGAGACAACAGCAGCTGAGACAACAGCAGCAGAGTCAACAGAAGCAGGACCAACAGCAGCAGCCACCGCAGCAAAAAAAAAACAGGTAAGGTGCCGCCAATTAATACCTTTAAGATGGACATTAAAGAAATTATAGATATATGTAGAGACGCCATAGGCGATAACTTTTTGATAAAGAGATTAGGTAATAATAGGCATGCTATCCACAGCTTTTCAGTGGATGAGCACAAAACAGTTAAAAATATCCTCCAAAAAAACGGCCACTGAACACTACAGTTTCACGCCGAAAGAGGAAAAAATCCAAACGGTCCTCTTAAAGGGCCTTGACAGCTCCACTGACACGGTGGCGCTTTTAAACGAACTCCGTCGGGTAGCGACGAACGATCTCGAGTTCGTGGGGGTCAAGCCTTTCACGACTGTCAGAGCCAGACGGGAGCAACGGAAGTTACCGTTCTTCCTGGTTCAGCTGTCGCCCAAAAGCAAACTGGATAGTCTACGGAAAATTACCAACGTAGACTACCAGGTTGTAACCTGGGACAAATTAAAGAGACGCGGCGACATGCTTCAATGCATGCGCTGCCAAAGGTTCGGGCATGCCGCGGCGAACTGCGGTATGCAGTCTCGCTGCGTGAAATGCAGTGAGAACCACAATTTAGGTGAGTGTAAACTCGGACAGGAAAGGGTCGAAGATAAGACTCTACTAAAATGTGTGCTTTGCGGAGGCGAGGGGCACCCTGCTAGTTATCGGGGCTGTCCTATGTTTCAGCAGATAAAGCAAACAAAAGCTCCGAAGGTGGTGGAGAGGCGACCTATTTTTGCTCCTGCACCGATAGCCGTTGTGCCCCAAATCTCTTACGCCCAAATGGCGGCAGGGAGGGCAACAACAACGGTACAGCCACAACCAAAGGTTGCCAAACAGGCCCCCGTGCCTACGGCACCTGCGGGACAGGCCGATATAATGACTGTGTTGCTGGCCATGCAGGCCCAGTTAACCAGCCTACAACAACAGCTCGGAAAGCAGGAGGAAAGACTAGACCGTGTCTATGCTTACCTTCCCAGCTTAGGGCAATTTAACCATAATGGGCGCGCTGTACGAAAACCCCTTTAAAATCCTGGCTGTGAATGTAAATTCACTAATCAGGACCGAACGTAGAGCAAATTTGTTTCAATTGTTGCATGATCACAGTCCAGATGTCTTTTTGGCTAGCGAAACCAAGCTAAACCAGAAACACAAACTGACTCATAATAACTACAATGTCGTAAGAAGGAACCGGCCCAACTCCACTCGTGGGGGCGGGGTCGCTATCTTTTTACGAAAAGGTATTGATCATAAGGTCATATATAATAGTGAAGTGCGAAGATTCGAGTTGCTAGAAGCTTGCATCATATGCATTTCCTCTCCAACATGGGAAGCGAATGTATGTGATAGCAGTGTACGCACCAGAAGCACCTCAACCTGCAAACTTTATTGCAGAGCTCGAAAAACTTTTCGAGTGCCTTAGCCTGCACTCGGATGAAAATTACTTTATTATCGCTGGGGATTTCAATGCCAAACACGAAGATTGGGGAAATCAAATCCAAAATCCAAGGGGATACCATCTTTTTAATTGGATGGGTCGACACCATGTTGAGCATAAAATCGACCTTCTTGCTACAGATAGACCATCGTTCCCAAGGAGCGGTGCTTTTCTACTACTGTTAGACTCAAGACTGACAGTAACTGACTCTGTGGGCCAACAGACAAGAAACTGTTTACAGACGGTAGAATACGACAGTGACCACTGCGGACTTTCCGCCGTCATACAGCTACCAAATGAACTTGTGTGTTGGATGAATTTGTGCCTGCGCAATTTACGCTCTTACAATTTTAGTAAGGCACGCTGGCCACGTTTCTCCAACACCTTGACAAGAGAACTCCTCTCTAACGACATTGTGCCTCCAAACGACAGGAATATATCGAACGTAGAGATCGATGGATACCTGCTTCAGATGGATGGTGTCATAAAACAAACGATGGACAGAACGATCCCACGATACAAAGAACATAACGCAACTGAAATGTACAAGAACGCGACAATTGACGCACTACATAGACAAAAAAGTGGCCTCCTGACAAGATTAAAACTCTTGTACAGGCGGTTTACTGACAGAAACGATCTGGAGATTAGGACACTGAAGTCTTCAATCAAAAATATCAACTCGCTCATTAAACAAAACTATCGATTGTCTATGTCAGCCCTGCCAGTTCTATCTTCAGAAGTACCTCTCCGTATACTTTTGCTACTTCTCCCGTAGCTCCCTTCAGACTGTTCCAGCTAGTGTTGTGTAGCCAGGACGTCTGGACAAGGCCTCTTCTAATTATGTAGGCCTTGGTGCCCGTAACGGTAGTGGCCACACATTTTCTGTTGGCGATGACTGTCTCCACTGTCAAACTCTGGTTGCAGCGTTTCGTTTGCGCAACTTGGATAATGGTCCTGGGGGCGTTCATTTCATCAACCGACTTCTGCTCTGCAAAGTTGGTTCTTACGCGCTTTCCCCACTGATGTATCTCCACATCATGAACGGTAGGGTAAGCGATACCCCTGTCAGTAGACCTTTTTCTCGAGCTATGTGGGCAGCTTACCTGTCTAGGTGGATATCTGCATTCTCGCTGTAGGTGTCCTAGCTTGTTGCAATTCCAGCATCTCATTTGACCTTGAGCACTGTTCCGGTTTTGTCTTTCAATGTCAACGCGGTGACATGAACGCTCTAGCGTAGCCCTTTCACTGACGCGATGGCTACCTTGCGAAACTTTGTCTGCTGCTTCCATTGTCAGGGCAAATGCTAAAGCCTAAGCTAGCGTTTTCTTATCTGCCATTCTTACAGCCATTTGTAGTTTTCCATCTGCAATGGCATTAGTGAACGCATCGGTTGCCAGTTCGTTTATGATTTCCCTGCTGGTATTGGCATAAGACAAATTCGCCAAGCGCTCGATGTCAGCTTGCAATTGTTGTAGCGTTTCACCTCTTGTCTGTACCCTTCGGCGCAACTGGACTCGGTAAACTTGCTGCATGTGGTCGTCGCCAAACCTCATCTCGATTGCCTTGACCATGGCATCATAATCATGATGTTTGTCCTCGGGAATGGTCTGTAGCAATTCGGCAGCTGTTCCTCTGAGCGCAAGCGTAAGAGCAATTGATTTGTCTTCGTTGTCCCAGTTGTTAGTCAAGGCGGCAGCTACGAACTGCCTCTTATAAATTGGCCATGATGATTGACCATCGAAGACGGGGGGCTGCACTTCTCAGTAAAGTGCTGGAAAATTCCATAGTGACATTTTCTAAAACAGTGTCGGTGACTAATTTTTTTTGGAAAGTGGAATTTTCCAGAAACTATTGAACTGATTGTGCTATAAAACTGTTAATAGCGAATATTTTTATTAAAAATAGTGTTTGAAAGAGATTTTTATAGAAGAGATATTAAAATAAAACTGACTGTGTTGCGAAAATTGTGTTTCGGTTATATAAAATCAATTAGAACAATTAACAATAGCTGAGTTGAAAGAAGAATTATTAAAAAGAAATCTTCAAACGTCGGGGCTGAAAAAGGAACTATTGCTCCGACTTCAGAATGCTATCATTCAGGATGGTGGAGACCCTGATACCATGTTGTTCGATGTTGAAGAACAAGGGAGAGAAAGCACAGTAAGTACCGCCGATGAAATGCCTACCTTCATGAAGTTGCTTCTGTCGAAATTCGATGCTCTGGAAAGTTCCTCGAAAGAACAAAAGAACTTTCTCGAAGAACACAAGAATTCGTCAGAAATGCTGCAGAAGCAACTAAGCTGCAGACCATTCCTGAAGACAAACATCATGATTATGATGCCATGGTCAAGGCAATCGAGATGAGGTTTGGCGACGACCACATGCAGCAAGTTTACCGAGTCCAGTTGTGCCGAAGGGTCCAGGCAAGGGGTGAAACTCTACAACAATTACAAGCTGACATCGAGCGCTTGGCAAATTTGTCTTATCCCAATACCAGCAGGGAAATCATAAACGAACTGGCCATTGCAGATGGAAAACTACAAATGGCTGTAAGAATGGCAGGTAAGAAAATACTCGCTGAGGCTTTAGCATTTGCCCTAACAATGGAAGCAGCACACCAAGCTTCGCAAGGTAGCCATCGCGTCAGGGAAAAGACAAAACCCAAACATTGCTCGAAGTCAAATGAGATGCTGGAATTGCAACAAGCTAGGATACCTACAGCGACAATGCAGATCTCCACCTAGAGAGGTAGGCTTCCCACATAGCGCGAGAAAAAGGCCTATTAACAGGGATATTGTTTACCCTCCCATTCATGATTTGGAGATACATCAGTGGGGAAAGCGCGTAAGAACCAACTTTGCAGAGCAGAAGTCGGTTGATGAAATGAACGCCCCCAGGACCATTATCCAAGTTGTGCAAACGAAACGCTGCAACCAGAGTTTGATAGTGGAGACAGTCATCGCCAACAGAAAATGTGTGGCCATTATCAATATGGGTGCCACGGCCTTCATAATTAGAAGAGGCCTTGTCCAGACGCCATGGCTTCACAACATCAGCTGGAACAGTCTGAAGGCAGTTACGGGAGAAGTAGCAAAAGTATACGGAGAGGTACTTCTGAAGATAGAACTGGCGGGGCTGACCTTCTCACATGCATTCTTGGTAGCTGACATATGCGACGACTGCATCCTAGGTGTGGATTTTATGAAGGTACTTGAGGTAGTCCTAGACTTTCGAATGCAGGTGTTAAGGTATTAAATCGTCGAGATTCCAATGGTGTACGGAAACGAGAATGCTGCAAATCTTCGGACGATCATAAGCAATGATGAAATCCTACGGCTTCTTCAGAAAGAGCGCATCCTAGGTGTTTGAACGTTAAGAAGGACGAAAGTATTTCTATTCAGAGACTAAGTGCTGAACCTGTAAAGGGTTGGACTGCGGAAGAACTTCGTAATGCACAAAAGGAAGATCCTGACATCGAGCCCATTCTTGTATGGAAGGAATCTATGAGAAGCCGAATGCAAGAGATATCTCCGACAGTAATCCTACTTTAAAGGCATACTGGGTGCAGTGGGACTTTCTCAATGTAAAGGATGGTGTTTTGAAGAGAAAATGGGAAATGGCGAATGGAAGATCCTTTAAGATGCAGCTTGTGGTTCCAAGGTCGAAAGTAGAGGAGATCCTACGAGAAATGCATGATGGAGTATCCGGTGGGCACTTGGGAATGAACAAAACACTGGAAAAGGTACGGGAACGCTTTTATTGGCTAAGCGCAAGAAACGATGTAGAACGCTGGTACCGAAAGTGCACAACATGCGCGGCTAGCAAGGGACCCAAAGTCAAAACACGAGGTAAAATGCACCAGAACAAAGTGAGCGCCTCGATTAAAAGAACCCAAAGCAATATAAACATTGCTAGAGACCGCCTGAGGAGCAGATATGATGCGCGAGCAACAGCATCTGAATTCAATGAGGGAGATCTGGTATGGCTTTACATCCCACATCGCAGAAAGGGAAAATCGCCCAAGCTTCAGCAGGACTGAGAAGGTCCTACCAAGTAGTAACTCTCATTAATGGTGTCGTTTTTCGAAACCAACGAGGACCAAGGGCAAAAATGAAAATTGTCCATATGGATCGCCTGCATCGTTACCACGGAAACAATGATGACGTTCTGGCTCGGGACGAACAAAACTAAGAGGGGCACAATGTGATGTGGCAACAAAATCATTTGATATTCGGCGGATACATTTTGTTTGTAAATTAACGATATCTGTGGGATTCATTATGTACAACTACCAACATTTATTGTGTACAACAACCATGCTCCTAAAAGTATGCTACGCATTTGCAATATGTTTTGACTGAGTACTGTTTCGAACGAGACTCGAATTGGTACTGAAAGCTAAGATTGTGGTAAAACCAGACGGAAGCTTCCAGAAGCTTGTAAATTTGTATAAATACAAGAGAAGATGGCATTGAAAGTTAAGTTTATTTTCGAAAGTGGAAGCGTTAGTAAAAAGTGATTGAATTGAGATTAAATAAAAAGTGTTGAATTATAAAAACGTATTTGAATTGTGAATAAGTGGAATAAGTTAAATTTGTTGTTATTAAAACTGAAAGACATTATGTTTCATAAAATAAAGAGATTTGTTGTATTATTTTGGAATTTTGATTGATTTTTATTTGTCGAACCCCAGGCCAAAACTTCACAATACAAACTATATCCTTATACGTTGTATACATTAAAACTTTAAACAGTCAAATCTGAATATGGCAAACATGGACGTATTATATATGGACTGCTAGTTGCCTGCCTCAAGTTGATTCCATTTTAGTTTTAGTTATTTTGGGCAACACTAGCCCTCTTGAGTACATTAGCCGGGAAAAATTTAACCGCAATTTTGACATTTCATCCAGTAATCCCAGACTTTGGCAGCAGGTTTTCCCACGTTGGCATGTTAAAATTTCCTTTTTTCTCCCCGTGTTATTTAGAATATCCCAAAATTAATCCACCGAGTAATAAATACAAAAAAACATTCATGGATTCATTGAAACTATTTTTGTATAGCTTGGTAAACTACAAGTTCGTAAAATCTTTAGAACCTAAACTTTGTTGCGATTTTGGACTGTCACACTGCAAACTTAACAAAAAGCCTTGAGGTGTGTCCACACCAAAGAAACATTTTTTTAAGAATTTCAGAAACCATTAAAAAACCTTTCAGAAATGTTTTTTCTTTCTGAAATGTTTTTTTCAAATATTTCTGAAATGTTTATTTAAGTCTGGACGCTTCGCAAAACATTTCTGAAATGTCTATCTGTGTCCCTCTTTCTTTATTTTCATGCATTTTAGTCTAGTTGACAGGTTTTGTTGTTTTTATTTGTTTGTGTTTTGTTCATGATGACAGAACTATTGTTTATACACTGCCTATAGTACTATCATGAAGCATCATTTTTTAGTTCCGAATCAAGTCGCAATGAGGCGTGCTGAAATTGCCAATTGGTGTGAATATAGGATAAGTACAGACAACAAAAGTGTATTTAATACTGGTAAAATATCGGTAAAGGTTCTCGTCTCAACTTATGAGAGTTTGTTTCGAATCAACCAGGAAGATGGCCAGACGAAAAATGACCATGAGAGTACTATAGCAAATGTATATACAATTAGAAAACGCGACGCTATGATTGCTCCTTTTTTACATCATGAAGTACAGAACTGTATACATAAAACGGGAAACAAATAAACCTTTAAGAAATATTTCGGAAATTTCTGAAATGATTTTTAAGCAAAGGGGAAACATTTCAGAAATGTTTTTAAGCAACTGTGTTTTTGGTGTGGACACATCTTAATAGTCGTCACAAGGAATAGGTCTCAACCTCTGGCCATTTTGTCAGGATTTTAATTAACTTCGTCTTTTATCTTTATTAATGAACAAATAGTTAAAAGAAATAAATAAAAAGGAACCTTGGTCTTAAAAAACATATTGCCTTTTAGAACGCTACTTCTATTGGCACGTATGTGTTTTGAAGAATAAGAACGATAGGAAAAAATGTCAAAACATCTGATCTACTGCCTTGTTACGGCCCACCTAAGGATACAAAAAAAAAAAGAAATGCTCCCGGTCATGTCTCTTCCGAACAGCAAATGCTGCACGGTGGCTCGAGACATGACTAGGACGTAGCTGGGATAAATAAGAAACACACGAGCGGGTACAGGGCACTATCTGGGCATTTGGTTGGGATGGATCTTCGTCGTTGGGACGTTTCTTGGTACCCTCCGGGTGGCCAGCAGTATTAAATGTGAAGGAACGGGAATAAACAATCACGGGACCCAATAACAATAGGGGTGGAAAAAAAGGAAACAAGAAAAAAATACAAAAAGGAGGATAAATATTCCAACCACTTTTCTGGGCGCTCTAGCGACACTTAAGAAAAAACACCGATATGGATAGGTATAGTTATCACCTTTTTTATATTTTTTTTGGGCAATCACTCGCGACACAGAATGGGGTAGGGGAAACACTCTTAATTGTATGTTATGTCTAAATTTACTATAAATTCAGTGCCACTTTTTTTATTTTTTCTTTAGTTTTTGTTGCGTCTTTCACGTGTTTTGTGAAATATTAAATTAATAAACAAACAAATTCCGGAGCCATTGTTTCTTTGTTCGGTGTGACATTTCAATTCGAATCGGTAAGGTAGGCCGCATTGGGCAATGCAGCTTCCTGAAAAAATCGCAGGTTTATGTCTGAGGGATGATTTAGGCCAAGGAGATGCAATGCAGCACAGCTGATTATGGTGGATAATGCACGTATAGCAGTCATTGAACTGCAAAATACATAGGTGAGGGTAGAAACAAAGAAAAAACGGAAAATGCATTCTGTTAGCTGGTCAGAAGTTTCGACCGAAACTGCGAAACAAAGTCAAACCACCAGCCGTCGGTTATGGTATTAGATTCGTGGGTCAAACATACTCGAATTGCTTTTTTCCGAATATATCTTATCATAACAGGTTATGGTATTACGACGCGCGGATTTGTGAAAATTTAAAAAAGAAATTAAAATAAGAAATTAATAAAAAAAGGGCAAAAGGTACCGTGATAAATTATTTAAGTTAGTAATACCTAAAGCGTAATTTATGTTTTTTTGTTGAGGCGATTTTAGAGAACGAGCGGATTCTTTTAATTATAACAGTTTTAATTAAGTAAGCCAATCAAAACAGAAATTTAAATAAAGGGGTGATAAGATAAAAAAGAAAAAAGTATAAGAAAAGTGTTAAAAATGATTTTTTTATGGAAAGGGTGAATTCCTGTGAGGTATCTGAAATAAGTTCGCAGAAGTATGATATATGCATGGTGGCCAAGGACAGTGCAGGTCTAACCCAGGGTTACCAAGTAACCAAGAACAAAATAAATTTTTTTTTGTGAATTTTTATTGGTGGGAAAAGGTGCTCGTGGTCCGTGGAAGGCCACCATAGAAGGGTTCACCCCCTAAATTTTTGTTTGGCATCATCTGGCCGTATTACATAGCCATAAAAACAAAGGCTAACATTAGCAGCATGAAGCATTTTTCCAAGAGACTTTAAGTGGTTGATAGGAAGTGAAGGAAGCCAAAGGCGGAAAGCCATAACAAATCCAACCTGGTATACATTTTTTTATGTTAAATTCTTTTTTTTTATATGATATCGTCGTTCGTTTGGCGAGATTTGTAGTATTTTTTTAGTGTTTCAAAGTCACAGATTCAAATCAAGCCAACATTTTTTTGCGAGGCTTCCACTGCGAAAGTTTGGGTTTGCGTGTAGGGTAACTCAACGAACCACCGCTTTGCGGCAAAATTTTGCCCCCCCTTAAGATACTTTCAACGAGCTCATTGGAGGTAGGTGATCTAGGGATGAAATTCGAAACCGGGAAATAAAACATCCTCGTATTAAAAGTTTTATTTTGGTGGGGGCTTTGGGAGATCTAGCTCCCGATCCCGTTCTGGGCAACAAAGCCATTTTTGTTTTAATCTGAACATATTTCAATTATCCTTTTTGATTTATCATATTCATTTCTTTAATTGTACGTTAATTGTTTTTAGCTTTATAATTTAATTATTTGATTTTATTTAATTTAGTGTTTTAATTTAATTTTATTTTATTATTGCTTTTAGTTCTAAGTCTTTAAACAAAATATTTATTTCGAGTTTTTTTTTTTGTGAACGATATGTTAATGAAGTAATAAAAGAAAATGTAAGGTCTCGCCAAACCCGTAGGAAAAGACATTTGTTTTTTTTTATCTTGGGTTCCCAACGTCGTATAAATCATGATGTGCTAAAGACTTCCCAGGGGATGCGGTAAGGTGGGCGGAATCTAGAGGTAAGGCAAATGGGTTGACAGTTTGCTACAAAAATCGGAAATGGAGGAAATCGAAATAACTGAGGACCGAAGACTTCCAAGAGGTTGGTAACAGGTCCCCCCCTGCAACAACACCAGTGGGGCATCCCGGATGTGGTCCTGCTACAGATAAGAATGGCACGATTAGTATATTTTGAAATAGGTGAGGTCTATCTGTGGGGGCAAGATCCCTCCCATATCCGGCGAGCTAAGCCAGCGTGCCATCACCTCCACAGCGGACATTCTTTTCCTTCCTATCATCTCCTACCCGCTCTCTTTTCTAGCCTTCCCATAACTAGCCTTCCTTTTTCTTTTCCCTAATGCCAGTTCAACGTCCTCCTACCTACCTGATCCTCAGCTCCTACAGCCCTCTTCTCCTTCCCATTTCCGGTTTCGAACCGCTCCTCCTACTTCATCCCCTCCTCTCCTATCCTACCCTCCCTATCCAGCTACTTCATCGTAACTCCCTTTCCGTCCTAATTACTTTTCCTTCCCTATACCCTTCCGTTTCTCTATTCCTACCTTTTCATCCTTCACATCTGCTTCCTTTCCTTTACTCAATGCCAACCGGTACCTTCCCTCTTTCTTATCCAATCCTTTTAACTTATTTGCTTATTTCAACCTTAGAAGGGTTTTATGTGATCATAATTCATTAGTTTCTTTTAAAATCTTAATAAAATCAGCAATATTTGAAGAGATTTGAATATAAACTAAAACCCCTTTTTTCTACGAGATTTTAAAAAATCCCTTTTTTTCCTTCTACTGCTTTTAGATTATCTTAGGCACAAACCAATAAAAAAAAGAATTTGTCCATGATCTAAAAAAGCAAAAGGCAAAATACGAAAGATGTCGCATACTTCATTCAAAAGTCTCAGTAATGTTTTACCAGTAAATGAGACTTTTTTTTAACAATTGTTGTATGAAGATGACATTAGACTAGCAGTCTATACATAATACGTCCATGCTTAATAAGTTGCCTTTGCCTATTCATTTGATAAATTTATCGTTAGTATCGGTACTATCAAAAGCATCGATACTATTCGAAATAAATAATATCAATGCCTTAAGTCTGCTATTAGACGATGAAACTACAATTTGCTGCTGCAATTTTTTTTTGGTTTAAACCGTTCCCGTACTTTTTTCCTAGAAATCTGACAGCTGCGAATTATATACATACATACACATAAATATTTCTTTTTATTTCTTTTACCTTTTTTACTTGAATTAAGCCATTAGTCTGCTATTAGACGATGAAACTAGATGCATGCACCTTGTTCGAATTCTTCGAACATAGTAAGTGCAAAAGGGAGAAAAAAATCGAAAAGATGAGACAGGAAAAAAGCTGTCGTGTGTCGCACGGGTAGCATGTTCGAAGAATCTGTTTGACGTTTTTCTTTTCTCGTGTTCGCTTTCTTTAATTCTTTATCACTTGGTTTCGTTGTGCCCAGAGTAAACTTCTGATATGATTCAAAATAAAGGAACAAAAATGAGTGAAAATAAAGTGGAATGTAATTTTTTGTGGTTTAAGGTACTTAATTTGGACATATTATGTCTTTATGATTCCAGGAAAAATGTGTATGTGGTCATTACATCGATAGGGTTAAAAGAGCAGATTAATTGCAAATGATTATGGAAAATGAAAATGAAAGAGAACTGTCAAACTTGTTTCATGAAACTAAATTCATCGTGTAATGGCACTTGCGACAGAGATGAAAAAACAAAGAAGAATTCGAACAAGGTGCATGCATCTGGTTTCATCGTCTAATAGCAGACTTATGTATCAGATAAAAGTTGAGTTCATAAATGCAAAACTTCAGCAACACTTTAAAGATAAAGAACGAGTTCATAAATGTAGCCTTCAGCAAAACACTGCTAAGTTCACGTTCCATTTCTTCCGGCAAACCATTGTATATACATTCTCTATAGTACTCTCATGGTGTAATTTTTCGTCTGGCCATCTTCCTGATTGATTCGGAACTAACTCTAAATAGTGGAGATGAGAACTTTCCCGATATTTTACCAATGTTTCACATGCTTTTGTTGTTTGTTTTTATTCTATATCTACACCCATGGACGTATTATTTATGGACTGCTAGTCTAATGTCAGCTTCATACAACAATTGTCAAAAAATGTCGCCAAAATTGCGAATCCGATGCTAGCTCTACTGAACCCAATTCAGGAAAACAAAATAAATACTCGAAATGTTGACATAGAAGCTCGCGACATCTGTTTTTAAAAATTCAGAAAGTCGCATTTACCAAAGATGTCGCACACTTCTATGGATGGAATTCAAAAGTTTCAGTTATGTTTTACCGGTAAATGCGACTTTTTGAATTTTTAAAAACAGATGTCGCGAGCTTCTATGTCAACATTTTAAGTAGTTATTTTTTTCCTGAAGTGGGTTAATTTTGGCCATATTTTTTTGTATGAAGCTGACAAAGGGCATGTTCAACATTTTTAGAGTCGTGTCATGTTTTCGGCTCTCACTAGAGTTGTGGAATACCGATTGTTACTCGACTCAACTGTGAGCTATCGAGTGAAATCTCACTCGCCTCGTATTCAAGAATAGGGTCCCTGGTGACTTTAAATAAAAAAATCAGGGGGGCCTATTCCTGAATACGAGTCGAGTGGGATGTCACTTGAGAGCTCACAGTCTAGTCGAGTAACAATCGGTATTCCACAACCCTAGTGAGAGCCGAAAACATGACATGACTCTGAAAATGTTGAACATGCCCTTTGAATTGTAGCTAACTTCACTAAATGTTGACTTAATGTTTCACAAAAAAAAACTTTTGATTTGAGAACAAATCGTTTCTTTAATCTAATTTGATAGTAAATTAATCAGTTTAAATCGTAAAAGTACACAAAAAATTAATATGATTAGTACAGAGATGTTTAACCCTGAAAAAGATAGTGAAAAGTTTATATGTAGATATATGTAGAGTTAAAGAATCAAAATAAAAAAAATAATATTTTTTAAGATTTGTACAACTGTTCTGAGTAAACAAACCAATTTTGTATATTTGCTGCGAGTAATGGAGGGCACATTTAAAACAAATTCCAAATACCTACCAAATACCTAATATTTAAATTTTGTTTCAAACACTTCATCATTCATAATGTACCAAATTATTTTTGTTTTATATAAATTTTATGAACACGTAAAGCTGCTATTTTCTAAATGCAAACAATTGCAAATAACAATTAGTTAGTTAGTTTAGTTTTACTAACTTTTTATTATACTGTATAGGTAGTAAAAAAATAATACAAAATTTTACAAAATATATTTTATTTACATAAAGTCTATAGGTTTGGCGATGAGCTGTCTACCAAATTGACGTTTTTGTATTGTTTAAGTAAATTAAAAACAAGAACTTGATATGAAAGTATAATAAGTTAATTTAAGTTAAAAAAGATAATTGAAATACATTTTTGTTTTACAAATTTGTGAATATTTCAAAAATCACCATCTCTGATTCTTTTCCTATAATCTAGAGCACTTGTAGAGTATGTGTAAAGAACATTCCAGCCATAGTCACCATTCAAAATACTTATCACATCCTCTTTTTGAAGTGACCTTATTCCAAAATACATTTTAGTGGCTCAGTTCATTTATCTTTGGTATCTTTAAGCTAGGTAGGGCAGTTGCGGCGGCACCAAAAAAAAAAAAAAAAAAAAAAAAAAAAAAAAAAAAAAAAGCTTGCTGTGGCTGTTCTAGAGTTAAGTATTTTAGGTTTATTTTAAGTTATTTTAAGTTTATTTTTAGTTTATTTTTAGTTCAGTTTTAAGTTAGTTCTTAAGTAGTTTAAGATAGATTAAGAAACTGATAAGATACCCAATTTTTTTTTTATTTTCTGGGTGAAAAATAAAACCCTTTATATAAGATAAAATTAAGTTATTTTTAGGCCGAAAGGCAATTAAAATTAAGTTAGAGAATAATTTAGAGCGCCCGCATAGGGCCAGTAATTTATTTAAGATGATATTTTTAGCTAGTTTTAAGATTTTTGTCTAGCATTTAAGTAGATATAAGTTAAAATGAAAATAAAAATCAATTAAAAGTAAAAGTAAAAGCATCGCTTCCCGTGAGATCAGCGAAATCAAGCATCGTTGCGCGTGGTTAGTGGAAAGATGGGGGACCGTCTCGAAACCAACTGCGTGCTGTTGACATGTGTTATGTGTTTTCTGTTTTTCCATTCTCCTTCTGTCTTCTCTTCTGTCCAGTATCTATGTCGTCTTGTGTGTTGTCTTGTAATTGTCTGAGCCGATGGCCTCAGCAGCCAGTGCTCATAAGATAGTCTGCGCAGTCGCTTCGATTACTTTTTGCTTTGCGTTAAAAGTTTACTTTGGATGCAATTACTCCAGGCTGAATTTATGGCTCGTTTCGTTTCTGCTAATTTTATTTTCAAGTGTATTTCGACGTTAAGATTATACGTCATCAGAAAACCCAGGTACTTGTACTCTCTTACGACCTCCTCCATTTCTAAATACAAGAATTTTCGTCTTTTCTAGATTCACAGATAGATTCCAAGTTTTGCAGTACTTTTCGAGCCTGTTGATTTTAAGCTGCATTCTACTTACTGTGTCGGTGAGAAAGACAATATCGTGAAATAGGGCAATACTGGAGAGGAATAGGATGGGAAAGGATTGGATTGGGATAAGCAGCAGGGAAGATATTGGTTGGGACTGGATGTAGGAAGTGATAGGGATTTGATGAGATAGGACAAAGAGGATACCAGGAAGGAACAGGGATCTCGGGCAGCAGAGGAAGCCTCGACACGATAACAGGACGGGAAGTGTAGGATAAAAGAAGGGGGATTGGAATTGGGAAGCATATTGGGAAGGGGAAGAGGAGAGTATAGTGGGAACTGGGAAGCTGGCAAGTAGGCAGGACATGGGACTGGAAAATGGAAAAAGAACTAGTAAGACTAGGAAAAGGTAGGATATGTTGAGGCAAGGTTGGTAAAGGTGTGCGCGGCTAAGCTCGTCGGATATGGGGGGGATCTTGCCCCCAACAAATGGACCTCACCTTTTTCAAAAAACATAGATCGTGCCATACTTATACCACACACATGTATAGCAGGACCACACCCGGGATGCCCTGCTGGTGTTGTCGTAGGGGGGACCTTTTTCCCACCCAACCTGGAATCCGTTGGTCCTAATATTTTAGGGATTCCCCAAATGTGGTTCCACCGGCTGCTGTCAAGTCATTTGCTACCCGAGGTTGTTTCCACCGTGCCCCACCCCCTGGAAAACGCGTTTAGCACGCCATGGTGCGGCTTTTGCACTCAACGTATTGGAACTAAAAAGGCAAGAATCTTATTTAATGGCGTGATTCACATTCTCTATTTATTTCACATATGCCAAACATCAACCACACAAGACCACAAAATGAAGCAAATCCAAAACAATGTACCTGTCATATAACCGTTATGTAAAAGCTTATTTTTCTCGAAAACGGCTCCAAGAATTTTTATAAAAATCTGTGTTCATACTACCGTAGGTATGCATTATATTTTGGTGAACAAAAAATTTAATATGGTGGGCTAAAACGATACCTCCCATAGGACCGGTTTTTTTTCTTCGACTTTTTCGAAAACTGGTGATCTGATTACAATAAAAATTGATATTTAAGAAGATGTAGGTAGCTTGAGTAATTTTGCATTAATTTTTTTTCGAAAACTTTTTTTTTTTGTATTTTTAATAATTTTTTTTTTGAAAAAATCAATATTTTGAAAACGGGTAATTGTTTTTTTTTTTGAAATTTTGTTTTTAAATGTACGTTATTTTTGTGTCTAAGTTTGTATTCTTGAATTATTTTTTTATGTTTTAAAAAAAGTTGCGTGCGATCCAGTCGTGCAATTTTTTTTTTTTAATTTTTTTAAAAAAAGTTGTTAAGAAAAACCGTTTTATTTAAAAACCACTTCGATTTCGAAAAAAAATCACACTTTATACATTTCTTAAAGAAATAAAATGGCGTTTAAATTATTTCACTCAATACAATTTAACGAACAATATTAGAACAATCAAAAGTCACAAAAATCCAATAAATGCCACTTTAATTTTCTTAAATTTTATTCTACAATGTGACCGCACGTTTCAGCAAGTACGTGCGATGCAATCGTGCAATTTATTTTTGTTTCGCAGTGTTAGGTTTGGTCAGTGTAGTCAAGGTCTTTGTCTTTGGGGTGTATGGGTTGAAGGTCATTTAACGGCTTTATCACAGATTGCATAAATTATTACACTACAATAAATAAATACAAATTACTAGAAAACTAAAAGAAAAAAATATATCACAGGTCATAGCGGATAGTCATACAACTGCTCATATCACAGTTGGTTCAAGGTTGTACTTTTTTTTCTTGCAGGTATTTCTGTACAAAGTGTCGTTTCGTGAAATGAAGTCAATGTGTAGGAAAGTCATGTACTTAAGCTTATTCTATATTGCAC